>CM021104.1:354755809-354979753 GCA_007115665.2 Sequoiadendron giganteum | reverse complement strand
GAAGAATAATTAGTTCCAATCAAAGTTACACAACATATTTTTAATCAAAATTTGAAAATGTAATAGAAAAATTAATGAACAATTCAATAGTGTATGATAATGAGACTCTTTGTTTCATTAATGAATAGACAAAGGTATAGTTATCAAATCACTTTATAGTGAAGAAGAATTACCCTTTCACTAGCATCAGTAGTTCCCAACTATTTCCAACCTCCCTTTTATTGAGAAATAAAGGACTTCCCTTCATATTATCATGAGGTGAAAATTATTTTAAGGCTATGATTTGATGATCTATTGTAGGAACAAAGAATTAGGGGTAATGTAATTGTAAGCTATTAAAAAAATGACAATCTGAGCTAATAGAATTGATGGCATGTTGTCTTAATATCATTTTCCTATTTTTAAAAAATATATATGTACACAAATGAAACTTTTGAGTTTTTTTTTTTTTTGATCGATAAATGGCAAGGCCAATATATTAATCATTGAAAGTTTTTAGTTACATATAGAGAATTACAGTCATCCATCCATAGAGAGTTCAAATATATCAACTTTCAAAATTCATTAAATCCAAAAACAAACTATCTATGATTTTGCATCTACATAATCTTCTCAGCAATGTGTGGAAGTCTTCCTCCTCTTGCGATTTGATGAAGAGGAACTCTGCTCTCTTTTTTCTTCTAGTAGGCCTTCCTCTTCTTCATGGAGCATGAGATGATGATTCAGCCCTCTACCTATTGCTCGGAGGTCTACCCCTTCTCCTCGATCCTCTCCTAGGATTAATCAGTTTCATCACTTTTGCATTGAGTATCATCAGTTTCATCATACCTAGGAACGTTTGATGCCACCAGTCTTTGATCACCTTAATTCTTTACCTTCTGTTGTAAATTTCCACCACCTTAATTCTATACCTTCTACTACAATATTTGAAAGTTCATCGGCCTCCCCATTTGCCTCCCTATACACATGATTAATGGTGAATTATTCAAAGTATTCTAAAATGGCTAGTATTATATCCAACAGTGCTTTTAATCTCCAGTTAAGAGTCACTATTGTTCTGATTGCATTCACTGTAACGGCTGAATCTCCTTCCACCTCTATCTTCCTTATTCCCTTCTTTTTACATTCTGCTATGTTGTTAGCATCTATTGGAAGAGGAACCGCTATTTTTCCTATGGTATCTCCCCTACTGTCTTTGATTATGCATCCTGCTCCAGAAGGACCAGGATTTCCTTTTGATGCCCCATCAAAATTTAACTTCAACCATCCCTCTTGTGGTGGGTTCCATGTTGCTTGTTCTCTTTTTCGGTCATTATTCCCTGAGAAAGAAGGAACTTTGAGTCCTAACCACTTAAAATTCATTCTTCCATCCCATTCGGTGAAGTTTCCCTTGATGTTGGGTCTTAATGCTATCTTGCTATTCATATTCTCCACAATTGAGCTTTCAATTATGTTAAGGACTGATTCAACCCGTCTTTCTTTGTTATAAAAAATCCTCCTATTTCTCTCCTTCCAAATTTCCCATAAGCCACTTAGTAGTCCATCCTTGGCCCTAATAGGCCAACTTCGGAATAGTGAAATGATATTATTAAGCAGGGTTGTAATCCAACCCAACTTGGCACAAAGCCATCTCCAACATTTTTTGGAGAAAGGACAATTTAAGAGGAGATGGTCTATACTTTCTTCCTGAGCTTTGCAAAGAGCACACCTTGAAGGGCCTGCAAAGCCCATTTTCTTAAATTTCTCTGTTGTTAAAATATTCTTTTTAATTGCTAGCCAAGAGAAAACTCCTACTTTTGGTATAATTTTATTACTCCAGAATAGTTTATGTGATATGCCCAAGTCATTATTCTCCTCTTGACTAACCAATAAGTTATAACCTTCCTTTGCACTATACTGCCCGATCTTGGATGCCACCCAAATAAGCATATCATTTCCTTGCCGGAACACTAATTGTCTATTCTTTAATACTTCTTTTAACTAAAATATCTCATTATGAGGCACTGGAAGTCCATCAAAGCTTTTCCATTCCCATCCTAGGGTTGGATCTCCATCTAGGAAGTTGACATAGTCCCTAATATTTTCTCCCCATTTTTGTTTGAGCCAAGTCTTCATTCTTTCAATTGTTATGGAACTGTCTATACTTGGATAACCTCCCCATGAGTCTTCCACAAAAAAAAATGGTCTACCATCGTGCACATCCCAAGATAAAAAAATTTCCACTAAAGCCTTTCATTTTAGGATGAAGTTCCAAATCCTTGACCCCTTGGGTGGATTGCTAACTCTTATAATGTCCTTTGGCTCTCGAAAATTTAAGTATTTGGTCTGCAATAACCTAACCCATCTTGACTGAGGATCTTTGATCATTCTCCAAACAAGTTTAGCCCCCAAAGCCTGATTTTGTTTGTCCTAGTTTCTAAGTCCCATTCCTCCTAAATATTTTGGTTTGAAAATTTTATCCCAAGCTATAAGGGAAATTTTATTTTTCTCTTATGTATTTTTCCAAAAGAAGTTTCTCATTTTTTGAATTATAAAAGCATTCATACCTGCTGTCAGTGCCAAAAATGATAGGAGGTAAATTGGTAGTGTTGATATTACAGCCTAGAGCATAACTAGCCTGCCTTCCCATGATAACCATTTCCCTTTCCAAGAGTTTATCCTTTTATCCATTTTTGATTTCAATGGATCCCATAACTTTGAATTTCTCAGCCCCTTATCAATAGGCACTCCAATGTATATACAAGGAAAAGTTCCCTTCTTGCATTTTAGTATGGTGATAATCTGTGTTTCTTCTGTTGGAGTAGTTGAAAAAAAATAAACTTATGATTTGTCTCTGTTAATTGCTTGTCCAGATGCTTTCTCGTAAGACCAAAGTATCTCTTGGAATATTCTCGCTTCTCTCTTGCTAGCTGCCCCCATCAATAATGTATCATCAACAAATTGTTGATGTGTAGAAGTGAAATCTCTTGTTACTCTGATAACTTCAATCTGCTTCTTATTATGATTAGCCTTGATGGATTTTCCTAATGCCTCTGCCATGATTATGAAGAGAAATGGGGACAACGGGTCCCCTTGTCTTATGCCTTTGGAAGAACTAAAATAACCCTTTGGAATCCCATTAATCAAAACTGAAAATTTTGGAGTCGATATACACTCAAATATCCAATTGACCCATTGCTTATTAAATCCAAATGCCTGCAACATCTTACATAATAAAATCCAGTCTACATTATCATAGGATTTTGAGATTTCAAGTTTGATTAGCATTCCAACTCTCTTAGTGTTTTGTAGAGTATGAATCACTTCTTGATCAACTATAACTCCATCTAAAATTGATCTGCCTAGAACAAATCCCATTTTTTCTTTTGAAATAATGTTGTTTAGTAAAGTTCTTAGCCTATTTGTCATGACTCTAGAAAGTATCTTGTATATGGTGTTACATAGGGATATTGGCCTATAGTCTTCCAATCTCATGACCTTTTATTTATTTGGTATTAGGGCTATAAATGTATTATTGATTTCTTTTAGAATTTTCCCTAACCTTCTAGAAGCCTCTAAAGCCTCCACCATATTTGACCCTATAATATGCCAACACTTTTTGAAGAAACCTGTAGGGAATCCATCTGGGCCTAGGGCTTTCTTAGAAGACAATTGATTTAGAGCAGATTCTACTTCTTCCATTGTGATACTTTCATTTAGTTTCCTATTCTACTCTTCCATGATGATTTTTGGAATGATTGATAAAAAAATATTTTGCTCCATTAGATTTGAACTCCCTTCATTGTTTAGCAGGTTTTTATAATATCTGATCACTAATTCCTTTACAGTGGTGGGGTCCTCTATTATTTGATTCCCTTGTCCTTCCAACCTAGAAATTTTGTTGATATTCCTTCTTTGCTTGGTTACATTGTGGAAGAATCTAGTGTTCTTATCTCTGGCTTGTAACCATCCCTCTCTAGAATTTTTCCTCCAAAATATCTCTTCTTTAGCAAGCATGTCTTCATAATTTGCAAGAAGTTCCTTTTCTTTGATATAATCCTCTTGATGCATTCCTTCTTTGAACACTTTTTCATTTAATTCATTCAATTGATCCTCTATGTTCTTTTTGGTTTGAAAAATATCCTTAAACTGATTTGAATTCCACTCCAATAACCTTCTCTTGATTAGTTTTAGTTTTGAGGCAAAGCAAAAAAGCTTGGATCCCACAAATACACCTTCCTTCCACCATTGATCTATAAGCAACAAAATTTTTGGATCCTTAAGCCACATGTATTCAAATCTGAATTGGGGTTTAAGAGACTTATTTTCCCCTGAAATATGAAGCATAATTGGGTAATGGTTGGAGCCTGAGCATGGCAACACTTTGCAGCCCAGTATATAAGGGAAGGAAGAAAGATCCCCAATCCAAAAAAAATCTATCAATTTTCTCAGCTATATTGTTGAAACCTAATCTCCTATTATTCCATGTGTAGATTTTGTCTCCTGATTTCACTTCTATGAGCCCATTTATTTCCACCCAATCATTAAAATCTATTTGTGATCTGCCTGGCCTATTCAAACCACCTCTTTTGTCCTTTGATCTTCTTATTGCATTGAAATCTCCTCTAATTACTATGCTTTGACTCTGCCCTATGGACAATATACCATCTAATTCCAGCCAAAGCTCTCTCTTTGCAGCTGTTGTCACTAGACCATAAACATTGATAAGGATAAATGCTAGATTTGAATTTAGACTTTTAACTCTTCCCATCATCCAATTCTTTTATGAGGCTATCTTCTCGACCTACACCATTGCAGGTTTCCAGATTATGGCTAGTCCACCTGACACCCCTTCTGATTGTTCTGCCTCCAACTTGCATCCACTATATTGGTTTCTCAAACTTTCTCCAAAGGATTCCATTTGTTTCAAGATAAGTTTAGTTTCTTGTAGCATTATAATCTCTATTTTTAAAGGATTCCATTTGTTTCGAGTTTTAAAATCATGTTTATTTTGTTATTTATTTTTCTATTTTTTGTTTTCATAATGCTTGAGCTTGAAACAATTTCAAGCCTCCAACCTTGAAAAAAAAAGTCTTATGAAACTTGTTTAAAAGAAAGATGAATTGCCCAAAAGAAAATGCTGTTAAATCAGTCTTTTGTTACAGAGATCAAATCCAAAATTTGGAATTTAAGGTGTTGGTTTCAAAATGATAATGAATTGAGATTTTTCTCTCACGGTGAAGAGATGCTTGTAAGTCAAAATTGTATTTGCTAAATGTTTGGGTTTTTATATATTTGAAATTGTGATGACATTTTCTAGGGAAGCGATCCTTTGTGGCAGGCTTGAGCTGCATTTCTGTATCCAGATTCCTACTATGCAAGTTACATTGCTACATATTCTCCATGAATGGTTTTATTTTATTTAAATTTATGGTCACGTATGTTTTTTGTAAAGATTTTATCTCATTGGTTTAAAGTATGTTGTTTATCCACCTTATTAGCTTATGGCACAAAATTTCATTATTGCAAAATAAATAATTTGCTTCAAGAGCTATTTTGATGGTCTACATCATTATTAGTACTATGATGTATTTGACCCTTTTCATTGGTCAAATATATGTAGATTCCTCATATGTTTGGGGTACAATAAGTTGGTCTTCCATTACCTCCATCATATACAGTTAAGGAACATGTCTATGTAAATGCAAAGCAATATCATGGAATTTTATGATGATGAAAATCTCAGGCAAAAGTAGAGTTGGAGAATAAGATGATTAAAAGCACAAAGGTGACAGTTGTAGTTTCCTTATGTTAAACTTAATTCTTTTGGAAAAATAGAGGATATTTGATGATTGAATCATTACCTTTATATTTTTAGACTTGGTGAAATATAGGATGTGTCTATCTCTATTTGAAGGTTGTATTAAGCCATCTCTCTTTCAGTTTCCACTATTTTGAGTCATATTTCCATCTATATAAATTCTATTTCAAATTTTCTATGTTCTTTTTCTACTTTTTTTTGTACATATTTAAATTCCGGTTTCCATAACCTAGTTGTATTCTAATCCTAGATCATTCATAATCTTTCATATTTACACCATTTTCTCTACCTAGATTAGATGCTGTATTTGTATTAGATGCTGTATTTGTATGCTACTATGCATATAATATGGACATTATCTTTTTCAACAGACATATGTCCATGCTCAAGTTTACCATCTTATCACTCTATCGTACATGAATTCAATTCTTTTAGTTAAGGATCTCTTATTAAGATGGATTGCATAACTTTTAGGAGTGCTTATTCTATCTATCATAAAGGAAGGTGAGAGGTGCTTTTCTTGTATTTATAGTTGACAAAACTCTTTTTAGGATTTTAATGCTAGATTGTGTCTAGTAATGCATCATGAGGAAACATTTTTGCTTTAGATTATCATGCTTAGAGTGTGAACACAGAAGTAAGAATTTTGACACTAGTATTTTCTATTGCACTATAAAACTCATAGCATAAGCAACCCCTATTTTTGATACATATTTGATTCACCCCTTTTATACCTTTAAATACTTTGAAGACTTAAACTTATTTGATACATGCTACAAACTCTTACATCTTTTTTCCTACCTACACTACTAAATAACATGAAGCTACTGTGTACTTATTATTTTTTGAGCTACTTGGATAAGAGTATCTTTTCCCACATGTACAATTTTCTACCTAGATCAGCTCAATTACTTAATGTACAAAATTATAACTTTTCTACTCATGGCTTTTCTATTCATTATCACTTTTATTTTCTCCACTACCAATAAGCATTACTTCTTCAACAAAGACCTTTCTCATATGTATGTGGATTTGCATTTACGGTATTATAATTGACCATGTAAATTATGTAGATGGAGAACAATTTATAGGTATTTGATGATATGTTTACTTTGGCTTCATGCTAAATTCGTGCACTAAAGTTGTTAGATTTGCATGTAGAGATAAAAAGTTTGTGTGAAGTTTTCTATCTTTATGTAAATAACATTACACTACAATTGCATAGTAGTTTCAGACATTTGAAAAACCTTCTCATCCACTCGATCATTTTGTGAAAGAGCATGATTTCTCTATATATTAATTATTTTAGGCTCTTAAGTTTTGCAATGTTTATTAATCTTCTTCCTTTATCCTTTTGTCCACTTTGGACGATAATAAACACCCCCTTCATACCTATGCTTTCACCTTGTCCAAACTTTAAGGTAAAGGATAGTTTAACAACTCACCTCCTCTCCATTGATAATATATATTTTTCTATTGGGTGTAGCATGTGAAATTGTTTAAAGACAATATAGATGCCTTTTGAAGCTGAATTCTTTGATATTGTGTATAGTTTCTATTTTGGATATAGTAGTCTACTTGTACCCAATACCATAAAGCTAGTCACCCTTCTTCTTAGATTCAAAAATCAAAGTCTCCATTCAATTACACTATAATATTGTTAAAAAATTCATCAATGATAATTTAATAATTCAAACTCAAATTCCTTCAATAAAATTAAGAGAAGCACTCACATACCATCTTTCTATCATTAATGTAATGTTAATTTCCTATAGATGATATTCCATTTTGTTACACAAATAAAGAGAACACAAGGTATTAAATGATGCATAGAAAATCCAAGGCTTGACATTCTATATGTAGATCCCAACCAAGTTTGGGTACACAAATGAGCTCATATACGGTATGATCTCTTACATATAATACAATTATGCAACCATTCTCATGCAAATTTTTGATTTTGTGAAAAATTCCTGCTGAATTGAGTATTTGCTTATTATTTTTGCATAATTGAAGTCAAAGGTTTCATGATGTTTTGAGCATTCACTTGTGGATTTTACTTAGTCATGGATGAACGTGTTTTAAGCATTCAATTTTTATTGGCTCATGGATTTACATGTTCTTCAAAATTATATGACCTAAATAAAGATAATCAATTTGAAGAAGTATTTCATAAGTCTATGTTCTTTGTCTGATTAATAATGTTCAAAACTATTTTTAGGAATGTTAGCTACCACTCTTGCATGGTATCAAGCCAAACCAAGAGTGTACATAGGGTGTATGAAATTTGGACTACTCCTTGCACAATAGTAAGTAGTTTAACACCTTGTATTGATTTCTTCTTTGCAGTACTAATTCATCTTCACTTAGATGCAATAGAGGTATGCCACCTTCTGACTGCCTTTTTCATAAAAAGTTTTGAAGTAAAAGATGATTAATATATAGAAAATTAAAATTATTGCTTCCACTTTTGTACGATCCTAGTGCTAAAATAGGATACCAATTACTTGGTCATGTTTCCTACGAAGACGCTTCAAGAATAGCTTTAGCAATTAATGTTGTACCTTATGGTTTTGGTCCAATGACTATTGTAATACTTCTGTCCACTATTGGAATATGAGTTCAATTCAGATTTCTGATATTTGATCCTGGCCTTTTACAATAGACTTCACATTATATGTTTTATGACACTTTTAAATGAGTTATCTATTACTGAATGAAATAAAAATATGATTTCCTATCATAAGGCATTTTTTTGGAGACATTAACCACCTATAGTAGGACTTAGGACTAGATGCTTTCATTTTCTTTTGTGGACAAAACTCTAACATTTAAGCAGCTTGCTTATACATGACTCTACGTACAATGAAAATTCTAAATGTCTTTGCTTTTTTAAAGAGGATTTTTTGTCATATTTGTTGAATACTTAAGGAAATATTTAAACTCAATAGTATTTACATATTGCTTCAAACATGTTCATAGTGATTTCTTTATGCCAGTCACAACAAATGCAAACAAAACTATTCTTAAGCATTTTGGTAGGAACTTCGCAGCTCTTGTTTATAAAAGAATTGATATTTTTATGTTAGCCTAATTCGCGTGATCATAATAAATGCCTTTATTTTCTCAAATATTTAGTAACTTTCTAACTTATTCAATAATAGATCTTAATATATATACTTATCAAAATTTGATTTAATTCACTCCCTTGAGAAATAATATAGCTACTTGTTTTTTCAAATAAATAATTTGTTCTTAACTTAATTAATTAGTTAAGGTAGATTTAATAATGCATAAATTTACCCTCTTGCAATGTCAAGTAAACAAACTAGTTTCCATTTTCTCAAATAAAATTAATATGACATTAATTCATTGGTTTTTGCTTGCATCTACTAAGGGCTTAAATTATTTTACATAATAGATTTATTAATGTTAATATTTGTATTTATCAAGATCACCTTAATTTGTTTCCCTTGTGAAAGTATATTAGTAATGTTGAAGAAAAAAAATTCAATTTTCACTCTTTCTAGTAAAATAATAATGCTTTAGTTTAATCACTAAAAAAATATTAGTCAACCTTCTTAGAATAGGATAACTATCAAATTATGGGTAATATGTTAAAATTTCTTGACTTGCAAGCTAGTAGTGATTCTTAGCTCTTCTATCAATCATCTTTGTGTAACTAGAGTTGCCTTAATTCGATTGTTTATTTATTTTTCAAAAAAATAAATAGATTAGTATCTTGCGATATAATTCACTTTCTAAATTAATATTAAAAAGTTTTTATTCTTTTACAAAATGTAAATTAGTATCTTGTTTTATTCTAGTTGATTAATTAAGGTTGTTATTCACGTAAACCATATGCTCTCACCTTGCCTATAATGAGATCTTGGTGATCAAAAAGTGGAAAGGAAGATGTTAATTTTTAAATGTAAAATCAGTATCTTGTTTTATGTAAATGCTAGTTAATTAATTAAGGTTGTAATTACCATACACTGTATGTTCTCACATCGCCCATAATGGGATCTTGGTGATCAAAAAGTGAAAGGAAGATGTTATTTTTTAAACATAAAATCAGCATCTTGTTTTATGTAAATGCTAGTTGATTAATTGAGGTTGTAATTCTCGTACACCATATGCTCTCACCTCACCTATAATAGGATCTTGGTGATCAGAAAGTGGAAAGGAAGTTGTTTATTTTTGCGTAAGTTAGTATTTTAATTTGATAATGGTTAAAGTTTATAATTCATTAGTGTCTTATTTTCTTCCACAATAGCAATACTAAAATTAAGTATTCGAATAAATTAGTGAAAGCATTTTATTTTTTAGAAGTGATTAGATGTTATTTCCTTCTTAGATAGAAAACTTTAATCAAGAGTTGAAACCAAAAACCAGTAGTGTTCGTTATTAGCGGTGCCTCTGGTTCATGTTTACGGGTAATGTTATCATGTTTGAGCTACTGCATCCATAGCCTAACATAGCTGCAACAATGATGTATGTGGCATCGTCCCTTTAAATCACTAGGGAGTAATAAGGAACATTTGAAGTATTAAAATCCAAGAGACGAGAAATCTCTCTTAGATCAATAATCTAATAAGATAATTTCAAATGAACCAAAGTCTACTAGTTCAAACCTAGTAAACCCCATCATAGGATTCGATGAAATTCATTTAATTTTGTTATGTTAATTAAAAGGTAATTATATCTCAAATGGGTGTAAGGGTGATGTTATTTAGGAACTAGGATTTAGATGTTTAGGAAACAAGTAATAGTCATGAAGACTATTTACTTATACTTTTTATTGCTCCCCTTCGTGGGTAGCAATCACAAAGGAACTGTCTAGGGAAAAAGGGTCCCTAGAAAGGGTTGCGTACCCACAAAAAAATTCACATCAAACATAGTTTAGAAAACTAAACTACCTATTTTACACCTTGATATTGTTTGGAAGTAGGGTACATGTAGGTAATCTGGGAAATGAAGGATGCTCCCAGTACCTCAGGAATTCAGGGATGGGGCTAGGAAAAGTTAGAATAATAATAAATTAAAACTTAATCTAATAATTCAAGAGAATTGGTTGATCGATAAGGGGGTTAAGAATGTTTAACATAAAGATAAGATAAAACACATTCTTTGTATACTCAAAAGGAATCTCGAATGGATTTGCTTGACTCCTTGAGGCCTTAGGCTGAATTACGAGGTGGGACTCAAGCTATATAATTAATATTACATACTCTTAAGGATGATGACCTCAGTGCACTTCCAAGGGGAAGTGTAGTCTTTAGTGAGTGACTCAGGACTCAGATGGTCTCGATGAGTCTAAGTCTCTGGCCAGAGCACATTCCTTTCCCTTATAGATAGATGGGCTTACCCCATTTGGGTAGATGTCTATCCCAAATGGACAAATGATCTCTTGTTCTGTATGGAAAAATGCCTATCCCAGATGGATGGATAGAAGTCCTTGAGTATACAATTGAATAAACACATAATAAGATAACAATCAAGAACAAAATAAAATTGATTGTAAATTTTGGGTTAATAGATTGGATCCTTACATGTGGTATTAGAGAAAGGTTCAAAGAATAGGCCTTGAGATCACTATAATATGCAAAAATTATTAATTTAAAATTTGAATTAAAGATTTAATTTGAGGTTTTTCAAATATTAATTGGGAAAATTTGTTATTTCCAAGAGTATTAAATGGCAAGGACAAGAGAAAACTATACTAGATCTGCCCAAAATTAGGAAGGGAATTATAATAGTGGCCAACAAGCTCAAGTGGGTAATGAAGCAATAATTGAAGCTATAATAAATCTATTGACTGAACAGAGGGATAAGATTAATTCTTTTGAGAAAATAGTGCAAGACCTTAGGACAAGGAAAAACAATATTGAAGGCATAATTGAGCTTGAGCATGAGAACCCTCCCAATAATCAACAAGGAAATGAGTTGGGAACTATGACACCAAGGAGAGAAGATAACATGATGGAACTATCTAAGGACTTGAAGAAAATAACTTCACCTAAGTTTTATGGAAAAAAAATAGGTGAGGGAGTAGAAAATTGGCTAAATGAAATGGAAAATACTCTGAGTTCAGAAATTTTAGTGAAACAACTAAAGCTTTATGGGGATCCTATAAAATCATTGGGGAAGTAGCTAGCTAGTGGAACAACACCTAGGAATAGAATGGGTACACTAAGGAACATGTTATGCCTTGCATAACCACCCCATCTTTTGCCTTGGTCAAAATGGGTCCCCCTTTGTTATTTTTTTATCTTTTGTTGTTTTCAAACAAGGTTTGGAGTCGTTTGTTTCCAAACAATGTGTTTTTCTTTGGTTTAGTCTATCGGAATTGGAGCCGGAACCAAATCGGGTTCTGAAACTTCTTTCAAAACTCAATTCTAATCCCCATCCCAATAGTCTTTCTTTTAACCTTTTGCTTTGCCTTTACTGGAGTCGGAACCAAGGTGGATGTTAACTTGGTGTTTATTCAAAATTGTAAAATCAAAATCCATCCCGTCTTCGATTCCGCTTTTTCAACTTTGGTTTTAGACTCAATCCTTGTGTTAAGTTTTATTATTTCGGTCTTTTATTTTACTTTTTGCATTTGTTTTCATTTTGTGCTTTGTTGGAAGACCTGGACCCAGAGCGAGAATGAAGTTGGGGAATTCCTTAAGTTTTCGAATCAATTTCCATTCCGATTCCTCCCCCGTCGTTTCTTGGTCATTGACTTTTTACTGAAGTCGCACTATAGTGAAGTGTTTTTTCTTCTCTAGTTTCGATTCCGCTTAATTGCATTTAATGCATTAATGACAGCTGCTGTGTTTAGGTAGAAATTTTGATTTTTACCTTCATTAGGAAGTAAATGCATTATTATTATCATTGTTAAACAAATCAAAGAGCGAAATAGAGCAGTTGTGGAGTCGATCTGAGTGAATCAATTGAAGAAGGAGAAGATAGTTGCTTGCGAATCAATTCAGAAGTTTTGCCTGATTTTGCGTTCAAGGTAGGGTTCCTATTCCATTTTCTTTTATTTACTTTCATGTTCTTTGTTTATGTTTGTTTGATTTAGATCTTTGGGCAATTTCGCCATCTCAGTGGGAGGGCGTGTTTTTTTTTCTTTGTTTGGTTGCTGCTCTTGATTTTGATTTATGCTTGCGTTTCTGGTTTTATAGTGAGTTGAGGCATGGTCGTTTTCACATTTTGTCATGATTGCATTGTGTTGTGTTAGGTTTTAAAATGTGTAGATTTAATTAGGGTTTTCACAGTGAGGTAGATTAAATCTAGGTTTTTACAGTGAGTTAGGGTTGGTAGAATTTGGTTTTTTCTTAGGATTTCATTGCTCATTTGTTTGGTTAAATTAGGAAGGGTTAAATCTGTGCCCTAGTTTTTATATTGTGTTTTCTAGGTTAGGGTTTTATGCATTTCTGTGATCATATTTTAAAATGATTAAAATATGATGCCCTAAAATGCAGTCGTCCCACGGTCATATGGGCATAGTCTTTTTATGCTATATTTTAAGCCTTATTTCTTTTAATATGACCTTAGTCTTTAATCATGAAGTTATGCATTGAAATGATAAAATCATTGATGATGTCATGGTCAACATAGCCGAAAGCGGGATCAAAATTGATTTAGAGTTTTGGATATGTTTTTACGTTTAGTGTCAATTCCGTTTTCCATCCCATCTCTGACTCCGCTTATAGTAAGAAGCTTTATTTCATGAAAAGGTTAACTTTGGCGGAAGCGAAATTGAAACATAATATGAAAATAGAAAATCTGAAGGAAACTGAATCAGTTTCCATTCCAGTTTCGGTTTCGATCACTATTTCATTTTCGATTCCGAGCCTACTTCTTATTAGTAGAGTGACAGTAACAGTTTTTGCTCCGAGCCCGACAGTATGTTGAAAGAAGGTTATTTAAGATGTTTTCTGCTTGGTTCCACCTCTGATGAATGTTTGAAAGGTATGGTTTTAAAGACACATTTTTGAGATGTTTCATTCAAGGATCTAACTAGAGGTTTTGTTGCAGGAAAACTAAGAGGATGTCGGGAACATCGGGATAAGCCTCCCAAAGAAACTGGCCTGCAGGAACATCAAAGGCAGTACCTAAACCAAAGAAGATCAAAACATAATAGTTACCTTATACCTTGAGGTATAATCATAGGAGTCCTGTTGTGAAAGTATGCAAAGTAGAATCAGATTGGTCAGACATCACCGACACAAACTTGGGCCAATATAATTTTGAAGAGCTGTATTTAGAAACCTTTGCTGAAGAGGTAACAAGGAGGACACAAAGAATTGTTGATTCCGGCTTGGCCCATATCACTATGTTTCCTTTATCAACCAATGCTCAAAATTAATCTTGACAGCTACAAGAGCTTACAATCCAGCTACCCAACAATGCATGGATTCCAAAAATAATGTGATCATTGATCTTACTCCTCATATTTTCCAAAGTATGTTTAATGTCCCAGATCCTAAGAACTTGGTGCAGTTGGCTGAGGCAGAGGCCTTGGAGAAATATAGTAAGTATAAGGAATCCAATAAGTCTCATTTGAACAAAAAATGGTTGAAGACAGAAAAGAAGTCTCTAACCAAGCTTGTAGATCAACCAAAGAGGGTAGATTTCTATAAGGAGGTATTAGATTTAATATTGATGTTGTCTAGGGCTTTTGGGAAGAGAGATACATTTCATTTGAAGGAGTGGATGTTTCCTTTCATCCAGAAAATTTTACATGGCACCCATCAATTTGATTGGCCGATGATTGTATCAAATGCTATTCATGATCAACTGACTAGCATCAGGGAGACTAAATCCTTCTTACATTGTGTATGCAGCAGCAAGGTTGGGTATCTTCCCAGGTTTAAATAGAGTAGGGATAATGGGAGTATTGGATGGATAGAAGAAGGCATGGGAGCATTATAACTAGTTGTCTCTACTAGTTGCTGAGACTCAGTTCAGAAGGGTTAATGATGCATTCATATATGTAGTCATTAACCAACTCAATGGAGAGGCAGGGTACAAATTGAGTCAAGAAGCCATGGCATTTATTGCTGAATGGGGATGTTGGTACATTCAATACCCCAGGTATACATATTTCAGGTTAGCTAGTTTTGAGGGCCATCCACATTTGCTGCCAAGGTGTTGCAACAACAGGATAGTGTTGATGGAGTTTGTATATCAGGCTCTTGGAGTTAATGCCCGGTTTGGACTAAAACATAAGATAGGATGTCACAAGTTCCCCATGAAGTTGGGTGAGTATAGTTGTTAACATTTGGTAGGAGCAAAGGTGGTCTACAGTGAGCTGATACAATTGAAGCTAGGTTTATACACAGCTCATAAGTATTTTGATCCAAAGGGTAAGATGAATGCCTTGTTGCCTTCTGTGTTTGACAAGCATTTTAATTTATTAGAGGATTTTTGGAGTGACTGACAAGATGAGTATGATTTGAGGAAGAAAAATTATGAAAGACTACCTATTGCACTCATGTCAAAATTTGGAGAAAAAATGATATTCCTAACACATTGGTGGATGATGGAGTTGTATTGGATCCATCTTATGAAGCTTTGAACATTGGAACTAAAATTCTAGATCCAATTGACTGGGATAGTGAGGAACTATTGATATTAAGCAGATAGGAAGAGCAGTCTTGGATAGAAGTGTTCATTGGTTGGTTCTAAGAACCAAAGCTCCTCAAGGACCAGCTCCTAAAAAGGGGAAAGGGTATAAAAGACTCAAAAGAAAGACACCTCCTAAAGAGACTTTGGAGTTCTTTCCCCTAGACATTGAAGAGATAGAACTTGAAGTAGCAATTGATGAAGCAGAAACACAAGAAAGAGATGCTCAAGTTGGATCGGTTGTTTCAACACTTACATTAGGTGAATCTTCTACACAAGTACCACTTACAAAGAAGGAAAGTGGAGAGATGCTCAAGGAAACTCTTTATGACATAGCTGAATCCATGAAGGGAAAAGGGGTAGAGGTTCATGATGTTGGAACAGATTCAGATGAGACTGTGTCAGAGAAAGATGTGCAAGAGAATATGCCTCTAGAGGAGGATGTTGAATAGGTAATGACACAAGAGGAGCAATGGGCATTGTTTGAAGAAGTCAGGAAGGATGATGAAGAGCAAACTAAAGAAATAGAAAAACAAAAGTTAATGGATGCCAAGACACAAGATGATGCCATACTACAACATCAACAAATTGAAGCTAAGTCAAGGGTTGATGAAGTAGAGAGGCATAAAAGGCAACAGGAGCATGAACTCAAGGTTAAAGAAGAAAATGATAAGTTAGAATTAATACAAAAGATTCATGACCTTGAGGAAGAGAAATCAAGACACCGGAGGGAGAAAGAAGTCTTGGTTGCCAAGTTAAAACTTGTTGAGGAAGCTCACCAAAAGGAAGAAGAAGCAAAACAGTTACGAAAGGAGAAAGACACCGAAGAGCTGGTTAGAAAGCAATGAGAAGAAGAAGAAAAGGTAGAAAAGCTTAAGGCTTTAGAGGCAGAAAGACTAGAGAAAGAGAAATTGGCAAAAGAAGCTCTAGAGAAAGAAAAATTGGATAAGGAAAAACTGGAAAAGGAAAGAATAGAGAAGGAGAGATTAGAAAAGGAAAGATTGGAGAAAGAAAAACTGGAGAGAGAACGATCAGAGGAAGAGAGGTTGAAGAAGGAAGAAGAAGGTAAGAAGATACAGGAACAAAAAGATAGAGAGGAAGCTGAAAAGCTTGTACATATGCATGTGGTGCAAGAACAACAAGATGAACCAAGGGTTGATTCTCAACCCCAAGTAAATGTGCAACCACCTTCTACTACTACTATTGCTTCTTCTTCCACTATGATGACTACTGCTCTATGTGCTCCCACTTGGCTAAAACTGGACCTACAGAAAAGAATAGTAACACCTTCACAACCTCTCAATTGGGAGGATATGATGAAGGAGATTGAACAAGAAAGGCCTAAAAAGAAGGCCAAGATCCTACACTCCACCAGGCTCACAGATAAGGGAGAGATTGTTGTTGAGTGTGCCATACCGATGATAGAAAAGGAGGTAGGAGACATGCAGTTGACTGATTATCAATTGAGTACTGTTAACTTGGGAAGGCCTACCAAGGATCAGCAGATGAATCTAATTGATGTGGTAGCTTTGACAACCAAATCAAGGATGTTAAAGGATAAGCAAAAGAAAGATGAGCTTAAGGTTCAATTAAATCAATTACATTCCTTTTTGAAAAGTGTCTCTTCTCCAAGATCACAATAGGTAGCTGCTATTGAGACTCCCATTTTTCTGAGCAAAATGGAGGTAGATGATTTAGTACAGGTAAGGGGCAAAGTGGAGATGTTAGATAGATGGGTTGACAAGTTAAATCAAGAAGTAGGTGAAGTTTTGGTCAAAGGTTTTGAGGTTCACAAAGGGACATAAGAGTTGATAGGGGAAATGCATCAATATATTGAAGCATTGGAGAAGCGGGAAGAGGAATATAAAGAATATAGTCAGAAATTGGAGAAGGTTAGTACATTGCCTTTGACTACTCTTCTTGAATAGTCAATACTCGAGGGGGATAATAAAGATTTTGTGGAAAAGACCTCTCATATACTCCGATTTAGAACAGATTTCTTGTACAAACACATAAATGATGTCCAAGATGTTGTTAAGGATCTAATTGAACAAATTGAGGAGTTGGAGGCGGTCATTGCTATCATAGTAGATGTTAATATACTAACAAAGGAAGGCCTGCCTTTGAGCCATATAAAAGAGAAATGGGGTGAAAGGTTAAAAGGACTCATGCAGAAAGGAGATGATGGTGATGATCTACTGATTGATCGACTGATGGACATCAAGGAAGAGATAAAGGCTGCTAAAAGAGAGTTGATAAAGCTGAAGAACATGAGGGGGTTTGCTGCAACAGAGTTGGAGCGAATTAAATTTGAAGATAGCTAGGTTGATGGGCCAGAATTAGATGTATTACAATAAGTCTTCACCAGTTATGATGAGTTTATTGTAGACCCAATTTCACATGCATAAATCTCTTGCATGCATGACTTTCTTCTTCTTTGCATGTGGCATGTAGCACTGGTAGTTCCTAAAGCGCATGAATTCCTTCTTTTTCTCTTCTATTTTCTGATCTCTAGTTTAACTGAATGTGCTAATGTAAGAACTCAAGATCAAATTGATCTGAGTTTCCAAGAGAGCTTTAGTTCCTAAAAAGGTGGATGAATTAAAATAGAAGTGGAGTTCAAATTTTGTATATCTATAAATACCCTTTGGGTATCATATTGTAAGGGTCGGCTGATAGAGAATAGAATTGGCCACCTAAGAGTAGGAGATAGAATTTTGTAGTTGTTACAGAGATACATTGTTACTTAAATTTTACAGTTGAATAAAATTATAGGTTTACGCAATATGGTGTTAGATTTGTGTTTTACTTGATAAGGTTAATGAGTTATAATCTATCTATATGCCAGTGATTGTGCTAAAGCATGATTTGTTTCTTATGTGATGAAAGTCATTAGAAGAAACCAGATTTAAGGATTATCTTGTTAGATTATTAGTGAATTGAAAGTTATTGAAGTCTGTTGATCTATGATCTTGGCAATGAATGGATGTGTGTTCTTTTGAAATCTTTGAGATAGTTGTGATATGCGAATAGTAGTATTAAATTAAGCACCTTAGATGCATGCAATGGTATAGTTTATTCTGTAAATTGTGACATGCTTTGGTTTTGTGATCTGTTAGAAAACATTCATTGTTGAAGGTATATGTCCAGATGCTAGATAAGTTTGGTTCATGTTTACTGATTTACCCTTTGATCTATCTTTTTCTTTTGTTTGAAACCCCCTTTTATTTACAAGAACAGTTGGTAGAATGAGTCATTTCTTGTATTCTTTTGTTACCAGCATAGGCCCCTTGAACATTACAGTTGCATGGACCGATTGAGTGACACCAGACAGTTGAGAACCAACTACCAGGACCTTGGGAGTTAGGCCACTACATGTTGTCTTTCTTTTTCAGGAGAAATAGAGTAGAAATATTTTGTTTACATGTTGTTTGCGTCATTTTCACCATCAACAAGACAAATTTCATGGGATCGGTTTGTTCATCATTTTCACAAGAGGTGGTTACCACAACTATTCTTCAATGAAAAGATGGCTGAATTTCATAACCTTCAAGAAGGGTCATTGATAGTTCAACAATATTGGGATAGGCTTGCAAAATTATTGAAGTATGTACCCATGTACCAAAAGGATGAGAAAATTTAGACAAGGAAGTTTATCTTGGGGATAAATACCAATGTAGCTGCAAAAGTTGACTTGCTTGGTCCTGAAAACATGAATGATGTGTTAGAAAAATCTCTTAAGAAGGAAAAAAATTCAAGCATTAGTAGGAACAAGGAAAAATTTCAATAACAATAGGAACCCATCATTCAAAAGGAAACAAGAATTCAAGGGGAACCCTAACTTCAAAAAGAAGCAAAAGAATAATTCAACTGAAAGAAGACCACCATCAAATTAGAATCAGAGGAATGGGTACAATGGGAATAACAGGGACAACCTTAATAGGAATGATCAATGAAAATTCAATAGGCCAACTTACCCATCAAGGTTTAATGAAGTGAGAAGTAATCCCCCTAGGAATCAAGTGCAATTGGGGCTACTAGGTGGATGCTTCATGTGTGGAGAGAATAGTTATGCTAGAGAATACCCAAGAATGCAAGGTCAAATAAGGGCGAACCAACCACAACAAGGTCCCCAACAAAGGATTCATGCAACAGTTAGGAATCGACAAACTAGATACTAAAATGTACCTATAGAAACCACATGTACACTTTTCAAGCAACCAATTTAAATCCTAATTGACACATGATCTTCTGAATGCTTTATTTCTCTAGAATTAGTAAGGAAAATGTCATTAAGAGTTAGTCATATGGAATCATCATGGATAGTTGAGTAAGGGGATAAGGTAACTAGGGAGGTGACCAAGTGTTTATCAAAAGCAAGGCTACAATTTCTTGAGTTTGAGACAAGGGTGGATCTCTATGTAGCACCTCTAGGGTCATATGATGTAATTATTGGGATGAGTTGCTAACAAATCATGAGGCTAATTTAGATTGTTACAACAATTTGGTAGAGTTTTTGGATAACGAAGGGAGAAGGGTTAAAATTCAAGTGAACCTTAGGCCCATAAATGAGGAGACTATATCATCTATGCACTTAAAGAAGGAAAGAAGAAAGGGGGGTCAAATTTATATGGTCTACCTAGATGAAAAAGAAGAAAAAACTCCAACATTTGAAAATTCTCCCTTCCTTCAAGATTTTAAGGATGTGCCCAAAGGGAGTTCCATCACTAAAATAAACCTACCTCTATCATCTTTTAACATTCCCCCACTTCCAATCAGCCTAGGGTTTCCCTTGGATGCCCCATCAAAATTGATTTTAATCAATCCCATCGAAAGGAATCTCTAAGCAAGATTCTCCCTTGAATGCTTTATTTTTTTGAATTGAAAATATATATCAAAGAGAAGAATATACTTCACAACCACCTTCAAATCAAACTAAATACACTAATTTTTGGTCCCATCAAGATCTTCTCAAAGACCCCATATAAGATTTTTTTTTTGATGGCTCTTAAGACTTTTACTTGAACCCCTTCTGCCATCAAGTTCACATCTTTGAAAACCATGCTATTTATCTCTTTCCATAAACTCCAAGCCACATGATGAGTAATAAGAGACCAAAAAAGTTGAAGGGATGAATTTCTAGAAAGATATTTCCATTACACACATAAATCACTAAAGGAGTTATGGAAGACCCAATTGAGGCTCCATAGAGAAAGAATCTAATCCCAAATGTTATGGGAGAAACTACAACCAAAAAAAATGTGAAAGGGGTCTTCCAAGTTACATTTACATAAAGAATATCTATTAGGAAAAAAAAAACCTCTATGACACAAGTTTTCAATAGTAAGATTTTTATCCTAGACAAGAAGCCAAAATAAGATGTTAATCTTTGGAATTAACATAAGATTCCAAATATTAGACAAAAAAGGAGGAGAATCGTACTACTCTAACAATAAGCTAAAGATTGAAGCAATAGAGTAATAACCATTTAAAGTAAGCTACCAAATAAAACTATTATCCAAGGGATTTAAAGGAAGATGAATAAATAGGATATGAGGTGTTAATCTCAACCAAACTTAGATCAATAGAAATAAAGTTCTTCTATTCCCCTTCTTGAAAATAATTGGTCAAACAACTGTCAAAGTTTCTAATATAGTGATCTTTAAAATGTTGAGCCCAAAATTGGATGCTTAGAGGGAGCTTTCCACACCACAAATCATCCCAAAATTTAATAAGATTAATATTACTAAAATTCCATCATACCTTTCTCATAGATAAACCTATTCTTTAGAATATTCTTGCAAATTTTTGAGCCTACAAGGAGATATTAGCTTTCAAAACCTTCCTAAAGTTACAATGGCTTGAAAAATATTTACTCTTCATGAAATTCATCTATTCTTTCTACTCAAACTTTATTCTCTAATAATTTTTTGCTAGCAAAGAAATATTGAATTCCTTTATTTTCCTAATGTTGAGACCACCCAACTTCTTGGGTTTGCAAACTTGATCTCATGCTAAAAAGGGAATTAGCTTCCTTTCTTCAGTTCTAGCACAAAGGAACCTTTTTTGGATTTTCTCAATCTTTTCCATATAATTTCTAGGGACTTTAAATAGACTCATGGCATAGAGAGACATATTTTGAAGGGTTGGTTTGATAAGTTGAATCTTAACTGCTTGACTAAGTAGATCCTCTTTCTAACCAACAAGTTTAGATTGAAATCTATCCAATATCCCTAACCAAAAGGAATCTAGAACCTTGTTATCATAGAGAGGAAAATGTAAGTAATTTTAAGGAAAACTACCCATATTACAGTGGAAAATTCCAGCAATCTTCATCTAGCTTTGCAATCTAGCTTTGCAACTTGGCATGTTCATGAAGAAAATAATACTTTTAGGGAGGTTTATTTTTTATTAGAAGCCCTTTTATAGTTTAGAAAAATAGACTTGATATTTTTGGCTTCCCAAATTAAAGCTTCCCCCATGATGATAGTCTCATCAATAAATTGTTGATGGGAACAAGGAGGCCCTCTAGAGGACAAATGAATCCCATTTAGAGATCATACATTAAGAACTCCTTGAATAGATCTACTCAATTCTTCCAACATGATGAAAAAGAAAAATAGAGAAATCAATTCACCTTGTCTGGCCCCTCTAGAACTTTGAAAGAATCTCAAGGGGGGTCCATTAATAATCAAAAAATATTTAAGAGAGGAAATGAGTTTGAAGACGAGTTCTATAAATTTTCTCCCAAAGTCAAAACTAGACAACACTTTAGTTAAGAAGAGCCAATTAACTTGATCATGGGATTTTAATAAGTCAATCTTGAGGAAAAACCTTGGCTTCTTATTCACCGAAAGAGAGTGAATATTTTCTTACAGCAAAATAATGGAATTCAAAAAAAAAATTCCATGGAAAAAACCATTTTGTTGAATGGATATTAAATTAGAAAGGACAAGTTGCAATCTCACCAGCAAAATCTTAGAAATGATCTTATATATTGAATTGCACAAGATGATGGGTTAAAAATCCTCAAAAGGTTTAGCACAAGATAGTTTGGAATAAGAGAAAAAAAATTGAATTTATATCTTTTAGTAAATTCCTACTAGTAGCATCCACAACATCCTTCACCACTATATCCCAAAAATAATGAAAGACGAAAAGAGGGAAGCCATCCAACCCATGCACTTTATTAAATTCAAAATAGAAGACTTTCGATCTTATCTCCTCCTGGGAAGAAATTTTGATCAACATTTTATTTCATTCATTTGAATTAATTTTAGGAATAATTTCCAAAAATTGATCATCACACTCTTGGTTGAATGTTTAGAATCATTATAAAGGAGATTAAAGAAGAACATCATTGCAACATGATGGATTTCCCCTTCCTCCTCCAAAATAGAATCATTGGTTTGAATAGCTTTAATTCTATTTTTCATCCAATGCTTAAGAGAGGTAAGGTAGAAACTAACAACTATGTTGAAGTTGTGGCAGCCTATAATGGACTAAGACTAGCTCATTCTAAGGGCCATAAAAAAATTCGGTTAAAAGGGGATTCCCTCAACATAATTCAATGCATATCTTTTAATATTATTTTCTTATTACTTGAGTAAAATTAAAACCTGAAGTGATGACCTATGAATTGGGCTAATTTTGGAGTGTTCATTATGTGTTTTAAAAGAGTCTAGATTCTGAATGTGTCTTGGAGGATAAGTGATGAGATTGTGTAATAAAAATATGATTTAGGGAGAAAAGTCAACATATCTTCCCTAGGTTCATTGTTGAGATCTTTACTTAAGTTGTTTTTAGGTTTTGGTTAGGGTTGGATCTTTCAGTTTTTACCTTTTGTCTTTTTTGTTTTGAAGTTGTAACTTGAAGAAGAAAGGGGTTGAAGAACTTAAAATTTTGGAGAGGAGAAAGGATTGAGAAGTTTGGATCAAGAGACTCCACAAATAGGCTCTTAAGCCATTTTAGAGTGTATGTAGATGCTATTTTTTAGTAAAATGAGATGCAAATTTTTAAATTTTTTATATGAATAATCATGTTTTATATAAAAACCCTCTTGTTGTGTTTGTGTTTAATGTGTTGAAGATAAATGGGGTCGGGAGTTATTTCTTTGGGTACATATCTTCTTATTTGGACTAAGAGCCATCCATGTATTGGGGTTGAGAGGTGTGTGCATCATCTCTTGAGAAAATTTCTATATGATATGTCATTATTTATCATTGAATGCATATATGTGAATACAAGTTTTATTGTGGACAAGATATTTGACATTGAGTACCTATTTATGTCGATGTTTTTGTTGTGAAGAATATAGTTTTTGGCTAATTCTTTTGGTTGTGGTCATATGATTTGGGTGGAAAAATAAGGTGATTTGATTTGTTAATATTGTTGAGTATTGAAGAGATTTATATTTTATTTATATTTTTCCCCAAGAGGTTAGCATGTCCCCTTGACTCCCCCTTATTATGGATCATTAAAAGATCTATTTATTTATTTTAGCCATTTGGGTTGTTGTATATTTGTGTTTTTTTATATTTTATATTGTGAAATATGATTTATTGATGCCTCTTAACTTTAAGGTGGACTTGCTTTGCAAGTCCTATAGTTGGGAGGTGAGTAAACCCCCATTTCCTTGGATGATTTTTTTTTTTGGTAGATTTTTGGAGATAAAAGAAATATGACAAGGTATATTTTTATGAGGGCTTGCTTTGGATTTTTTTAACCCTCTTTTGAACAATATTTGACTATTTTAAACTCTCTTTTAAGAGGATGTGATTGTTATCATATTTGTGTGTGTATGACACTTTAAATTTATTTAGAAAGAAGATTTATTTCTTCTTATGTATGTGAGAGTTGTGAAAAGAGGTTTACTTATGTCTCTTAAAAGAAAAATAGATTTATTATTATAAATCATTATGAAGGAAAACTACACTATATTTAGAATTTTTTTATTCAACAATAGTAAATGTATTGAAAAAATAAATATGTATTATTTTTGCACATGTAACTATTGTTAAGGAAAAAGATAATTAATTAATTTAAAATATAAGATAAAATAAAAAATAACGAAATGTATTTTTAATTATAAATCTAAAAATAAAATAATAAATAAATATAGATTTAAATATTTCTATCTATTTGCAAAAAAAATAGAATGTAACTTTTTCTTACATTGCAATATGTAGGGGGGTTAGAATTTAAGACCAAAAGCATAAAATATCAAAGGAAATGAAATCAAATTGAAACATCACCTTATACCTTTGGTGGCCTTCAAGATTGAGCTCAAGAAGCACCCTTTTCTTGTTGAATTTTCTCAAGTATGGATGTGGATTGCTCACAAGATTGTGCCAACATTATATTAGCCAATTTCAAGATGGAGAAATGAGAGGATGAAGGCTCAATTTATAGAAAATTGGAGGGGGAAACGAAGGACTAAAATTGAAAGTTGATGAAGGGCTAGGATTTCTTAATAATGTGATGCATGGATCCAGGGTGTGGCTCATTAGCATTGTGACAAGTGTCACAATTAGGTACAAGGAGAGAGGTGATGTGTGCACACACATGTGTGAGAACACATTGGGATGATGAGTCATTAAATTTTGGAGGCTATGTCCAAGATAGTGGAGGTAGGTGAGATTTATCTTATTAATGAGACAAGATGAGGGGGTTGAGAATGAATTTTAAATTAAAAAATAATTGTAATGGTGAGGGTTAGGATGGCTAATTAGTGACTAATTAGCTTAATAGGATAGGTGGATTAATAAACCATGAGTTTATTAGCTTAGGTGGAGTTAATAGTTGGAGAATGGGATAATGAGGGTTAGTGGGTTGATTAATCAAGAATTAATTAACACAATTGAGATTAGAAGCATATGGGATTTTAATGGTATGTAATCTATCCCTTAGGTTTACGATAGTTTAGGGGGGTCCAAGGTACATCTAATTAGGAGATGAAGTTCGGGAAACAGAAGCACCATTTCATGAAATGGCACCTAAGAGCACAATTATGACACCCACATCAAAAGAAATGACACTTGCATTTTTGTGGTGCCTGTGGTCAATTTTGACACCTGCGTTGAAAAAAACAACACCTACATTTGGCATGCATACATTTGACGTGCATGTGTTTAACACACATCGGGGGAAATTGGGGAAAAGGAAAATGGTGCTTGCCTAATGCGATGCCTACATTGAAAATTGGCGTGCCTGGGTGAAAGATTGTTATTCTTGTGTAAAGCGGTGCTTGGTTGTAAAATTGATGTGATTGTGTTTGGTAAAACAACGCCAACACCAAGGTGGAAAAGCAATTTCATAGAAACTACAAGGGTGGGCTAGTTAGGTTAGAAGTAAGTTCATGGTTTGGATGAAAAGGCTAATGTTAGTGTGTGGAATGATGTAGGAGGACTTGAGGGTCCTATAGTTGAGGGAGCAATGGATGGTTGTTATGGGGACACTACGATAAAGACTAACTCCAGATGAGGACGATTGGTTGCACCTAACATGATTATATTTTGTTTCTTGTATGCCCTAGATCCGAGCACATAAAGCTTTGATGATAGAATTAGTGGAGTGGTGGCATAGTGAGATGAACAATATTCACTTGCCCCCTAGCAAGGCCACAGTCATATTAGAGGATATGTGGTAGATTCTTTAGATAACGATCCAAGGAGAGTTAGTGATATACCATCTACAGGGGGTGAGGGTTGCCCTATGAAGGATATTTGCATGCCGAGATTTACCATATAGATGTGTGGAGTTAGACCTGGATGCAGGGTTGTACAAGTGGTCAAATCTTTTCCTTTTGTAGCTGCATTGATTATAGGTACTTTGATGCTGGATAGGAGGTCATGGGGATTTGTGATAGGCTGGGTAGGAGTGATGGAGAGCATGTTTGACGAGGGGAAAATATATGCATGGGGGGTGGTTGTGTTAGGATATTTGTATAGAGAGCTTCATTATTCTATATATAGAGGAGGAATAAGCTTAGCTACAGGGGTGACTCTGTTACACATCTGGGCCTTTGAGTATATTACCATTTTACATCCAATTTGTGATAGGTGATGGGGGCCAGATATGCCCTATGTTTTCATGTATGCATTAGGGGAAATTTGCATAAAAAATGGGCCTCCTAAGGAACTCTGAAAAACCAAAAATTATCTCATAAAGACAAATTATTTAAATATAAAAAATATAAATTACCTAGCTACATGAGTTAAGTGGGGACACATGTTTCTATTATAATTCCTTAAAAAACTGAAGTCCATGATTTTTTAAAAGTGGTAACATATATTTCTATTATAATTTATTAAATAACTCAAATTCACTTTTTTCATTATTTATTTTTTATTTAAAAACTCTTAAACTCAAGTTTGGTAATTTATATTTCTATTATAATTTATTTTAAAAGTCAAGTTCACTTTCTTTTCTTGATTATTTGTTTTTTTAAATTATTATTTTTTATTTAAAAAGTGGCAAAGTAAAAGTAACTTTAGATATTTTATTTTTTACTTAGTATTTTATTTTATATATATATGATTTTATAGATTTAGATTTATTAAAGAATAATTTTTTTTTTTTTTAAATATAAAAATTTCTATAATAGAACTTAATAGAACTTAATAAATATAAATCTAAAAAACAAATATAATATTTTATATTTAGAAAGATGAATGAGATAGAATAAAAATATTTTTTAAAAATAAAAAAAATAGCTTTTTCTTAAAGAATAATAAAAAAAAATTAAATATAAATTATTTTTTTTTTTAAGAATATCATTAGCTTTTTTTTTAAGAATAAAAATATTTTTTTGAAAATATAAAAATTTCTATAATAGAACTTAGGAATATAAATCTAAAAAACAAAAAAAATATTAAAAATTTAATAATATGAATGAGATAGAATAAAATATTTTTTTAAAATATAAAAATTAGTTTTTTTTTAAGAATATCATTAGCATTTTTCTTAAAGAATAATTTTATTTTTTTGAAAATATAAAAATTTCTATAATAGAACTTAAGAATATAAATCTAAAAAACAAAAGGAATATTTTATATTTAGAAAGATGAATGAGATAGAATAAGATATGTAGAGTTAAATTAACCATCATGAGTTAATTCGTAAGATTTTAGAAAGTTTATTTTATAAAATAAATAATTTTATTTTTATTTTGGATGATGTCACCGTACAGGTTGATGTCATCTTTGAGTTGATTTTTGATAACTTAAAAAGCTAATGATGTCATCCTTAGGAGGCCCATTTTTTATGTAAATTTTCCCTAATGTGGGGTTCTGGTGGTAGTGACATATGGGAAAGTTAGATAATTTGCACAAGATCATTAATGAGATGGATTCATTAATCTAGCGGCCATATATTGACTATGAGGACTAGGAGGAGGATGACTGCTATATGCTCTACATCCACTGAGCACACTATTTGATAGGGAAAACTCCAACCATTATTGAGAGATATTTTCTAGTGCGGGTGCTATGACAATTTGTTCAATAGTAGGGTGTTCCTTAGATTGAGTCAGTTTTTGGATGGGTGGCCTATCAGAGGCAACATTGGGGTGGTTTTTTTGAGTATGACATAGCCTATCAAAGTTGGAGAGATACACCAATAGTGGTGTAGGATGAGAGACAAGGGGCGACAGATGTCGATAATACAATATATTATGATACTTGGTGGGAGAAGCACAAACCTCTTAGACTTACCATGCCTCATGATCAACTAGGGGTAGCAAAGGGTAGTGGGGATGAGAGAAACAACAATGGATCAGAGGATAGTAGCAACTCAAATGATCATGACAGTGATGGGACTGATGATGGGAGTGAGGATGGTGATGATGGTGATGATAATGGAGAGGATGGATATTAGGGTGTTGGAGGGGAGGACACTAGAGTAGGTGGATATGAGGAGGGTCATCGTGTGTGGTAGAGAGATGGAGACCTATAGGCTCAACTTGATGGCATGACACTAGAGAGAGACTAGCTCCAACTGGAGTGTGATCAAGCTCAACATGACCATCTATAGGTGGTGAGTGAGAGGGATATGTAATGAACCATTGTGGTCCATTTACAGGGATAGATGGATGGGCAGGTTGGTACACTTACTATAGAGAGAGATGCAATGAGGGTACTTGCTCAAGTTTTGGTAGGCGAGAGAGATGCAACCAAATTATAGGCATTTCTAGATAGGGGGTTGTGGTGGAGGGGATGGTAGAAAGTTGACAACAATCAAAATAGAGAAAGATCATTTAAGGAGAGAGAAAAATAGACTACGATGGGAGCGAGATGTATCCTGTGACATGCTAGTTGAGGGTAGATTGGCTATTTGGTTTGTAGAGTATGGTCAGGCCACCCAAGAGGCAGAGTGGTGGAGGATGGCTTATGAGGAAGTAGTGCCACCAAAGAAGAGGATTTCTAGTGCTACAGTGAGTAGTAGATCCCATGGGCGAGATCACTTAGAGCCACAAACTAATATGGGTCCACCACAAGAACCATGGAGGGATCCACCATAGAGGTTTCCTGATAGATAGTCAGATGCAGGGAGCACAAGATAGTGCATGTTGATCATGATTTTTTGGATTTTTGCCCCAAGATGGGTTCAACTTTTTATACACACAAGGGACTGTCCTACATTTTGTATCATGACAATATTATTTTTGATATATGATATGGTGGATTTGGTCTTCTGTGGTTTATGCAGATGAGTTATATATAGCTTTTTATTATGTGATGTGATGTAGTTTATGTTTATGATTATTATGTTAGATGATGTGTATTTATTTGTCTTTATGATGATAATGTGGTGGATTTTATGTGGATGTTATGATGTTTATTATGATATACATGAGATATGATGGATACATGCAATTGATGATATTTGAAGCATTTGCCAGAACCTTGTGATACAAAAAAAAGAAGTCTATTGACCCCTATTTAAATCTTAATAAAAAATCCTAGCTTCTTTTATTAATTTTCGTCTTTGAAATCACTTCAGTAAAGCACCATTATTGAGTTCTTGATTCTGGTTTCATAATCGAGAGGTATGGAAGATGATAGAATTATAGAGGAGGTTAAATCTGAAAGAAAATTGGACATGAGAACAATAGTTCCATAGGCTGAAGTGCACCTTTATGTGAGAGGACAAGGACCCCTGTACTAAATTTTTCCTTTGATGGTTTTTTACAATTTAATTTTCAGTCTTGTGATGAAAGTACAATGAATACCATATGTTTTCTTCACTTTTTATTGTGATGGGTAGATGGTTTTATTTGTAGATCATGTGGTCAGAAATACTATAAAATTCATGGTAAATGCTTCTATGGAAATGCATTTTTATGCATATGATGAATGGATGTAAAAATGTTGATGTTTATGTATCTATGTTATGGTAATGATGAGAGCAAGTTTTCTTATGCATATATTTCCTATATAATGTTTTTATGGGATTTTTATGAATGACATGCCATTGCTAATACCTAATCTGTAATATGGATGCCAACCTTTTTATATTTACATTATCTCTTATGGTAGTTTTTGTAGCTAATTGGAAATGGCTGATTTTCATCATGATAAAATAATTAGGAGGAATCAGGGTGGTGATAGATTCCTTTCGATGTTTTTTTATCTCTTAGTCATTAGTGCATCTATGAATTTGATGTCATGCCAATGGCCTTTTTCAATTTAGCACTCAAAATTCCCTTATTAAAATCATGTGGGATGCAAGTGAGTGTTTGTTTTTGTGTCATGATACAACATGTACTCTCCTCCAAGTGTGTAGGAGGATATGATTAATAGGAAGGATGGGGGGATGTTTAGTTTTAGGAGAAAGTGAACTGGGGGGTTATGTTGGGAAAATATGATGAGAAATCCTTAATTTGATATAGCAAGAAACATTATTCTCCAATGGTATAAATGACCAAAGGTGTTTTCATGTACCTTGCATGGACTTTGAGACTCACAAACATGTGCAAAAAAAATATTATACCTAATCACTAAATGATTCTTGGCACCATAGTGGATCATAGAGGGAATTATATAGCGGATCGGAATTTTTTGAACCCCTCTAGCTAGGGTGTGAGAAATCATTAGTAAATGGAGCTAATCACAAACATGCTATACAATGTGATGCATATTTATTTCACACCTTATTCTTGATCCACCAAGATATGAAAAGATCTAGGTGGCCCCCAACTTAGTGACTTCATAGATCACAACAATAAATCCGAAAAATAAAAAAGAGCCAAATCTCTTGCCAAAAGGTAAGACTAATAGAGGTTTCCAGACCAAGGAAGGATGCATCCTATTGGGAAAAGATGGGGTGGATTGCGATGGGAGGCAAGCAAAGTGGCGGGATGATTTTGAGGATTATGGCGATGGTTTAGAGCTAAGGTCTATGTAGGCATGTTTGTTGTTTTCTTTTATGTTGTTTGTCTTTAGATGATATGGATGGTTCATTTGGGGTGGTTAAGTATTTATTATGGGTGGTATTTTATTACAGAATGGGGTTTTATTATGTTATGGATGGATGAGCAACTAGGTATGTTAAAGACCACTTCTGACTACATCTAATGGTGATGGTTGTGTAAGTTGTCTTGTTTATTATGGAAATGTATAATTTCTGAGTGCCACAAAAGGAGGGTGAGTGGGTGTATGATGGATGTATTCCAAGCTATAGTTGGTAAGGTGTGTGAATAAAATTATTATGGATGGATTTATTGTCAGTGGATGGATTTATTGTGGATGGGAAAAAGAGTGACCTAATAGATGGTGGATATGTTGCTACACATGGTGTCTGTTTTCTAGGTTTTCACCATAGTACTTGCCCAAGGCACCACAAAGTGGTTTTCACTATTGGAAAATTATTTCTCTTTACTATTTTTTTGTATTTTTGATTTTTTTTGTTCTTCTTATGCGAATACTTTTTTAAGATAGATGATATTCATGGGCTCTTCAAGGGGCTCTCCTTCCATGGTGACTAGTTGATATGAACCTGATCCATATTATTTTGTAATAATGTAAGGGCCTAGCCAATTGGTTTCAAACTTGTCCTTCTTTTATCATTCCTATAGGTTACACTAATTTTCCTTAAGGACCAAATCTCCAATGGAAAATTCTCTAGGCTTGATCTGGTTGTTGTATGATATGTGAATCTTGTTCTAATATTCTCTGAGATGGTTGAGGGAATTTTAAAATTTCTCATCTAGAAGCTCTAGCTATTGAAGGCATGTTGCGTGGAATTCTTCATCATCAATGAGATGTTGTAAAGAGATTCTCAATGATGGGAGCTCGACCTCTATTGGAAAGATGGCTTAAGAACCATATATTAGGGAATAGGGAGTGACTCTAGTAGCTGTGTGAATGCTAGTGCGGTATGCCCATAGGGTGGGATTAAGTTGTATGTACCAATCACGACCAAATTCATTGACCATCTTCTTTAGGATTCTCAAGATAGTTTTATTTGTGGCCTTGGCTTGCCCATTTCCTTGTGGGTAATATGAAGTGGAAAAATGATGCTACATGTGGAATTGTTGAAACAAATAATGGTCTTATTAGTTTTTTAAGGGACATCCGTTGTTTTTGACTATGGAAGCGAGAATTACAAAGCAAAAAATGATGTAATGGAGTATGAATTTGGAAATATCTTTCCCTATAAAATAGGTCATTGGTATGGATTCCACCCACTTATTGAAATATTTAGTGGTAGTGATTATAAATTTATGATCATTTGAGGATGTAGCATGTATCTTGCCAATGAGGTCTAACCCCCATCATGAGAAAGGCTATGTAATAACAATGTGTTGTAATTATTGTGATGGTGCATGAATCAAGTCACCATGTTGTTGACAAGGTTTGCACACTTTTACCAGATTGATAGCATATTTCTCCATTGTGGGCCAATAATATCTGGTATGTAGAAAATTCTTAGCTAACATTGGTCCATTAGAATGGGCCCCACAAATACCTTGGTGTACCTCATTTAGGGCAGTTTGTGCTTCTTTTAAGTCTAAACATCTCATGAGGGTGCCATCAAAGGAGCAATGATTAAGGATGTCTCCGATGAAGTGGGATTTTTTTGGAATAAAGGATTGGAATTATGAGGTTGATAGGTTAGGAGGGATGGTTTTGTTGTGTAGGTACTCATATATTTCTCTATACCATGGTGATACAAGACCAATAATATAACTAATCATTTTAGAGTTGGTAATATCATAAGTAGAGACCATATTTTTTCTATGAGGAAATCATATTGCTAGCTATTTTGTGAGATATCAATGAGGGAACCAATGGTAGCCATAGCATCTGTTGCTTTTCTATTTAACCTTGGTATATGACGAAAATGGATTTGTGTGGAGTACTCCTTGAAATTTTCCACCATTCATTTGTAGAGAAAAATTTTGTCATCTTTTGTCTGATATTAATCGTTCACTTGTTTGATGACTAATTGAGAGACACCATATACCTATAATTTTGTAATCTTTCATTGGATGGAAACCCTAAGTCTTTTTATTAGTGCCTCATATTCTTCTATGTTGTTTGTGCAAGGAAATGTGATTTGGTATGACCTAGGGATATAGTCTCCTTGAGGTGTGACAAAAAAGTATTATTGCCCTCGAGCCATGTTGTGTGAAAGATCCATCAAAGTATAGATTCCACTATGTCCCTTCTTCTACATTCAAGATGTGTTCATCTAGGAATTATTACAACAATGGGTGACTATCCTATAAGGGAGATTTGACAAGCTGATCAACAACCACTTGTCCTTTAAATAATATATTCTCTATCTACATAATCGATGCCAAATTCACTAAAAACCATGATCCATTTAACTACTCATCCTTGGAGTGTTTGCTTTGAAAGTAGGCACTTTAATGGATCAACCTTTGAGATGATTTGAGTCTTATGATTGAGCATATAATGTCATAGTTTCTTAGCATAGAAGACCATGACTACACATGCTCTTTCTATTGATTTCTATTTCAATTCACTACCAGCTAATGTGCAAGATATGTAATATATGGATCTTTCCTTCCCTTTGTTGTCATGTTGAGCTAACAATTCCCACATTTCCACTTGAGTAGCTGATATATACAAGAGGATTGGTTTTTATTCTTGTGGAGGTACTAGGACTGGTGGTGTTGCAAGATAGTCTTTTAGTTGCTGGAATGCTTGTTGACAATTTTCATCCTATTTGAACATGATTTTTTTGTGAAGTAGGTGGGAAAAAGGTTGAAATTTATTAGCCAACCAAGACATGAATCTTTGGGGTGCTTTTAGCTTTCCCTACAAACTTCTGAGTTGTTTGATGTTTTTTGGTGGACACATTTCTCTTATTTCTTTTGTTTTTTCTTTTTATTAGTTGATTAAAGATTCTTTCAAGTACTTCAATGTGTCCATCTTTTGTTTTTATTTCTCCTAGGATATCATCTACATAGTCTTCCATAATTTTATGCAACATGTCATGAAAAATAATAATCATTGCTCTTTGATATGTTGCTCCTGTATTTTTAAGTCCAAAGGGAATGACTTGATAAAAAAGGTTCCCCATGGAGTTATGAAGTTTGTTTTGTTCTGATCTTATTTGGCAAAGTGGATTTGGTTATAACCTGAAAAATCCATCCATGAAAGATAACATTTCATGTCCCTCGATAAGATCTACAATCATATCAATGTTGGGAAATGGAAAGTCATCTTTTGGACATGATTTATTGAGATCTCTAAAATTTATACATATGTGAATTCATCCATTAGGTTTTCCAACTAGTACAATGTTGGAAACCCATTCAGAATAATCAATAGGTTTGATAAATCCAACTTTTAAGAGTTTCTGTAATTCTACTTTTACCAAGAGAGCTATTTGTGGGTGCATTTTTTACAACTTTTGCTTGACAAATTTTGCATTTGGATAAAATACCAAATGATGTACTACAAGATATGGATGCAATCCTAGCATGTATTTGTATGCCCAAGAAACATTAATGGATCTTCTTTTGAAGAACTCTCCCAATTTTTCATTAAGTGTCTCTTCTAGCTCTTTGGCCATGTAGGTAATTTTAGGTTCCTCATTTGTTCCCAAGTTGATGTCTATGATGTCTTCAATCACTATAGTAGATGTCTCATCATTTTGAAATGTGTCCAAGGGTGGAGGTCCTTGTTGGTCCCAATCAATTAATTTAGGATATACGAGTTGAAGGTCCATGGAGGATAAAATGTTGTATATATGGCCAGTGTCAAAAAGTTCAGTGATGGTGCAAAAGGATTTCTTGATGGCCTCCTCTTGAGAGTTCTTATCAGTAGATGTCTTACCACCTTTGTCATGAGTACACTGGAGTTACTCCCTATTCCCTAGTATACGGTGCTAAAGCTATCTTACCAATAGAGGTTGAGCTCCCATAATTGAGAATCTCTTTACAACATGTCATTGATGATGAAGAATACCGTGTAGCATGCCTCCAACAACTAGAGCTTCTAGATGAGAAATGTTTAAATACCCTCAACCATCTTAGATCATATCAGAACAAGCTTTGAAAACCATAAAATAAGAAGATCAATCCTAGAGTATTTGTAATTGGAGATTTGATTCTTAAGGAAAATCACCGTAACCTACAAGAATGAGAAAAAAGGGCAAGTTTGAACCCAATTGGCTAGGCCCTTACATTATTATAGAAAAATATGGGAAAAATGAATATGAAAGGAAATAGATGAAATTCATAAGAAATAAACATAAATATGTTATACCTTCATAGTCTTCTCCTCTTCATGGATTGAGCTCACAAGAAGCACCCATTTCTTGCATATTTTCTCCAATGTTGATAAGGGATGTGGCTGCTCAATATTCTAGCATGATGATGGTAGGATAGTGATGGATTAAAGGGATATTTTGATAGCATAAGGATGAGATGAATGTGTCTTGTAATAATGAGAGCCAATGCATTATTATATAGAAATTTGGTGAGAGGAATCAATGGCTAGGATTGATTGGTTAATGGAGGGTTAAGATTGAAAGAAGGATGTGGTTTGGATCAAGGAATGAACATCAAAAAGAATAAAATATCAAAGGAAATGAAATCAAATTGAAAGCATAACCTTATACCTTTGGCGCCTCTCAAGATTGAGCTCAAGAAGCACCCTATTCTTGTTGGATTTGCTCAAGTATGGATGTGGACTAATCACAATATTGCACTAGCATGATATTAGCCAATTTCAAGATGGAGAAATGCGAGGATGAAGGCTCAATTTATAGAAAATTGGAAGGGGAAATGGAGGGCCAAGATTAAAATTTGATGAAGGGCTAGGATTGCTTGAGAATGAGATGCATGGATCAAAGGTGTGGCTTATTAGCATTGTGACAAGTGTCATAATTAGGTGCAAGGAGAGGGGTGAGGTGTGAGCACACATTGGGATGACAAGTCATTAAATTTTGGAGGCTATGTGTAAGATAGTGGAGGTAGGTGAGATTTATCTCATTAATGAGACAAGATGAGGGGGTTGAGAATGAATTTTAAGTTAGAATCTAACACCAAAAACATAAAATATCAAAGGAAATGAAATAAAATTGAAAGAATAACCTTATACCTTTGGTGGACCTCAAGATTGAGCTTAAGAAGCACCCTATTCTTGTTGGATTTTATCAATTATGGATGTGAATTTATCACAAGATTGCAACAACATGATATTAGCCAATTTTAAGATGGATAAATGAGAGGATGAAGGCTCAATTTATTGAAAATTGGAGAGGGAAATGGAGGGCTAAGATGGAAAGTTGATGAAGGACTAGGATTGCTTGAGAATGTGATACATGGATCAAGGGTGTGGCTCATTAGCATTATGACAAGTGTCACAATCAGGTGCAAGGAGAGAGGTGAGATGTGCTCACACATGTGTGAGCACACATTGGGATGAAAATTCATTAAATTTTGGATGCTATGTGTAAGATAGTGGAGCTAGGTGAGTTTATTAACTTAAGTGGTGATCCAGGAGGATCTAAAAAACCCTAAGAAACTGAAAGTCTTCAAATATTGATGGAGATCATCCTAGTGCATAGATCTCATCAATACAATCATGACACAACTTGAATCACATCAAAAGGAGACCGCACATGAAAATTATGTGTGGTCAAAGTTTGGTGGGGCCAAGGATTCCAGATGCAAACCCTAAGATAAAAAATGATTGTCACCAAATTGAATGAAAATGGCACCAACTAAAGAGCTCATTAAGATAATTCTAATGTGGCTTGAATCATGTCAAATAGAGTCCATATGAGCAAGATATGGCTGGTCATATTTTGAAAATATGGGTTGACCAGGTCGTATAGATGTTGGTGTGGTATTCTATACACTAATGTGGCATCACCAGGCAGGACACAGTGGCATTAACATGGCCGATTTAGAGAAATCAAAGATTGACACATGGCGCTGGCAAGTGATGAAGTGGAGCAGTCATAAGATGACATGCATCCTTTTGGAAGAAAATTATATGGTGCAACATGGCCCAATAGCTAGGTGTCACTTGGCACCCATGTGGCAGTCTCTGGTCACAGTAGATTAGTTTTATTTGTTCAAAATGTGGGTTGGGGGATTTGAACCCCAAACCACTCACCTCTAACATTCTCTCCACCAATACACCATGATATTTTTCTACTATATAAGGGATGACAATTTTTCTTAACATTTAAATGACTTGATACTAGGGGATCCGACAGTTCAAACCCTCAAACCCCATGTTTCGCATACCCCCTTCTAGCAATGGGCACACAGGTTCCTCAAGAATGTTAATGGAATTTGAAGCTTTTGTGGTGATCCAAGGAGTTAGGGGCTTGGGTTTAGCCCGTGTCCCCCCCAAATACAAGAACTAAAACCATTGGATCCCAATTTTCTTAGAAGATAATCATAAGGTGGCTCAAAATAAGGAGAGCCCATAATATAAGATATTAATCCATTTTTCAAAGGATTAGGTCCATTGTTAAAAATATTTTTAAGGATTTACATTATATAAGGCATTAATTAGGGGATTTGGGAAATTATTGTTTAATCCTCTAATTAGCATTTATAAATGCATTTAAAGGGGGAATTTTTCTCTTGTAGAAATAATGCTTAGGAGATGAGAATTGAGCTATTGGGAATTAGAATAATTCTCTTATAAGGGATGGTATTGAGTGTTTAACAACATAGGCTCCTTGTAAAAGGGAAAAAAATCTTATTGTAAAGAGAGCTCAAAGGGGGAAGAATTCAGTCAAATAGTAATTTCTCAATGAATTGAGCATTGTGAGCCAGCAGATGAGGGTATTGCTTATGGAGGTTGATTTCCCATTCTTTGATATTGAAGAGAAATAGAGAGGCAAGTTGAAGGCGTCTCAAACCTTTGCACAGTATGAAGGTTTGCTATTAGATTATGTTTATGCTCCATATATTACTATGCTTGGTTTATGTATATGAAAATTAGAAAGAGCATCAAATATGCTAGAATATTTCCAAATGGGGAAGAATTAATTTGTAACTTGAAGAATAAGAAATGATGTAACAAAGTCTTATTGAGCTTTGCATCAGTTAATGGATCGATGTCACATTTGAGTGAGCTTGAAGATGTAGCCCGAACATTGGGTGAACTTTGTTAACAATTTTGTTATTGTCTCTTCTTCCTCTCTTAATCTTTCTACTTTTGATTCCTTCATGAGTTGACAATTATGAAATTAAATTAATTAGTTAATATCATTAAGTTGGGTAAATGGTTCTAAAATATTCAATGGATAAAAAAAATAACCATGCAATTTTGTTTGTTGATTAAGAAAAACTATAATTAGGGTTAAGTGCAAGTTATTTTATAAACCTTTAATTATAGAGTAAGTTGGTATTAGAGTAGTTAACAAGAAATTGTAGGTGGTGGATGCTAACCAGGTTTGGATTTTGCAAGATGGGTAAAAGGTTGAAGCATGAAAGGCTTCGGGAATTGTAGGAGATCAACTAGAGCATCCAAGAAGAGAATGCCAAACTTAGAAGGCTACTTGAAATTGCAGAAAAATAAAAGAGAAAGTTACGTCTTTTGTTGGAAAGTGTTATAGAGGAGAAAACTAGAGAATGCTATGCTATATGAGACACAAAAATTCCTAAGACTAGACAAGCTTGTGGCCATGTCAAGTATACTGGTTATGGTTTATATCATGAGAATATTGATGTATGTACATTTTGTCAAAAGTTGGAGGATATCTCCTATGTGCCAAGGAACCAAGGCAGTTTCTTGGAAGCTTCATCTATGGTGTCAGTCAAAGCAGGACAAGAGGAGCAGTTGGAAAATTTTTTGGAAGTTGACCAAGGATCACAAACAGGAAAGGAGGTAAAAGGTACTCCATGTTCAATTCCTCCCTTTGATAATGATAACGCTTCTTTTGGTTTTTTTGAAAAGAATGCACTAGGAATTTGAAAAATCTCCTAACCAAGATGGGGTATAAAGGAGGTGGTCTTGGAATTAATGGCCAAGGTATCATTCAACCATTGGAGGTTACAATAAGAACTCAATTTGTAGGTTTGGGATATAATAGTGAAGAGAGCTTAGAAATGGCGATAGAAGGAATCTCTTTAGAACCTAACTTGAAACCAAAGTCCCTTTAGCAAGAAAAGGGTAAGTCACCTAATAAAAGTGATATATATTTCAAGAGATCTCCAAGAAGATCTAGATATCTTTAGAAATTTGGTGGCAACAAAATTCCACAAAGTTTTAAGTCCTACTCCAATGCATTCTTGAACTATAAGAGACATGGAAATATTTTTAGTAGCCTATGGAATAGTTATCCTTGTTCATTCTATGGGAAGGATAACCATTGTGTTTCCAAGTGTGGGAAATTTAAGGCTCTATATAGGAAGGTGTTGTTCATGAATGGATAAACTGGACATGAAAACCATCCTTTTTGAAAGAAGAAGAATGACAAGAAGGATTTGAAGATGAAAAACTTTTGCACTCATTGTAATATGAGTGGACACTAGGAATCAAAGTGTTGGAAGCTACATCCAGAGCTTCATCAATCACCAATAAAGAAACCTATGCAAGAATCTATTCAGAAGAAGGTTTCACAGGAGAAGATAGAGCATGTGATTGTCATCCCTGAAGAAGTTTGTGAAGAAGATCAACCAAAGAAGAAAAGTTATTTTGTTTGGTTTAGTAAGAGTTGGATAGACTATTTGTCTAGTTGATTATTTCATATTTGTTTGGTAAAGCATGTGTTGATTGAAACCCATGAAGGGACCAATTGTAAAAGTGATGTGAGTTATAAACATCAGTTGCAACATAATGCTTGATTAAACCTTTTTGAAGGTATTTTATGGTAGCCTTCTTGGAAGGTGGCTACAACATGGATGGAAAAAATGTTAACTATTTTTGGAACTAAATAGTGAAGCCTTGAATCAGTTTCATTCCGAAGTACAAAGGTGAAAGAGTGTGTTGAAGCTGAGGCAAATTTTACCATTGTTTGAGTAGTTCATGAATGGGAAGAGCATCATAGTTATTTGAAATATTTCTTGAAGTTTTTATTTGTTCCATGAAGACAATGTGATGATAGGGAATGAAAAATTGCATGAAGATAAACTTTTGGAGTCCAAAAGTTCTTTTTATGGGAAGGAATGATCTAGGAGGATCCAGAAAACCTTAAAAAAGTGAAAGTCTTCAAATCTTGATGGAGATGGTTCTAGTGCATAGAGATCATTGATAAAATCCCAACACAACTTGAATCACATCAAAAAGAGACCATATGTGAAAATTATGCATGGTCAAAGTTGACAGGGCTAGGGATTCCAAATGCAAATCTCAAGCCAAAAAAAGGATTGTCACCAAATTGGATGGAAATGACACTAAGCTGAAGATCTTGTCGAGACAATTCTGATGCCACTTGAATCACATCAAACATAGTTTGTATGAGCATGATATGCCATTCAAAGTTTGCAAAAAGATGGGTTGACTAGGCCATACGAACGTTGATGTGGTAGTCCATACGCTAACGTGGCATACGCTGACATGGTTGATTTGAAGCAATTAGAGATTGATACATAGCACTAGAAGGTGATGAAGTGGACCAGTCATAAGCCAACACATGTCCTTTTTGAAGAAAATTATATGGTGCCACGTGGCCCAATAGTTGGGTGCCACGTCGCCCAATAGTTGGGTGCCACATGGCACCAATGTGGTGGTCTTTGGTCATGGCGGGTCAATTTTATTTATTCAAAATGTGCATTTGGGGATTTGAATCCCCAACCACTTACCTCCAACATTCTCCCCTCACTAATGTGACAAATTTTTTTTTCTACTATATAAGGGATGGTGGTTTTATTTAACATTTAAACACCCCGATATTGGAGGATTGGGCAATTCAAATCCCCAACCCCCATGTTCTGCATACTTGATGAGGGCTACACCACCCAAACAACACAAAAAACAACAATAGATACTAACACAACGAGATAGAAAATAACCCACTTTCAATTATTTTCAAAAAATAAAATTACAGATTCAAAACTTATATGATACAACCTCATGGACTTGATTCATTATAACAAAATCAAATATGAAAGAAAACTATTATTTAGAGCCATAATTTGCACTAATGAGGCCACCTTCTACAACCCCCACTAAACCCTTTTTATTTTACCCAATAACTACCCTAAAATGTTTTAGAAAGTTCAACTTTCCCTTTTGTTTTGGTGTCAAAAGTCCCATCATTTGATTTCTGGCCAAGGAAGAAATTTTATTGAAATTCACTTTTTAGAGGGGCAACTTCATGGGGCCATAACTTTTTATCCGAGTGTCCGATTTGCTATTATTGCATATTGTTGGAAATCTCTCGAAGAGATCTATAGTGCGTAAACCCATTGTAGGTCGGTTTGGCCACTTTTCAAGCTGTTTTGGGGCCTCTAAAGTTTTATATTTGAATTTAAATCTGCATTGGAGAAATTTCCTAGGATGGAAACTTTAATTTCTCCCAAACCGTTTAGGTTATTGAGGTGATTCTTTCGTAACCAATTTTTTTTTTCAGCTCTACTCCTTCGAGTAAATTTTTAGGTCCATACGATCCCATTTAGGCTGACTTACTAAAAATATTAAGTGACTGTTTTTTTCTATTTTTGACTCCTGAATGTCTCATGCCCCTTAAGTGCCATTATGTAACTCAAAACAACTAAAGAAAATAAAGAAAACATTTTTTTTGGGTGATGCAAGATTGTCCTACATTGCTAGATGCTCCTGCATCAGACACCCAAGGTAATTTGAAAAGTGACCTTATCACTTCTCAGGAGTTGGAGGGAAACCAAGATGGTGAACCTCAACCTCAAACAACCATGATGAATCTTGAACAGGCCTTCCTCTCCATTTCACCAAGTACTCTACATATTGTTTGTTTCTCGTGCTTCTACCCACACAACTATCCAAGATTTATTTTATCTCTTCCTTCTATGAAGTATGTGTTGGAATTTTCCACTGTTCTTTTAGCATCCCCTCCTCTATATCACCTTCATGATACTCTACCAAATCAACAATGTTGAACACAAGAGAAATTTTTATTCCACTAGGAAACTCTACCGCATAAGCATTTCCTGAATCATGCTTCTCCAGGATCTTGCATGGTCCAAACTTCTTCATCTTTAAGTTTTTGTATGTACCAACTGAAAACCTTTCCTTTCACAAATGAACCATGACTTCATCTCCTACCTAGAACTTCTTATACCTCCTTTTCTAATCTACTTGAGCCTTATATTGTGAGTTCATCTTATTGATATGTTTCTTCACCTATTCATGAAAATTCTTCAGGTGCTCAACAAAATATTCAACCTGAACACTACTCTTCTCCCTCTTATCCATATTTCTTAGTTCAGAAGCAGTTCTTGGACTACTCCCATACACAATCTATAATGGTGATTTACTAGTGCTCCTATTGACAAAATTATTATAAGAATTTTTTTCCTGTGGTATAATCAAATCCCATCCCTTAGGCTTATCTCCTACTAGGCATCTTAGCAAGCTACCCAAACTCCTATTCACCAGCTCTATTTGTCCATCAGTTTGTGGATGGTGTGCAAAACGAAACTTCAAATCTGTCTTCAAATTCTTGCATAATGTCCTCCAAAAATAACCAAAAAAATTGGTATCTCTATATGAAACTATACTCTTTGGTAGACCATGTAGTCTCACCATCTCTCTGAAAAAAAACTCTACAATATGAACAACATCATTGGTCTTATCACATGGAATGAAATGTGTCATCTGTGAAAATCTATCCATCACCACAAATATGGAATCATGCCCTCTTTGTGTCCTTGGCAAGCCAAGAACAAAATCCATGCTAATATCCTCTCATGGCGTCTCAAGTATAGGTAATGGCCAATAAAATCTAGTATTTTAACTTGTACCTTTCACCATCTGACATAATCTGCAACTTTGTACAAACTTATTCACATCTTTCTATAACTATGGCCAATAATAATTCTCACTAACCAAAATCAATGGTCTTATCTCGACCAAAATGTCTAGCCAATCCTCCACTATGCTTCGCCTTGATTAGTTTATCTCTCATAGAACTCCTTGGAACACACAATTGGCTTCCTCTAAACAACATCCCATCTTGGATTAAGAAATCCAACCATCTTGTCCTATCCAATGTAATAGGTTTCAAAGATGCCTTCCAAGCTTCTGCAAAGTCTGGATCTTCGGGATACAAACTCTTGAGTTCATTGAACCCAACAACCTCTATTTTCATCTCTTTAAAAAAAATTCCTTCTACTTAAGGCATCTACAACTCTGTTTGACCTTCCACTCTTGTGCTTCAAAACAAAAGTATAACTTTGCAAAAGCTCAACCCATTTTAGGTGCCTTTGATTAAAATTTCCTTGACTATGGAGATGTTGTAAAGCTTGGTGATTAGTATATAAATTTTTTTATTTTGGCAACAAATCATGTATCCATTTCTTCAAGGCCTTAACTATAGCATAAAACTCTTGATCATAGACATAATATTTATTCTTAGCATCATTCAAATTCTCACTAAAATAGGAAACATGCTTACCTTCTTGAGTGAAAACAACTCATATGGCAGTGCCACTAGCATCACAATCTACTTGAAAGACCTTATTGAAATCTAGAAGTTCCAAAATAGGTTGCTCTATAACTTTCTTCTTCAACATATCCAGTATTTTGGCTACTCCTTGGTCCACTTAAACTCTTTTCTATCCCCTCTCATTGCTTCAGTTAGAGGTACACAAATACTACTAAAATTCTTAATAAACTTTCTGTAAAAACTTGCTAGACCATGAAATGATCTTACCTTTGTAACACTCCTTAGGGTAGGCCATTCAATGATAGCTCTCAACTTCTCTAGATCCATTTTAAGACCTTCTGCTTAGACAACAAATCCTAGATACACCAACTATCTCTTCACAATACTGCATTTCTTCAAATTAATCAACAAACTCTCCTCCCTTAGCTTCTCAAAAACTCTTTAGATATGAATCAAGTGCTCCTCCAATGACTTACTAAAAATCAAAATATCATCCAAATAAAAAATAAAAAAATTTCCTAAAAAAATATTTCAATACCTCATTCATAAGCCGCATAAATGTGCTTGGTGCATTGGTTAGCCCAAAAGGCATGACTAACCACTCATACAAGCCCTCCTTGGTTTTAAAGGTTGTATTCCATTCATTTCCTTCTCTAATATAGATCTAGTGATATCCACTCTTCAAATCTAACTTCGTGAAGTACTCAACTCCACTCAAACAATCCATAATATCATCTATTCTCGGCAAGGGAAATCTATAATTGATGGTGATCTTGTTGATGGCTCTAGGATCTGTACACGTCTATCATTCCCCATCCTTCTTTGGTGCTAGTACTATAGGTACTGCAAATGGACTCAAACTCTCTCTGATCAATCCCTTTCGCAACAACTCTTGCACTTGTTTGTTCAACTCTTCACTTTATGTTGGAGTCATACGATGAGTTTTCTTATTTGGCAAGCTGGATCCAAGAATCAAGTCCATTTGATGAATAATATTTCTTACTGGAGGCAAACCTTCAAATATGTTATAAAAAATAATAGCTTGAAACTCATTCAACAAATCTAAAACCTCTATAGGTACCTCAGTAGTATCTTCTTTGTCAATTCTAGGGATCAATACAAAACATATATGCTCATTCCTCATACCTTCTAGGAACTTTATTCCATCAACCAAAAAAATTTGTGCATTACTGCATACCTTTTCTTCTACCTCTTTCAAGGGATTCAACTTATGACAAACCCCATCCTTTTTCAAAGAATAGGTGTTGGAATGTTCATCATGTACTGCCATGATCTTCCCAACAACATATGACAAACACCCATAGGCATAATATCACACAATACCTCATCATGGTAATTTCCAATCTTGAACTTTACCAAAAAAAAATCATTTACCAAGGCTTTATGGTCCTTTTGTAACTAAGAAATCCAGTATGAGTTTGGATGCCTTCTTCTCTCCAACCTCAACTTACTAACCATTTATTCTGAAACAAGGTTATTAGTACTACCTCCATCAATAATAAGATTGCAAAATTTATCTTCACACTTACATCTAGTGTGGAAAAATTTCTTCCTTTGAGTTGGTTCCTTCTACTCATTCAACAAGGCTCTTCTAGTAACAAGAACCTCTCCTCTTTCTGCATCGTCATCTATATGTGTAACTCACACATTACCCTCAGGTCTTCTATTTTTTATTCCTTGATGTTGAGGACTTTCATAGGCTCTATGTCCTTCTTCTCCACACTAGAAATAGGTTCCACGAAAGCATCCTCTTCTCGGTCCTCATCCAGATCTTCCTCTTCCTCTTTGGTCTCCATTATTCTGATCACAAGGATGATAGGTGTTATCTCCTTTTTGGTGTTGGCTGCTACTAGAGCCTTCACCCTTCTTTTGGTCTTCATTTTGACCTCCATATGATTTTCCATCATTCTTTGCTCCATGACCTCCACCTCATTGTTTGTTCTCGAACCTTTTGTTTAGTTGTTCTTCAACCTTTAGAGAAAACTATTAATAAGCATCCTCAATGGTGGTCAATCTTACCAGTTCCATTTATTTCTGCATGCTTGGCTTCAACCCATTAATATAATGAGAAAGTTTTTCTTTATTCACCTCAGAATTTTTTTTCTGAATCTAGACCTTGTGAAATTCCCATGTATTCTTTCACCATCCATATTCCTTTCCTCAAGCTCTGCATCTTCTTGAGCAACTCCAATTCGTAATCGATTAGAATAGATTATTTCTTCAATTTTGACACATTCTATCCCATCTAGAAATTTAATCTTTCCCTTGTATTCATCTTTCTAACTGGACCTCTTTCCACCATATACTGGCGCGACCTTTCAATTTTGTCTTTGCAAACCTCACTCTGTGAGGATCTTCAATCTCCTCAAACCAAAAAATTTCTCCATGTCATTGATCCAATTGATCAATTCAACAGAATTCAGACTTCCACTAAAACTTGAAACCTCAATTTTAGGTTTCTTTCCAATGCTTGAGATCACTCACAAAAATATTCTTTCTCTAGGATCCTTTGGATCTTGCTCTTCCTCTTCTATTTCATCTTCACTATCATCTTTTTCTCGTTGCACATCTCTTCTTTGAACCTCTTGTTGCAGGTTTCTAATTTCCTTCTAAGGGCTTTGATTTAATCTCTAGGTGGATCTCTTCCTCCACCACCTCAACCTCTACCTCTTCCATGTTGGGAAATTCTTGGAGGCATCTTGAACTCAACCCACACTCACAGGTCCTGCTGCAACTACCTCATGTTTGATGCTTTTTTATAGGCTCAAGAATTCCTACTCTAATACCACTTGATGAGGGCTACACTATCCAAACAACACAAAACACAATAGTAGATACCAACACAGAAGATGAAAGATAGAAAATAACCCACTTTCAATTATTTTCAGAAAATGAAATTACAGATTCAAAACTTACATGCTACAGGCTCATTGGCTTGATTCATTACAACAAAATAAACTCTGAAAGAAAACTATTATTCGGAGCCACAATCTACTCTAATGGGGACACCTTCTACAACCCCCACTAAACCCTTTTTATTTTACCCAATAACTACCCTAAAATGTTCTAGAAAGTTCAACTTTCCCTTTCTTTTTGGTGTCAAAAGTCCCATCGTTTGATTTCTGGCCTAGGAAGAAATTTTAATGAAATTCACTTTTTAGAGGGGCAACTTCGCAGGGTCATAACTTTTGATTTGAGTGTTTGATTTTCTATTATTGAATATCATTGGAAATATTTTGAAGAGATCTATAGTGTGTGAACCCACCATAGGTCAGTTCAACCACTTTTCAAGCTATTTTGGGGCCTCTAAAGTTTTATATTTGAATTTGAAGCTACATTGGAGAAATTTCCCAGGATAGAAATTTTAATTTCTTCCAAATCGTTCAAGGTATTGAGGTGATTCTTTCATGACCGGAAATATTTTTCAGCTCTACTCCTTCAGGTAAATTTTTAGGTCCATACGAGCCCATTTAGGTCGACTTACTAAAAATAGTAAGTGACCATTTTTCGCTATTTTTGACTCCTGACTGTCTCGTCCCCCTTAAGTGCCATTGTGGAACTCAAAACAACTAAAGAAAATAAAGAAAACAATTATTTTGGGTGATGCAAGATTTCCCTACACCACTGGATGCTCCTACATCAATACCCCCTTCTACCAATGGGCCCGTGGGTTCCTCAAGAATGTTAATAGTGGTTGAAGCTTTTGTGGTGATCCAAAGAGTTAGGGGATTGGGTTTCGTCCAAGGCCCCCCAAATATAAGCCTTAAAACCATTGGAGCCCGATTTTCTTAGAAGATAATGATAAAGAGGCTCGAATAACGAGAGCCCATAATAAAAAATATTAATCCATTTTAAAAAGGATTAAGTTTGTTAAAAATATTTTTAAGGATTTACATTGTTATAAGGCCTTAATTAGGGGATTTGGGAAATTATTGTTTAATCCTCTAATTAGAATTTGTAAATTTATTTAAAGGAGGAATTTTTCTTTTGTAAAAATAACTCTCAGGAGAGGAGAATTAAGTTATTGGAAATTAGAATAATTCTCTTAGAAGGGATGGTACTAAGTGTTTAACAACATAGGCTCCTTGTAGAAGGGAGAACACTCTTATTGTAAAGAGAGCTTGAAGGGGGAAGCATTTAGTCAAATAGTCATTTCTCAATGAATTGAGCATTGTAATCTAGCAGACAAGGGTATTGCTTACAGAGGTCAATTTTCTTATTCTTTGAAGAGAAACAAAGAGGCAAGCTAAAGGCATCTCAGACCTGTGCGCAGTATGAAGGTTTGCTAGTGGATTATGTATATGCTCAATTTATTACTATGCTTGGTTTATGTATATGTAAATTAGGAATTCTTTGTAAAAACCAAAATCAGAAAGAGAATTGGATATGGTACAATCTTTCCAAGTGGCGAAGAATTAATTTGAAACTTGAAGACTAAGCTATGATGTAAAAAATCCTTATTGAGCTTTACATCAGTTAATGGATTGGTGTCTCATTTGAGAGAGCTCGGAGATGTAGCCTAAATATTGGGTGAACTCTGTTAACAAACTTGTTATTGTCTCTTCTTTCTCTCTTAATATTTTGAGTTTTGATTCCTTCATGAGTTGACAATTATGAAATTAAAGTAATTGGTTAATGTCATAAGTTGGATAACTAGTTATAATTTTCAATGGGTAAAGAACATAACCACACAATTTTGTCTGTTGATTGGGAAAAACTGTAATTAGGGTTAAGTGCAAGTTATTTTATAAATATTTAGTTTCAGATCAGGTGGAGTTAATAGTTGGAGAATGGGATAAGGAGGGTTAGTGGGTTAATTAATCAAGAATTAATTAACAAAATTGGGATTAGAAGCATATGATATTTTAATGGGATCATTTGGACAATAAAAATTATTTAATTGATTAGAAGAATTGTAGTTTTGGAGGGTGATATAATTAATTAAAAAAAATATTTAATTAATTATAAGAGGAAAATGGATTAATTAATTAAATAAATGTATATAATTAATTAAAAAGGGAGGAATGGGTAAATTAATTTAATAAAGCTATTTAATTAATTAAAAGGAAATAATGTTAGATTTGAGGTGACTACACAATATATAAAAGTTAAAAAACCATTCATAATTTTTTTGAAAAACAACATGATAGGGTTAACTTCATATCATCATATCTCCCTTAATATTGTTTCAAATCTTTAATGTAACCACTTGCTAAAAATATCTCAAGGTGCTCTTTCTAATGAATCTAAAATCTCTCTAATTTTATATAATTTTTATGTAGTTTTTCATAGAATCATTCAAGACTCCTATAGTATGTATCTATATATTTGTTTTTATTTAAAATAATTGAAGATTATGATTGATTTAGATTTATAGTTTTTTATGAAATTCCATTAACGATGTGAATGATTTATATTTAAAAATGTATTATAACCATAAATGATTGAGATGCATTGGCTTATAGAGTAAGTTGTCTTCTAAGACAATTTAATAGATGAATGGCTAATTTTGATTATAAATAGATGATTAAAATGAATTGAGTTAACTTGATTAAATATTGGTTGCTAGGGTTCTTTTTAAAGATATCTTTATGTGAAGGGTTGACATTTAATGATATAAAATGAAAATGAAGTGTAGAGATTTAATGCTAGTTTGAATCTTCTTTATTATTAGTTAGTCATATGACTAATTGATTTATTCATTTTTTTATGAATAATAGAAAAATATATATTTATTTTGAAATAAATGTATTGAATGGAACAATTAACTAAATAATAAAATTTACTTAATTAATAAAAGTAAATAGATTTATTTATTTATTCTTCAAATGAGAAAATATTAGTCTAAGTAATTAAACAATAAATGTTATTTAATTGATTAGTGATGTGGTGAAGTTTAAATATTTATAATCACTATATTTAATTATTATTAAAAACAATTATGATGTAATAAGTGATTCATGTTGATTAATTATAATTTACTTACATTCAATTTTGTTGCATATTTAATTTAATTGATCTATTGAGAATTGTATAATTCTTATTAATTAATCATAAATTTTATATTTGTTATGATATTTATTTATTTGAACTTTGAGAATGGCTTTTTTTAGATAATATACTTTAGAGGTAGTGAACATTATTGTTTGATTTAAATTAATATTATTATTCATGTGATTAATCTAAATTGATAAAAAAGTAAATAAATTTAATTTACATAATAATAATTATTTAATTAAATAAATAAAATTCATAAATTAACTATAGATGATTTATACCAATAAAATAAAATATTGTAATTGTAATTAATCCTAACCAAGGTACAAATAATATAAGGATGTATACCTTTTCACATTGTTAAAATATTAATCTTAAGATGTTTGGCTTGTGAATAGAAATTTGGTTATAGCTATAGCATAATTTTGTGTAGTTTAGTTGCAAATCTTTAAGAAATGTGTTTTATTTTACTTTCAATTTACTCTTAAAAAAATAAATTTGTTATGTATTTATTTAAGTAGTTTGTTCAAGTAATATCAAGTTTCATTTGAGTTTTGATTATTTTATTATTGCTTAAAAAATGAATTAGTTGATAGGAATGAGCTATTTACAAGTTTAATAAGAATTAATTAGATAAATACATAAAAAAAAATTAATCAGATTAAGAAAAATAATTCAAGAGTTTGTGAATGAAATGGACCCCTTATCACCATCAGCTCGATGTGTCTTTCTCTCACAGAATGTGGCATGCACATCATTGTGTGTACACATTATGATATTGAAAGTCTATGGTGGTTAACCATGTGTAATGTGACAAATGCATACTAGAGATTTTAAAGGTTTTATTTAAAATTAAAAAATTAGCTGAGTTGCGTTTATGTCCATGTGTACAAGTGTGTATAGGTGGTTATGATAATGATGCTCAATGATACATGGTGGTGAATATATTTTTGTATTTTTTTATTTAGGTAGTAATTTCCAACCCACCTAATATTGTGTAAGGGGGAAATTATGATTGTGAACCCCTAAACCTGCACTTGCACAAAAACAACAAGCATCATGATATTATATCATATGCAAGCAAGAATGAAGGATTCCCCATGAAATCCATTTATTAAAACTCAAACTAGGAAAGATGAAGAACAAAATATAAAAATGCAAGTAAATCCTAATTAAGCAAGCAAACTAGTGATCCCATGGGGGAATTGGTGCCAATTCATGTGTCGAAATTGGCCCTTTCCCAAATCCTAAATTTCAATGTTGATGATGTGTGGATTGATCAAATCTCCTAAATGAGATTTTGGCATAACCTAGTTATGGAATTGTGAAAATGATAAATTTGTGGAATGAAGTGCACAAAATTGGCTCTCAATGTCAAGAGAGTAACTTTGCATGAGATTGTGGATGAACAATGAGAAAATAAGCCTTCCATTTATAGATTTGAATTTGGAAGAGAGAGCAATATTTGGGCAATGTGGGACTAACTTTCAACCAATGGCCAAATGTCACTTGTCACCATGTGAATGGTTGATGGTTGTGCATATTTTGGCCAAAGTGCCAATAAATGTAATTAGGTGGAATTTGAAATTTAGGAAATGACATGTGAGAGAGAAAAATGAATGAAATAAATGCCACTTGGCTCAATGCACAAGGACATGTAAGAGGAGTGAATGCTTTGTTGGAAGTACCCATCCACTTGGAATTTTGAATTCAAACTTGAGGGAATATTCCCCTTTTATTCCATGTTGAGAGAAAATAGAGATTTAATATATCAAAGTAATTGATTTATTGTGCAAGTTGCATTCTCTAGAGGATTTTAGTGATTGAGATTAAATTAATCAAGATTTGATCAATTTAATGAGAGATTAGGTGATTTGACCATTTTGACTTAGATTTTAGGATTGATTTAAATCAAAATGAGAAGAAAGATTAATTAAATAAATATTTTTGATTTATTTAACTAAAAGGGGAAATGTTGGATTAAATTAAATAATGTTTAATTTATTCAATTTAATAAGAAGACTTTAGAGACTTTAATCAAATAAAATGATTTATTTAATTAAATAGAGACATAAGGTTAATTAGGTTAATTAAATTAAATTGATTAATTTAATCAACAGAGGAGAAAGACTTAATCAAATAAATAATGATTTATTTAATTAAGAGACAGAAGGTGATGATAAGTTGAAAGTATGATTCAGGATGAAATGTCATTAGTAGTCATGATCAAGTGTTCCGAATCGAATTATACATTTTCCATGTTTACATTTTGCCCCTCTTTGAAGCAATGTACTTGTTGCATTGATTCAAAGAATAAACTGTTGTGATCAAAGTTCAAAATTTCTTGATTTTTTCAGATGCCCCACTGCTACCCCAGCGGAAGGATATTGCTGGTATATTGCCCCCTCGAGAGATCGGATGAAAATTTTGATTTTTTGGATGATCTCACGAAAAAAGAGGACAAGGTGTCTAACAGGTTCAGAAATGCCCTAGATTGCCAAAAAATGCATTAAAATGCCAAAAAAGATGCAAAATGGCCCTCGGTTAGACAAAAACGAGATCAAAGGACCAAAACCCTAGCTGGAAGGTCAAATTAGGTCAAAAAAACCTAATTTTTAGTCTTAAATAGACTTTGAGAGGTCACTTTCAACACATTTGCATACTTAGCCTTTAGAAAATTTCACACTTTGAGCTCTGAGTTCTAATAAATGGTGCAATGACAACTTCCTAGGCACATGTCAGAGAGAGTACGAGTGCACGAGCAGCGAATCGGCGCAGGACCCGTGGTATGTACCCCTGTCTCGACTTTCAATTTTGTCATTTTACATGCATTAAATAGGGTTGAAGTCACTTTTAGGTTGGGCGGCGCTATATAGCACCGCAGGAAATGTTTAGTCAGCGTCGCACGGTCCTATATTGTGCCGCATATGCAAATAGCACTACACATCTCAGTTTGGAAATTAGGGTTTGTCGGTCAAACTTCACCGCATATGATAATTCAACCGCGCAGCGCAATTAGGGATTTAGGGTTTTGTTCCCAAGTCGACCGCATATGCAAATAGCACCATGTGGCCCACTTTGGAATTTATAAGTTTGTAAACTCTACCATGGCAGTGTAGTTTGGAACTTTTCCAAACTGCGCCGCATTTGAAAACAACGCCGCATTTGCTGTTTTAAATGCAAAAATTTAGCATGAGGCAGATTTTTTTACGGGATCTTGATGTACTTCACTCGTGAGAGAATAGATGGCTGGTGCTCAGTAGATTGTAAGGTATGCATGAGTTGGTTCAGGAGCAGTTTGGTGTCCTTGGTCTTTGGTATGTTGCGTACATTCCTCCGATTTAGGCGCACTTAGCCATGATGACAGCCTTGGCCGAGTGGTGGCACAACGAGACTTCTTCTTTCCATCATCCTACCGGCGAGGCTACCGTTACCCTCGAGGATGTCTTGCACATCCTTCAATTACCTATCCATGGGGCCAGAGTCATCTATGATCTAGATGTCGGTAGTGAGGCTTTCTATGGTGTTATGGAGCTTGATGAGATTCACTTCTTCGATGGGTAGATTGACTTGGAGAGATACCGTGGCAGCGTACCCACTTATAGGTTGATCGTTATTGCTATCATTTCAAGCCTTGTGACACCCGATTGGTGAGGCTGATACTTTAGTCCAAGCTAGGGACTGACATGGGAGCGGATGGTCATCCGTAGGGAGTGCTTTGCCTGGGGACCAGTATTGCTGGCCTCTTTATACAAAGATCTTCATGAGTTTTTGTACCAGGATAGTAGGTCCCTCGGGGCCGAAGATACTCTATTACATATCTGGGCATGGGAGTGGATCCAAATGCTTCACCTAGATGTAACACTAGTTGTTCTTGAGATTGATGACCCTATTGTTTGGCGATACGACGGGGAATAGATCCGCTTCACTCACACTAGCACATGGGGTCTTGCACATTGGTGACGAGTTCTTGATGACATGAGAGAGTTCGTCTGGAGGCCCTAGATGGTCATAGGCCCATGGTAATGTTCAACAGTTTTTCTATGCCCGATAGGACAAATGGATGCAGGTTTGAGAGCACACTATGATTGAGAGATATCTTCCAGATAGGGTGGCCTGACAGTTTGGAGAGATGCAAGACAGGCCAGATGACTAGTATGTGGTGGTCTTTTCCCGTACAACTAGAGAGATAGCATGGGGCCAGCCCATTGTGGTAGCTGAGGCAGTATCCTCTTTCAGATAGTTAGTAGCCCGACCATGGTAGTATGATTAGGGGCCAGCAGATGCAGGGGTGACTTCGACATACAGAGCCTAGTTTAGACCTCCTTTGAGGTTAACAGTTCCTGGGGCAGTGCTTCCACGATGAAGTCCGAGAGGTAGATCAGCTGGCAGAGGCAAAGGATAGGGTATAGGAAGAGGTGGACCACCTCCTCATCAGACACCTCCTAGGGATCTAGCACAATAGTCACCTCATCAAGTAGGGGAGAAGGATGGTCAACCAAGGGATGGGGGTAGAGAAATCCCGCAATAGCAGCTAGTAGCGCAGCCAGACCACAAAGATGCACTGATCTAGTAGTTACAGGGTCAGATTCAGGTCTTGACAGTAGAGAGAGATCAGGCTAGGTAGTAGGTTGCAGTAGTTACTATCGAGAGGGACCAGACACAACCCAAGAGGGATCAGGAGATTGGTCGACGAAGGCAGCTAGTGAGCACAACTTCCTCATCTTGGGGTCGATCAGTTTCTTTATAGGCTTATAGAGAGGTGGTCAGTGAGGCTAAGTACTATCGACAGCATTACAGATAGGAAATGCTGGTGCCACGCCGGGTGATAGACTTCTCTCAGCAAATAGGGATGAGGCCCCCAGAGAATCATAGTGAGATGTAGGTGGGAGAGGGCAGCAGCCAGCAGGGCTAGCCCTTTGATGATAGACAGTTACCATTTTTTGATTTATGGGCCTCAATTACTTGCCCCTTTTTGTACTATATACGTTGATCATACACTTGATCTGATTTTGTATCATGACAGCATGTTCCTTGATGATATATATGAGATGATTTTCCTTTATGAAATGTTTTGCGATGTATGATATGCATATGCATTTTAATTTCCTATATGCTATGAGATGTTTATATTTCTTATGCTCATGCGATATGATGTATGTTTTTAATGGATGTGCTTCTTTTTGTATCTTTTTCATGCATTTTTAATGATGATCCTATGAATGTGATGTATGCTAATAATGGTGTATTGATGTGCAAATGGTAATGGATGCTAATGATTATGTATGATGTGATGATTTCTTAAGATGCTTAGAATAACAAATTTATATTATTCCTCATAACTTAAGATAATGATATGATGCAATATAAATTTTATGCTAATGATCTGGTGGATGCAGAGTGTATGCATTGGTGATGTTTTGATTACTGTCATGATACCATGTTAGCATGGAAAGAAGATAGAATAACTTTTAGAATCAAAGAGTTAGTTAGGATGATGGTGATTTGCTTATCAGGAGTCGAGATTTTCAAAGGGTCGATTACGTTATGTTTGGTAACACACCTAGGTACGATGCATCAAGGTATAAAGAACCAGGATGACATTGTACCTAGTGTGATGGAATTTGACTTGAAAATTAGATAGGAGTATTATTGTTCATATTTAGCATGCATACTTCATTCAGGATGTAGTTCAGACATTCTAAACATCTCGGGCCAAAACATAGGAAAGCAAGATGTGGTCAACAAGATATCTAAAACATCCTCTCCACAAACCAAACAGAGTACATATGACTAAGTTATTTTAAAAATGTATCCCACAAGCGCAGTAGATAAAAGAGACAATGATCCTTGCCCCATTCCTTTCTCTCTAAACCTGTTTCATTTAGGCATCATTGAGAGGTCCTTGGAATGAGCACAAAATAAGATAAGCCAAGAAAAGAAAAGACCAAATAAAGCAAACAAACAAGCTAATGTTCTTCATACCACTAGCCAAGACTAAAATACTATGGGGTACCTGATGCTTATGTCCATCGTGGGAAGGATTCATCCTAAGACATGTTGTGATCGAGGTTTTGATGGGACTGATTGGGTGATAAGCTATTGATACTCCGAGTTAATTAACTTGCTTGCTTACTGACTTAGAATTTTGAGACTCTGACGATTAGGTGTTCACTTCTGAACCTGCTAGATTTGCTTTTGACTGACTCACCAAAGGGTGACAGTGATGACTGATTTTATTATGAGTGATGCACCATTTTGGATTTTCCAGATATTTTGAGGTTGTTTTTGGTATTTTTGAAGTGTTTTGCAATTTTTTTTGGTATTTTTGAGATTTATAACGAAAAGATTGACTTAAAGACCTATCCTAGGGGTCTCGGGAGCTAATCCATAGATTATCCTTTCCTACGTTATACACATAGAGACCACGTAGTTCGAATGACGACAGAATTGACTTAATGATGAGATAGATGGGAAAACAGATTGCCAAATTATTGCGACGGATGCCTAAGGACTTACCTAAACTGTCTCGGGGGATGATCAAAGATCAACCTTTCTTATGTTCAAGCTCAGAGATGATGTAGTTCAGACAAGGTGAAAGACTGACAAGACTCAATGATGAATGTTTTTTTTTTTAAAGATTTTTAGAGATTTTCGACATGCTGTTGGATTTTTTGATGAATTTTCCGAATGTTTTTGGATTTTCTGATGTTTTGGGAAGAGCACAAAAAATATACACAAATCCGATCCAGTGCCAATTTCAAGAACATGCCCCCAGCATTAAGCGATAGACTACTTCAATAAAGGTAGGACAAACTGACCTTAGGAATATGCTAAGTAGTACTATGGTGGAATATGATATGGGCACCAGCTTTAGGCTATGGTATGGATGCGAGCGGATGGGTTGATGGAGGATTAAAGCAATGTGATGGAATGGGTGAGTGATTCGTGTAGATCCTGGTGGATGGGGGAGTGCTTTATTTACACTTGGTGCCTATTTTCTAGGTTTTCACCAGGGTACTTGTCCAAAGCACCACTGAAGTGGTTTTCACTAGAGGACGATTTTTTTTTCTTTACTGTTTTCAATCATTTTTTTGATTTTTTTGGGATTTTTATATTTTTTGATTTTTTTGTCTTTTTTGAGAGATTTTAAGCTTATCCTAAACCACCTAGTGGTGTCGATATAGATTCTTCTATTATAATGTGCCATCGATATCCTACTTGGATAAGTTGCTTTGCCAAGATACGTGCACTTGAATGCAACTTTTGAGATCCCTGATCTTCTTTGTTGATACCAGAGTTAACTCTGTCTTTGTGCGTACATCGTGATAGAGTGCCTTATGAATCCTTATGATGAAGGGTCATTGCCAACACATGGTCAATGTGAGAATTGGATATTATGCATGGAGGTGTGGATGGAGTGTGTTTAGGGATAAAAGATGGATTGGTTGACAGTTTGGAACCTTTGACTCTCCAAACTTGGGAAGATGAGCAATGATGGGTGGATATGGAAGTGTGCATGGAATTAGGACCAACTACTTGATACACTTTGTATGTCGCTTGAGAAGCATTCTTTTTTCTTTGTGTATATCTTCAGTGGATGATTTCCCCTTTTTTATTTTTCCCCATGGTTTCTTTGACTAATGGAGTATGATAGGGATCATCTTTCTTTGTATTCTTTGGTATCCAAGTGTATTTGATTTGTCCGATATGCTTCTTAGCTTCTTTTTCGTTAATAATTTTCTTTGTGCTTTGATTCAAATATTTCTTTTGATGTTGGTCCCAATTCGTGGATGGGGTGATGGGTGGATGAAGATTCATGACGTGGCGGGTTGTAGTATTGGCATTGGTTTCATCATAAGGATTCTTCATGCCCCCTATGTTGGCGCTTTCTTGAGATGAATTTTCCCCAAGTTTTATAGAGGTGTCACTTACATGTTAATTTTTGAATAACCAAGACCTTGATGCTTAGGATTACCAATAATCTACACTGATTCTAGGATACCCTGTTCATGTAGGCCTAATCCTCTACCTTGATAATGCATCTGTTGAAACATTTTATTTGCAATAGGATATGATTTACCTTGGAAACAAGGTGCTACTCCTTCTCTGCTCTGTGGTGGATCTTCAAAGGTGAAAAATTCTTTATTATTGAGGCAGCTTGCCCTAAGAAAGGTAAGTGATAGGATCCTCTATCTTTGAGATAACCTCCTGATTGATCTCTTTGGCTTGGTCTTGTGAGATATCAGATTGTAATGCTTCTTTAAGAGGTGTTGATGATTGATTGTCCACATAAAATTCTTCCTCATGATTCATTTCACAGGATGTTTCTAATTCATGGCTTCTATAGGAGCCTTCTTCATGATTCACTTTTGGTATGTCTTTAGATTTTTCTATACTTTGATCATGTGTATTAATGTTCAGAGTAGGAGACTCTTGTTCCTTGATAATCATATCAAGAGTATGAGACTCTTGTTTTGACTGAAGATCATCTACGGGTCCATTCAAAGAAAGCATCTCATGGGTAGATGGAGGGGTATGTGTTATGTGGATGTGATCATATTGTATATATAGCAGAGTGTCCATTATATCATTGTAGTAGCTTGGAGATACAAATTCTTGATCTCGAATAATTTCAGAATTTCTTTTGACATGCTTTGGATCAAGTTCTTGACATGGGTCAATTTCAAAGAATGGATTGTGTTCTTGGATATATTCATTAGGCATATGATGTTTCTCAAATTTCATGAGGTCAAAGGATGTCCATATGTTTTGGAAAGGATCATTGCTAGACCTTGGTGAAAGATGTTGATCATTCTTTGGAATAAATTCTTGGGACATGTCCTCTAACTCATTAGGTGATGTAGAGAAATTTTCAACATGATCATTGGTCAAAGGATCTTGATCATAATTTTCAATGATTGTGGTGGGAATTTGTTGCAAGCTCTTCTATGGGAATAAGGTCTGTGTTTGCTGCTGAGCCAACAACGCTTGTTGTTGGTTGTGTTGTTTTTGTTCCAACAAAGCTTGTTGTTGTGCCAACAACGCTTAGCTTGTTGTTGGTCTAGCTATTGTTGTGCCAACAAATCTTAGCTTGTTGTTGGTCTAGCTATTGTTGTGCCAACAAAGCTTAGCTTGTTGTTGGTCTAGTTTTTGTTGTGCCAACAAAACTTTTTGTTGGGCTCGTAATTGGGATGCTTATTGTTGTGCTTGATTCTCTTGCAGGATTTGTTGATACACTTGTTGATGGATTACTTGCAATTATGACTAGTATTGTGCTTGTGCCTACCGAGCTTGGTGTTGGGCTTGAGCTTGAGCCTGTGCTTGTTGGGTTCTTGTGTCGTTTACACAACTTGTGCATCTTGTGTCACTTGCACAGCTTGTGCGGCTTGTGTAGCTTGTTGGTTTTGGAGTGCCTTTTGGTGGGTAGCTTGTTGAACAGCTTACAACATGATGGAGAATGAAGTTTCCATGTTGTGTTTTGACAGTGGTGGCAATGGATTGGGAATGGTGTTGACCGTTGTGATGAAAGGAGCGATTTTATTGATATTTGGAGTTTGAGTGGCGAATGGTGTGATTAAGAGTCTTGGTCCTTGAGACACTTGAGGGATGGTGGTTGTGTTGACCATTGGGGTTGCTTGGATGGTTTCCATATGTTTTTGTGATGTTGATGGAAAAATGGGAGGATTTGATATGATGCTTTGACTTATGAAGGGGGTGTTGCTCGAATTCGGTTGATTGATAGTTGGTAAAGGGGGAGGAATCATGCCTTGATTGTTTGGTTGATAGATTGGTAAGTTTTGACTTTGATTTAAATCTACCAAAGGGAAAGGTGTTCCAAACTTTAGATTCAGAAAAATCACATTTGTTGTACCATTGAGGTTTGTAGGAGATAATGATCCCATGTATGGATTGTATAAATTCAAGTTTTGAAAATCAATTGCGATTGTAAGGATTGGATAGTTTGATTGAATTGAATTACTCGTGATGTATGAATCAAGTTTATATTCCATTCTCCTCTTGTGTTTTGACCTTATTGACCTCTGAGGGGTTTAGGACCAATGATGAGATGAAGGATGAGAGGGGTGAATGATATGGGTGTTTGAACTTTTTAGGAACTTTGGATCAATGCTAGACTTTAGGACTTGTTTTGATTTTGATTTTGATTGTGGATAGTTTGAATAAGTGTGTTAAGTCAAACAAAGTGATAATGCACTTTTAAACTCTAGGAAGTTATGTTATCCTAGAGAAAACATGTACACATGATGATAATTTGGCTAGGTGTGTTAAGCCAAGAAAGGTGATGTTGATTTTCCCTAGAAGTCTAGCATAAGTGATATTTTCCAAAGTCCCAAAAGTTTGTTGGTGAAATGGAATTTTGATAAATGTTTGGATGGGGTGAAGTGTTTGACTTGATCCTAGATGAACCTGAGAGGACTTGTTTACTAGATCAAGATATTGAAGAACATGCTTTTCCCTAAAAGTGGTTCAAACCAGAAGACCAATGTTTGCATGAAAACCAAATGACTCAAAAGGGACCAAGCACATGTGTGGTTCAATTGTTTGTTATCTTGCTTAGATTTGGTTCTTTTTACCAAAAACACTTTCTTGATTATGCTTTTCAAACTAAATGTCTAGATGTCTCAATTCCTTTTCATTCCACAATGTCCATTATGTGAAAATGAAGGTTTTAAGAGCATAGTTTCCTAGGTTGACTTTAGTATGAGAAAATTATGATGTAAATTGAAATGCTTAGAGACCTATAAGGATAAAATCCCTAGGGAAAGAAACAACACTTGGATTTGGTCAAAGGTATTTTCCCCTCCTAAAGGGTTTGAAATTTGAAGATTTTGTGAATTTTTGTTCCCAATATTTTAGATCCAAGCAAAGTGTTTTGATTTCAAGAACAAGTATAATCCTAGGTTGATGAGACAATATTTTTTGGGATCCCATTTGGATAAATCCAGCTGCACATATTCAGTGTAGATGATTAGATGCTTGACCACACAGGCTCCCCCTTACAGTGCACTCACTTCTCGGGTTAATCAAGCATCAGTACCCATGAATCTCCCATGGAATACTTTTCATCTCTACAAAAAAACCGCATGTATAACATGGGGTGGCTTCAAAGGACATGACCTTTTGCACTAATAAATAGATAGGATTTTGGCCTTTTCTAAATAAGGGGTTTTAATTTGAGCATTCCATTTGTGGGGGACTATCCATGTGGCGCGAGAACATTGTTGCCCTTCTTGTCGGAATAATCCTTGTGATTCTTGAACTTTCCTCAAAAATCCACACTTATATACCAGTTGGAAGTTGCTTAGCTTTAGCGTGTTCCCATTTGGGTCATTCCCTTGGGTGAGTAATTTTTACCACAAGGCATGCCCTCTAAGATAAACAATAGCAAGCTAGCATATCTCATAGTTCAATCAATCTTCGTTGAGAAAAAAAGGGAGAACACTCGAAATATACCGTGCTCACACTCGCATGTTTGGTTCAATTTTAATTCTAGAAATTAAATGTGGAGGGAATTATTTTATTCAACTTAAGATCACCAAAATAAATTTTGATTCTCAAGATCGCCGTGAGGCGTGAGAGAAGCGCATACACTCTTTTGATGATATTAACTTGAATAGATAATTACAAAACAAAATAGCATTTGTTCATTTTAATCCCACAAAGCTAAATGATTTCTTTTTAGAGCACCAAATTTAAGTGTGGAAGTTGCCTTGTTCAATTTTTAAACCTTAAACCAAATCTAGTAGATTGTTTCTAAGGTTCTTTTTAAGCCCTTTTGCAAAATTTTGAAAAATAAATTTATTTATTCTTTTTAAAACCCAAAAGAAAAAAATATTGTTTTCTAAGGCATGAAAGTAAACAAATTCCTTTTAAATCAGAATTAAAGATCCTCTAAAAGAGTTAAACAACACTATAGTGTTTAAAAACACTTTTTGTGTGATGAAAATGATGCCATGATGAAACCTCCTATTTTCCTTTCTCCCTTGTTCTAACCTGCAAGATGACAGAAACCAGAGAGTACAAAAACAACAAACAGGTCAATAATTTAAAACACTAAAAACCCAAAAGGCACATGTTAAAATTTGAATTTATGACTATTTTTCGCGACGCAGTTAGTGGGTATGGTGTAGTTTGGAACAGAAGTGATGCTATATAGCATTTCACGTTTGACTGGGTGTGGCGCTCTGTAGAGACAGAGAGCACGGGTGCGACAGAGTTTTGCAGGCGACGTAGTTTGCAACTTAAAATCCATGGCCGAGTTGAGGATTTTTGAAAAATTTTGAGTGGGAAAATGGGTGCGGTGCGGTTTGGAAAAAATGTGGTGCGATATAGCACTATTCCTATGGATGCGGTGCAATATAGAGCCACGAGACTGGGTGCAGTGAAGTTTGGAAAGACAAGTCCATGACAGAGTTTGAAATTTTGAAAAAATGGCACATGAAACAAGTGCGGCGCAGTTTGGATTATGAGCGGTGCAATATAGAGCCGTGGGCCTATATGCAATGCAGTTTCCTAGAACCTGCAAAAGAAACAGAAAAAACACCGAATTTTGCAAAAAAATGTTATTAGAATTTTCTCAAGCCCTCCTTCTAGCGCCAAAATGTGAACCCCTAAATCTACACTTGCAAAAAAACAACAAACAATCACGATATTAGATCATATGCAAGCAAGAATGAAGGATTCCCCATGAAATCCATTTATTAAAACTCAAACTAGGAAAGATGAAGAACAAAATATAAAAATGCAAGTAAATCCTAATTAAGCAAACAAACTAGTGATCCCATGTGGGAATTGGTGCCAATTCATGTGTCAAAATTGGCCCTTTCCCAACTCCTAAATTGCAATGTTTATGATGTGTGGATTGATCAAATTTCTTAAATGAGATTTTGGCATAACCTAGTTATGGAATTGTGAAAATGATAAATGTATGGAATGAAGTGCACAAAATTAGATCTCAATGTCAAGAGAGTAACTTTGCATGAGATTGTGGATGAACAATGAGAAAATAAGCCTTCCATTTATAGATTTGAATTTGGAAGAGAGAGCAATATTTGGGCAATGTGGGACTAACTTTCAACCAATGGCCAAATGCCACTTGTCACCATGTGAATGGTTGATGGTTGTGCACATTTTGGCCAAAGTGCCAATAAATGCAATTAGGTGGAATTTTAAATTTAGAAAATGACATGTGAGAGAGAAAAATGAATGAAATAAATGCCACTTGGCTCAATGCACAAGGACATGTAAGAGGAGTGAATGTTTTGTTGGAAGTACCCATCCACTTGGAATTTTGAATTCAAACTTGAGGGAATATTCCCCTTTTATTCTATGTGGAGAGAAAATAGAGATTTAATAAACCAAAGTAATTGATTTATTGTGCAAGTTGCATTCTCTAGAGGATTTTAGTGATTGAGATTAAATTAATCAAGATTTGATCAATTTAATGAGAGATTAGGTGATTTGACCATTTTGACTTAGATTTTAGGATTGATTTAAATCAAAATGAGAAGAAAGATTAATTAAATAAATATTTTTGATTTATTTAACTAAAAGGGGAAATATTAGATTAAATTAAATAATTTTTAATTTATTCAATTTAATAAAAAGACTTTAGAGACTTTAATCAAATAAAATGATTTATTTAATTAAATAGAGACATAAGGTTAATTAGGTTAATCAAATTAAATTGATTAATTTAATCAACAGAGGAGAAAGACTTAATCAAATAAATAATGATTTATTTAATTAAGAGATAGAAGGTGATGATAAGCTGGAAGTATGATTCAGGACGAAATGCTGTTAGTAGTTAGGATCAAGTGTGCCGAATCGAATTGTACATTTTCCATGTCTACAAGGATCATGCTATGATATCATATTGAAGGATAAAAACTAATATAATTAAGAAAATGATAATGATCCATGCCCATTACTCATCAAATGTAACTATAAAATCAAGAATTCAAGAATGAAATTGATAAAAAAAGCAATAATAATGAATTCAAAATAAAATAGTTATACCATCCCATGTCAGAGTGTGTTCACAAAGATGTTGGGTTGTTCATATTAATGTGAAGTCTCCATTTTTGCATGGAAAAGCTTGAAGAATGTGTGTGTGTTGAAGATTTGTCCAATGTCGATTAGGATCTTGGCATTACTTCATTGTATAAAATAGATTGATTCTTCAATAATGTTTAAGAGATCGCGTAGTAGAATATCCTAATCAATAGTTGAAAGATGTTGAGAGGAAATAGACATGAATAATTAGTGAAAATTGATTACATAATTGGTGTGGTTGAAGAAATTATTTTGAGTGTTAGTGGGATTGAAGAAATAGATTGAATAATCTGTGGGATTGAAGAATAGATTGATCTATTAGGAAATAGATGGATCAGTCAGCCAATCAAAGTGAGCAATCGGTGGTTTGTAATTTACTCAATCATAAAAGTGGTTGAGGATGATTAATTAATTGATTTAATTACTTAATATTTTTGGAGTTGAATGTGCAAATCAAGTTTCACTTTTGCAAACAAAGTGGTATTTGTTTGATTTGATTTTTGGTGATGTTTTGCATAATTAAATTATTAAGTATTAATACTTTAATTAACTTAGGGGAATAAAGTAAATTTGTGACATAATTAAATAATTGATGTTATTTAATTAATTAGGAGGAATAAAGTTAGATTAGGAATTATTAAATAAATAGAATTTATTTAATTGGTCAAAAATGATGAAAAAGTGAATTAATTAAATAATGGAATATTATTCAATTAATAGAGGAATTTAGGGTTTTAGGACTTTATTAAATAAATGAAATTTATTTTATTGGTCAAATTTGATGAAAAAGTGAATTAATTAAATAATGTAATATTATTCAATTAATAGAAGAAATTAGGGTTTTTGATGCAATTGATGTGGAATGCAGTAATATTAGGTGATAGTGATTCTGATGATGAGAAGATGTCATTTAGGATGTGTGATAAGTGTTAGGTCAATTTTACATGTCTATGTTTTCCCCCTCTTTGTAATGTCTGGTTTGTTTCAAAGATTTTGATGTTAAGATCAAGATTTTGAAATAAAATTATATGCCTGACTATGCCCTGACGGTCAATGGAATGATGGTAGGAATCTAGGATGCCCCCTCGATAGGTGGGTCAAAAATTTCAATTTTGAGGTTAGGCTTGCAACACTAATTTATTTCAGTTCAGATATGTAGAGGGAAAAAAATTAAGCCTATATGTCTCTTGCTGCTAGTTCAAATGTTCTCAAGAGGTCTTAATTTTAACCTAGCAAGCTTTCCTAAGTAAAATATTAGGGTTTTTGAAAGTAAAAATAGGTAATTAGGGTTCAGATTACCTCATTTACTCTTTGAGCCTATAGAGAATTCTTGCTTATGGTTTTCTTGTTTTGTCAATTTTCAAGGAGCTATGGTGAAGATTCAAGGATCCCAACATGTCATGGATGTGGTTCGCAAGTTTGGATAGCTTGCAGGTGTTGGTGCCTTGATATGTACCCTTTTATTTCTCGTTTTCATCCTTTCATGTTTGTGTAATTAATGCATGAAGACAAAGTAGATGATAGCGCTAGGTTTAGGAATTTTGCACTTTTGATATTTATGAATATTTCGCTTTTGATTTTTCCTTGCACATCTGCTCAAAATTTGTGCACTTGACCTAAATTTGCACATTTGATTTTCGTCTTTGCCTGATTTTTGTTCTCGTTTTTTTCACTTTTGTTGAATTATTGTGCCTTTGAAAAACATTTTCACATTTGAAATTTTTTCTCTTTCCTTTATGTTTCGCTTTTGACTACTAGTTTCTCACTTTTGCTAAAAAAATTATCGCTTTTGAAACAAAAGTTTTCCTTTTGATCATTTTGTTGTTTTAAGTCAATTTGTTCATTTTCATAGGTTTTTGCACGTTTTCATAGGAAATCTCTAACATTGTAGGTTAAATGGTTGTAGGCAATTCTTAATCCGCTCTAGATGAGGGAGCGACGTGATTTGTTTGATTTGATTGCTTTCTTTTAGGAGATAGAGTGAGATATTTTAGATGCGATTAGGTTGCAGCATATCTACTACATGCCTACCATATTCTTATTGTTATAAATATTTCCTTCACTGCACCTCACCTGGACAAATTCCCTAGTAGCGTTGTGTTTTTGATGATATGTTTGGTTTTGTATGGAGACCATACATGGATTATGAGGCATGGCCTGATAATCAAGAGCAACTGGTATACTACAAATGGACTAGATGGATGATTGGTCACATGTGCTCTCTATTAGAGAGATATCTACCTGATAGAGTTTGCATGTAGTTTGGAGAGAGACACCATCAATTTTTAGATTCTTATGAGGCTTGATTTAGTTAGACCATTAGAGATTCCATGACTGGGGTCTTCAGGCTGATCGTGATGCTGGTGTTGCTAATTTTAGAGCTCTTTCCCTATTCAAGTGGGGTTGGCCAGTGGGTTTAGAAGATCTTGGTACTACCCCCAATTTTGATCAGTAGTCGGCATGACACATTCCCTTGAGATTTATAGATCTTGTCGGTGTTCTTACAATGGATAGGGCAGGCATTATAATTCACTGAGGAGAGAGACAACGTGTCGAGATCATTGTTGAGTAGTTTTTTAGGGCGAGATAGGATGGTGAATAGGGTGATGCGATGCAACAAGATTAGGGATAGGGTGTTAGTCCTCCTCCACCACTTGGAGATGGAGGTGTATAGCTATCCCAAATGACTACTACAAGAGATGCAAAGATATTGCAGCAATAGGCTATAGAGGCATAGGTTTTTACATTCACTACAAAGAAAGACACAACTTGACAAGAGAGAGATGGCCTCAGAGTGGACAAAGATACTAAGATTGGGTGTCGTTTAGTTACCGAGACACAGTTGCAGGATATTATCACTGAGAGGGATAGCTCTAGGATAGAGTGTGATATTCTTTGTGCCAAGTGAGATCAGTTGCTATAGAGGGCAACATATTATCAGACTCTCTATGATTCTTTTGTTCCTAGAGTTCAGCGACATCCATGCTTCAGAGAGCCTAGCATGGCTATAGGTATTGAGTCAGGTGGGCACTTTATTAGATAGCCTGATCCTTAGAGTCCTCCTCTGATTAGGTAGTATTTATATTGTACTTGATCTTCATGATTTTTATTGTTTAGGGACTCCTATTGTAGATATGACTTGTTATATATATTCATCAACCTAGTTGAAGCCTCATATATATGTATATTTTTGTTTTATCCTATCACACATGTTTTGTTTAATGATGTATCACAACATTCTCATTTTTGATGATGATATATATAATATATACATGCTTTGATTTGGCTTCATTAGGTGTTATGGTGATGATCATGGATGATGATGTATGAATATGATGTGGATGGATGGATTGATCATATTTTATTTCATATAATGATTTATTATGTATATGATGGATGTATGCTTTATACACAGTACATGATGTTTCCATTGCTTTATTATCATCATGATATGCATTGACAACATTGTGGATGCAAGAATGATATGGTACTAATAATATTGTGATGTATTATGGATGTTATTTAGAAGACATATTTGATGATGGATAGAAATTGATGTTGTTAGTTGCTGATGAGTTTTTCTTTTGCTTTGCATAGAGACTTCTCATTTTTAACAATAATTTTTGATGTAGCAAATAGATACAATGCACTAGGGTATTAATAACCAAGGTGAATTTGTATCCATTTCATGGACTTTGACTCGACATACAAAAACTTTGTTTAAAATATATGGTTGGGTTGTGTTCAATTTTTTTGGACCAATTACATAGAGAGGTATAAAATACCTAACATGCAATTGCTACACAAATTGTCTCAAAACAACTTCCATTCAATCAATAAAGAAAGTATTCACCATAGTAGTATCAAAAAAATATCTTACAAACAAAAAACTAAAATGACACTCAATTTCCCCCATTCTTTCTTCTCTAAATCCTTATGGACATCCTTGGGAGATCCTTGGAATGAATCAATAAAATCAATCATAAAGATAAGACTATAAAAAAGGTAAAAATAATGTTGTGATATCAATTGCCATATCTATTTGGGTTGGGGCTATTATGCATTGTTAATCATGTCTATCATAGGAATGGATCTGTTAAGACATATCTCAAGATGTTGTTGGTGTTTTTTCAAAAGATAGGTAGTTAATACTTTGCCATTGTTTTCATTTGTTTGTAATCAAAGCTTCATGATAGTTTTCTTGAAAGTTATAGCTTTTGATGTTTTCTTTGTTTTTTTTGTTAAAGGGTGAAGATGATGATTTGTTTATTATGGATGAAAAGTTTACTGCAGATTGTGATGATGGATATAGGACTTTTTTTTAAAAAAATTACGTTTTATGATGCTATTTCTATTTTTTTTCAAGGGACTAAACTAGGGCCTAGGGGGCTCATCAAAGATAAGACTTACCTACACTGTACATGTAGAGGCTTGTAGTTCGCTTGGTTGGATAAGAACATGTTTTGTCTTTTCTATTTTTTGAATGTTTTTGGATTTTTTCATTTTGTGAATATTTTTGGATTTATGTATTTTTTGAATGTTTTTAGATTTTGATTTTTTTGAATGTTTTTGGATTTTGACCTTTTTGAATAAGTTGAAATAAATCCTAAGAGACACCTAAGGGGATTAACCTTAGGCCTTAGGGACTGATAAGCTTTTCCTACATTGTACACGCAAAGACCACATAGTTTGACCATTTTGACTCAAAACATAACATGTTTTTTGAATTTCAAACAACATTGATACCTTGGATTGATATTCCACTTCTATTTTCTAGAGGATATGTTGTGGGAAATCTAATTGAACTATCCATGTGGTTCAAGAAAATGTTGATATCTTAGAATTTTGATTGAAGGAATAACTCAAAGTTTTTGTTTTGATTATTATTGTTTTCTAGATTTTTTTGAATAGTTTTTTATCATGAGGGGACTCTTAAGGGTCTAATTCACTACCTGTTTTGAGAAGTTTCTGCCAGTTTGAGACAAGACTACCTTCTCTAGGAGAATTATGTTGATGGTGCAACAAGGTTCAATACATAATCAATCATCAAGCCATGGTTGGAAACATGTTTTATTATGGGACGAATGGGTGGATGCTTCAAATTTTTTATTATGGGATGAATGGGTAAATGCTTCAGATGTTTTATTATGGGATGAATGGGTGAATGATTTAGATATTTTATTATGGGATGAATGGGTGAATGCTTCAAATAGTACTAATAGACAAATTATGCAAGTCTTATTTTCTATGTTTTCTCTATGGTACCTATTCTAGTAGTGCCACAAAGTGGTTTTCACTTAGAGAACGTTATAATTTTCTTTATTGTTTTCTTGTTTTTTGATTTTTTTTATTTTTTTTCTGTTTTTAATTTTTTTAGATTTTTACCCTTTTGCTTGGGGTATTCTAATGTGCTTCAAGTATATTTTTTTTGGGGTGGTTGATGCTTAGCGGTTTGGCCAAGGGTTCTCCTTCAGGAGTAGCCAATTGGTAAGATCCAGAGCCATAGCTTACTGTGATGATGAATGGGCCTAACCAGTTGGGTTCAAACTTACCTTTGTTGTCTTGATTGAGTTGTATATTTTGATTCTCTTTGAGTACCAAGTCACAAACCTGAATTTTTTTTTCTGATATTTTTATCATAGCTTCATTTGAGTTGATTCTGATAAGCCTGAAGATGGTTTAATGTGCTCAAATGCCTTTCATCTAGGAGCTCCAACTCATTTAATCTGGATACCTGATACTCTTTATTGCTAACCATGCCTTTTGGTGAGATTCGTAATGAGGGGATTTGAACTTTGCTAGGTAAGATAGCTTTTGATCCATAGACCAAGGAGAAAGGTGTGGAACATGTAGGTATTCAAATACTGATTTCATAATCTCATAGGACTGGGTTCAGCTGCAAATGCCAATCACAGATGATGTCATTAACAATCTTCTTTAATATTTCCAATATGGTTTTGTTAGATGCTTTGTCCTAATAATTTCCTTGGGGGTAGTAGGGTGTTGAGAATCTATGCTGGATAGAGAACTTGGAACAAAGTTCTTGGATGTCTTGATTCTTGAACGAGGTTCCAGCATCTATTATGATTGTTTGAGGAATTCCATACCTATAAATCGGATAATTTAGAATGAACTTTGATATTTTTTCTGGTGATATAGGTCAATAGAATTTCTTCTATCTATTTAGTGAAGTATTCAATTGTAGTAATGATAAATTTATGCCTTTTAGAGGAAGCAGGAGAAATATTACCTACCAAGTCTAATCCCCATTGTGAAAAAGGCCATGGTGTGGTGATAGGTCTCAGCCCTTGTGATGGTGTGTGGAAAAGGTCAGTATGCTATTGGCATTGATGAAATTTTCAAGAATATTGAATACAATCTTGTTCCATGGAGGGCCAATAATACCCTATCCTTAACAACTTTTGTACTAGGTTAGATCCACTAGAGTGGGACGCAAAAACACTTTTGTGTACCTCTTGTAAGGAATTTTTGCTTTTGTTAAGACATCGAGAGTAACATACCATCTAAACTACAATGATATAAGGTATCTCTATGATCATAAATTGGGAAGTCCTACTGTGTGAAGGTCTTCTTTTGGGATCTGATCAAGTCAAGTGGTATGATACCATCGATGTAATTGAATGTGTCTTTTTACCATGGTGAGGACCAACAAAACACACACTAGTTCTAATTTTGAGATATTGAATGTTGGTACTGATAATTGCTTCACAGAATTCATACTTATGAATATTCTATAGGAATATCAAAGTGGACCTATTGTTGCCATGGAATGCGACTAATCTATTATTGATTCTAGGAATCTATTCAAATGTTATGTTGACAAAATATTCCCTGAATCTATCTACCATCATTTTATATGGCATCATCTTGTCATTTTTGTTTGATGCTCATCATTCACTTTCGGACACTAGTTGAGATTCTTAGTAGACCTATAGTTATTTTATCCTCCATTCAATAGCCATCTTGAGCCCTCGATTAGAGCTTCATACTTTGAGATATTGTTTGTGCATGGGAAGAGATTATGTGTATATATTGGGTATACTATCTCCACAATGGTGTGAGAAATAGGATACTGCTCAAGAGTGTGTTGAGTATGGGACCTTTCAAAATACAAGGTCCAACAACTTGTTTGTTTTGTCAACAATATACTTTCATTTTAGAAGTATACTATGAGAGGCTAGTGATATTTCATTGGTGCCTTTGCTAGTTGGTTTGCTATTATTTTTCCCTTAATAGCTCTCTTGTCTACATATTATGTCAAATTCACTTAGAATCATTACCCATTTAGCAATTTCTCCTATTAGAGTTGCTTTTGCTAATAGGTATTTTAGTGGGTCTACCTTTGAAATCAACTTTACTTTTCTATTTAAGATATAGTGTCTCAGCTTCTATGTCACAAACATGATAGAGATACATGATCTTTCTATGGGTGATTAATTCAACTCATATCCCACCAGTGTTTGACTGGTGTAGTACACTGCTCATTCTTTGTTCTTATCATCTTGTTGTGCTAGGAGATCTCCCAATGTTGCTTGTGTTGTAGACACATAGAGTATCATTTCTTTGTCTAGAATAGGTGACATCAAGATCGAAGGAGTAAGTAGGTATTCTTTGACTTGTTGGAATGATTGGTCACATCTCCCATCCCATTTGAATGTGATTTCTTTGTGTAGGAGATGGGTAAAAGGGTGACATTTGTCTGCCAATTATGTGATGAATCACTTGATGGATTGTAGCTTCCCTTGGAGCCTTCTTAGTTGCTTTAATGTATTTCACAGAGGAATTTATAGTATAGTCTTTACTTTCATAGGATCTACTTCAATTCCCCTTCTTGACATTATGTACCCTAGTAGCTTTCTGAATGTTACTCTGAACGCACTTTTTTGGGTTGATTCTCAAGTTATACTATTCTAGCCTATCAAACACCTTTACAAGATTGGTCAAGTGGATTCCCTTTTGATGGACTTCACTAGAATGTCATCCACATAGTCTTCCATGATTCTGTGTAGCATATCATGGAAGATTGTTGTTATTGCTCATTGATAGGTCACTCCTACATTCTTTAGGCCAAATGGCATGGTATTCTAGTAGAAGGTCCCCCAAGCATAAGTGAATTCTATTTTATCTTGACCATCAGGGGATATTTTTATTTGATTATACACAGAGAAACCATCAATTAATGATAGCATCTCATGTCAATACTTGGGAGAGGGAAGTTATCTTTTTGGAAATATTTTTTTAGCTCTCAAAAGTCTATGCAGATCCTTGTGACCTTAGTGGGATTTGACATTAGTACTAGATTTGATATCCATTTTGGATAATCGATGGATCTGATAAAACCTACATCTAGTAACTTCTTTATTTCCACCTTTACCAATAGTGCTATTTGAGGATACATTTTCCTTAGTTTATGCTTGATAGGTTTAGCTCTTGGAACTATGACCAAATGATGTACAACTATTGTTGGGTCTAGTTTAGGCATATCTACATAGGTCCATGAAAATTTTATCTTTGTTTCATTGATGAATGTTGTGAAGTTCACTTTCTCATCAGGATCAAGTGATGCTACATGATATGTGATCTTTGGGTTCTCTGCTATGCCAACATTGATGGATTTTGCTTCTTCTACAAGGATTGTTGACTTCTCTTGATATTCAGATATAGGGAGATTGAATCCTCCATCCTCATGTGCCTCTAGGAGGTTTTCACCTTTAGATTCATCCTTTATTTTCTTCTTTTTAGGATCCAATATAGCCAAATTGTGGTTTTCCCTAGGAGATCTCATTTTGATCTTTGTATTATATTTTTCACTTTTTCCACTAGAGGACACAATCTCCCCACTAAAGTATGCTTCATATTCAAGTTCCATGATAAACCCTACTTTATGATCTCTTGCTGGTATGTCAGTTCAAAGTCCCATAAACTCTATGATTGCTTCATTGTTCTAGAATTGATCCAAAATAGGGGAATTTTGTTGTTGGTCCCAATCTATCAATTATGGGTAGTAGAGGGGTAGGCTATCATCGGTATCCAAAAATCTTACCGAAGTTGTTGAGATGTTCATTATGGATCTAGTATCATTTTCCCATTAGGTGTCTAGGTCATCATCACTTGAGGTAACAAAGGAAGGATAATCCCATTCATACTCATTAGAGTTTGTTCATAATAGTAGTCATTAGGAATAGTTTTGATAAATGTCTTAATGCTAGTAGAAGGCACTCGTTTCTTTCAAGAGATACGTCTAGATTTTGGAGTCACCACATCTTTTGAATCATAACCTAGTCCCATATTTTTATTTCTTTGTTCCACTATGATAGGCTCACATCTACCTTGTTTGTGTATCCCAAGTCCACCTATTCCACTGCATCCCATTTATTTATCTAACTAGTAGCCTTTACTTCTAAGATTGATTAAAAGCGATTGTGGTTGTTCTAGTTCCTTTTGTTCCTCTTTGTAGATCATTTACAAGTCCTCTTTGAATATCTCTTCATCCTTCATATCTCCCCATTTGGTGAAAATGGTGGGTTTGGCTACTGTTGTCACTGCTTGAACATATTTGATCTTCTTAGGGCCCCCATAAACCTTGGGTATTGGTGGAAGCATGCCAATGCAAAATGCTTGTTTGAAGTGATAATTTCCATTACCTTTGTCAAGTACTTGAACCTTGGTTTCATTTTTTGGTTGCTCACTTGATGTTGGCTTACTTGAGTTTGATGGTAGTGTATAAGGGTTGAAGCATATGAGAATAAATGAAAAGTTATTTCATTGTTGGGTATACATTGGATCTTGTTATACTTCTCAAATTTTGCACAAAAGTTGAAGGGTTTCAGATCAACATGCAATGCCACCTCCTTTCCTTCATGAGGAAACTTTGAACACTAGTGAAATGTTAAAGGAACCACTTGTAATGCATGAATTCATGGGTGCCCTAGGAGTAGGTTACATGGTAATTCTAGGTCCAATACCTGACATGTGGTTTTTGTGGTGGTTGGTTCTATCTACACTAGTAACCTGACTATCCCTTCTGAATTCCTTTCAAGGTCATCATAGGCCCTTATAGTAATGCTCTTTGATTTGTCTATCACATTGTTAGAATACCCCAAATTTTTCACAAATTTCAAGGAACAAATGTTTAAACCTACATTGTTATCTATCAACACTAATTTGACCATGTTCTTATGGACACCAAATTCTATGTAGAGAGATTAGTTATGAAATGACTTATGTGGAAGGTCTTTCTCGAAGAAGACTAAATGGTGATTAGTCATGATTTTTCCAACCATGACTTGGAACTAATTAGGATTGAGGTCGTTAGGGACTGATGCTTCCAATGATTTTTCTAGTATCTTCCTATGTGCAGGTGATAATTTTATCAATTCTAGGATTGAGGTTAAGGTGGGAGTCTTCTTCAACTATTCCACAAAACCCTAGTAATTTGATGACTTAGTTGTGGGCTTAGGTGGGGCTCCCTATATTGTAACTCTCCCTTGATAGGTAGTTACATTACATTCAGTGTCCCTACCTTGTATAGTGACTACATTTTCCCTAGTGTCATTTTCTTAAGAGAGGGTACTTATATCTATGTCACCATAAGTGTAGTTAGAATTGTGATAGTTTTGGTCCTTTCCTTTGTCATTCTTCTTGTTATGATTCATAATTAGATTTGTGTATATTTGGAGGTCTTTGTTTCTAGGATGATGTTTGACATCCACTTCTCCCTTGTCAATAAAATCTCGTATTATGTGTTTGAGTCTCATACAATTGTTTGCGGTACGTCCTTTGATTTTGTGGAACTTGCATAAATCCTTCTCATTGTACCATGATTTTTTGAAGCTTGGATCCTCATAATTTGGGTGATCATTGACCTTGATGATGTTTTTTTGCACTAGTTTGTGCATTACCATCTCAAGTGACTCTTCTAATGTAGTGATCTTCCTTCTTGGTTGATCGCATTTCCTTTGTTTCTCTCCCTGATTTGTCTATTGGTTGATCACTTGATTATTTTGGGGATAGGTAAATTGATTATTTTGAGTATTATTTGTAGTATACTTTGTTTATGCCACTTGAGGTTTGTTTTGAGGTACACTAGGATTTTTTACATTCCACACTACTCTAGCATCAACTACCCCATCATTTGTAACATTTTTGTTCTTGGCCCAAATCTTAGGTTTTTAATTTAAATTGGAAGAATGGTCTCTTGGGTTGTTTGGCTTGATCACTCCTCTTGCCACAATGGCCCTTTCTATGTGCACTCCCTTCTCAATGGCCTCTTCAAATTTTGTGAGACATAACATGGTAAGTTGGTAATTTATTTCTACTTGGACATTTGAAAAAAATATGTCTATGAGTTCCTTGTTAATAATTGGCCACTTGCATCGACTAGCTTTATATCTCCATCTTTGTAGGTAGGAGGTAAAGGGTTCTCCCTGACTATTAAATTTTGTATAGATCTATGATGGAAATTTCCTATTCTATATTGAATGAGAAGTGGTTTAAGAATGTGGTAGTCAATTCATCAAAACTTTTGATTCGTGGTGGTAGATGGGAAAACCATTCCATGGTGTAACCAATAAGACTACGTGGAAAGAGCCTCATTAATTAGGAGTCACTATTATACACTTCCATGTAAGATATTGAGAAATCCCTTACATGTTCTAATAGATCCCCCTTTCCCTTGTATTTTTCAAACTTTGATATTTCAAAGTTATTGAGAAAATGAAGCACGTAATGGAACGATCAAAAGGAAATGGAAATATATCCTAAAGGGTATAAGTCTTCTTTGGTTTACCTATTTTCATATCTAATATCTTTTGATTCATTTCTTGTAGTTGTATTTCAATCTTTGTTTTTGGTATGTTTGTTTGTGGGTCCGATATGTAGTAACCTTGTTGTCCTACCATGTTTTGGTCATAGGTTGGGTATTGTGAAGGTATGGGACCTTGGCAATCATGTTGGGTCGAAGGAGAGTTAAATCCTTATTGTGTGTAAGGAGGTTAGTTCCTTGTTAGGGATGAATAGCTCCTTATTGTTTTTGTGGAGGGGTTCCTTAGTAGTGCATTGGCGATACACCATGTTGTTGGGATGAACTATATTGAAGGTTACCCTAGTGATGCATTGGTAGGATACCTTGTTGATGGGATGAACTATATTGAAGGCTACATTGGTGGTGAATTGGCGAGATACCTTGTTGACAAGATGAATTGGGAAGGGTACCATGTGGCACACCTTGTTGTTGGTACTATTTTGGAAGGGGATCATGTGACACCTTGTTGTTGTTATTGATTTGGAAGGGGATCATGTGTTGGTAGTGATTTGGAAGAGGACCATGTGACTCACCTTGTTGTTTGTACTGATTTGGAAGGGGACCATGTGACCCACCTTGTTGTTGATTGGGAAAGGGACTATGTGACCCACCTTGTTGTTGGTATTGATTTGGAAGGGGACCATGTGACCCACCTTGTTGCTGATTGGGAAGGAGACCTTGTGACCCAACTTTTTGTTGGTACTGATTTGGAAGGGGACCATGTGACCCACATTGTTGTTGATTGGGAAGGGGACCATGTGACCCACCTTGTTTTCGATTGGGAAGGGGACTATGTGACCCTCCTTGTTGTTGGTACTGATTTGGAAGGGGGCCATGTGACCCACCTTGTTGTTGATACTGATTTGGAAAGGGACCATGTGAGCCACCTTGTTGTTAATTGGGAAGGGGACCATGTGACCCACCTTGTTTTTCGTATTGTTGTGGAAATCGCCCTTGATGATGTTGTATATTTTGGGAAGGGTCAATGTACGAAGGTTTTTGAGGTGTGTATTGTCCTGATGGTGGTTTTTTTCCTTGTGGCACATATTTAGATGGACCTCCTTGGTACTATTGTGCCATTTTCACTTGTTCAATTTGAGTTGGTTTCCTAAACAACGGGTTGTACATTGGTTGGTCATTTCCTTATACAAATACTGGTGGCATGTTTGAAATCTCTGCGGGTTTAGGTATTTCTTCCACAACTGAGTTATCTCCTAAGGGAATGCAATGAGGATATTTAAGAGTTTCCACATTAAAGTCTATTCAAAATTTAGCACCAGTTTGTGCTAACTTGAATAAATAAGTGTTTGGGTCCTTTTTCAACAGTTTGTCCATCTGTTTGAGCACCTTGGAGTTGTTGGAATGTGGAAATAGTTCTTCATCATTTATTTGCTCCTCACTATCCACCTCTTCTATGATCATGCCTTTTGGGTTTTGGTTTTATTGCTCCATCACTTCTTGTCATTTGTGGTTTATCTCCTCCTCACCAAATGTTTCTTTAAATGTGGGTCTCTTTTGAGGGGTTTCAAGGTCACTTGGCCTATAGCCCCATGGGACACTTTTCTTGTTTGTGGTGTTTTTTGGGGGTATGCTAGTGTTTCTCTTGTTTGCTTCCATGTTTTTTTTATGTTGGGATCTTGTGATTTTCATAAACAAATTTCATGCTTTTGCAAACGTTTTGTGACTCCTAACTATGGAAAAGAATGCTTTTGTTTTTGTATTTTTTGTTTTAAGGAAAATGAAATTATATTTTTTTTTGGGATTTTCTATTGAGTATGCAAGTTCAGTTTGTCCATTAAAAGGCGATTATAAAAGTTTCTTAGCAAGAGATCTCAGTTGTGATAAGACTTCAAGATGTGCCCCTTGATAAACTCTGGACTACGATGCTTCTTTTTTGAAAGGCAAAATATGGACTTTCATTTACATAATTTGGTCTTTTGAGAGATCATGAAGGATGGATACCTATTTCCATGTAGGAGGTGGTAATAGAGACCTTCCGACCATGAGATCTTCTTTCTCTTCCTCTCTATCTAATATTTTTTCTATGTTTCTCCATTGGTTTGGTGTTTTCTTTGTCTCGAATATGAAGCTCCTCAAAGTACTGATTATGTATGTTTGTTCTCCTTCAATCAACTCAAAGTTTGGTTGTATGATAGTTGGTGCAAGGTTCGATTGTTGAATTGGAGCAATCGGATGCCAAATATTCATAAGGTGAAAGTGTTTGTGTTTTGATATGGTTGTTGTGATTCTCAAGACCCTAAGGTTTTACTAATGTTTTAGAATGATACTATTTTTGGAACTCAAAATGTTGAAAGTCTTGGATCGATATTTCACTTCTTCTAGATGCTATGTTGTGGAAAAGCTTACATGAACTAGCCTTGAGGTTCAAGAAACTATTGATATCTTAGAAGTGTGAGTGAAGGAATGATCCAAGTTTGGTTGTTTTGATTTTGATTTCAAAAAGTAGCATGGAGTGTTTTAAAAAATGTATGAAGGACTATATGATGTATCTTAGTTTTCTAATTATTTCATTTTAAAAAGGACCTTGTAACCAGATTTAGATTGTTTTTCTTATTTTCAACAAGAAACAGAGCATAAGCGATATTTTTGAAGCAAAAGCAACTGAAAAGGTCAACAACAACTAGATTATGGTCAAGTGTGCTCAATTTAGAAGAGAAAATCTGCTAATATTTTTTAAGTGTGGCCTTTGTGTCAAGTTTTTTAAATTGGTGAATTATACAAGAAAAAGTGAGCTGTTTTGGAAAAAGTGGCTTAATTTTTGGTCAACTACGACCATAAAGTTTTAGCAATTGCAACATACAAAATTCAAGTGCGGCCATTTTTGTAGCAAGTTCACTCAGTTTGTCAAAAGGGATAGATTTTCATCAGTAGTTGTCATGAGGCAAAGAGAAAAAGTGAGTTGTTTTTGGCAAGTGTGACTATTTTTTGGTTAAGTGAGGAAAAAATAGTAGCGAAAGTGGCCTTTGTTCAGTTTTGCTTTCCAGTTTTAGTATTTGTCAGCAGTTTGAATGATTTTTTATAGTTTTGGATGATTTTGTTTGATTAGATTCGAGATTTGGCAAGTGGTATCATGCAACACAACAATAAAAACTTGTGTGACCTAAATGTCTCTACCTTAAGCATGTTTCTCTCCACGAAAGCTCAAAGTTCATGGAGGTAGAAATGCTAAAGTTATAGTTTTCAATGTTTACTTTTTCCTCAATCTGACTTGAAATGTGAGCCTAAGTATCCAAAAAACCTTCAAAGATATTGTTTTAAGATATCCTTTAGGAGTGAAAATATATGGCTCTTTTCAAATGATTCACACTAATTCAAAAGGGTTTGATGTGTTCATTTTTAATTCAAGCACAAAGTTTGATGTTTCAAAATAATCGAATAGATTTGGAAATTTTGTGAAGACAATCTACACCCTAGGGATAGACACTTCCTCCTAGATGGAATTATCTCATGCCCCAAAGGGATAATTTTAAATGCAATGAATGAGTATTTTTTTATGCTCAACCATAAGTCGAACTTGGTTATAAGTAACTTCTTGTAATCAAATTTATGATGCACCACTTCAGAGAATGTTTTGGTAAAAAGGGGTAGCTTCTACAAAAATTTGTTCTTAGTCATGTTTCAGGATAATTGGTGTCTATACATGCAGTGATTCACTCAATTAAGAGGCCTCTCAACCCTTGTAGGTTTTTATGTATCACATAGATAGTAAGGGATACATTCATTAGTATAGAGCATCCACACCAGGTGGGTGATGAACTTTCCTCAAACCCACAATAATTGATATAGAGGACCAAAACAAGAGTACCACTTGGGCCACCTTTGAGTTCCCCAATGTGGGATGTGTCTCAAAAGGTAGGCCCTCTAAAGGTAGTGCTTTGAAATGAAAATAATGTGTGAAACTCAAGATGCTTTTCATCACCCAAGATTACTAAAAGGCATGAGTGAAGAGGATAGACACCTAGCTTACCAAACTAAGAATATATAATATACACTTCATTGCAATGTTCTTTTTAATCCCCTCGAGTGGTGCTATCCAAAAAAATGAAATAAGGTGTGTACAACATAACAATTTTGTTCTTTTAATGTGCACCAAAATGAAATATTCTGGATTTTAGAAAAAGATATTGCAATGGGCAAGAAAAGAATTTGATTTGTTCATTTTAAGCACCAAACAAAGTGTGTTTTTCTAAAACCTTGTCTTAATGGTCAACAAAATGAAATTGAGCATTCATCCACAAAAAAATAGAATTATTTGGTCAACAAAAATCAAACATTTTTTTAGAGCACCAAAAAGGAATTGTTTGTTCTACAAAGTTGTTGAAGGAAAATCCTTTTTAGAGCACCAAAATGAAAGAATTTGTTTGTGGGGTTCTTTTTATGCATCAAATGAAGCATTTTCTTAGCTAGAAAACTTTGAAAGATTATTTTTAGATGCACCAATTGAAAGCATTTGTTTGTGGGGTTCTTTTTATGCACCAAATGAAAGCATTTGCTAATCTAGAAATCTTTGAGAAATTAATTTTTAGAGCACCAATTGAAATGTTCGTTTGTGGGGTTATTTTTATGCAACAAAAGAAAACATTTGCTAATCTAGAAAGCTTTGAGAAATTGAGTTTTAGAGCACCAATTGAAATGTTTGTGGGTTTCTTTTTATGCACCAAATTAAGGTTTTCAAACTATGAAAGCTTTGAAAACTTTAAGCTCTTCGACAATTTTCCTTCTCTACAATAAGCATGTTAATTGTTCTTGGATACACACATGTCATACCTCTACAAATTATGTATAAAAAAAATTAGCACCTATCAAATATTCAAATCAAGTACCTATTAGCGTTAGAAATCAAAATTTAACATTAAGCTTTCAGACAAAACTTGATTGAGAAAAAGAAAAATGAAAAATTCAAAAGCGACCTCTATCAGAAAGCAAAAGCACATGGAAAAGTCAAAAGTGACCTCTATTTTTAAGAAAAAGTGGCTTAAAAATTCAAGGGCACCTCTATATTTTTGCAAAAGTACAAAAGAAAGTCAAAAGCATGCAAAAAAATGTCAAGTGCATGAAAAATGTGAAATAAAGTGCACGAAATTCGTGTAGCTTCTACATGAAAATTTTTCAGTGTGCTAAAACCAGAAAAGTCAAAATTAGCTCATGAAATGATTAGTGCTAAGGATCATGGTCCCACCAGGCATGCCAAAATATGTAAGAGGGAAATTGGGATCATGCTATGAGATCATATTGAAGGATAGAAACTAATATAATCAACAAAATGCTAATGATTCATGCCCATTACTCATGAAATGTAACTATAAAATCAAGAATTCAAGAATGAAATTGACAAAAAAAGCAATAACAATGAATTTAAAATAAAATATCTTTACCATCCTATTTCGGAGTTTGTTTGTGAAGATGTTGGTTTGTTCATATCAATGCGAAGTCTCCATTTTTGTGTGCAAAAGATCGAAGAATGTGTGTGTGTTTTTTATTGAGGATGGATGTTGAAGCTTTGTCTAATGTTGATTAGGATCTTGGCATTACTTTGTTGTATAAAATAAGTTGATTCTCCAATAATTTTTAAGGAAGAAGATGATTGTTATATAGATTTTGTGTTTTGGAATGAACGCTCAATATTGTGTAGTGGAATATCCTGATCAACAGTTGAAAGATGTTGAGAGGAAATAAATAGGAATAATTGGTGCAAATTACTACATAATTGGTGTGATTGAAGAAATTATTTTGAGTGTTTAGTGGGGTTGAAGAAATATGTTGAATAATCTATGGGATTGAAGAATAGATTGGTTTGTTAGGAAATAGATGGATCAATCAGCCAATTAGAGTGAGAAATTGGTGGTTTGTAATTTACTCAATCATAAAAGTGGGTGAGAATAATTAATTAATCTTTATGGAGTTGAATGTGCAAATAAATTTTGACTTTTGCAAACAAAGTGGTATTTGTTTGACTTGATTTTTGATGATGTTTTGAATAAATAAATTCAATTATTCAAATTTGGGAGAAAGTGAAAATTAAATTATTAAGTATTAATACTTTAATTAAATTAGGGGAATAAATTAAATTAGTGACAAAATTAAATAATTGATGTTATTTAATTAATTGGGAGGAATAAAGTTAGATTAAGAATTTATTAAATAAATGGAATTTATTTAATTGGTCGAAGATGATGAAAAAGTGAATTAATTAAATAATGTAATATTATTCAATTAATAGAGGAATTTAGGCTTTTAGGACTTTATTAAATAAATTAAATTTATTTCATTGGTCAAATTTGATGAAAAAGTGAATTAATTAAATAACGTAATATTATTTGATTAATACAATAAATTAGGGTTTTTGATGCAATTGATGTGGAATGTAGTGATATTAGGTGATAGTGATTATGATGATGAGAAGTTGCCATTTAAGATGTGCGATAAATATTAGGTCAATTTTACATGTCTACAAATACAAAACCCTCAAAATTTTCTATATACACATTTTTTATTCTTAAAAAACTTATAAATTTGACTAAGTATATATTTCCCCTATCTGTAAGTTGGAACACCAACTTATAGGCTACAAGTTTTTACAAAGTACAAAGTAGAAATGGCATACTAAGATAGGGAAAAAAAAATAGAATATTTTTATAAATTCAAGTAAATGCCTTTAGACCTAAAATAATAAAAAATAAGAAAGATACAAAAGTTAAAAAAAAATCTCACACAAATGAAAAAAATGTTAACTTACCCTAAAATCAGACCTTGTAATATGAATATGTCTATGAAAATAAATAAATCAAAAAATCAAGTAGAAAACCTATATAGAGGAGGGATAGCATAGATGAAGAAAATAGTGGAGACATTGTCAAAAGGAAACCCAAAAGTTGGGAAAATGAAGTGGTGGGAAAAATTATAAAAGGAATATGAAAATATTTTTCTTTAGTTATAGTTCCAATTTTGGTGTTAGACTTTAATTTACAATTTTGAAGTTAAGGTTTCATTATGGTATGTTATTTGGAGTTTTAACAAGTCTCTTGGATTTCAAACATTTTTTAGAAACTCCAATGTCTTGATATTTTCCCTTTTACTTCTACTCATGAAAAGCATAATCATGTTGGAACAAATGATGAGAAATTAAAAATGTTAAATATGGTCCCCAATTGAGGTTATGAAATAGGTGTGTGCTGTGAAGGGTCACACCAATTCTCTTTTGAGGCTTCATTAAGGTTTAGTTTATACAAATTAGGGGTGGAAGGGACCACACAATATTGTTAATTTGGTTTTTAAAGTCCTTAAAGTGGACTAAAATATCAAATTCAATCTTCCAAGATAAAATAATCTCCAATTCAACTTGAGATACCCCAATATCATGAGCTAATGAATTATTTCTTTAACTATAGTAAGAAATTTATCCATTACAATAGAACACATTTTATTCACCACCTTTCATCCTGGAAAATTTAGATCATGGAAGATTATGTTGATTATTTTCTTCCATAACCCCGTATAACATGAGGTAAAGAAATAAACCACATAAATTTTAATGATAGATTTTTAAAAAGAGAATGCCATCTTTCCATCATCCCTTTAGTTTCTCTAAGGGAAACCTAGTTAAACCTAAACAAGGAGATTAGGGGCCTCAAAAATTCCCTAGAGAAGGGACATTCTACCAATAAAAATTTGCTTCCCCTTCTTCACATAAGGGGCATCTACTAGGAAAACAAAATCATTTTTCTATTAAATTGTCAATTAGAAGGATTTTATTTATGATACCAACCATTAAAAATTTAAATTTAAGAATTGATTGGGGCTACCATAATTAATCCCAAAAGGGGGGGGGACCTTGATTAATTATCATAGAAAACCTTGAAGCAACTAAAAAATGTCCTATAAAGTTAGCTTTTTATAAAATTTCACCCATCTTAATCTACCAAGATATGATACATATATATTAGGGATTTTAATTTAGAGATAATATTCACCCTACTTTATGGAGCGCCAATTAAGTTCCTCCAAGATTTGATTTTATTAACCTCTTCAATGTTGTTTTTCACTTTGGTCCCAGATTTATTCTTTCATAAATCAACAATTAGAGCTACACATTCCACATCCTTCAAAGAGGAGCTTGAAATTCATATATATTATAAAAAATAGTTTTAGTTCTTGTAGACACTTAAAATTGTCTTGATCAATATCACACATTCGAACTTGATTATTAACACCATTTTCATCCTAATTCAACCCCCTTTCGACTATTTAATCAAATAATCCTGATTGTTTAATTAAATTCACCATTTTCTCCTATTAATCAAATAATCAATATTATTAGATTAATTAGCTCTTCCATGCTAATTTTCATCCTATTTTTTTAAATAATGTGAATTATTTAATTGAATCCCTAAGTCTTCTCATTTGATTAAATAATATTTAATCATTTAATTAAATGTCATTAATTCCCTCTATTTAATTAAATGGGTTAATTGTTTAATTAAATCTTCAAATTCCTCATCTTGCACAACTAAATAATATCCTAATTATTTAACTGACTAATATTTTTAATCCTTGTAGTTTCTCCCACTTGTAAAGGAGTATTCTATGGAATATTTCTTGAATTCGAATTCAAACCATTTACCTCCAACATGGAAAAATCGTGCACATTCCTCATAAAATTAAGGATTTGTGTTTGTTTGAATCGGTTTAAACCCTTGATTAATTTCATCAATCCATGTGATCTTTCGATATCCTCCACGGATTAGAATCCTTGATCCATTCCAATTCTTCTCATTCATTTCTATCCCTTGATTAACCAAATACATTCACCTAAAATTCCTATAAATAAACTCCATTTCATGAGGAATTCATCCACAAACATTGAGATTAATTGCACTATAGTCATTTTTAGAGAAGTCTTTGAGATAATTTAGTCATTTTTAATCAATTTTAGCCATTCCTCCATTAAAGTATCACTTAAAAACTTATCAATCAATAGGGATTGGGAAAGGGCTGGTCATTCCACATCAATTTAGCACCAATCCCTAATGGGATCAGGTTTGCAAGTGTTTAGTTAGTTTTCTTTATCAATTTCAGTTTATTTCATGTTTTCATGGCTTATAATTAGAATTTTCAATGATTTCATTGTAGATATGGTTTAATTAGTTTAATTGATTGATTGATTGTTCATTTAAATTGTATTTGGCCTAATTCATAATTATGCTCACATATTTGGCACACCTAGTGGGACCTATTCCAGCATTTTAACAAAAAATTCTTGAAAAATTCATGTTTGCAAGTTCCCAAGGCAAGACAACACACTTGTTTCAAGCCAAAGCCACACACTTGTAGCATTGGTATGCACTTGATGCATTGGTGCACACTTGTTTTTATATGGACCAACACACTTGTTTTTTGATGCATCGATCTTTCTAGTTTTATGTAGTTTTTGATAGAGTGGCACACTTGTTGTTTACTAGAGCCACACACTTGATATTCCAACACACTTGTCTTGAGGTAGAGAAAAACACCTGTGAAACTCCAACACACTTTTCAGCGAAATTCCAAGGCACTTGTCTAATAGAGTGACACACTTGTAGGTAAACTAGAGGTGCAATTTTAAGTTTAATCCAAGCTTTAAATATTAATTGGTTTTTAACCCTAATGATTTCTTGATCTATGTTTGTTGGTTTTAGTACTAACAACTTGCAGATTGGAGCATTAAAGCATGGAATGAAGCAAAAGTGTTCATTAACACTCTTTAATCAATTCATATGTCAAAATTTTCAAAGTATTTCTAAATACTTATGAAAAGGATGACCTAAGAGCATTTTATTTTCATGATTTAGTTAAATCACACTTCATTTTGGGTTTTAAATGAGCTTCACACTTCAATTTGGACATGACAATGAACAATTTATCTTTCTTTTTCAAGTTGGATTAAAACTGAACCAAACAACCTCATTTTCCCTTGGTTTCTAAAATTGAACAAGATAGTTTCACACTAAGTTTGGTGCTTAAAATTAACCTCACATTTATCTTTAGTGCACTAAAATGAACAAGTGTTTAGTTTTCTTTCTTTTATGGGTGAAGAAAAAAACTCTAAGTTTACATTTTTTGAGTCACTCAATATCTACTACATATCCTCTCCCCTTATGCTTTGTGCAGTCTTGGGTGAAGAGAAGTAACATTCCTTTTTCTTTTATTAGAGAGGGCCTCCCTTGAGATACATCCCATAATTGAGAAATAAAGGTGACCTTCAAGAACATTTACAGGTGGGCTATATAAAGTATGCAAAAATGAAAGTAAGTAGCATAAATCTAGTGAAGTTATACCTTGTGTGTCTACCCTCATGTGAACGTATGGGTTGCTTAGGGTAAATTAGAGACTTTGGTGTCTCACGTATGAAGTATCATTACAAGTATGAATTTGTTGCCATTTATTTCAACAAGCTTGTGTTATCATTGATTTCAATTGGGTAGTGGTTGAGAAATATTGTTTCTTCGATTATTTGCATTCTTTCGATTATGGTTGTGGTAGCAATAAATATGTTGAGGATATTCATAAAATTGATAAAAAGAGGAAACAGGGTGTTGTATATGTGTTTTGGTTTTTCTCTGCATTTCTTCTTGGTTGAAGATCTACTTGTGTGGTTTATATATGTTGTTTAGAGGTGTTCAAAGTTTCTATATCCATAATTTGGGCTTCTATATTGATGTGTAGAAGAAGTTATGTTCACTAGTGTGTGAACTTGGTTTTTAGTGTTGCTGACAAAGGTTTCTAGAAGGAATTTTTTTAATCCATGTTTCTCCATAGTTTTTCTTCATGTCTTTCAATTTTAAAGGTATTTTGATAATGTTTATCTCTTTCCTATGTCAAGAGAATTTGTGGTTTGGTGCTCCAGAAGATGGAGTTTAGAGTTACAGTTTTTGGTAGTGTAGTTTGAGTGTACTAGGCTTGTACATTCTAAAGGTGCGAGTTGGTACAAAGAATTTGTTGGATCTTAGGTGTCTTGTGGATTATTATAGATTTTCTATAGGTGTGTTGTGTGGTTTTCAAGTCATCCTTGGATTAGAGGAAGCATTTAATTCAAAGTTTAATGGTGTTTGCATGGGTAATGATCATCCTAGTGTTTACACTACATTCAAAGATGTTTAAGTATTGATGAAGGTGTAGCATAGAATGTAACTATTGATTTGGGTCCCAATTAAGTTTGGTATTGGTCCACTCTCATTCCTATCCACTACGAGAATTCTTAGTGCTGACCTATTTTTGAATTTTTAAAGGGTAAGGTTTGTGTAGCTGACTTGAAGAGGATTTTCAAGTTGTGGATAATATAAATGCTAAGTGATTTGATGCAACATGAAGTGTGGAATAGATTTGAGTGTTATGATGTGAAATGCAGTGTGATCTATAATGCAAGATTGTTGAATGTAGTGAGTCGGAGGTATCTTGATCTCTTGAGAGTTTCAAGTGTTGTTGGAGATATTGTGGTGGATTCTCTATTGTATTGATATTATTCTCTTTGTGTAACATTCTATCTTCTTTCTTTTTCTATTTTGATTGTGAGACTTTCTAGACAGTGTGTACTATTCTGGAAGTAAGCCTCTTTGTACCAATTTTTCAATTACTTATATTGTGACCTAATCCTCACTTTGGTTTTTCCCTCCGATGGTTTTCCATATAAATATGGTTTATCTTATGTATGGCATTGTTTCAGTTTCTATTATCTGCTTTTCATGTTTAAAACATTATAATAAATTAAGGGTTTAATGAATGCATGTGCATTTGATTACTATTGAGGGTTTTGATGTTCTAATTCGATACAATTGATTCACCCCCTCTCTTAGTTGTCTTGTCCTTTCAACACTTGGTATCAAAGAAAGGTTCCTTGGAGAAAATATTGACTACTTGAGGTAGATCCAAGATGTCGAAGAAGGAGACCCCTATGTTTGATGGCATAGACTATGCATTCTAGAAGGTTAAAATGGAAAGTTATCTGGTGTACCTTGGAATTGATGTTACATAGGTAGTGAAAACTATATATTCCATACCTAAAAATGGATTGAGAATAAGAGATGAAATCAAGGCCTATGAAACACATGGTAAAGAAAGGTTTGTTCTTTTGAGTAGTCTTGCAAATTTTGAATTAGTGAAAGTTATGGATCTGAAAATTGCTAAAGAAATCTGGGATAATCTAGAAAATATTTATGAAGGAGATGATAAGGTTAAATAAGCTAAGATTCAGAATCTAAAGATACAATTTGAGAACTTGCAAATGTCTGAAGATGAAAAAATTACAAGTTACATGAAGAGGGTTGATGAACTTGTCAGTGCAATGAGAGGTCTTGGTGCAAAAGTCAAAGAACCTAAAGTGGTAAAGAAAATTCTTAGAACTCTTCTTGATTGTTATGGTGATTTTTTTTTTGTTATTGAGGAAGTTGAAAATTTTAATACTTACACTAGAGATTAGTTTTATGACACACTAGCTACATTTGAAATGAGAAAAACTGGTCCAAATAAAGGTGCAAAAGTGGAGCCTTCTTTCAAGGCTAGAAAGTTAGAAAAAGTTAAAGATTCAAATGGAGATGATATTGATGATGTAGAAGCTAACTTTGTAAGAATGATGGAAAGGGAACTAATAAGTACTATAGACATGTGAAATTGACCTAACACCTATCACACCTTGAACAAAATCCAACAACATCCAACAACATTGAAAATCATCCCACAATATCCTAGAACATCTTAAAATCATCTTAGAATGTCTTAGAACATCTTAGAATCATCTCAGAATGTCTCAGAACATATCACAATCATCTCATAACATCTCAGAATCATCTCAAAATATCTTAGAACATCTCAAAATCATCTTGAAATGTCTTGAAAAAGCTTGAAATTGTCTCAAAATCATCTTAGAATGTCTCAAAACATCTCGAAATCATCTCGAAACATCATGAAATCATTCCACAACATCTTGGAATCATCCCAAAACATCTCAGAATGATCATGTAATGTCTCAAAAAATCTCAAAATCATCCCACAACATCTCACAATCATCTCGCAATATCTCAGAACATCTCAGAATCAACCCGCCAAATCTCAAAATCATCTCGTAACATCACACAACATCACACAACATCAAAAAACATCCAAAACCATAATTCTAATATTAATTAAATAATACAAAATTATTTAATTAATTCACTTTTTCATCATTTTTGACAAATTAAAAAAAAAAACATTTATTTAATAAAGTCCTAAAAACCTTAATTTTGCTATTAATTAAATAGAACAACATTATTTGATTAATTCATGTTTCATCATTTTGACAAATTAAATAAATTAAATTTATTTAATGAAGTCTTAATCTCACTTTATTTCGTACTGATTAATTAAATAACGCCAATTATTTAATTACATTGCTAAAAAAATTTATTCCTCTAAGTTTATTGAATTATTAAATCATTATTAATTACGATACTTTCCCTCCAAAAGTTGAATAATTAAATCAAACTATTCAAATCAATTATCAAAAATCTAATCAAACTAATGCAACTTTGTTTGCAAAAGTCAAACTTGATTTGCACGTTCAACTCCAAAAAGGGATTAATTAATTAAATCAATTAATTCATATTCCTCACCCACTTTTTGATTGATAAAATTATGATTGCTGATTGAAAAATCTATTTTTTTAACTAATCAATCTAATTTTCTAACTAAGCCATCAATTTGCTAACTAAGACATCAATTTCCTAACTAAGCCATCTAAATCATAACCAATCAATCTAAAGTCCTAATTGATCAGTCTAATCCTTGACTAGCCAATCTATTCCTCAATCACACAAATTGTGCAATCAATTTTGCACAATCTTCTCATGTCTAAATCCTCTCAACACATTTCGTCTGTTGATCTGGATATTCTCCAACATGATCCTGATCATCCGTTTCAAATCTCATTTTCTATATAACAAACCTCTTCCCTCACAAAAAAGGATAAGAGAATCAACATAATTTTCACAATGAAGTACTACTGACATTCACAACCACCATTTTTAGAGCTTCAACACCATTTTTTCGATTAACCAACCAAGGCATCATTCTTCAAGCTTTTGCACACAAAATATGGAGGCTTTGTGGTGATAAGAACAATCCAGCATCAGGCGAATACACTCCACTATGGGATGGTAATGATGTGCTTATTATTTGCATTCAATTTAGTAATCATTAGATTTCTTGATGTGTTTTCAATAGCATAGTTTCATTTTGTATGTGTAGGATTAGATCAAGATTTAAGTGTTTTGAGTTAGCTTAGATTCTCATTTCAAGCATATTTGATCTTGTTTGCATCTAATGGTTTTCCCCCTCACACATTCTGGCACACCTGGTGGGACCCTTGTCTTGTACACTAACATTTGTATGAGCTATATTTGAAGATGTAGGTCTCAGAAGTGCATTTGAAGAAGTTTTCATGCACTACCCAAAAAAAAATTCACACTTTCTTGTCAAGAAAACCACACACTTTCTCTAGAAACTAAGCATCTGACATGGGAACTACAGTTTGCAGCAATATCTTTACATCTAATCTAATAAAATTTCATTTGATTCTGATAGGGATAGCATCTTCTTTGAGAATCGAGCAGTTGCTCTGACAGACCAGTGCATAGAATCTGTAACTTTGCATTTGATTTTTTTCTAACATGTGCTTCTTTTTGAAAGTGTAATAGGTGATAACATATTTGTATGCAATATTTTAATGACATTAACTTGTTTTCTATAGGGAAGAATGATGGTCGAAGCATTCTAGATCTACAAAACATCTTTCTTAAGTTAGAAATATTTATTTTGGGTGCTTTAAAAAGAAAAAAACCATATTTTTAAAGGCTCTAAAATGAACAATTTCAAGGCTTTCTTAAAGTAGGAATATTTATTTGGTGATTAAAAAGAACAACACAAATGAACACTTCATTTTTGGTGCTCTAAAATAAACCATTTTAAAGCTTTCTAAGTCAGAAATTTTCATTTCAAAGCTTAAAAAGAACCTTACAAACTACACATTTCAATTAAGATTCTCTAAAAATGAACCTTTTCCAGGTTGTTCATAATTAGGAACTTTTATTTTAGTACATAAAAATAACAAACACCAAACGATTTCTTTTGTTGACGCACACTCGTTGTACTTGTGTTGACCAAATTAAAGACCATGAATGATTTGTTAGAAACAATCAAGTTTGGAGCTTAAAAATGAAAAAGTTATTTCTTTTGTCTTGCACTATTGCTATCTTAAATGACTAATATCCTGAATACTGCCTATTATCCATGTAAATAAAAAGAACAAATCGTTTATGTTATTCACATATTTTTGGGGATAACACCACTTGAGGTATTTAAAAAGAATCAATTTTCTATGAAGTGTTCATTGTGCATTCAATGATTGGAAAGATAAAGTGTTTTATCTTCTCCCCTCGCACCTTTTGGCGATCTTGGGTGAGCGAAAAAAAAACATTTTTTGAGCTTCGCATTTTATTTTCAAAATTCTTACCTTAAATAGGGGGCTTGATTTGAGACACATCCCACACTAGAGAACTCATTTCAAGGTCTTGAAGCACGTTTACTGGCAAGCTATATCAAAGGTTGCAAAATTGTAAGAAAGTAGCTTCAAGACATGTTGACAATAGATTGCACCTAATCCCATGCCTTAAGTGGAATGAAAATGATTAAAGAGCCTTAGGTGGCCAGTGGGTGAGTGTCAAATTTTTGTGTTCATAGTTATGACTAAGAACAAAATTGTTTTAGAAGCCACCCTATTATCCAAATAAATTCTTTGAAAGTGGTGCATGAGAATTTACTTATGAGAAGTTACTTGCCAAGTTCAACTACAGGCCCACGTCATAAGTTGCATGTAAAATTATCTCTTCGAAGCATGAGGCAAGCCTACCTAAAATAATGGTGTCTATCCACTAGGGTTGTAATTTATTGTTTATGTTAAACTTGCCAAATATATTCAAAAATATTTGACATCAAATTATGTGATGGATTTAAAGAAAAAAAATTCATTCAAACAAAAACATAATGAGATGGTTGAATCACAAACCCTTTGACTTAGTGTATAATTGTGAAAGAAGCCCTATTTTTGTACTCCTTGAAAGGATTTTTCCTTAAAGGTTTTCAAATATTCCAGTTTTTTATTTCAAGTTGCAATAATCAAAGTAAAAAATTAGGAACTATGGCTTGGGTGTTGTGATTTCATATCTTAATCTATAGACATGAAGTCACATAAGTCCATGCTTCCTAAGTCAATCCAAGTGTTGTTTTATCACTTACCATATTCCAAACACAGAGAAAGTTGAGAAAGTTGTGTATAGGATCATTGTTTGAACCAAACAATTGGAAAACCAGATAAGTCACGTAGTCCCTCATCTGTTATTTCCATCCTAATTATTAGAAATCAAAATAAAAAAAAATGTTGGGATCATTCCTTCACTTAGATGTCTATTATATCAAAAATTACTTGGAACTAGTGATAGTTCAAGTAAGCTTTCCTGCAACATATCCTCTAGACAAGGAAGTAGAATATCGAGCCTAGTTATTCAACATTTTTATTTCCAAAAAGTAGTACCATTCCAGAATAGTACTCAAACCTTAGGGTCTTGAGCTTCACATCAACCATCTCAAAAAAATCATTACTCCTTATGAACAACTACTCCAATTTAGCAACCAAACCTTGTAGCACCGATCCTTCAACCTTGTCTCACATACATTGAAGGTGAACAAACTGACATCATAAGCAATTTGAGAACCTTCATATTTTAGAAGATTGAAACACCCCACTAGTTTCTCACCACATCAATCATCTTAGATGAAGAGGAAGAGAAAGCAGACATAGAAGTTGGAGGACCTGTGTTACCACCACCCACATGGAAATAAAAATACATCCCTCATGCTATATTGCAAGAAAAATATCCTTAGGACCAAAAAAAGAAAGATCCTTAAGAAAAAGTCTATACTCTAAATTTGAACTGACCTACGAAAAAGTTTGCCAAAGGTTTCATCTCAAGAAGATATCGCACCCGCCAAAATCAGCTAGAATTTTTCTATTATTGCTTTGTACTAGTAGGCCAAGTCTTTTCGAGAGACTATAAGTTATAAAAAATAGTCACAAAGAGCTTGGGAGTTTTTTATGGTAACTACAAGATCACAACATAGGAAGAAAATGGAAGCAAGCAAGAACAACACCATTATCCCTCCAGTAAATACCATGAATGATGAAAGTAGCCCATGGGGCTATAGGCCAAGTGAACTTGAAACACCCTAGAAGACACCGGTGTATAGAGACACCTTTGGTGAGGAAGAACTAAACCACAGACAAAAGGAGGTGATAAAAAAAAACAATCAAGACCCAAATAAAGTGGTTATAGAAGAGGTGGATATAGAAGATGAAATAAATGATGAATAATTATTCAAACATTCCAACAACCCGAAGGTTCTCAAACTAATGGACAAGTTGTTGAGAAAGGACCCAAACTCATATTCCTTCAAGTTAGCACAAAGTGGTGCTAAATTACCAACAAACTTCAACATAGAGGCTCTCAAAGATCCCAATCTTATTCCCTTAGGGGATAACTCAGTTGTGAAAAAAATAACCCAACCCGTAGAGATGCCAAACATGCCACTCATGTTCTCACAAAATAATGGTCAACCTAAAGAGAACCCCTTGATCAAAAAACCAATTCAGATTGAACAAGCAATAGTGGCACAAGTATATCAAGGAGGGCCATCCTAGTATGAACCACAAAACAACAATCCACCTCTTAGACAATATGTACCTCAAAACACTTCTAGTTTCAACCTTTCCAAAAATAATCAATACCATCAACAATGTGGACCACAAGGTCCCATTCCAAATCAATACCATTAACAATTTGGACCATAGGGTCCCCTTTCAAACTTGTAATACCAACAACAAGGTGTGCCACATAGCACCCTTCTTCAGTCATCCCATCAACATGGTAACCCACCAATGCATGATTAGGGGAACCTTCATTATAGTCATGCCCAACAAGGTGTGCCACATAGCACCCTTCTCAATTCATCCTATCAATAAGGTGTCTCACAAATGCATCAACAGGGTAACCTTCAATTTAGTCCTACACAACAACAAGGTGTGACATAGAGTACCCTTCTTTAGTAATCCTATAAATAAGGTGTCCCGCAAACACATCAACATGGTAACCTTTAGTTTAGTCTTGACCAAAAAGGTGTGCCATAGAGTACCCTTCTTTAGTCATCCCATCAACAAGGTAACCCACCAACACATCATCAATGGAACCTTCATTATAGTCCCGCCCAACAAGGTGTACCACAAAGCACCCTTCTTTAGTCATCCCAACAACAAGGTGTCCCGCTAACACATCAACAGGGTAACCTTCAATATATTTCATCCCAACAATAAGGAGCTAACCCTCCTTACATCCCATATTGTTACCAAGGTCTTGTACCTTCTCAATACTCGATATATGACCAAAACTTGGTAGGGCAACAAGGTTATTACACGCAAGGCTTGCAAACAAATTTACCAAAAATAGAGATGGAACTAAAACTAGATGCCATCACACAAAAAATAGAAGAAATGTAGATAGAAAAACAAAAGAATACTTACACTCTTCAGGAAATTTTTCCATTCCCATTCGATCATTCCATCATGGTACTACCCTTTCCAAAAAACTTTGAAATACCTAGGTTTGACAATAAGTATAGAGGAAAAGGAGATCAAGTAGAGCATGCACAAGACTTCTCAGTATCATGTATGGAGGTACAAAATAATGATGCCTATCTCATGAGGCTCTTTCCATGCAACCTTACAGGTCATGCTATGGAGAGGTTCACCCATCTACAACTAGGAATTAGAACTTTTGATGAGCTATCTAGCAAGTTTATAAGCCAATTCTCATTTAACATAGAGAGAGATGTCACCATCACAAGTTTTTCCACAATAAAATAGAATCAGGGAGATTCATTTACCTCCTACCTAAAGAGATGGAGACACAAGGCGAGTCGATGCAAATGGACCATTCCAAACAAGGAGGTGGATATTTTCATCACAAATGTTCTACCTAAAATAAACTACTAGCTCACTATGCTATGTCCTGAAGACTTTGAAGAAAAAATCAAAAAGGGATTACATATTGAGAGATCCCTCATTGCAAGAGGAGTTCTTAAAAAAACCAGCTCAAAATATAATCTCTCTAGCTCAAATGAGAAACCTAAAATTTGGGCCAAAAATAAGAATGTCACAAATGATGGAGTGGTAAATGCTAGAGCAATATGGAATGCACAAAAAACACCTCAAAATAAACCAAAAGTGGCACACAAAATCTATGGTCCCATTAACATACAAAGCAACCAAATTACCTATCCCAAGAACAATCAGGTTGTTAACCATCAAACAAATTAGGGAGGGAAATAGAGGCAATATGATCAATCTAGGAGGAAATTCATAGTACTAGGTGAGTCACTTGAAATAGTCATGCACAAACTAGTACAATAGAACCTCATCAAAATGAATGATCACCCAAACTATGAGGAACCTAGCTTCAAGACACCATGGTATAATGAGAAAGACTTATGTGAATTCCATAAAATCAAAGGACACACGACCAACAATTGCATGCACCTCAAACACATCATCCAAGACTTGATAGACAAAGGGGAAGTAGATGTTGAGAATCATTCTAGAAATAAGGACCTCCAAATATAATCAAACCTAATCCCAAACCACGCTAAGAGGAATGAAAAAGGAAAGGAAAAAGAGTACCAAATGCTAATTACACATATGGTGATACAATTTTAGGAACCCTCTCACAAGTTGATGACAATAGGGAAAATGTACTGACAATACGAGGAGGAGACAAAAAATTTAATGTAACTACCTAGTGAGGAAGAGTTACAATACAAGGATCCCCTCCCAAACCCACAATCAAGTCACCAAGTGACTACAATATTGTGGAACAGTTAAAGAAGACACCCGCTCTAATCTCAATCCTAGAGTTGTTAGAAACGTCACCCACACATAGGGAAATGTTGGAAAAGGAATTGGAAATGTCAATCCCTAATGACCTTGATCCTAGTCAATTCCAAGCCATGGTTGGAAAGATCAGAAGTAATCATTTAGTCATCTCAGAGAAGGATCTACCACAAAGAACATTCCACAATCAAGCTCTATACATAGAGGTTGGTGTTCACAAAACCATGGTCAAACAAGTATTGATAGATAATAGTGTAGGTTTAAACATTTATACCTTAAAATTCATCAAAAAAGTTGGGGTATTTTGAAGACATGATTGAAAAAGGAAAGAGTATCACCATAAGGTCCTACGATGACTTGGAAATAAATTCTAAAGGAACAGTTAAGTTGCCAATGTAGATAGGACCAACCATCATAGAAACTACTTGTCAAGTATTGGACCTTGAGTTTCTATACAACCTCCTCCTACGATACCCTTGGATCCATTCATTACAAGAAATCCCTTCTACCTTTCATCAATGCCTAAATTTTCCCCATGAAGGAAAATAAGTAGCACTATATGTCGATCTTGAGCCTGTCCATTTTTGTGCAAAGTTGGAGGAGAAGTACAATAAAATCCAACGTGTGCCTATAAATGATATAGCCTTCCATTCCTTTTCGTATGTTGACCCTTCCATGCTTCTTTCAACCTCAACCAAGAACACATCAAGTGAGCAACCAAAAATGGAAGCCAAGATTCAAGTAGTTGACAAGGGTAATCAGAATTACCACTTTAACCAATAATTCTACATCGGCATGCTTCCACCAACACCTAGAGTATATGGAGGTCCAAAAGAGAAAATTCTACATCGACATGCTTCCAACAACACCTAGAGTATATAGAGGTCCAAAAGAGATCAAGATAGTGCAAATGATAGCCAAGCCCATGATCTTTACCAGATGGGGAGACATGAAAGATGAAGAAATATTTGAGGAGGACTTCTCATTCATGATCTACAGGGAGGACCAAGGAGAACTAGAAAAGCCACAACCCATTTTAATTGATCCTAACATTAGAGGTTATCAATTAGTTATAAAATATGGGATACAATGGAACAAGTGGTCCTGGGCTACACAAACAAGTCCAATCAGAGCCTATCATAGTGGAATAGAGGAAGAAAAATATGGAGCTAGGTTATAAACCAAAAGACATGGTTATTCCAAAAACTAGACAAACTTCTTGGAAGAAACAAGAAACTTACGCTAGTGTTAAGGAACTAGATATCTATCATATCATGGACAATGACTTACCCATCGAAGACTTATTTAACAACTTTAGAATTTATAGGTTCCCTCTCTAGTACATAGAAACCATTCCCAACATCTATTACCATTCTGAAACAAACTCTAATGAATATGAATGGGATTCTCATTCCTTTGTCACCGAATATGATTCCCCCACTTCTAGAAATGATGACCCAGATACCCAATGGGAAAAAGATACCAAAGCCATACTAACCCTTTCACCTTCTTCTATAAGCTTTGCAAACCAAGATGATAGCCTCCCACTCTTTTACCTGCAACTCATAGATTGGGATCAACAACAACATACACATGTTCTGGATTAGTTCAAGAATGATGAGGAAATCATGGAGTTCATGGGACTTCGAATAGACATACCAGCTAGAGATCATAAAGCAGGGTTCATCATGGAGCTCGAACATGAGGCATACTTTGGTGGAGAGATTAAATCTTCCAGTCACAAAAATGAAAGAAAAAACATAAAAATACGATCCCCTAGGGGAAACCACACTGTGGCTCTATTGGATCTAGAAAAGAGAAAAATAAAGGACACATCCAAAGGTGAAAACCTCCCAGAGGCACCTAAGGATGGAGGGTTCAGTCTCCCCATATCAGAATATCAAAAAACATCAAAGCTCCTAGTAGAAGAAGTAGAGTCCATAAATGTTGGCACAACAGAGGACCCAAAGATAACATACCACACAACATCAATTGTGTTGATGTATACAACATCTAGATGATTACTTGCATCCATGATTTGAGAATATAAATTTAATATAGCCTTTGGCTATTTAATTTATCTTAAATCGATATTAATGGAGAGAAGTGGCTATCTTAAAAATTAAAATAAATAATATTTAATTATTGTTAATAATTATTATGGACGACTCATTTAATTGTTATTATTATTCAATAAGGAGGCCGACCTACATGAAGAGACACTTTGTTTTGTATAAATAAAAGGTGATGATCCACCATTTGATAATCAAGTTCATTTCATGATATTCACACTCCTTGAAGAGGTTTTCACTTAAAGCAACAAGCCATGATTTGGAGCAGCAAATCATTATCTTGAGCAAATAATCATTCTATAGTAGTAGATCATCATTCTTCAGTAGAAGATCAATCTCAAGCAGAAAAATATTTTGTATATTCACATCTAGGAGAGGTGCTATTATTCATTGTATCAAATTCGGCCTTGTGTTGGGCTTGAGTTGTAAGCAGATTTTTGCTCTTATTCCTCAAATATATAAGTGATATATTTTCTGGATTTTTTCCCTCGAGTTGGAGGGTTTTCCCAAGGTATCTTGTGGTGTTCATTGCATTATGTGTTGCATTTTCTAATTTCTTTCATTTCTAAGCCTAAAACTAACATGGTATCAGAGCGGGTATGAGAGAAGAAGTAATCAGATTTGACTAAAATTCTGGTGGTATGATCTCAGTCCTTGCAAATGATGATTTTATGCATTGGAGGATGCCTTTCTTCATCATTATCTAAGTCGACCTTACTAGTGTTTAGAAGACATGTTGGAGGCTCATATAAGGTTGGACACTCTTTCTACAGGTACGATTTTCATTAAGAAAAATCAGATAAATTGTTAATAGCTATTTATCTATATCACATAGTAGTATAAGGGTTAGGCACAACATCTGGAGATCAGACACAACCATTCCAAGAAGTTTCAAAATATTCTTTTGACTGCTGCAACATATAATTCCAGGTTTCCTTCATGGCATCTTGAGTCCTATGCATTATTGTTAGTATGAAGTATAGGCACAATTATTAGAGCACTTCATGAGTATTGATACATTTAATTTTAGTCTTATGATAAGAATTGTAATAAAAATTTGAAGGCATTGGTCATGGGTTGAGTTTATGTATGCCTTAGAGTGTGGGAGTTTCTCAAGCCATATACACTCTCCATGCCATGGTGATTGTTCTATTTCTGAGCCGTAAGTGTTGTCAGAGTACATTGCTTTTAAATCTGAGTCTAATTGTTTGCAGAAGTGGTGTTAAGTCAAGTTTGTTGTGATACCTTACGTTTTCCAAGTTTGGTTTCATGTTGTATATGGAGGTGTTGTGAGAGTCTTCATTTCATGAGTTGAAGCATTGTTTCTAAGTTTACTTCTGTGAAGATTCATGTGAAGAATATCTAGAAAATTATTGAGAGATAATGAGCAGATCCCAAGAAAGATAAGTGCAGACCTGATGAGTGTCTAAGTGCAACACTTAAGGAGATTTTGATGAGATAATTATTTCTTGTTGAATAATGTTCATGAACTTTATTTTTGTAGTTATTAATTCATGCTATAACATTGAGATAGTAAAACATGTATGCTTCTAGCCCTCTTATTTTCTCTTCGAGATAGTTGAGTTCCATGAACTATTAGTAATCTCTCCTTAATGCTTTCAGGATGGACCAAGAAGCGTAAGAGATTGCTTTCAAGAGAAGAAGAGCTTGATGCATCCTGTAGGTTGAATAATGGAGACACAACTTGTAGCCATGGGACTGAGTTGGTGGTTGAAGACATCTCTCTCTCTCAGAACCTATCTAGGTTGTCACTATGATTAGTTTCTTCAAAGAGGAGGAATTAGCCTTCAAAGGGAGTATCAAACCAACTGAGTCAACCTTGGATGAAGAGGTCAAGAGGTTGATGCAAGAACTCCTAAGATTTAAAGGGAGTCTACTGATCCTAAAGAAAATGATGATCCAGTTGAGCCTTTGGAACCTATTGATGGGCCTACATAAATTGTAATTGGTCATAAGAGACCTCTTTGGGCTAAGAAAACAATGTAGGAGGCAGAAATATTTGCAGCCCCAAGAGGAACTTTCAGAGAAAGCAAGAGACCTCATAAGTTTTCAATCTATGTTGTGCTTATGAGTCAAATCATCGAGTCAGAACCTTCTAGTTTTGAGGAAGCTATTATTCTGCAAGTATGGAAAGATTCTATGGTTGAGGAGTATCAATCCACCCTCATGAATGATGTTTGGGACATCGTATATAGACCTGAAGGAAAATTAGTTGTATCCTCTAAGTGGCTCTTCAAGATCAAGCATGCAACTGATGGGAGCATCAAGAAGTACAAGGCTAGATTTTTGGCTAGAGGATTCTCTTAGAAAGAGGGAGTAGACTATGAGAAAACCTTTGCTCCAGTTTCTCATTATACATCCGTCAAGACCACCATTGCTATTATAGCAACTAGAGGATGGAAGATACACCAGATGGACATGAAGACAACATTTATGAATGGTGTGAGCAAGGAAGAGGTATACATTGAGAAACTTGAGGGTTTTAAGGTTCATGAGAAGGAGTCTCATGTTTGTAAACTAAAGAAGGCTTTATATGGTCTTAAGCAGGATCCACATGCTTGGTACGAGAGAATTGATCGTTACTTGATGGGCTTGGGCTTCTCCAGGAATGATGTTGATTCAAACCTGTACTTCAAGGTAATTGATGGCAAAGCATTAATCTTGGTTCTATATGTTGATGATCTAATTCTTACTAGAGAAGATCATCTCATTATCAAATGTAAGAAAGTGCTAGCTTTTGAATTTGAAATGAAGGAACTTGGTCTCATGAACTACTTCCTTAGAAGCTTGGAAGAATATGGATGGGATTATTCTAAGTCAAGGGAAGTATACTATTGACATCTTGAAGAGATTTGGTATGATGGATTTCAAATCCATGTCTACACCTATGGAAACCAATTTTTAGAAGCTTAAGGAGGCTGCAGCTAGTTCAGATTTGGTGGATCCTACTATGTACATGTAGTTGATTGGATATTTGATGTATCTAGTCAATACTAGACTAGATATTTTCTATGCAGTGAGTGCACTTAGTCAGTTCATGTGTGAACCAGGGAAAATACATCTAGTTGCAGAAAATCATATTCTATGAAACTTGTGTGGCACAGTTGGATATGGCTTGAGATATTCTTTTGGTGTAGACTTGAAGTTGCATGGATATACTGATTCTAATTGGGCAGGGTGTGTCACATATCGGAAGAGCACCTGTGGATGTTGTTTCAGTTTGGGGTCTATGATGATCTCCTGGTGTAGCAGGAAGTAGTCTTCAATGGAACAAAGCATCGTAGAGGCCAAGTATATTGCAGTTTGTGTGGTATCTAGAGAAGCAGTGTGGCTTCAGAATCTCCTTGAAGGATTGTTTGGACAATCGATGGAGTTGACTGTCATTCATTGTGATAATAAAAGTTGTGTGAAGCTTTCTGTCAATCTAGTATTTCATGACATAACCAAACATGTTGAGATCAAATACCACTATATTAGAAATATGGTATTGAGGAAATCAATTTAGTTGAGATACATTAGCACTGATGAGAAGATGACAAACATTCTCACCAAGCCCCTCTCCCAAGTAAATTTTGTGTACTTTAGAGACAAGCTTGGTATTGTTGGGAATGAAGCCCTAGTTGAGAGGGAGTATCAACCTCAGTGATCTTCTATGATTTTCTTCAATACATTTCTCTCTGTTAGAGAGATTTGAGGTGCAAGCCCTTGTTAATGCATTTCTCTCTATGAGAGGATTTCAAGGTGAAATCCCTTGTTTCCACCCTCTGGGAGAGCCATGGTGGATGTCATGTGTGTGATTCCATGAAAACATCACGTGAGAGAGTCTGTCATGATTTTCTTGTACTTGTGCTTTTCAGCCTCTGGGATTAGCCATGGTGAATGTCATGATGAGGTGACGATATCATGATTGAGTGATGGGAACTTATGTAAATTTTCCATTCATGGGAGATCCATGATGGTTAGTATAATGATGGGGTGATATCCTTTCCATACATGGGAGAGCCATGATGGTTAATATCATGATGATGTGATATGATACTTTTCCACACATGGGTGCTACCATAGTGGTTGACATTATGATGAGGTGATATTCTCTTTTCACACATGCTTGTAGCCATGGTGTTTGTCATCACGATGAGGTGATATGACTTGTATAGCTGGAATTATTCCTCCCTAGCTGAGAGGGAGTGTTGATGTATACAACATCTAGATGATTACTTCCAACCATGATTTGAGAAGATAAATTTAATATAGCCTTTGGTTATTTAATTTATCTTAAATCGATATTAATGAAGAGAAGCGGCTATCTTAAAAAATAAAATAATTAATATTTAATTATTGTTAATAATTATTATGGCCAACTTCCTTAATGTGGCTGACTCATTTAATTGTTATTATTATTCAATAAGGAGGCCAACCTACATGAAGAGACACTTTGCTTTGTATAAATACAAGGTGTTGATCCACCATTTGATAATCAAGTTCATTTAATGATATTCACACTCCTTGAAGAAGTTCGCACTTAAGCAACTAGTCATGATTTGGAGCAACAAATCATTATCTTGAGTAGATCATCATTTTGTAGCAGCAGATCATCATTCTTTAGCAATAGATCGATCTCAAGGAGAAACATATTTTATATATTCACATCTAGGAGAGGTGCTATTATTCATTGTATCAAATTCGGCCTTGTGTTGGGCCTGAGTTGTAAGTAGATTTCTGCTCTTATTCCTCAAATATATAAGTGATATATTTTTTGGGTTTTTTCCCTCGAGTTGGAGGGTTTTCCTAGGGTATCTTGTGGTGTTCATTGTCTTATGTGTTGTATTTTCTGATTGCTTTCATTTCTAAGCCTAAACTAAAAACTTGATCCCAAGGAGAAGAAAATTTTCACAACATTCATCAATGAGAGAAAAGTAAACTTTTGCATGGACCTATGCTGACATGCTCACACTAGATTTGGCATTAGGGGTACATCATCTAGTTGTAGTCCCTGGAGAAAAACCTATCAAGCAAAAACTCATAAAAATGCATCCTCATATAGCATTACTAGTAAAGATAGAACTAAAGAAACTACTATATGTGGGTTTCATCAGACCCATTGATTATCCACAATGGATATCAAATCTAGTACCAGTGTCCAAACCTACTAGGGGCATAAGGATATGCACAAACTTCAAAGACCTGAATGGTCTAGGAGCACCATGACAATGTTATGAATTCGTGGAGTAAATCTTGAAGTTTGATCAATTTTTTATGTTTCAACATTGTTCAAGGGTCATTTAATTCATTTTCCATGTACTAGAGTCATTAGGAGGTCATATTTTGCAAAAAAAATGTAAAAAGATGTCAATGTATTCAAAAGTTGTCAACAATTGTGAAAATTGTAAAGTTGCACAATGCAAGATATGGAAGATGAAAATTCAGAAGGTCTAGTTCATTTGGAGGAAGTTAGATACTGAAGGGAAAAGTGTGAGATTCCTATAAAAGGTCTTGTAAGCATTTTGTACGGTGTGGGTGATTGATATTTTGTGTTTGAATAAAGAAAACCACTATTTTTATGCATGTTTCTACAAAAATATTTTGTTTTCTATTGCTCTACAGCATTGTACAGGAAATAAATTGTTTCTAATTGGTTTTAAGTAATGATATATTCAATAACCTTCCTTTTTGAGTTTTTTTCATGCAATTTGGTTCAAATTTAAGCAAATTATTGTCATTTTTTTAGAAAATTGTCATAACCTTGATCTAGGGTAACCAACCAGCCTTTGAAATTGCATATCTCATGTTTTAACGATTGAATCCTCCTAAGAATTGGTGTGTAAGGATTTTTGTATGTATTCTAAAAGATATCTAAGTTGCAAGGCCTAAGCACGTGGTTTTGGGCAATTAAAACAAAGCCCTAGTATACAAAAACTATGTTTGTGGATAGTCAAGGAGCCTATGGTATAGGGTTTGTAAAAATGCTTGTGTAAAGAGAATTTTGAGCATCAAATTATCAAGAGAAGACCTAGTTAGGTATGTGTAAAGTGTTGGTTAAGTAATATTGAACTTGGAGATAGGAGAATCAATAGACCTTTGTGCTAACAAAGCCTAATTAGGCCTAATCTCAAATTGAGACAACAAGTTTTAAAGCATAGGTTCCAAAAGAACTAATGCCCATTTGAGAATATGTTATAGACAATCAAAAATAGAATCTTAACCTATGATCATTTTTTAATATTAGTGTATATTCTATGAATAAAGCTTTGATAGTCCCATGAGGAGACCTACAAGCGTTGGGTTAGTTTGTGAAGGAACTATAACCTAATTGAGAAGTATGGGTTCTTGGGAAGTGAGATGAGTTTAGACATGTTATTTCAACCTTGGTCAAGCCACTACAAGTGTTGAGTTGGTTGTTTATTCCTTCGAATACTAAATTTTTTGTTTGGGGTCATTAAGTGCCATTGTGGTATGTTGAAGATAGTTTGTAAATGGAGTGGTCATTGGTTGGTGTTTGAGGGAGCATAGTTGGCTTTTACTAGTCTTTTTGAAGATTTTTAAGGTGGTTTCAAGGGTTCTAGAAGAATTGGGAACTTTGTTTTCATATTTGGTGACTTAAGAAATGCTTAATGAGTGTATTCTTATATTGGAGAATCCAAAATTGATTACAAGCTTTCAATTGAAACCCATTGTTGTGAAATAAGCCTCCAAGAAGTTGAGTTGAGAACCTTTATACTGCATCATTGAACAAGGCTTGTCCAAAAGATGACTTTCCATTGCCAAGCATCGACATGATTTTGGATCTAACAATAGGGCATGAGATGCTATCCTTAATGGATGGTTTCTCTATATACAACCAGATAAAGATCTCTCCAGATGACCAACACAAAACAAAATTTACTTGTTCTTGGGGGACTTTCTATTGGAATGTAATGCCTTTTGGTCTAAATAATGTAGGAGCAACCTATCAAAGAGAAATTACAATAATTTCCATGATATTCTACACACAATCATGGAGGACTATGTGGATGACATTCTAACAAAGTTAGTCAAAAGGGAAGATCACTTGAAAAACCTATCAAGGGTGTTTGATCAACTTGAACAATATAATTTGAGACTCAACCCTAGGAAATGTGTGTTTGGAGCAACATCTAGAAATCTATTGGGGTACATAGTGTCAAGAAGAGGGATAGAAGTGGATCTTGCAAAGGTAAAAGCTATAATAGAGATGCCTCCTCCAAAGAAACTAAAATAATTAAGGAGCCTACAAGGGAAGCTACAATCCATTTGACGATTTATTGCACAATTGGAAGACAAGTGCCACCCTTTCACTCATCTCCTACACAAGGAAATCACCTTCAAGTGGGATGGGAGATGTGACCAAGGATTTCAACAAGTCAAGGAGTAACTACTTACTCCTCTTGTATTCATGCCACCTATTCTAGAAAAGGAGATGATACTTTATGTGTCTAGCACACAAGAAGCCGTGGGAGCTCTCTTGGCCTAGCTAGATGATAAAAAAGAAAGGACAACCTACTAGATCAAAAAAACATTGGTGGGCTATGAAATAAACTACTCACCCATTGAAATAACATGTCTCTTAGTCATGTTTTCAACACAGGAGCTGAGACATTACATCATAAAGAGAAAGGTGTAGCTAATTTCAAAATTAGACCCACTCAAATACTTACTAGAAAAGGTAGTCCTAATAGGTCGAAAAGCCAAATGGGCGATGATCCTGAGTGAATTTGATATAGAGTGTGTGGATAGGAGAGTTATCAAGGGACAAATCATAGTAGACCAACTGGCCAAAGCACCCACAGATGATCATAAACCTCTCATAGTGGATTTTCTAGATGAGAGTATCTTGATGACAAAACAAAAAGACCAATGGACTCTACACTTTGATGGGTCCCATACTCAACATGGCTTTGGAGTAGGTATTCTATTTCTCACACCACAAGGAGATAGTATAACCAAGGCCTACAAGATTTCATTCCCATGCACAAAAAAAATCTCAGAATATGAAGCTTTTATCATAGGTCTTAAAATGGCTATTGAATGGAGAATAAAAGAGCCACATGTCTTTGGTGACTCTCAACTAGTGATTAGATAGGTGAATGATCAGTACCAAAAAAAAGATGAAAAATTGCTACCATATAAAAGTGTGGTGGACAACTTCATGGAATACTTCATCAAAATAACCTCTGAGCAAGTTCCTCAGATCAATAACAAAGCTATTGATGCAATGGAAACAATAGGCTCACTATTTGATATTCCACAGAATGTGCCCAAGTATGAGTTCCTCGTTGAACAATTACTCGTACCTACATTTGACATCCCAGAATAAAAAATGGTATGTATTGTTGTTGGTCCTAACTCCCCGTGGTACCATGATAATTTTGACTATATCCAACATGGTATCATACCACTTGACCTAATGACCACTCAAAACAAAACCTTCACCCATAGAAATTCCTGTTTTATGATCCTAGGAGAAACCCTATACCATTGTAGTCTAGATGGTATATTACTCGTGTTTCTTAACATAGAAGAAGCATAAAAAACTTACAAGAGGTCCACAAAGGTATTTGTGGATCCCACTTTAGTGGACCTAACCTAGTCCAAAATATTCTTAGAACTGGATACTATTGGCTCTCCATGGAGCAGGACTACATTCAACATTATAGAAATTTTTGACAATGTCAACAACATAGTGATCTGGTTCATGCACTAGCACAAGAGTTGAGACCCATCATGACACCATGGCCTTTTTTGCAATGGGGATTAGACCTGGTAGGTAAGATATCACCTGCTTCATCCAATGGGCACAAATTCATTATAATAGAAATAGAGTATTTCACTAAATGGATAGAGGCAATTCCATTGACTTATATCACCGGTAAACAAATATCAAAATTCATTTTGAATTATCTCATTTGTAGGTATGGAATTCCACAGACAATCATAATAGATAATGGAACCCCATTCAAGAATCAATATGTCCAAGAACTTTGTACCAAATTATCTAATCAACACAGGTTTTCCATGCCCTACTATCCTCAAGGAAATGGTTAGGCTAAGGCATCTAATAAAACAATCCTAAAAATATTGAAAAAGACTGTCAATGATGTCAACCATGATTAGAATTTGTAGCTAAACCCAACCTTATAGGCCTATCAAACCAACATCCACACACCTAATGGTGCCACACCATTTTCCTTGGTCTATGAATTAGAGTTGTCTTACCTATTGAGGTCAAAATCCCCTCATTTGTGAGTCTCATTAAAAGGCATCGTCAACAATAAAGAATACAAGGTATCCAGACTAAATGAATTAGAACTCCCAGATGAAAGATGTTTCAGCATATTAAACCATCTACAGGTTTAGCAAAATTGGCTCAAATGAAGCTATAAAAATAAAATCAAAGACAAGAACTTTCAAATAGGTGATCTAGTCCTGAGAGAATCATAAAATACAATTGAACCAAGATGACAAAGTAAAATTTGAACCCAACTAGTTAGGAATTTTCATCATCACAACAAGATATGGTTATGGGGCCTATCAGTTGGCTAATCCTAAAGGAGAACCTCTAGCTGAACCATTGAACAACAACCACCTCAAGAAGTTCTACACATGAAGCATGTCAGAATACCCCAGGCAAAAGGGTAAAAATCCAAAAAAATCAAAAAGCAAGAAAAACAATAAAGAGAAATAAAATGTTCTTTGAGTGAAAACCACTTTGTGGTGCTCCTAGAATAGGTACTGTAGTGAAAAATTGGAAAACAAATGTTATTTTTGAATAAAACTTGCATCATTATCCATTGGTACTTTTTCACAGCATCCACCCATCCATTTCATAAAACATTTATCCAACCATGGCTTGCCACTGATTAACGAAAGTCATTTTATTGGGGGAAACTTCTCAAAGTTGGCTATGGATTAGATCTTGCAACATCCAATCATGGTCATAAAACAACAAAATTCAAAAACACTAGAAAACAACAAAATTCAAAAACACTAGAAAACAACAAAAGTCAAAAACATTAGAAAAACAAGAAAAATTAAAAAAATGTGAAAAATATCAAAAATAAAACAACATCGTTGGATTATTCCTTCACTCTAAACAGTCTAATATATAAATTTTTTCTTGAACCTCACAACTAGTTCAAGTATATTTCTCACAACATATCCCCTAGATAGAGAAGTAGAATATCAATCCAGATTACCAATATTGTCCATCCAATTTAACAGTTTATGCTTTGAGTCAAATGGTTGAACTACATGGTCTCTGCATGTACAATGTAGTCAAGGATTATTAGCTCCCAAGACCCTAGGTAAGTCCCCTTAGGTTTCCAACATGCTTTATTTCAACTTAGTCAAAAAATCCAAAATCCAAAAAAACATATACAAAACACAAAATCAAAAAACACTTGCAAAACAAAAAAGGTAAAAAAGACTCAAACCAAGTGAGCTACAAGCCTCTACATGTACAACATAGGAAAGGGTTATCTTTTGATGAGCCCCTAAGGCCCTAGGTTAGTCCTCTAAAAACAACAAAAATTATAGAATAAAACTTACAAAATAAAAAAGACCCGTCCCAACATCAAAATCTGCAATAAAAATTTCAACCATAATAAACGAATCATCATCCTCATGCGCTAACAAAATAAAAAAAAAAGTAATCAAAAGATAGAAGCTTAAATTAAATAATCACAAAAATTTGATCGCAAAACAGACAGAAACAAAACCAAGTATTAACTACATATCTTTTTGACAATTCACTAAGAACATCTTGAGATATGCCTTAACAGATATGTTCCTATGATAGATGTGATCAACAATGGATAATAGTCTTGAAACCCAAAAAATATATGGAAAGTGATATTACAACTTTGTTTTTATCTTTTTGTGATCTTATTTTTATGATCTATTTTATTGACTCATTGCCAGGATCTCTCAAAGATGTCCATAAGGATTTGAGAAGAAGGAATGGGGGAAAATGAGCGTCATTTCAATTTGTTGTTTGTAAGATATTTTTGTAATATTACCATGGTGAATACTTACTTTATTGAGTGTATGGAAGTTGTATTAAAATAGTTTGTGAAGTAGTTACATGTTAGGTGTTCTATACCTCTTTGTGTGACTGGTCTAATTTTTTTTTAATGCAACTCCACCCTATAATTTAAACAAAGTTTTTGTATGTCTAGAATAAGAAAAAACACTCTTTGTTTGTCGATTCAAAGTCCATGCAATAGATACAAATTCACCTTGGTTGTTAATACCTTGGTGCATCATATTTGTTTTCTACATCAAACAGGATTGTTAAAACTATGAAGTCTCTAAAAGTAAAGAAAAAGAAGCTCATCAACTATTAATTAATATCATATTTATATCCATCATCGATATTTCTTCTAATTAATATCATATTTCTATCCATCATCAATCATTCTTCTAATTAACATCATAACTCTATCCATCATCAATACTTCTTCTAATTAACATCATATTTCTATCCATCATCGATATTTATTCTAACTAACATCCATCCTGCATAGAAACATCATTAGTACCCTATCCATACTGCATCCACAAATGTCATCAATACACATCATGATGATAATAAACTAATAAAAACATCATGTATCATGTATGGGGCATATCAACACCACATAAAAAACACATATGAGATAAATTATGATTCATCCATCCACATCAAATTCATACATCAGAAAAGCACAAAAATATATATATAAACATACATCATCATATATCATCATCACATAAGCATAAAATGAGGCTGAATCGATGAAGGTATATCTCATATATATATATATATCATCATCAAAAAGAGAAAAGGTCATAAATTACATCATCCATAGTGAAACAAGTGTGATAGGATAATACAAAATCATAACATATGTACGAGGTCTCGATTGGACTGATTAATATATATATATAACACTTGTCTAAAACATGCCTCTAAGAAATAAAACAACATGAAGATCAAGTACCAAAAAATTAAGACCCTGACAGGAAGAAAAAACCCTACAAACCATCGAAAGGATTTGGTTGTCTCACAGATTGATCACCTACACCTACACCTCCACCACCACTGCCATTTCATACATCAGTAGGCTCCCCAAACCATGGATGCCAAGCAATCCTAGGAACAATAGCATCATATAAGGTCTGATAATAGGTGGAAATCTATAGAAACTGATCTTGCTTAGCTTGCATACTGTCATGATCTTCCTGAAGAGTATCTCTCTATGTCATAAGAAAATGTACCTGAGCCTCTACAACATATCGTCGACCACTCTCACTATCTCGCTCAACCCTCAAAATATCTACCTGAGCCTCTGCAACCTATTGCTGCACTATCTATGTGTCTCTAGAAGCAGTCATATGAGCTAATAGTATATCTCCATCCCTAGTTGGTGGAGGAGGACCCATACCTATCTATGAACCTACACCAAAGGCATACAATCATCTTGACCACCTTGTGCCCCATCACGTCGGGCCTGATCCAACTGATATATCAGAACCTCAACATGATATTTCTCCCCATGATGACCTATAATACTTTCTTTGTCCACAACAGGATCATGCCCAGGATCGTTGAACCTCAATGGCATGCGTCATGCCCACCACTCATCATAATCAAGAGTAGTACCTAGATCTTCCAAACCAACTGACCAACCCCAACCAATTGGGTCAACTGCTCTAAACTTGACATCAACAATATCTATATCCACCTAGAGACCCCATAAATGGACCTCCCAAGTGGTTCGACGGAACTCAGCCTTATAAGCATCGGGAACCCACCCTTGTCTCTCTCTGAACTGGCAAAAAAATTAGTCTAGTAAGTAACGCTCTATCATAGAATGAGAATGACCAATCAACCAACAAGTCTTTTAGTAGTAAAAAAGATGATCTGAATCCTCTAGCCAAGATTCATAGCCCATATAAGGTCTCCACACAAAACCTGGCATCTCATCGAACATGTGACACTAATAAGGAAGATCCCAAGGCAAGGTGTAGTGTAGGAAATCCCCATAATGATAAGACTACAGATCATAAGGGGAATGGTCCTATATCTTGTCTAGCCATGCAACTATAATATGCTCCCATGCCCAAACATGCAAAAGAAAAACACCTGCAGAAGTATATTTCTTGCCCCAATACACAACCTCATGCATATCTCAGTAAAGATGAGAAAGGAGAAACAAACCCCAAGCATACCTCATCCCATGCTCAAGCATACTCTCATACATGCACCCCAACCCACAAAAAACTATTAAACTCTCCTATTAATAACAACTAATCATGAAATCAGACCACATAGGACATGTAAAATAGGATCTACACTACTAGAAATCCTGGATAGATCAATCTCTGACTGACACACCTCCAAGTGTACAACACCTAACACACGTTGAATGGAATGAGTACTGCATCAAACATGATAAGAAACAACCTCACCATGAATGGGAAGGTGGAGTATCCTCCACACATACTCAAGAGTAACAATCATCTCTCTTGTAGGAAAATGAAACAACGAAGTCTCAAAATGCCACCTCTCCACAAGTGCAATCATCATAGATGTGTGAGTCCTAATAGGAGACATATAAAAAATGTAACATAATCCAAAAACATCAAGAAAGTATCGTTCCAACACACTAAAATGGGAAATCAGATCAAATAGGTGTCGTGGATGTCTTTCCCTCAGTTGCAGTGGTTTGAGACTCACCTATAATCATTATAAACCAAGATGTTAGGGTTTCACTCTAAACATGTAAAGCAACAAAAAATGGCACAAAACATGATGACACATGAAATTTAGGATGGAAAACAAACACATGTTAGGGTTTTGAGAAAATTCTAAAATAAAATGCAAGAGGAAAAGTCAAATACAAGGGTTTTGAGCAGATGCTCAGAAAATAGCAAGCAAAAGTGAGATTTTCAGGCAAGGGCGAGGAAACAAGAGCAAAGTTTTCAGTCAAGCGTGAAGTCTTAGGTCAAAGGAAAGGAAACAAGGGAAACGTTTTTAGTCAAGGGTGAGGCTCTTGGTTAAGGGAGAGGCTCTTGGTCAAGGATGAGGTTCTTAGTCAAGTGTGAGGTTTTAAGTCAACTGCATGAATCAAAAGAAAATTTTTAGGTCAAGAGCAAGGTTTTAGGTCAAGGGTGAGGGTTTAAAGGTCAAGCGTGAGGTTTTGACCTAGAAAATACAATGAAAATGATGCAGATGCTTAGAAATCAATATAAATTTTCTATTGACTTGAAGAACCTTGTACATGCATAAAGAGAATGTAACAAAACAAAACATGAAGTAACAAGGAACATTTCGGACCACCAATGCTTGGAGGTTGTCCAAACTCTTGAATATGTTTTGAACGATGTGGGACTCCCTCAAATCTTGACATTTCTCCTTAACAATTGATAGAATGGGAAATCTAGAGACAAGAATTAGCAAAAGGATCAAAGCACAAATAAGCTAACTAGAGGACTGATTGCCTATATTAAACCTCAAGAAAACCCTAATTTCATCTAGGAAACCCTAATTTTACTTAGGGAACCTTCCTAGTTTCAAATTAGAAGCTCTTGGAAACATTGGAATGAGGAATGAAGAACCTATTGATCTAATATTTCATCTAAAGTACATCAAAACTAAAATATAATAGTGTCAAGAGCTTGACCTTAAAACTTGAAGTTTTTGGTCAACCTCTTGAGGGGGTAGCACAGAGTCCTACCATCATTCCACTGAACACTGAGGCACAGTGGGACGTAAATTTTTTTCAAAAACTTGATCTTAAAAAAAAGAATATTTGAAACAAAGCAACTAGTACGTTGTATCAAAGAGGAGAAAAATGTAGACATGTAAAATTGACCTAACACCTATCACACACCCTGAACAACATCAAACAACATCAAACACCATCAAACATAATCCTGCAACATCCTGAAACATCTCAGAATTATCTCAAAATGTCTCAGAACATCTCGAAATCATCTCAAAATATCTTGGAACATCTTAGAATCATCTCAAAACATCTCAAAATGTCTCGAAACATCTCAAAATCATCTCAGAATGTCTTGAAACATCTTAGAATCATCTTAGAATGTATCAAAACATATCAAAATCATCATGGAACATCTCAGAACATCACAAAATCATCTCAGAATGTCCCAGAATTATCTCGCAATATCTCGCAACGTCACACAACATCACACAACATCAAACAACATCCAAAACCCTAATTCTACTATTAATTGAATAATACAACATAATTTAATTAATTCACTTTTTCATCATTTCTAACAAATTAAATAAATTTCATTTATTTAATAAAGTCCTAAAAACCCTAGTTCTTTTATTAAGTGAATAAAACAACATTATTTGATTAATTCATGTTTCATCATTTCGACAAATTAAATAAATTACATTTATTTAATGAAGTCCTAATCTCATTTTATTTCATACTAATTAATTAAATAACACTAATTATTTAATTGTGTCACTAAAACACCTTATTCCTCTAAGTTAAATTGAATTATTAAATCATAATAATTTAATTATGACACTTTCCCTCCAAAATTTCAATAATTAAATCAAACTATTCAAATCATTTATCAAAAATCAAATCAAACTAATGCAACTTTATTTTCAAAAGTTAAACTTGATTTGCACGTTCAACTCCAGAAAGGAATTAGTTAATTAAATCAATTAATTCATATTACTCACCCACTTTCTAGCTGAGAAAATTATGATTTTTGACTGAGCAATCTAATTTATTAACTAGTCAATCTAATTTGTTAACTAAGCCATCAATTTCCTAACTAATCAATATAATTCCTTAACAAAGACATTGATTTCCTAACTAAGCCATCTAAATCCTAACTGATCAATCTAAAATCCTAACTGATCAATCTAATCCCTCACTAGCCAATCTTGTTGGACTCAAGGGAACACTAAGAGGGGGGGGTGAATCAGTGTTTGACAAATCTTAACTTTTATTACTCTGAAAAACCATTATGTCATTACATTAAAAGAAAGATGCAAGCATTCAAAGGAAACATTCATAACACTATGACACATAGATTTTTGCATGGAAACTCTGTTAGAGGAAATACCATAGTGGAGGCTAATCCATAATTTGAGTACTCAAATATAAATGTTTACAAAAGAGAATGCACTTGCATTTAGGCACACTGCCTAGAGCTCACTACCTTATAAAAGTTCAGATTAAAACCATCTAAAGGTTGAAATGAGATGATAACATCTACTTATCCCAAGTTATAGTTCCGGTGAAGCTCATAGATTGAATTCTAGATTTGCAGATTGATTCTGCTCTTTGTTCTACTCTACTCTTCAATTCACACCACAAATCCAACATCTACACAATTACTCTTTTGACTTTCACATTACACCCATATTCGCATACTTCTATTTCTTATTACATACTGCTTCACTTATACAATGGTAAAAACCGATCTTATATATATCTGCTACCAAAGATTTATTCATCCATCAGTCGACTTTATGAGACATTAAGTTCTCTTCAACTTATCGGCCATATCCACCACTAAATCTTTATGTGCATCCTCCAAAGTTGGTTAAGACAAAGAGAGGACCTAAAAAAAAAATAATCAAGCACTAAATCATTTAATTACTTACTCTCTATACATCCACAATTACTATATTCGCTAGGTTAGCCTTCTAGCATAGATAACCAACAAATTAGTGCATTGAATCTCCTAGATCGTGTACCAGTGAATGTGTATCAAAATAATCCTTCACCAAGGTATTCCAAACATCAAAAATCCTTTGTATGGGGTCCAAAACATAAAATAATAGTCTAGTGAGATACAAATCAACTTTTATACTTATAACCGGATGCCCTATTCTTCACCCTATTCAGCTGGTAGAGACCATAACCTAGTGATCTTATACATTCCACTTTCTTCTTGAATAAGCTGTTGTAGAATTTCTTTTGTCAAATCATCCTCTTCCTCACTGGCTTTTTCTAGTTCAGATTCATTTTTCTTAGTTGCTTCATGAAACTCTTTGTCTGGAATATCCATAATTTGCTTATCTTTACCTTTTCCCTCAATTTTGGGGACTTTTCATTTTGGAGGGTTGTATTCTACAATTTCTTTACCTCTTTTCCATTCTTTATCCATGCCACCGAAAGGGAAATATTGACTAAACCACACTATGCAAGCACATTCTTAAAAAAAATTCAAATTCTATATCCCAATCAGCCAAGCTCCTAGAATATGAATATATCTATTTACATACTAGTTTTTTTTCCTTCCACACCACATTGTCATTTTTTGGCAAACAATTCAAGAAATACATTACTAGGCATATGATCAAGGTACCAAACCTGAAAGGGTATCCTATTTCTTTTTTTAGTTGCACATTTTCCACTAGCTGATCCTTTATCAGCCCACACAAGTCAAAGTCCCGACCTTCAATTATCATCTTGTGAGAAATGTAGATTGCGCCAACTGATGTATCACCTTCTTGATTCTTGTAGAATATTTTTTATGTTACCCCATGTGCAATACACTTTGTAACAGGATTCTTGATTGTCGCAATTATCAGTGCCCTCTGATATCTGATTATTCCGATTAGGGTTTCAACCTCTTTGTTCTGGATAGATTTCTTCCTTGGCACATCTCTGACTTTGCATAATCTAGTCAAATTCCCAATTACCTCCTTTGAAATGTTGTAGGGTTTGTCCAAAGTTAAAATATCATGTAATCTACTCAAGATGAATTTTACGAATTTCGTGTTCTCAAAGTATGGAAACTCATTCCAAATATCTAAATTTCTATGTTTAGTTTCGCTCAATTTCTTCAATCTGTTAGGTAGTAAGAAATTCCTCATAGACCTAATCTTTGCACTATTATATTCATCTAGAGTGATCGAGCCGTTGATTTGTTCCATTTTATTTTCATATTTAGGGTTTGCAACCGCACACCAAATTGTGTGAAGATTTCAAGAATAATTTTAAATACCTAATAGATTTTGAGAATTGTCGATGAATTGATTCACTGCTTCGAAATCCGTCTACCGAGTGCTCTCCTTCTTCTCTTCTTCGATGCAAAGTGACAAATGATAATTCTAACATAACTTTTATAGTTCACACATGTGTAATAAATGCATTTTCCCTAAGTTTTTTGGATACTCTATTTTCTCAAACAACTAAAGGAAATATCTTATGTGGATCTATAAATTCTTTGAATTTCCTTGTGAAAGTTCTCCAAAACCTTTGTACACCATAAATACACCTTCTTGACTATTCTTTGCATTCTTGTACCATCATAGACAAGGGAGGAAAAATTTTCTTGAAAGACTCCCCCTAGGCCAGTGGCCTGGAATCAATTAAGAGAAGCAAATTCTAGTATGGAACCATTTCTAGTATCACTATCATTATTCCTTACCCATGTCCTTTTCATTTGATCTTTGATTTCATCCGTAGTCACTTTTTCTTTCCCTTTATCATTTTTCTCTATATTTCTGCCTCTATATACATGACCTCTTATGTCTGCATTTTTATTTCTGCAGAATTTTGCAATGTGACCATACTTATTGCAATTGTAGAACACAATTATTTCTTATCTTGACCAATCATTCCAATGGCTTCTTCTTGATCTGCATTGATTAGCACATGCCCAAATTTTCCACATGTATAACATTCAACTTTCCTTCTTAACACATTTCTGCATTCAATGGATTTATGACCAAAATTTTTGCAATTTAAACACTAACCAGAGAATGATGAAACTATTGAATTCATATTACTTCTACACTGAGCAACCATATTACCAAAATTTTTACAAGAAAAAAAATATCCATTAAAATTTTGAGCATTATATTGTCTTACCAGATACCTTCCATCATTGTTCTATCTGAAATTATTTTGTCCTGATCTAGAACTTTCTCCTTTTTCATATCTAATACCTCTCTTATCATTTCCACTCTTCTATCCCCGAGTTAGCTCATCAAGCTTCATTCAACTAATCTTAAAATTTTCTTTGTACTCTTTTGCAATCACAAGATCATTCCGAGAGTAGCAATCTTCTTACCAAGTTCTTCATTGTTTCTGGATCTTTGTAATTCACTTTCCAACTGAGTGAATTCCCAATTTATTCTACTACATTCATTAGATTTCTCTTTCAAGGTTTGAACAAGATTTTCCTCATTTTTCTTCCTTTCTTCAATCTCTTTAGTCATCTTCATCATCATGGATTCAATCTCATGTTTTAGGTTTGTATTATCTATGGAAATATTTTCACATTCTTCAGTTATTTCCTTTAAGGTTTGATTCAAATGAGCATCATCCATATTGTAATACCCCTCCATTTTTCTCTATTGTTCGAACGATGTTGTTTCCCTTTTATGCTTTAGTATTGTGTTGTACTTTGACTATGTACTTGGTTACAGTTGATCACTATGTTATCGTGATGTATCTTGATGTGATTATTATGGCATATTTGGAATTAGCATAAGTGGATGTTTAAATTTATGATGTTTCATGCTTTGATTATGTTGCTTTGTTAGATGCGTCAATTAGTATGACTGTATTGGCGAAGAGGACGGTATCACATCACTCACTTGCAAGTGCCCTGCGATTTCGTGATTTCCTCTTCACGGTGTGCCTCATTTATGACATATTATTGCATGTGGATATATTCTTTGCTCGCAGGTTGATAGGTACAGGACATCGACTCCACCTGGTTTCATACGTTCGAGCGTGTCCAAGGCCCAACGACATTCGATTGGGAGATAGTAGCTAGGATTTCCGTGCCAAGTCATCACCCTAATCATAGTGTGTCGTCGGTCATAGTGTGGTCCAGTTGTTTTATATTGTTTTAATTTGCCTTGTTTCAGTTATTTTGAAACTTAGAAAAATGTTAAAGTATATGCTTTGTAGTTAAGTTGTTGAGTAAATTAATATGGGTTTATGTTTGTAATGTGATTTAATTTATTAATTAAATTAAATTAAATTAATAAATAATTTAATCTTGTAATAGATTTATTTTATTAATTAATTAAGTTAGTTATGTTGAAATGAATTAAATCATGCATTTTTGGTTTGGAAATGGAAATAAAAGAAATTGTATTGAAATTTTAATTTAGCAATTTTTGAATTCAAAAATGGGAAAGAAAGACTTTTGCATTTTTCTATTTTGGAGAATTGATGAGGGTGGTTGTAGGATTTTTTGAGAAAATTTTTCATTATCATTGAATTTCTTCACAAGTTTGGAGTATGGAGTTTTTTGGAGAAAATTGAAAGAGAAGAGGAAAAAATTGTTCAACTTTGTGGGTTTTTGGATTAAAGCTTGAAGAATCTGAGGAGCTGAAGAGGGAATCAAGGCATCAACAGGCTCTTCACGCAACTTCAAATAAAACCGGTTCATGTTCTTTAAATGAAATTATGGTTATAAATTATTATTTCAAATTCTATTTGATCTTCAATTTTGATTTTCAGTTTGATGGAAACTTGATGTGGATGAATGAAAAACGTGTAAATATATATATATATATGTGCTTGTGTAATTTTTTTTAATTTCTCCCTTATAAAGTTATGCTGGAAGTTTTTTATTTTTTTTTAAAAAGAAAAAATTTAAATTTTGAAATTGTAAAAAGATTTTATTTTTGCTTAGTTTCTGTTTTTTTTTTCAAAAAAACCTTAGGAAAAAAAAAAGTCATATTTAAAAAATAAATTGTTTTGTTGGGAGGCTGGGGGCTCACCCCACCGCTGCCCCCATGGGAAGCGGCGTGGGGGAGCACACCCAACAAACCCCTGCAGCCTGCGCGGATTGCGCAACTGCGACCACCAACGGTGGTGGTCGGTTCTGCAATGCACAGCCGCACCACCACAGTTGGTGGCCGGCTACACCAGCACCGCGCCGACACCCCTACCTTCCACATGTAGCGGCACCTCCACCGCATCTAGCAACTGCCATGCCAAGCGTAGTCTGCAACCCACACCGACCTTTTCATAGTGCCGCCCACGACAACCATGTACACTGCCGCCTGTAGCGTCTATCGCCGCCTAGGAAAAACCCACGACCGACTCTCTTTCTCAGCCAGTATCCTTATGCACGTGCCTCAAGGTCACACGATTCAACCCTAAGGGTTGATGCATGAACCAAGGCACATGCCCTTGGACCTTTTAAAATTTTAAAAAAAATATAATAATATTCTATTTTATTTTAATATTATAATTTTTATAATATTTTAATATTATAATTTTTATGATATTTTAATATTGCAATTTATTATTATATTTTAATATTATAATGTATTATAATATTAAAATGCATTTAATAGAATAATATTATGATTTTTATAATATTATGAGGAGGTTATTATTAATGTTTTAATATTGGCATATTAAAATGAGAAATTTCATTTATTATTATATTGTTTAAATGAGAATGTTTTTCTTATGGGCTTATTTAAATATGGAAAACAATATTTTATTTAATCATGGGAGTTTGAGTTGTTGTTAAACTGGGTAGTTTATTTAAATACTAATGTGGAAATAAATGATTTGTATTATTCCTTCCTTCTTGGAAATGGCGTAATTAATTCAATTAATCTAATGCATTGAGTATTGAATGTTAGTGAGGAAATGGGTTTAGTGAACCTAAAGTAGATTTGATTCTTGCCTTATTTTGATATGTCTGTATGGTCATTTGGAATTTGTGGGTCTTAGCATTTGACAAGTCTTCTAATTGGGTTTTCAAGTTTGTGGGTTGTCGTCCGGTGTAGTCAACCTTGGGATTGCCTTGGGTAGTGCATTTAACCATTTTGTCTTCCGGTTATCATGAATGGGAGTGTGTTGAGTATATGTCATGGTTAGGAATGTGGTACCCTTATGTTGCACTTATGTAACCTTGGGTTGTGGAGTTGTTGCACGTGTCGTCTTAGAGGAGTGGCTTGTAATGAGGACCGACACACAAAGTGGTGCCAGGATAACTCATCACAAGTTAGTTAATCCAGTGATAACTTAATTAACTGATTAGAGTATCACATAGTACCAAACACTGAATAAGATAATTGTGCCTCACTCACGAACACAAGGGCTTGTAAAGACTTGGGTTGAGACGAGAAGGCCTGGAATGGCAAGATCATTATCTTGTCTCTACGAAAGATAATTGATTTCGCATTGGACTACATGAGGGGTCGAAAGTCATTAGAGGTTACCAGGATAACCCAAGTTGGGGGCTGGGGCCTAGGAAGACTCACTAGGATAACCCATGTAACATTGTGATGACACTTCTCCTAGGTCGACAATATGTTCGCATTAGTGATGCAACCGATTATGTAATTCTGGAAGCATGTGACCATTGTGTAATTGGTGTATTTATATTTGTTTAGTCCAACTTTGTGATAGCTTATGTCTTGAGGTAGATGTTCTTGGCTAGAGGTCTTGGTTACTATCTCCTAGCATGGGGGGTGGACCTTTGGGCTCCACTTGGTTGGGTGGAACGTGCACCTTTCTCTGTTGGGTTTTCTCTTCTTGATCGTGTGGACAAGACTTCCAGTTGGAGAGCTCATATGATCTAGTTCATTTCATGCCTTGTTAATTCAGTTGATCTTGTGTTTTATTACCCCTCGTTGTATCAAGGTGGAATTTATAATTGTAACCCTATTTATTGGAACTTGCCTCATTCGAGGAATGAGTGTTGTACTCTTATTGTTAATGAATGGATTAATGCAATTGAAAGTTATCTCTTATGCTTGTTGTAGAATCATTTTATTTGGAATGTATGTGGTTATCTTATTAATTAAATAATTGTCATGGTTTAAATGCATGTTTTGTTGAGGTTCTATATAACCTCTATCTCGTAACCTTAAAGGTTGTTGGCATTAGTTAGTGAACTTACTTATTAATTATACTTTAACAAAAAAAAAAATTAGTCCATTTAAGTAGTTCTTTGCAACTTCCTCTATGGTTGCGTGGCGAGGCATTACACATGGTATCAAAGCCTAGGTTTAAACACTGGGTACTCTGGGATTATGATGGAACAATTAATCTTTTAGTTGTTTAAGTTTTGAGTTGTATATCTTGCCTAATACCTTGAAGTGTCTGTATAGGAATATGCCTCCTAGATGCGGAAGAGGTAGAGGGCATGGTCAGGGCCGTATAGACGGTCGTGGTGAGAGTCAGCATGACTCTCCTCCTCTAGTTCCTCTTATCCCAGATTAGGAGGAACAACAAGCATCTCAGAATGCACCAAGGGTCGGTAATCATCCACAGGATCCAACAGGGATCGAGGCCACGCGTAGAGCGCTTTAGGAGGCTTTGGAACTCCTTGGTCTGAGGCAAGTAGAGGTTCAAGTTAACCCTGTGGTGAGGGGAGCTCCACCCCAATCTGAGTCACACATGAGGGACCTACTCAGGGTACACCCTCCATTATATGATGGATCAAGTACCGGTTTAGAGGCTGAGACCTGGCTTATAGACCTGGATAGGTGTTTTTCCATGCATCTGTATGGTAGTAACACCAGAGCTCGTTATGCTATCATGCAGTTAAGAGGGTTTGCATCCACTTGGTGGAGACTAGAGGAGTAGAAGCTCCATATCGACATTCACACAACATCATGGGAGATCTTATTAGAGAGATTCAGAGCTTGGTTCTTATCTGAACATTGGCGTCAGCGTCGAAGCGACAAGTTCCATCCCTTGCATCAGATGGCATTATCTATTGAGCAATACGAGTGATGCTTTTATGAGCTCAAATAGTATGCAGGGATTGGTGATGATGAGAGTATGTTGGTATACCATTTTTTCAGGGGCTTAAATTCCCGTCTCAGCGGTGGTGTGAGGGTTTTCAAACCCAAGACCATGGAAGTGGCAATAGAGAAAGCACACCTTATTGAGGAGAATCTGAGTATGGCACTTGGAGGACACATGAGTGTTCCAGTTGGCAGTAGTTCAGTGGCAGGATCTAGTGCTAGAGGGGGGCAGTCCTAGGGAGGTGTACCTCCTAGGTCTCGGTAGGGGCCATCTCAGGGTGGTCAGCAGTAGCAACAATAGGTATCACAGGGGAAACGTAAATGTTTCCAGCCGAGACAAGGGGACATAAATTGGAGGCGTGTGAAACGCTTCAACTATGAGCAGCCAACACAGAGTTCGCAATCTACTTTCAGGGGTAGTGCGCAGTAGTCTAGTGAACCATCTGGGGGTAGAGGTTATGGCAGAGGTGTTGAGTGTTTTGCATGTGTTCAGTAGGGTCACATGGCTAGAGGGTGCCCCAATAGGGGCACATATGGGTTTTCTCAAGGACCAGTGGCATCTGAGTCGACAGTTGGAGATGCAGGCTAAGGGCATCGAGTTTTTGTAGTGGTTGATAACTGCCAGGCAGAGCATCATGGCACTGTCATCGAGACATATGGTACGTTGATGGGTAACCCAATTACCATCTTATTTGATTCAAAAGCGACAGACTCCTTCATTTCTTCATCAGTCATGTTGCGATGTAGATTGGGTGCGATAAGGCAAGGCGATAGGTGGTAGGTAGAGTTAGCTTCGGGTGCAAAAGTTGCATCACATTCCCTTGTGCTAGAGTGTAGATTGGAGATTGGACCTCTTCAGACTACGATGGACCTCTGAGTTATTCCTTTGGGTTCTTATGACTTCTTCATAAGGATGGATTGGTTGGAGGCACATAGTGCAGTCTTGGATTGTCGACGCAAGTCATTTCTATGTAGTGAGGCATCTGACAGAGAGGTAGAGATAGTGGGGGTCTAGAGGTTGATTTCTTTGAGGGTCATCTTAGCTATGCAGTTGAGAAGGTGTGTACGTCAGGGTTGCCAGTTGTTTGTTGTCATAGTGGATGACTTGGATCTAGGAGGTGGAGAGGAGAAAGTCTCTCTTGATAGTCACCCTGTCCTTCAGGAGTATTCCAATTTTTTTCCAGACAAGATCCCAGGGATGCCACCTTAGAGGGATATTGACTTCAAGATTGATCTTATACCTGGTTCAGAACCCATTTTGTGAGTGCCCTATCGTATGACCACCCAGGAGCTGAAAGAGCTTCGTTTACAGCTTGATGAGTTGTTAGAGAAGGGCTTCATTCGCCCTAGTGTTTCACCATGGGGAGCACCAGTCATCTTTGTGAAGAAGAAGGATGGTTCACTTTGGTTATGTATTGATTACCGATAGTTGAACAAAGTGACCATCAGGAACCGATATCCGCTTCCTAAGATAGATGATCTATTTGATCAGGTCAAGGGTGCCACCATCTTTTCGAAGATTGATCTTAAGTTAGGATATCATCAGCTTCGGATGTTTGACTCTAATATCCATAAGACAACATTTCGAACGTGGTATGGTTACTATGAGTTCACAGTAGTACCATTTGGGTTGACGAATGCACCTTCGGTGTTCATGAGTCTGATGAACGGTGTATTTCATACACACCTAGACAAGTTTGTCCTTGTGTTCCTTGATGGCATTCTGATATATTCCAAGACTCTGGTAGAGCATGAGGAACATTTGCGGCAGGTATTGCAGTGCTTACGGGATAATCAATTGTTTGCTAACCCGTCGAATTGTGAGTTCTTCAAGTTTGAGGTACAGTACCTTGGGCATGTCATCTTAGGGAAGGGTATTTTAGTGGGATCCTAGGGATGACACATCATCCACATGGGAAGATACAGCTAGAATGAGGGAGCTTTATCCCTATTTGTTCACAGGCTTCCATGAGTAAGCCTGACCCTAGGGGGGAGGATGTAATACCCCTCCGTTTTGCTCTATTGTTCAAACAATGTTGTTTCCCTTTTATGCTTTAGTATTGTGTTGTACTTTGACTATGTACTTGGTTACAATTGATCACTATGTTATCGTGATGTATCTTGATGTGATGATACTATATTTTGATGTGATTATTATGGCATGTTTGGAATTAACATAAGTGGATGTTTAAATTTATGATGTTTCATGCTTTGATTATGTTGCTTTGTTAGATGTGTCAGTTAGTACGACTGTATTGGCAAAGAGGACGGTATCGCATCACTCGCTTGCGAGTGCCCTGCGATTTCATGATTTCCTCTTCATGGTGTGCCTCATTTATGACATATTATTGCATGTAGATATATTCTTTGCTCGCAGGTTGACAGGTACAGGACATCGACTCCACCTAGTTTCACAGGTTCGAGCATGTCCAAGGCCCAACGACATTCGATTGGGAGATAGTAGCTAGGATTTTTGTGCAAAGTGGTCACCCTGATCATAGTGTGTCATCGGTCATAGTGTGGTCCAGTTGTTTTATATTGTTTTAATTTGCCTTGTTTCAGTTATTTTGAAAGTTAGAAAAATGTTAAAGTATATGCTTTGTAGTTAAGTTGTTGAGTAAATTAATCTGGGTTTATGTTTGTAATGTGATTTAATTTATTAATTAAATTAAATTAAATTAATAAATAATTTAATCTTGTAATAGATTTATTTTATTAATTAATTAAGTTACTTATGTTGAAATGGATTAAATCATGCATTTTTGGTTTAGAAATGGAAATAAAAGAAATTGTATTAAAATTTCAATTTAGCAATTTTTGAATTCAAAAATGGGAAAGAAAGACTTTTGCATTTTTCTGTTTTGGAGAATTGATGAGGGTGGTTGTAGGATTTTTTGAGAAATTTTTTCATTATCATTGAATTTCTTCACAAGTTTGGAGTATGGAGTTTTTTGGAGAAAATTGAAAGAGAAGAAAGAATTGTTCAACTTTGTGGGTTTTTGGATTAAAGCTTGAAGAATCTGAGGAGCTAAAGAGGGAATCAAGGCATCAACAGGGTCTTCACTCAACTTCAAATAAAACAGGTTCATGTTCTTTAAATGAAATTATGGTTATAAATTGTTATTTCAAATTCTGTTTGATCTTCAATTTTGATTTTCAGTTTGATGGAAACTTGATGTGGATGAATGAAAAATGTGTAAATATATATATATATATATATGTGTGTGTGTGTGTGTGTGTGTGTGTGTGTGTGTGTGTAATTTTTTTTAATTTCTCCCTTATAAAGGTTATGCTGGCAAATTTTTATTTTTATTTTTAAAAGAAAAAATTTAAATTTTGAAATTGTAAAAAGCCTATATTTTTGCTTAGTTTCTGGTTTTTTTTTTTTATTTTTCAAAAACCTTAGAAAAAAAAAAACATTCATATTTAAAAACAAAACTGTTTTGTTGGGGGGCTCACCCCACCACCGCCCCCATGGGAAGTGGCATGGGGGAGCGCACCCCGCAAACCCTCGTGGCCTATGCGGATTGCGTTGCCGCAACCACCAACGGTGGTGGTCGGTTGTGCAGTGCACAACCGTGCCACCACTATTGATGGCCAGCTACGCCAGCACCATACCGACACCCCCGCCTTCTGCCCATAGTGGCACCTCCATCACGCCCAACAACCGCCATGCCAAGTGCGGTCTGCAACCCATGCCGACCTTTTCACAGCGCCACCCATGACGGCCATGTCCGCCGCCGCCTATAGCATCCGCCGTCACCTGGGAAAAACCCGCGGCCGACTCTCTTTCTCAGCCAGTATCCTTATGCACACGCCCCGAGGTCATGCTATTCAACCCTAAGGGTTGACACGCAAACCAAGGCACATGCCCTTGGACCTTTTAAAATAAAAATATATATATAATAATATTCAATTTTATTTTAATATTATAATCTTTATAATATTTTAATATTATAATTTGTATGATATTTTAATATTGCAATTTATTATTATATTTTAATATTATAATGTATTATAATATTAAAATGCATTTAATAGAATAATATTATGATTTTTATAATATTATGAGGAGGTTATTATTAATGTTTTAATATTGGCATATTAAAATGAGAAATTTCATTTATTATTATATTGTTTAAATGAGAATGTTTTTCTTATGGGCTTATTTAAATATGGAAGACAATATTTTATTTAATCATGGGAGTTTGAATTGTTGTTAAACTGGGTAGTTTATTTAAATACTAATGTGGAAATAAATGATTTGTATTATTCCTCCCTTCTTAGAAATGGCGTAATTAATTCAGTTAATCTAATGCGTTGAGTATTGAATGTTAGTGAGGAAATGGGTTTAGTGAACCCAAAGTCGATTCGATTCTTGCCTTGTTTTGATCTGTCTATATGGTCATTTGGAATTTGTGGGTCTTAGCATTTGACAAGTCTTCTAGTTGGGTTTTCAAGTTTGTGGGTTGTCGTGTGGTGTAGTCAACCTTGGGATTGCCTTGGGTAGTGCGTTTAACTAGTTTTTCTTCCAGTTATCACAAATAGGAGTGTGTTAACTATATTTCATGGTTAGGAATGTGGTACCCTTATTTCGCACTTGTGTACCCTTCGGTTGTCGAGTTGTTCCACGTGTCGTCTTAGAGGAGTGTCTTGTAATGAGGGCCGACACACAAAGTGGTGCCAGGATAACTCATCGCAAGTTAGTTAATCCAGTGATAACTTAATTAACTGATTAGAGTATCACGTAGTATCAAACACTTAATAAGATAATTGTGCCTCGTTCACAAACGTAAGGGCTTGTAAAGACTTGGGTTGAGACAAGAAGGCCTGGAATGGCAAGATCATTGTCTTGTCTCTATGAAAGATAATCGATTCCACATTGGACTACATGAGGGGCTGAAAGTCGTTAGAGGTTATCAGGATAACCCGAGTTGGGGGCCGGGGCCTAGGAAGACTCACCAGGATAACCCATGTAACATTGTGATGACACTTCTCCTAGGTCGACAGTATGTTCACATTAGTAATGCAACCGATTATGTAATTTTGGAAGCATGTGACCATTGTGTAAGTGGTGTATTTATATTTGTTCAGTCCAGCTTTGTGATAGCTTATGTCTTGAGGTCTATGTTCTTGGCTAGAGGTCTTGGTTACTATCTCCTAGCATGGGGGGTGGACCTTTGGGCTCCACTTGGTTGGGTGGAAGGTGTACCTTTCTCCATTGGGTTTTCTCTTCTTGATCATGTGGACAAGACTTCCAATTGGAGAGCTCGTATGATCCAGTTCGTTTCATGCCTTGTTAATTTAGTTGATCTTGTGTTTTATTATCCCTCATTGTATCGAGGTGGAATTTGTAATTGTAACCCTATTTATTGGAACTTGCCTCATTCGGGGAATGAGTGTTGTAATCTTATTGTTAATGAATGGATTAATGCAATTGAAAGTTATCTCTTATGCTTGTTGTAGAATCATTTTATTTGGAATGTATGTGGTTATCTTATTAATTAAATAATAGTCATGGTTTAAATGCATTTTTTGTTGAGGTTCTATATAACCTCTGTCTCGTAACGTTAGAGGTTGTTGGCATTAGTTAGTGAACTTACTTATTAATTATACTTTAACAAAAAAAAATTAGTCCGTTTAAGTATTTCTTTGCAACTTCCTCTAGGGTTGTGTGGCAGGGCGTTACACATATTTTCATTCTCCTTCTATTGTATCTTATCACAAAGATCCTTTCTTTTCTCCTTGGATTTAACAATCTAATCTTTCAATGACTAAATGAATTTCTCAGCATCTCTAATATTTGATTTTAATTCTTTCACTTCTTCTTTAGACTAATCAAGGTCATCAAGTGCCACCAAAAGTTGTTTGTTGAAGACTACTAGAATCCATCACATTCCAAGATCCACCTCAAGATGCTAAACATCTTTAGATGAACTGTGCTCTGATACCAATTTTTGGACTCAAGGGAACACTGAGAGGGGGGGTGAATAAGTGTTCATCAAATATTAAATTTTATTACTCTAAAACTTAAACCATTATGTCATTAGATTAAAATAAAGATGCAAGCATTCAAAGGAAACATTCATAACACTATGACACATAGATTTTTGTGTTGATACCCTGTTAGGGGAAAAACCACAATGGAGGTTAATCCATAATTTGAGTACTTAAATATAAATGTTTACAAAAGAGAATTCACTTGCATTCATGCACACTACCTAGAGTTCACTGCTCAAAGGGAAGGCTCATTGCCTTACAAAAGTTTAGATTGAAATCATCTGAAGGTTGAATTGAGATGATAGCATTTACTTATTCTAGGTTATAGTTTCGGTGAAGTTAATAGAGTGAATTCTAGATATGTAGACTAATTCTACTCTTTTCTCTGCTTTGCTCTACTCTACTCTTCAATTCACACCAAAAATCCAACATCTGCACTATTACTCTTCTAATTTTTGCATTACACCCATATTCACATACTTCTATTTCTTATTACATACTACTTCACTTATACAATGATAAAAATTGATCTTATATATATATATTTGTTACCAAAGATTTATTCATCCATCAATCAACTTTATGAAACATTAAGTTCTTTTCAACTTGTTAGCCAAATCCACCACTAAATCTTTATGCGCATCCTAGAAATTTGGTTAAGTGAAAGAGAGGAACAAAACATAATCAAGCATTAAATCATTTAATTACTTACTCCTTATACATTCGTGAATACTATATTCACTAGGTCAACCTTCTAGCATAGATAACCAATAGATTAGTGCACCAGATCTCCTAGATTGCTTACCAGTGAATGTGTATCAAAAAAATCCTTCACCAAGGTATTCCAAACATCAACAATCCTTTGCATGGGGTCCACAACACAAAATAATAGTCTGGTGAGATATACAAATCAACTTTTATACTTATAACTGGATGCACTATTCTTTACCCTGTTCAGCTAGTAGATACAAAAACTAGACTATGGACTAGATATTTGACTTAGGTTGCCATCAATGACAAAACTTACAATCCATATGCCAAAAAATCTATTCCTCAATCACACAAATTGTGCAATCAACTTTGCACAATCTTCTCGTGTCTAAATCCTCTCAACACATTTCGACTGTTGATCTAGATATTCTCGAACATGATCCTGATCATCCATTTTGAATCTAATTTTCTATATAACAAACCTCTTTCCTAATAGAAAAGGATGAGATAATAAATATCATTTCCACAATGAAGTACTGTTGACATTCACAACCACCATTGTTAGAGTTTCAACACCATTTATTCGATCAACCAACCAATGCATCGTTCTTCAAGATTTTGCACATGAACTATGGAGGCTTCACAATGATAAGAACGACCCAAAATTAGGAAAATACACTCCACTACGAGATGTTAATTTTTTGCTTGTTGTTTGCATTCAATTTAGTAATCATTAGATTTCTTAATGTGTTTTCAATAGCATAGTTTCATTTTGTATGTGTAGGATTAGATCAAGATTTAAGTATTTGAATTAGCTCAGATTCTCATTTCACGAATATTTTATCTTGTTTGCATCTAATGGTTTTCCACCTCACATAGGTATTTCATTCTTTTGATTGATGATTATTCTAGAATGACATGGGTTACTTTCTTAGAGAAAAATCTGAATCCCTAGCTAGATTCAAAGCATTTAAAGTTATGGTTGAGAATTAAATGGATTTGAAGATCAAATGTTTAAGGTTTGACAGAGGTGGATAGTTCACCTCTAATGAATTTAACATGTTTTGTGAGAACCATGAAATAAAAAGGCACTTGTCTGCCCCTAAGACTCTGTGAAAAAATGGAGAGGTTGAAAGTAAAAACATGACTATTCAAGAAGCTACAAGGACTATGATGAAAGAAGTTAACCTAATGGAATTCTACTAGAGAGAAACAATTCATACTACAATTTACATACTTAACAGAGTTCAAGAAAAAGATAACAACACAAAGACTTCCTATGAGTTGTGGTATAGAAGGATCCCTACTGTCAAGTACTTTAGAGTGTTTGGAAGAAAATTCTATATTAGAAGAGATGATGAAAATTTAGGAAATTTTGATGCAAGGTCTAATGAAGGTATCTTCCTTCGATATTCTACTATGAGAAAATCTTACAGATGTTACAATAAAGATTGAGAAAGTGGAAGTGTCAAGGTTGATGAAGAATTGAGGAATTCAATGGTGATAGATGGATATGAATCAGATGAACCTGCTTGTAGAGGAGAAGAAGAAGAAAAAGCTAAGGGAAATGAAGTATATAATGAAGAGGAAGAAGTTCTGAAAAAGACCCCTAAGACCCCTAAGTATATGTAGAGAAATCATTCTAAATAGCATATCATTGGAGACAAAAGCAAAGGTGTGTTGACAAGAAGAAGAGATACTAAAGTAGAAGTAATTTTGTTTCTACTTTCTAAAGTTGAACCTAAAAAAGTGTGTGAGGCATGCAAAGATGAATATCGGATGAAGGCAATGAAAGAAGAAATTATGCAGATTGAGAAGAAAAAAATTTGGGAACTTGTTCCTAGACATGAAAACAAGAACATAATGGGTACTAAGTGGGTATTTAGAAACAAGCTGAATGAGAATGGAGAAGTAGTAAGAAACAAGGAAAGACTCATGTGTAAGGGTTACTCATAATTTGAAGGAATATACTTTGAGGTTTTCAGCATTTGTAGCACATAAGGACTTCAAATTTTATCAAATGGATGTGAGGTTTGATTTCTTGAATGGAGAATTGGAAGAATTTTACATGGAACAACTAGAAGGATTTCAGTTGTCAAATAAACCTAATATGGTTTGTAGATTGAAGAAGGCATTATATGGAATGAAGCAAGATCCTAGAGCTTGGTATGCAAGGTTAGACAAGTATTTGATACAAAAAAGATTCAATAAACACACCGTAGATAGTAATCTTTACTTGAAGGTTGAGAAAGATCAAATCTTGATAGTGGTTGTGTAGGTTGATGACATATTTTTTGGAGGAAATGAAGCTATGTGCAAGAAATTTTTAGAAGAGATGCAAAAAGTGTTTGAAATGTCTATGTTTGGGGAGATGAATTTCTTCCTTGGGCTACAAATCAATCAAATAGAGAAAGGAATATTCATTTCACAATCAAACTATGTTAAAGAAATGTTGAAGAAGTTTGGAATGGAAGACTCCAAACCGACATGTACTCCTATGGTTAATGGTTGTAAACTAATTAAGGAGGATGAATCCCCTAAGGTTGATGAAAGTAAGTATAGATCTATGATTAGTTGACTATTATACCTAACTTCTACTAGACTAGATATCATGCATGTAGTTTGTATTGTGGCTATATTTCAAGAAGATCCTAAAGAGACACATGTTGTAGCTATGAAGAGGATATTCAGATATTTGAAAGGAACTCCAAATTATGGATTGTGGTATCCTAAGGATAATGATTTCAAATTGAGTGCTTACATAGATTGTTGGCAGATGGTTAGTGCTCCCCTTGGGTTTTGCAACATGGAATAACTGCCTCTCGTGGATCTGTTAACTCTGGTGGTTGTATCGAGCATTAATAGGTAGAAATTTTGGTGCAACAACAATCGTGGGGCTAACAATTGGTATCAGAGCCCAAGGTGTTGGGTTTGAATCCCCTTAGGTAATGATGATGGGGAGGTTGTTGGTATATGGTTCATGCTCCCCTCGAGATTCATGACATGGACTAACAGCTTCCTATGGATATGTTAACTCTGGCGGTTGTATCAAGCATTAACAAGTTAACCTTTTGGTGCAATGAAAATCGTGGGGCCAACATTGATGTAGATTGGGCTGGTTGTGTGGATGATAGGAAAATTACAAGTGGTGGTGCATTCTTTCTTGGATGTAGATTGGTTTCATGGCTAAGTAATAAACACATTTTATTTTATTTATCTACTATAGAGATTGAGTATATTGTAGTAGAATCTTGTTGCACACAAGTGTTGTGGATGAGGAAAACATTGAAGGATATCAAAGTTGTGTATGATGAGCCTATTTTATCTTTTGTGATAATAAAAGTGCAATCAATATTTTAAAGAACCATGTGATACATTCAAGGACAAAGCTTATTTCAATCATATATCACTTTCTAAGAGAGAAGGTTGTGGAGAAGGAATTGAAGCTTGAGTATGTACCTACAAAGGATCAGATTGCTGACATATTTACTAAGGCTCTTCCAAAGGATAATTTTGAGTATCTTTAGGAGAAGTTGGGGGTTATTTCCCCTCCTTCTTTGAACTAGATGCATATGTAGATGCATTAGTCCAATGGATCTATGGATTCATTCTCTATTTGGACTGATGTTAGTGACTACCTCTCAGAGGGAGTAGGTGGTGACATTATTGCAATTTGGAGTGAGTTTTTCATTTTTCCATTGTTGTTGATTTGGTTGGTGTATAATTCTAAGGGGGAGTATTCAAAGCAGTAGCAAGTATCTTGGTTCTATGTCAAAGGGGGAGAATAATTCAAAACATTTTATCCTTTTCCATTGATGTCAAAGAGTGAGAGAGAAGTCATGTGAAAATGTCTATCTATACAAGGGGTAGTGAAGCATGTGAAAGAGAAAAATTTGAAAGAGGGAGAGATAAGAAGAGAGAATCTTTTAAGGAATTTTGTGTATGTTGTCTTTGATGGTTTTTCACATCTTGGTGTTGCCATCAATGACAAAGGGGGAGATTGTTGCAAGTATGAAGGTGTTGTAATTGATGTCAACAATATTGTGTTGTTATTGCTGTCAACTAGGTACAAGTTGAAAGATATTGTTGCTTTGAATAGTTGCATTCTTTTGATTATGGTGTGGTAGTGATAAAGATGTTGAGGATATTGAGAAAATTGATAAAAAGAGGAAACGAGATGTTGCATAGGTGTTCTAGTTTTTCTCTTCATTTCTTTTGGGTTGAAGATATGCTTGTGTGGTTTGGATATGTTGGTTAGAGGTTCTCAAAGTTTCTATATATAAAATTTTGGCTTTTGGATTGATGTGTAGAAGAAGTTATGTTCACTAGTGTGTGAACTAGTTTTGCAGTGTTGCTTATAGAGGTGTTTGGGAGAAATATTTTTTCTCCACGTTTCTTCGCAATTGTTATTTAGGTCTTGTGATTTTGAAGGTATGTTGATGATGTTAATCTCATGCCTATTTCAACAGAATTTATGGTTTAGTGCACCATAAGATGGATTTTAGAGTTATAGTGGTTGGCAGTGTAGTTTGAGTGTACTGGGCTTGTACATTCTAAAGGTGCAAGGTGGTGCAAAGAATTTGTTGGATCGTAGGTGGTTTATGGATTATTCTAGATTATCTAGAAGTGTGGCGGGTGTTTTTTAAGTCATCCTTGGATTTGAGGAAGTGTGTAATTCAAATTTTAATGGTTTTTGCATGGTTAATGATTGGACTGGTGTTCACACTACATTTGAAGATGTTTAAGTATTGATGGTGGTGTAGCGTGGCATGCAAGTGTTTATTTGGGTCCCAATTAACTTTTTTATTGGTCTTGATCCATCATGAGAATGATTAGTGTCGGGACATATTTTTGAATTTATAAAGTGTAAGGTGTGTGTAGCCAACTTGAATATGATTTTCAAGTTGTGGATGACATAAATGCAAGGTGAGTTGATGTGATATGCAATCCAAAATAGAGGTGAGTGTTGTGATGTGAAATTAAGTCTAGAAATGTGAAATACAATGTGAGATATAATGCAATATTTTTGAATGTAGTGAATTGGAGGTATCTTGATCTATTGAGAGGTGTGAGTGTTATTGGAGCTATTGTGGTGGATTCTTTGTTTCATTGATATTATTTTCTCTATGTAACATTGTATCTTCTTTCTTTTTATATTCTACCAGTGAGCCTATGTTGTGAGACTTTTTGGAAAGTGTGTCCAATTCCAGCAATGAGCCTCTTTGTACCAAATTTTCAATTACTTATATTGTGAGCTAATCCACACCATGTTTTTCCCTCCTAGGGTTTTCTATGTAAATTTGGTGTTCTCTTGTGTATTGTGTTGTTGTTTTAGTTTCTATTATCTACATCTCATTTTTAAAACATTATAAGAGATTAAAGGTTTAATGAATGCATGTGGATATAATTACTATTGAGGTTTTTGATGTTTTAATTTGATACAACTAATTCACCCCCCTCTTAGTTGTCTCGCTCATTCAACAAGTATACCATCGGTGTTCACTGTTTCATTACATACCTTTGTATCTAGAGGCCAATCCAAGTTTTTTGAAATGATTCTTCAAAGTAGTGCATGAGAATAGCATCGTTCTAAGAAGTTACTTATCACATATAGTCTATGGTTGAGGATTAAGGCTTAAGAGTTCATTATATTTTATAAATCTAGGAGTATCAAGGTGCTACATGACCTTGGTATGTCCTATTTGACCCCTCCATAGATATGGATTACATCACTCTTTCAGGGGTGAGGTAAGCCTACTATGAAAAAATGTACCTTTACTCCTCTAGGTTGTAATTGACTAATTTTGTTCGAGCTAGACTAGTGAACCTTATGGAAGAAGGTTTACGAAATATTCCCCTCACCCATTAAGAGTGTACACTTTTCTTGACATTTAAACTAAAAAACGAACATCAACATGGTCATAAAAATTGTAAACCCTTTGAATATAATTGAGTCTAGTTGAATAACAGTATACTACTACATGTCCCTAAGTATATCTTACAATATTTATGGAAAAATAAATTACTTAGTTGTAGAAATCTTAGATTAAAACATAATCAAGACCTTCATGTAGTAAAATCAACTCACATTAAATTAAATCTTAATAATTGAACTGAAAAGAAGGTGTACCTAGGTCATATGTTCAAAACATTTTGGTTTCCAACAACAAGATAAAACAAGGAAATTCATAATTAAAGTTATTTTTATTAAAACAATTTTGGGTGTATCATACATTGAAACATCACACCAAAGTTCCTTCATAAAAAACATTTGGTCTTTTAGGTTTATACACTCAAAATAAAATGCATGTTTCTCAACACCTTGATCTTGTCACAAGTTCCTCTTAGGTTTAAACATTAGGATCAAACACATCAATAAAAATCCAAACATCAAACCATTTAACATCCCATCTCACCAACAACTTCAATTTTTGGAAAACTAAATCTCCTAGACCAATTTTTCATCAAACATCATCTATGTTAGCTACATGTTTTGAAAAACGTCCTTTCTCATACATCTAGTTAGATTAGCACCCATCCTTTTGGACACACTTATCCTAGTGTCACAAGTCCACTTCTAGGATTTTCAAGTTCATTAGCATCATCATTAAACATATATCAAAACCTAAGTCTATTTTTTTCCAAAATTGAGAGTTCCTTATCATTCATATCACTCACCATTGACATCAAAATTGGTCCTAAATCCCTTAGAGGTTCAATTTTAGGAAAATTTGAATCAACCCAAGAGTTTAAACAATATAAATCACAACACACTACACCAAAGGTTGATACAAATTCTATGGTAACAACAAGATCAAAACATAAGAGATACATGGAGAAATACCCAAATTTATCTACCATGATTGACACAAACCAATACAATCTTTCAATGCAAGATTTCAATCCTAGAGGTTTCACAACTCCAACATAAAATCCACCACAACCATCTCAAACTTCACAAGACACAAGGGTTCATATAGAGGATCTTACCAATAATCCCTTGGAGCTTACCGCAATTGAGATACTTGAGATGCAAAAAGATCCTAAGGTTCTCCATATTGTCAGTACAATTATGAAATTGAATCCAACCCAATATATGTTGGTATTGGAAAAATAAGGAGCTAAAATCTGTTCTACATTTTATTTGAACACGCAAGGAACAATCTTTGTTAAATGTTACATCCATCTCTTAAACATCTATCACACAACCTTTGGTCCATAATTTCATTCAATCCATCCCAAAACCATCCTCATCATATATACCAAGCCAACCTAGGACCTCTAGGATGGATTAATCTAGCCATGCAACTCAAAAATGAACTCAACTTGGTCATAATCAAAGTCTAGGGATCAACACAAACTTTGGTACTCAAAATACAAGTATCCCCCAACACCCTCAACATGCAAACATGCCACTTACATCACATACCAATAACATAAACATTGCACAAAAATTTCATTCACAACCATATCCTCCAGTCACATTAAATACCCAAAATGTTCAAATTAATGTCCCTAGTGTTCAACATAACCAAGTGAGTCAAAATCTCCAAGTCAATATTCAAGGAAAAATGAATAAAAATAAAAGTAAAGGAAATAAAACATCAAATCAATCATCAAAAAACCATCAAATTGATCCACAAAATCAAATGGTTCAGCATCAAGTGCCTCAACATCAAGGAAATCCATTGAACCAAAATCAAGTTAATCAAGGTAATTCTCAAAACCCCTTAGTTCAAAATCAAGGTTTTCCACAAAAATCATAGCACAAAGTGGCATCATATCAAAGTTCCCAACCTTTGTCTCGAAATCAAGGAATCCCACAAACAATGCAAAATCAAATGGGTCCTCAAACTTATATTCCTCCATCACAATCCCAAATTTTGTAAGGACTTATAGCTCAATAAAATCAAGGACAAGTTCCCCTACAACAAAGTCAACATGGGCCAAATTTGAATTCATAAAATTAAGTGTCCAATAACCAAAATTTGGTCTCACATCAATACCAAAATCAACTCAATCCTCCATCACAATCCACTCATAACATGATTTCACAAAATCCACCACAAATTTTATAAGATCAGAACATCCCATCAAGCCAATACATCTAGTCAAACAAATATGTTCCAAATCCAAACACCATTCCATCACCTCAAGGAAAAAATACTCTTTCTCATCAATAATCTATTGCATATCTACATACTTAACAAGCCTTGAAATCTCAACAAGCTCAACAAGCCTTGCAAGCACCAAAATCTCAACAAGCATTGCAAGAACAACAAGCCCAATTGCAAGCACAAAAATCCTAACAAAAATTACAAGAACAATAGGAATATTCCCAACAACAACAATTTCTTGTATAACAACAACAAGGCTTGTATTACAATCAACAACAACAATATAAAAATTCACAACAAAATTTCCTCAACCAAATTTGCATGGATCATACAACACATCACCGCCCTTATCACCACTAAATCCGCAATATCAAAACAATCTACCATACAAACTATACAATACATTTAACATGAACACACGACCTTTAAAAAATCCCACATTAAACTCATCTACCATTCGTCAATATAACACGTATGATCCACCACCAAACAATCCTCAAGATGACCTTTCTTCACAAATTAGAAGTCTTACACAACAGATTCAAGATATCCAAGCTAGGAAAATGACGAAATTGTATGCCATATGAGACTTATGTCCATATCCATTTGATCATAACATTGATATGATAACATTCCCACCAGGATTCGAGATCCCTAAATTTGAAAAATAAAAAGGGTGTGGAAATCCAAAAGATCACATTAAGGAATTTTATATGGCATGTATAGAAGTGGAATACAATGACTCTTATTTGATGTGTCTCTTCCTACGTAGTTTGGGAGGCCAAGCAATAGAATGGTTCTCACACTTACCTCCTAGAATCTTAAATTTTAAATAAATAATAGATTAGATTATAACACACTTCTCCTATAATTTGGATATGTACGTAAGTTTGGAGGAACTATATACAAAACAGAACAAGGGTGAATCATTTGTAAGAAAATTGCAGTGATGGAGGCTATGAGGCAAGGTGGCATTAGTCTAGAGACTTTGGTTATTTTTCATATTTATGTAGTGTGGAGATTTTGGACATAGATATTATCATTTTGGGAATTATGGACATAAATGTTAAATTTGCGTGTTTAGACATTTAATTCTTATAGATGATGCGATATGTTCATTTAGTAAAATTAACCGGTCATAATTTTTTTTGATTAAATGTTTAATTTCCGCAAGGACAAATGTCTTTAGTTACTTTGATCAATATTATAATTATTTGATGCTAGAAAAATTTAATGTTTATATTTAATGTTTTGATTATCTTTTCCAAGGTGTACTAATTCTTCTACTCAGATGTTGTAGGTGGATAGCCCAAATTTCTAGAATTGGAGGCAAAGTCCAAATGCTAAAAATATAATTGTTGCATTTTAATTTTGAAAGGGGGGTTTAATGTTAAGTGTAATTTGATTTTTTTTAATGATTTTGTTTATTTGTGAAAGGAAGATGCTTTTATTTGAATAATATTTTTATTTGGGGGAAGTTGAAGAGTCGGGAGGGATTATATTTTAGAGAGGGATTTGGGTATGGCTATCTCTCTTCATTTTTCTTTGGAAAAATTGCTTCATTATTCTTTGGGAAACAAGTGTGTGAGGATTGTTGCTTTCTTTTGGGAATTGATTGAAAGTGCAAGGAAAAAAATATCTTGATTCAAGAGGAGATTGAATGCTTGCTTGGATTTTGGGCTGATCCTAACTTGGATAGCCAAGGTAAGCTTGAGATTCGATTTTCGAATTTCAATGTAGTTGCAAAATGTTGGTAGATTTTGTTGTTGTGTGGGAAAATTGTGTTATTTTTTTGTTTATGTCATGGTTGTGTTATGGGGGTTATGGGTGTGTTATAAGGAGATGATGTTTCTTGAGAGTTGAGATCCTCCTTTGTTTGGGGTTGAGGAGGGTGTAAAGCCTCTCTTGGGGATTTGTGACAAAATTCGTATATATGTGGTAATGGGTGAAATGAGTGATGTATGGTGTATGAAGTGGCTGGTTGTGGAGGTGATGAGAATGGGAGTTTGGGTGAAAGATGGAGAGTGGAGTGGTTGGTTTTGAAGGATATGTGAATTAGGTGTTGCGATAAAGAAGGTTATATGTTGTAGTTGGAGATGAATGTGTATGGAGATGTAAAAAAAATTCCCCAAGAGGGAAGGGAATTCCCCTTCTCCCCCTTTGCAAGAATCTTGTGTGTGGATTCTTTATGAGTGAGTCTTTTGTGTTGAGAATTTTTTGATGTGGAATTATTATCATTGATGTCAAAACCTAGGATCTAGCAGGATGTGAAGGATGTGCTCCAAATAATATACATAAATGATCTATCCTATCATAATCTATAATGGTGCATAGTGTGGATTTTATCCTCGATTCGGATATGGTAGTACTTATTTTTGGAACATTTGTGGAAGAAAACTAATGCAGAATAATGAAGACTAATCCTTTTGTTGTTGGTTGTTGTGCTCAAAGCTTATTCCGAGTATCCTTTCTATCTAGACATTCATGTAGCATGATAAAAGTTTTGGTATGACTAATTGCACTTCTCTGGTTGATACTAAAATTAATGTTGATTGGGATTTGGTCTTGGTTGTGGCATTCCCATCAAATCTGAAATATATCTCATATAATTCAAAGTTAACTATCTTTTGGTAATAATGCTATATCTTATGTATGACCTATTTATGGGTCCCAATGTAACGTGATAAGAAGATCTTTATGTGCGACCTATCTTTTGAGTTTGGTGCTAGCATGCCAAGCCTTATTGAATATTTCAGGTTTGTTCTTCAAGTTGACATGCTTTTCTAGGCTGACTCATTTTTTCCTCTGGGTATGTATATATACATATATGCGAAACATCTTTTGGTATTTGAACAAGAAGTGTGACATGTGCAAATAGTGATAAGGGTGTGAAGGATTGTGTGAGAAGGAATAGAGATGGAAGTAAAGGCAAGTGTCAAAAAGAGGAAATATGTATTGCAAAGGTTGTGCAAGGAAGGTGTGTAGAAGATTCTTAACCAAATCTGCTACAATCAGATGTTGTGCTCTTAACCGGAACTAAATTCATGCATAGATGCAACTTCATCAGTTCATGTTTTTTCCATTTTTGTAATAAGTGGTTTTTGTATCTTGGACAATGAGCCCATTAGCAATGAGCCTTACTTGTAGTGAGCATTTTAGCAGTGAGCCCTTGTAAAAATTACGTTAATCGATGCTTTATAATTGACAATTAGCATTCTCTATGGTTTTTCTCATCTTGGGTTTCCACATAATTTTTGGTCTTCATTGTGCATGGTGGTGTTAAGTGCTTGCATGTTCATATCTATTTTAATTAACATATGATTGGTCTATGATTGCTTCAAATTAATTAAAGAAAGGAAAATTAACCGATGCTTTATAATTGAGAATTAGCATTCTCTATGGTTTTTCCCATCTTGGGTTTCCACGTAATTTTTGGTCTTCATTGTGCATGGTGGTGTTAAGTGCTTGCGTGTTCATATCTATTTTAATTAACATATGATTGGTCTATGATTGCTTCAAATTAATTAAAGAAAGGAAAAGTGTTTTGTGATAACTGATTCACCCCCCCTATCAGTTATTTGGATTGTTCAACAATTGGTATCAGAGCTTGGTCCCTTGTAGATAGAGCTCAACCTCTTGAGGGAAGATCTTGGCAGTTTAAATAGATGGAAGGAGATTATTACTTTGAGGAAGAACTGAAGTCAATATTAAGTGAGATGGAAGGTACAAAATCTGAAAATGAGTAATTGAAAGAAAACATCAAGGATGCCAATGCTTTCATATCAAATCTAAGGGATCAAATCTGGAAATTCAAAGCAAGACACAAAGAGGTCAATGAGGAATTAAAGGAGTCAAAGGAAAGTGCTATGAATCTAAAGATTTGATTGGATGAATGCAAGAAGATAAAAGAAAATATCGAGGACACCATCAAACAAAAAATGGAAGAATGGAAGAAGACTAAAGAAGATCTTAATGATACCATAAAATAGAAAATGGAAGAATGGAAGAAGATTGAAGAAAATCTCAAAGATACCATCAAACGAAAATAAGAAGAAAATGAGAAGTTAGATCAAGAGTTAAGGAGGCTGAAATCAAAAGCTAGAGTATGTGAAAGAAGTATAATACTGGATCAACTTTTGTCCCTACAGAAATATCACAAGGGTAAGGGAGGACTTGGCTTCTCAGGTGAAAACTCAAATCTGAACACTAACAGTAAAGACAATGCAGTTGAAGCTGAAGCAAGATCTATTGTAACAAGAAAGGTTTGAAACTCTAAAACATCTACAAAAACACCTTCGGTGAGGCAACCAAATGCTCAAAGGTAATTATCATTCAGTGGTCATTGTTTTCTATGTAAACATTTTGGACATAAGGTTGTAGAGTGTAGAAGTAGGAAGATATTACATATTCAATGCTTTAATTGTCACAAGTTTGGTCACAGAGCAAGTCATTGTATAAGTTAATTATCTAGTCCGACTAGATGGAATGAAATTAACAATCTCTTTCATGGATATTGCTACTTATTCCATGGTTATGGTCACAAAGATAATTAGTGCAGATCTAGATTTCACTAAGTTAGGTCAGGGAAAAGATGATACAAGTGTAATGAATCCAAAAATTATGCTAGCACATGCATATATGTTGCTTTGGAAAGGACTAAAGACAAAAAGAAGGTTGCAAAATCAAATGAATCTAAGTAGAATACTGTCACCATTTGGAAGAAAAAGGAGAGAAGTGTGGAGAGCCCTTATGTGGTACAGGATCTGCATACTAGCTCTTCTAGAAATTGAGCCAGCTTCCTTGGCTCAGGGGGAGTTTTTCAATGCATATCCTATTGGTTCCCCTTCTTTGAAGTAAGATTGATGTGTTTTTGGCATGAATAAGCTTTATCCGAGTGATGTTGCATGGTGAAGCTTAATCCAGCTAATTGAAAAGTGTACAATTATTGGCATCATTGATGCACATTTTGGTGGTGAGTCATCATGCACAATTAAGGATAAAAGATGAAATTTCAAATCATTTCTCATAGTTTGCAAAGAAGAAGAGTTTTTATTGAGTGATTTCAATGGTGGTTTTTCATTGAAGCTGAAGGGAGTTGAGTTGGATGAGCTCGATCATCGAAATGTGAAGGAAATGGAGCTAGTGTTGAAGGATGATGAATTGCAGATTGCATGTGCCTTAGGTATGGATTTGTGGGGAGAATTCCCCTGGCTTGCTGACAAGAGTCTATCTTGTTCCTGTTGAGTCAATTCAAGGATGGAAACATCATTTTGGACAAACCCTATCCGATCATGAAGGAATTCATTGAAGCTATAAATAGATTATGTAGAGTTGGTGAACTCCCTAGGAAGAAAATAGTGAAATACAGAGATGTGGAGGAAATTACTGGTATCGAAAAATACCCTTGAGCTCTACTAATAAATACCATTTCTGATATTGCAGTAAGGTATGTTTCTTATGGTATCTCATACAAAATCTAAAAATCATGAAGGTTCTACATATGCTATTGAAGGTTCTACATATGCTATTGTTGTGTATCTTGCACATAAGATGGTGAAGGAAAATCAATAGTTTGATCTATGTAGCCTAGTAAGGGAAAACCTAATTTAAAATGTCAAAATATTTGTGGTTGAGAGTTATCCCTTCCAATTTGGGTCTCTACTCATGTTTTTATTGTTCTACTTTCTAAATTTGTTATCGTCAAAGGAGAATGTTAAGTGGAATTTCAGCATCCCTATTGGAAAGCAAGTTTATAGATATTTGGAATGTTTGGGAGATAAAGAAAATGCATGGAAATTTTACTTCTCATCCTTGCAGATGAATTTGTGCTCCGGTGTGATAGTATCTATTGCTACACCTATCAATCAGTTTGAGGAGGGTTCCTCCTCTAGTAAGAGGGAATTATAGGTTATCATTGGTGGTTCCACTTCAGAACCTATCAGGAAGAAAATTAACACAAAATATATCATCACTATCACAAAAGAGAAGGAGAAGCAAGATGAGTCTCTACCTGATACAAATGAAGTTTGTTTCATGTTGGAAGATGGTGATATGAGAAAAAATGGTGAAATGTGGAATTCCTACTCTTTGGTCAGTAGGCCTAGAATTAAAGAAGCCTTGGTGGAGTATTTTTTCAAAAAGGGTATTATAGTTTCTACTATTTATGACTCATTACCAGACGATCTAGTAGAAGTTGTTGAAGAAAATTTTTTGCAAGAAAAATCTGAAGGAGATAAATTCCATGCTATGGTTGAAATAAGGCGTGTCATCGGAATTTTTTTTTTAATCCAAACAAAGTGGTGAGACAAGAGAATGCATTAAGGAGATGTCTGACATCTACAAATACTGTCTCTAGTGGCCTGCAGTTGTTGATCATTTTAGAAGCAAAATTGAAGCTATTGAATTTGAATTGAATGAGATTGGGAAGTGTTTTGACTTCTTCAAAGATGACTATAGAAAATAGAGGATAAGAGTTGGTGAGTTGAAAGATGAGTTACTATCTACTCAGAGATAGAGGGAGTATGTGGTTAAAACCTTTTGGTTAGTTAAAGAAATTTTTGAGGTCTGGTTGGATCATCTCTCCAGGATACTTTTTGATGTAGAGGATTATGAACAATCGTGCCTATCTTCAGACTGGTCATCTTCATTTGGGATGTTGGTTCTATAGGAAAGTGTGTGTGCAAGAATGGTGTTTGTTGTGCATACTTGGAAGAAGGTTCTTCCAATTGTGAGGGAGATGTACAAGAAAATTTTTCATGTGAAAAGTGATATTTTTATTTAAGTTTCTGAATTTTCTTATTTGGCCCTTTTCCTTTGATAGAAAAAAGGGGGAGAAAAGGAAGAGAAAAAAAGAAAAAAAGTGGACTTGAATTCCTTGGCTAAAGGGGACTACTTGGAGTTTTTGCAGTTTTCGTGTTTTTGTTGTTTTTCCATCAATGCTAAAGGGGGAGATTGTTGAGAATTTTTTGATGTGGCATTATTGTCACTGAATTCAAAACTTGGGATCTAGAAGGATGTTAAGGATGTGCTCCAAATAATATATAGAAATGATCTATCCTATCGTATGCTATAATGGTGCATAGTGTGGATGTTATCTTCAATCCAAATATGGTAATACTTCTTTTTGGGACATTTGTGGAAGACAATTAATGTAGAATAATGAATACTAATCCTTTTGTTGTTGGCTATTGTGCCTAAGGCTTATTCTGAGTATCCTTGCTATTTGAACATTCATGTAGCATGATACAAGTTTTGGTTCATCTAACTGCATTTCTCCAGTTGATACTAAAATTTATGTTGATCAAGATTTGGTCTTGGTTGTGGTGTTCCTATCAATTGATGTTAATCAAGATTTGGTCTTGGTTGTGGCATTCCCATCGAATCCAGAATACATCTCACATAATTCAAAGTCAACTATCTTTTGGTAATAATTCTATATCTTATGTATGACCTATTTATGGGTCACGGTGTAACACGATAAGAATATCTTTATGTGTGACCTATCTTCTGGGTCTGGTGCTAGCATGCCAAGCCTTATTGAATATTTCAAGGTTGTTCTTCAAGCTAACATGCTTTGTTAGGAAAACTCATGTTGTTCTCCGGTTATGTATAGCTACATATATGTGGAACATATTTTGGCATCCGAACAAGAAGTGTGACATATGAAAATAGTGATAAGGGTGGGAAGGATTGTGAGAAAAGGAATAGAGAAGAAAGTAAAGGAAAGTGTCTGAAAGAAGCAATCTATATTGTAGAGTTTGTGAAAGGAAGGTTTGCAGAAGATTCTTAATCGGATCTATTGGAATCAAATGTTGTGCTCTTAACCAGAATTGAATTCATGCATATGTAGATGCAACTTCATCAGTTCATGTTTTGTCCATTTTTGTAATTAGTGGTTTTTGTATCTTGGGTAGTGAGCCCACTAGCAGTGAGCCACCCAAAAGTGAGCCTTACCTGTAGTGAGCATTTTGGTAGTGAGCCCTTGTAAAAATCACCTTAACTAGTGCTTTATAATTGAGAATCAAATTTCTCCATGATTTTTCCCATCTTGGGTTTCCACACAAATTCTAGTCTTCATTTTGCATGTTCATATATTTTTTAATTAACATATGATTGGTCTATGATTGCTCCGGATTAATTAAAGAAAAGAAAAGTGTTTTGATATAGCTAAATCACCCCCCCTCTTAGTTATCTAGACTGTTCAACATTTTTTTTGTGATTTTCTATTCCTTCAATTAAGTTGAACAATTAGACTTTGTCTCTCGCTTGGGGGTAGATTTTTAAGTCTTAAGGTTGGGAGGAGATTAAGATTGGGCTGCTCTATTCTGTGTCATAGGTTTTAGAGGGTGAATTGGGTTTGTTGAACAAAATTTGATATGTGTAGATCCTTTATATAGTGCTGATCCAAAAATGATTGTTGTCCCGTTCAAGAGTTACAGATTTATAAAAGATAAAGTTTGTTTGTAAGCATAACGAAATAATATTGATCAATATTAGATCCAAGTAATTTACTATTTATTTTATTTATACTATAAATTGTAAGATGGATTGCATAATAGTTGCATCTCTTGTGAGACTACGAGGATTGTAATCAAGGTTTCAAAACTGATTAGAGGACTATTTATGTTTGTAGAAGCTAGATTGTAATTAAATTCACTGTTGAGAATGTATTTCTAGAGAAAATGTTTGATAATCTTTTTATTTGACATCTACACTAACTTATACTTGTTGGAGTATCTATTTTCATCTCATTATTCTCTAGTATTTCTATTATATGCACTTATCTAGGCATAATATTCATTTACCTGTAAAATTGAATTGTTGGTAATGGGTTTTGATTTAGGCATTTCATTATTGGGTAGAAATTCTAGAATAATGGATTCAAATTTTCTTGTTGGAAAAACATGTAGATATAATCATAAACATATTTAACTTTCCACTTTATTCATGCAATCTATCCCTTTATTAAAGTGCCAAATTAGAATGCTAGATGTGTTTGCCACCCTCTGTTGTCATTTGCATAGTTATGATATTGCTATCAGGATTCAACCATGTAGTTTTCAATTCAAAATCATTGACCCATGATTCATGAGTATTGGTTCACAAGAACCCATCTCTCATGATAATGAATGGTCCACTTAGCACTCATTGCATCGAGGTGATGCTCACAGAGGTGAAGCACTGGTTCATCCCGGGAGGTCACCCATCCCAGTACTGCTCTAGCTCAAGCACACTTAACTACAGAGTTTCCCCCAAGGTTAAGCCCACTTAGATTGCTACCCCATTTGCAAAACCTTTAGCAAGTGTTGTTCCTTATGAAGCATTCATTATAGAGACCCTTTAGCTCATCAATTGATAAGTAGGAGGTTTCTTCCATAGCATGTCAAATTATGATATTGCTATTAGGATTCAACCATGTAGTTTTCGAGTCAAACTCATTGACCCATGATTCATGAGTAGTGGTTCACAAGAACCCATATCTCATGATAATGAATGGTCCACTTAGCACTCATTGGACCATTCATTATCATGAGAGATGGGTTCTTGTGAACCACTACTCATTAATCATGGGTCAATAATTTTGACTCGAAAACTACACGGTTGAATCTTGATAGCAATATCATAATTTGACACTGTTATGCCTTGCATAACCACCCCATCTTTTTCCTTGGTCAAAATGGGTCCCCCTTTGTGTCTTTTGTACTTAGTTGTTTTTGAAAAAAAATTTGGAGTCTAGTTTTTCCAATACTTTGTTTTTCTTTGGTTTCACTATCGGAATCGGAACCGGAGCTGAATCGGGTTCTAAAAGTTCTTTTGAGGCTTGTTTTTGGTTCTATCCCGATAGTCTTTTCTTTGCCTTTGTTTTGGGTATTTAGCAGAAGCGGAGCTGGAGTGGGAATTGGGATGGTTGTTATCAAAATTTGCAAAATCAAATTCGATTCCATTTCGCCTCCGCTACTTTTTAATTTTTGTTTTGTCTCAGTTTTTGTGTTTTGTTTTATTAGGTTGGTCTTTTATTTAACTTTTTGTATTTGATTTTGTTTTGTTTTTAGTTGTTGGAAGCAGAGCTGGAATGGGAATGAGGTTTGGAAATTTTATAAATGTAAGATCCTGATTCCATTTTAGTTCCGCCCCCGCCAATTTTTGTTGTTGACTTTTTGACTGAAGTTGCACTGCAGACCAGTGTTCGTTCTCTTACAACACCGACTCTGCCTTTAGTGCGTTTCAATGCATTAATGGTGGTTGCCGGTGTAGGTAGAAATTCACATATTTTCCTTTATTAAGGGTTAAAGCTGATCATTATTGTTATTATTACAAGTCTAAGAGCGCGAAGAGCAATAGCAGAGTTCATTTGAGCAAATTGATCGAGATAGAGAAGGGATATTGTGTGTGAATCGATTCAGAAAGCTAGCTTGGGTTTGTTTGTGTTTGAGGAGATTTGAGAGATGTTAGGAACGTCAGGAGAGGCTGCTTGAAGGAATCAACTGTTTGGAACATCAAAAACAGTACCAAAAATAAAGAAGGTGAAACCAGAACATATGCCTTATACATTGAGGTATGATCATAGGAATCTGGTGGTGAAAGTGAGCAAGGTGGAATCAGACTGGTCAGATATCACAGATACTAATCTAGGCTAGTATAGATTTGAAGAATTACATGAAGAGACCTTTGCAGAACGAGCAAACTTGATAGGGAGAACACAAAGGATTGTTGACTCCGGTCTTGCACATATCACTGTGTTTCCTATATCAGTCCAATGTCTGAAGTTGATATTGACAATGGCCAGTACTTATAATTTTGCTACAAGACTATGCATGAATTCACAAAATAATGTGATTATAGATCTTACTCTACAAATGTTCCAAAGCATATTTAATGTTCCTGATCCCAAGAACTTGGTGCAGCTAACTGAAGCAGAGGCATTGGAGAAATATAGCAAGCATAAAGACTCCAATAAGTCTCACTTAAACAAAAGATGGTTAAGCACCGAGAAGAAATCTTTAAGCAAGCTTGCAGACCAACCAAAGAGGGCAGATTTCAAGGAGATATCTAATTTGATATTAATGATGTCCAGAGTGTTTGGAAAGAGGGATGCCTTCCACTTCAAGGACTGGATGTTTCATTTTATTCAAGTAATCTTTCAAGGTGATTACCAGTTTGATTGGTCAATGATTATTTCTGATGCCATACATGATCAGCTCACAAGGGTTAGACAAACCAAATCTTTCTTCATGACTTCATATGTGGTTTATGTTGCAGCAAGATTGGGGATTTTCCTAGGATTAAATAGAGTAGGTATAATGGGAGCACTATGATCAATTATCTCTTCAGGCTGCTAAGACTCATTTCAGAAGAGTCAATGATGCATTTTTATATGTGGTTATCAACCAGTTGAGTGGAGATGTAGGATACAGGTTAAGTCAAGAAGCTATGGCTTTTATTGCTGAATCGGGAAGTTGGTATATCCAATACCCCAAATTTACATACTTCAGATTGTTTGGTTTTGAAGGTCATCCCCATTTGCTTCCAAGATGCTGTAGTAATAGAATAGTGCTTATGGAATTTGTATATCAAGCCATTGGAGTTAATGCTCAGTTCGGGATTAAGCACAAGACAGGATGTCATAAATTTCCCATGAAGTTGGGGGAATATGGTTGTCAACATTTGAAGGGAGCAAAGGTGGTTTGTAATGAGTTGATACAATTGAAATTGGGATTGTATATAGCTCGTAAGTATTTTGATCCAAGGGAGAAAATGCATGCTTTATTACCTTCAATGTTCACTAAACACTTTAATTTGTTAGAGGACTTTTGGTGTGATAGGCAGGATGATTATGACTTGAGGAAGAAGAATTATGAGAGATTATCAGTCTCACTTATGGTAGAGTTAGGTATTAAAGAAAATATTCCTGACACTTTGGTGGATGATGGAATTGTATTAGATCCCTCATATGAAGCTTTGAACATTGGCACCAAAAATTTAGATCCAATAGATTGGAATGAGGAAGAAACAATTGATATTAAGAAAATTGGAAGAACAGTCTTGGATAGAAGTGTGCAATGGTTGATGATGAAAGCTCGAGCTCCTCAAGGACTAGTCATTAAGAAAGGTAAAGGGTATAAGAGGATTAAAAGAAAGACACCTTCCAAGGAGCCATTGGAATTCTTTCCTCCAGATGTTGAAGAAATAGAGCTTGAGGTAGTCGATGAAGAAGAAGAGACACCGGAGGGAGATGTTCCAATTGAATCTGCTGTTTCTATGCCCACATTGGGTGAGTCATCCACACAAGCCCCACTCACAAGAAAGAAAAGTAAAGAAGTTCAAGGAGTACTTTATGCCATGGCTGAAGTTGATAAAGGAAAAGAAGTGGAGGAAGAATTGGTAGAGATTGAGACAGACTCAGATGAAACTCTTTCAGAGAAGGACCTGCAAGAAAACATGCCTTTAGAGGGTACTATTGAGCAGATTCTGACACAGGAGGAGCAATGGAAATAGTTTGAAGAGGCTACAAAAGAGTTTGATGCAAGGATTGCTACAGAGAAGCAAAAGAGAAATGGAATGAAAGATTCCAAGGACTCATGTAGGAAAAAGATGATGGAGGAGACTTGATGATAGATCGGCTTGTAGAAGTCAAAGAAGAAATAAAAGCTGCAGGGAGAGAATTGATCAAGGTAAAAAGTATGAAAGAGTTTGCTGCAGTTGAGTTGGATTGAATCAAATTTGAAGATGACTAGATTGATGGGCCAGATATGGATATGCTACAACAAGTCTTCACTAGATATGATGAGTTCATGGCAGATCCAGCTTCACATGCATACAAATCTTGCATGCATGATGTTCTTCTTCTTTGCATGTTGCATGCATGCAGCACTAACAGTCTTGAGGGTGCATGACTTCTTTTCTTCTATTTCTATCTTCTATTTTTAGATCAAACTGAATGTATAATGTAAGAACTCAAAATCAAAGTTGATCTGAGTTTCCAAGAAAGTTGATTGTTCCTAAAAAGGTGGAAAGCCTAAGATAGAAGTGAAGTTCGAACTTCTTTTGTATATCTATAAATACCAGATGGGTATCACATTGTGAGGGTCGGCTAATTGAGAATTGGATTGGCTCACCTAGTGCTAGGAGATAGAATTTTATAGGGTTTTGCATAGATACATTGTACTAGATCTTTTTACAGTTAATAGAATTGTAGGTTTATGAAATATGGAGTTTACATTGAATTGTGTTGTTTGATAAGGTTAATGAGTTATAATCCACCTGAATGCCAGTGATTGTGCTGAAGTATGATAGTTTCTTATGTGATGAAAGTCATTAGAAGAAACCAAGTTTAAAGATTATCTTGTTAAATTGTCATTGAATTAAAGTTATTGAAGTATGTTGATCTATAGTTTTGATGATGAATGAATGTGTGTTGTTTCAAAATCTTGGAAATACTTGTGATATGCAAATAGTGGAATTGAATTAAGCACCAAAGATGTATACAATGGTACAGTCATACTGTAGGTTGTGTCATGTTATGGTTTTTGTGATCAATTAAGAAAACATTCATTGTTAAAAGTATATGTTTGGATATTAGATAAATTTAATTCATACTTACTGATTTACCCCTTGGATCTATCTTTTTCTTTTATTTAAAACCCATTGATTTATATGAACTATTTTGATAAAAAGAGTCATAGCTTGAATCCTTTGTTACCAGCACAGGCCCCTTGAATATTATAGTTGCATGAACCAATTGAGTGACATCAGATAGTTGAGAACCAACTACCAGGACCTTGGGAGTTAGGCTACTACATGTTGTCTTCCTCTTTCAGGAGAAATAGAGTAGAAATATTATGTTTTAATGTTGTTTGTGTCATTTTAACCATCAACAGACACGTTGTGGAAGAAACCTCCTACTTATCATTTGCATAGTTGTTAGATTGTTAAAGATTATTTTAATGTGTTTGATGTTTTGTGGAGGACAATCAAGTAATTATATCTTATGTGGAATATATATTAGGTCCATCCAAACCTATCTTAAGATGAATTGAATTTTGAATTATGGTGTGAGATTTGGATATAATGTTTTGAGGATGACATGTTTAATTTTTTGTGTTTTTTATTAGAGGTAAATAACAAGTTTTGAAGGGGCCCAAAACCCTTCACAAAAAAGAGCAGATGAAACTAAAGAAAAATATAATAAGTATATATCAACCCATACGTAGTGCACCATTAGCAAAAAATCATCCAAAAAGGAGGAATAAAATCATCATCATTACATATTCTTTAGTATATCCACAACCTCCACATTGCATGACACATCCTTCTAACCCTCATCCAAGGTATCAAATAGCTCTTTAATAGGAGCCCCAACCTGAGCTTTAGTATTTTTACGAGTCCTAGCCCTAGGCCCACCCACATTCACCTCACTAATCAAAAAATTATTCTTATCACCACCCTTATCAACAAACACCTCTCCCTCCAACAACTTACCACCAGCACCAATATCACTAGAATGAGTAGTCTCCTTGCATTTTTTGGCACTATCAAAAGGAGAGGTAATACCAATAGACTCAAAATTGACCCCATATTTTTTCCCCTCCCCACCCTTATCCATGTTAGCATAAATCCTCTCCATATGATTTTCAAGGGTGGCAACTCTACCTTCAAGATTCTGCTTCATGTTGAGCATTTCATCCACCACAATTTTCAAAGAGTTCATCAGATCATCAATCTGATTCTGAACTGGGGACTCATTAGCTTTACTCATCACACCATGAACTTTGATGTTGGTCATATTAAGTTCATGGAACAACCATCTAAAAATAACTTGTAAAATTGTGTGTTACTTCTAATTAGGCCAGCCTAATTGAAGTTACACTTGACATAGATATATATAGGAGATTAACTTCAAAATTTTGGAGTGTGTGTCCAAGAGTGGAATAAGAGTGATGATGAAGGGATAGAGAGAGCATATTGCATGTGAGTATGGAGAGATATATGAAATCATGTGTGGAAAATATTTGTAAATGAAATAATAACAACACACCTTAATGAAACACTATTAGAGAATTCAAATCACAGATTTAATCTAATTGAAGCATAATAAAATCTCTAAAATTGTTCCATTGATCTCTAACTCCAAGGATTTATTAAACCAAAGCGGCTCTCAGATTTTGTGCATTGTGATTGTTAAAATGACAACCTAGAGAATGAGAATTATAAACTATATGATGTGATGAAATGATTGATAATGAAAGCTATATGATACTATGATACTGATAATGATATGATATGATTAACTATTGTAAATTAAGATGCAACTGATATGAAAACCATGATTGTAATCTAATATGATTGTTATATGATTCTAAATTATTGATTGCTCAAATTATGTATGCTAAATTTATCTAATATGATTCATGCAGAGTAAGATTGCATAAAACTGGGATCCATTTCCTAGAGATTTCTTTTATACATTTTCAAATGAAAATTATGATGTGGTAGCAAGCAATGGTTCAAATTTGATCTAGATAAATCAATGGTAGAAGATGAAGATGTTGGAGAAGAAGGGGAATTGTTTTTCTCATCAAAACATTCTACCAAGTGATCATGAATAAATTATGGAAGAATGAAGCTAACTATTTAAAGTTTGTTCCAAAATTGGTGGGAAAGATAAAGAATAATTGAATACAACTTGAAGCTTTCAACTTTATTGAGAGAAAAGTTGTAGACATGTGCTTAATTGGAAAATTGAATTATTTAATTTTGGAGGGAAGATTTATTATTAAATAAAACAATTGAAATTTGTTTATTTAATAAAAGGGGATGATAATTAAACATGCTATGTGAATTTTTTATTTAATTAAGATAGAAAAATTAGATAATTAAATAAAAAAAACTTTTGAATTTGTTTGTTTAATTAAGATAGAAGAAAATAGAATGTGAAATATATAAATAAATATTTCTATTTATTTATAAATAGATGAATATAAAGATTAATTAATCAAATAATTATATTTAATTAATTAGATTTATCTAGATAATTTTTAGGTGTATAAATTTTTCCCCTCTTTGAAGTGATGTGTTTACACATTGCTTCAAAGAATCAATTTTACTGCAAAGATTTTCTGATATGCCCCACCTAATTTATTTATAAATAGATTAATTAAAGGTTAATTAGTTAGATTTATCCAGACCATTTTTAGTTGTATACATTTTTCCCCTCTTTGAAGTGATGTTTTTACACATTGCTTCAAAGAATCAATTTTACTGCAAAGATTTTATGATATGCCCCATCAATTTAATGGCAGTATTAGATCTAGAAAAAGTAAAAATAAAGAGCACATCTAATAATGAAAAATTCTTTGAGGCACTGAAAGATGGGGGTTTTGAAACTCTTCCCAAAAATTATCATGAGAGATCATCAGTGTTGCTTGAGCCAACTCAGTCTATCAATGTGGGCACAACAAACAAAGTAAAGACATTGCATCTGGCAACATCAATGACTGAACATGAAAAGCCTAAGTTCACCAAGTTATTTGAAGAATGACAAATCAACTTTTATTGGTCTTACTCTGATATGTCAGGCTTAGACCTAGATCTCTTGATGCATCATCTATCTCTACCTCCTAGGGTGAAATGAGTCAAACAAAAGCTGAGGAAAATGCATCTACATATCGCCTTGTTGGTGAAGGCAGAACTTAAGAAATTGTTAGATGTTGGTTTCATTCATTCAATTGAATATGCTGAGTGGATATCAAACATCGTGCCAGTTTCTAATATAGAAAATAGCATCAAGATATGTACTAAATTCAAGGATCTCAACAAGGCATGTCCAAAGGATGACTTTCCTTTACTAAACATTGAAATTATTGTAGACTTGATAGCTAGAAACGACATGTTATCACTTATGGATGGCTTCTTAGGTTATAATCAGATCGAGATAACACCAGAGGATGAAGAGAAAACAATGTTCACATGTCCATGGGGAACATTTTACCAAAACATGATGCCTTTTGGGTTGAAAAATGTAGGGGCTACATATCAGAGAGCAATGACCACCATCTTCCACGACATGATGCATAATTTTATGGAGGATCGTGTGGATGATTTATTGGAAAAAAAATTTACTAGAGAGGGACATCTTGAGATCCTAAACAAAAAATTTATTCGTCTAGAAAATTTCAATGTCAGATTAAATCCCAAGAAATGTGTGTTTGATGTAACATCTACGAAGCTTCAAGGGTACATAGTTTCAAAGAAAGCTATTGAAGTGGATCCTACCAAGGTCAAGGATATTATGGAGATTTCACCACCTAGAAACATCAGTCAACTATGGTCTCTATAGGAAAGGCTTCAGTCAATCCGAAGATTCATTTCTTAACTAGCAGACAAGAGTCATTCATTCAATCACTTGCTACATAAGAATGTCTCTTTCAAATGGGATGAAAAATGTGAAACTACTTTCAATCAACTAAATCAATATTTGATGTCTCCACCAATACTAGTGCCACCTACAAAAGGAAATCCATTATTACTTTATATAGCAACAACTGAGATTTCATTGGGTGCTCTATTGGCACAGGAAGATCTCACAGGAAAGGAACATGCTATTTATTATATCAGCAAAAATTTAAATGTTTATGAGATCAATTACACCTTCATTGAGAAAGCTTGTTTGGTGGTAGTATTTTCTACTCAACAACTGCACCATTATATGCTAACTCACATAGTTAAACTAATAGCTAAAATTGATCCACTAAAATACTTACTCAGTAAAGCTTCTTTAATAGGAAGCCTAGCCAAATTGGTCATGATCTTGAGTGAGTTTGATATCCAATATGTAGATTGAAGATCCATCAAAGGGCAAGTGATAGTGGATCAGTTAGCTAAAGCATCTCTACAAGATGATCATCTAATGAGCATTGAATTTCCTAATGTAGATGTTCTTACAATCACACCACAACAATGGATGCTATATTTTGTCGATGGATCCTACATGCAACATGGATTAGGTGTTGGAATCTTATTTGTCACACCTCAAGGACATACCATTCAAAAATCCTATAGACTCAACTTTCCTTGTACAAATAATGTATCTAAATACGAGGCATCAAAGTAGTAGTTGAATGGAATATCACAAAGTTGCAGGTCTATGGAGATTCACAGCTGATCATTAATTAGGTAAATGATGAGTATCTGACAAAGGATGATAAGTTGCTGCCATATAAGAAAATGGTGGATGATTTCAAAAATTACTTTGTTGAAATCAAATTTGAAAAAATACCAAGGGCGGATAACAAAGGTGTTGATGCAATAACAATTTCTTCTCTCTTACAGATACCAGAAAAGCGAAGACGTTATGAGTTTATGGTGGAACAAGTGTTTAATCCTACTTACAAAAATCTTGAATCATAAGTGATATGCCATATCATTGACCCAGAAACCTCCATCTATGGGAATATTTATACTTACTTGAAATAAAATACCCTTCCTCTCGATCTTTCTCAAGACCAAAAACAAAATTTCGTTCTCCAAGCCTCACAACACACCTTGATTGTTGACATACTTTACCATTAAGGTCTTGATGGTACTCTCCTCCAGTGTCTAGAATGTAATGAATTTGAAACAACCTTGGATGAGATTCATGAAGGTATCTATGGAGCTTAGTCAAGTGGTCTAACTCTAGCAAAGAAACTCCTCTGTTTGGGGTATTACTAGCCGAATATGGAGAAGGATTCTTTCCAATATGTAAAGAAATTCCAAAAATCTCAAATCCATGGCAACCTTATATATGCATCGGCATAGGGAATACAACCCTTTGCATCAACATGGACTTTTTATCAGTGGGGAATCAGTGGGGACTAGATTTAGTAGGCAAAATTCACCCTTCTTCATCCAATGGACATAAATTTATCATTATGGCCATGAAGTACTTTACAAAGTGGATTGAAGTTGTATCCCTAACCACAACCACATGGAAACAAATTTCATCCTTTATCTTAAATTACCTTATTTGTTGGTATGGTGTTCCTCAATCAATTATCACCAACAATGGTAGTCCTTTTAAGAATCAGGATGTCCAAGAACTGTGTGAGTAGTTTCATATCCAACACCTTTTTTTGACATTGTACAATCCTCAAGGAAACAACCAAGTAGAGGCCTTAAAAAAAACTATTCTGGAAATCTTAAAGAAAATGATCAACGATGTTGGATGTGATTGGCACATTCAATTGAATCCTAATTTATGGGCATATTGAACCTGAATTAGAACACCTATAGGAGCTGCACCATATACCTTGGTATATGGATCATAGGCCATTATACTTATTGAGGTTGAGATACCATCACTCTGTGTGTCACTAAAAGGAATCATTTTAGATGAGGACTATCGAGTGTCTAGACTTCAAGAGTTGGAAGTGTTAGATGAGTGTCATTAGCAAGTTGTAGATCACTTGAAAACATATCAAAAAAGGATTTCCAAAAGCTACAATCATAGATTCAAACCTAGAAAATTTTAGGTTGGTGACTTGGTATTAAAGGAAAACCCTCACAATCAACAGGATCGTGAAAAGAAGGGTAAGTTTGAACCAAATTGGCCAGGTCCCTTCATCATCATATTAGTCTATGGATCAGGATCTTATCAATTGTCTACATCTGAAGGGAATTTTTTTGATGAACCTATCAATTGTATCCATCATAGAAAGTTCTATACTTGAATTATCCAGTGCACGAAAAAAGTCTTGAAAAATACCCAAAATAATAAATCAGATAATGTCCTAAAAAAATGGTCACCTTGATGAAAACCTAGAAAACAAACGTCTTGGTGACAAAAAAAAATCAAAATATAAACAAAGGAAAAAATACAAAAGAAGTTAAAAAAAAGCATAAAACCTAAAAAAGTGCAATAAAAAAAAGTAGTAAGAACCTGGCAATAGGCACTATTTGTGATAGACTAGTTTTTCCATCTATTTGAGTGCATCTTGGTTGTTCATTTTTTCCATCATTTTGCTTATCATTGAATAACCTCATGTACATATCCTGGCAATGTGGCCGTGTCTCACCCTAGCTTGGGGGGAAAATATTGAACTCACTGGGGACAATAGACTATGGGCTTAAACAAAACTAACAAACAACAGTATGAAAAACATAGAAAATACAATGATCATAGGGAAACTCAACATCAAACAATCAACAATCATCTGAATATCAAACTATCCAAATCAAGCAACTTGAATCAATCAATCAAATCAAATCTAAATGGATGATATTCTTTTGAGTCATGATTTTACTACTTTAGCTTGAATGTTCAAATATTATACTTTGATTTTTGTTATCATATCTTTGGAGCAACTCAATAATGTATTAAACTAGAGAAGCAAGGAAGGAGTATAATTTTTATTTGTCTGTTGTCTGGGAATTGATCATTATTATTGTGTGAATTGTTGCGAGATGTGCTCCACCAAGTATCACTAATGAAATTTTGGATTCACATAGGAAAATGATTGATTCTTGTCTATTTTACACAAGAAATGCTTAGGTCATCTTGGTTTAATTAAACCTAGATGCTTGTGTTAACTTGCAATATCAAAAATCATGAAAGTAGTACTTGGGTCATCATGGTCTAAATTACACCATTGATGCTTGTACTCACTTTCAACATTTCAAAGGCTCAATGATGATAAAAAGCATGCTAAATGGATTTCTAAGATGACAACTTTTTCATATGTAGACTTGCATACTTAAATTAGATTTCATTCATATTAGCTTTGCATCTACAAAATAGATTGTTTCGAGGTTGGCAAATATTTCAAAAACAATGTTATCTCTATCATTTAATGGAATGAGTATACTTGACATTAACAAAAACATTATCATTCTCATGTAGTTGCATAATCATTTGCATGGAACATATTGGAATGCAATATAAATTTGATCATATTTTTACATTATCATAACAGTCATTCATTTATACATCGCATTATATATTTGCATTAGAAAAATATCAAAAAAAATCATGCATATAGTGGGATTATCATATCATTTATTTTTCCATGCATTATATCATACATATTTGCATCAGAAAATATCAAAAAAAAAAAATTACATCACATATCACTCGCATTATGACATTCATCTCATCGCATATTCATATTAACATCATTTACCATTGCATCCATACATCATAATTTCATGAGTGCATATTCATAATATAATTATCATATAAGCATCACATGACATATGGAATATGGAAACTAAATGCATATATCAAACACAACCATCATGAAATCATATAGAGCACATATAGATAAAAAAAACTATTGCATGCCATATAAATCTCAAAAATTATAATGTCAAGTATAAAATGATGTCTGAATAAATGTCAAGAGATACAATATCAAAATGGCAGAGTCAAAATTGGAGTGTACATCATCAAATGTCTCAAAATACATCAAGTATGATCAAATGGAGCTATGAAGTTCTCCCCCTAGACCTCATTGATCTCATTAGGCCTCCTAGGAAACCACCTAATGAACTTGCACTGGGTGCACCTATACCTAAGTCTGAACTAGGATCTCTATGGGGTGGTTGTGTCACACCCATGCTAGTGGTCTGAGAGTGGTTGTGTGCTAATATGGACTCTGCATAACTCACTCTCTTCTCTATTGGCACAACTTGATGATATCGGCCCTGATAATAATTGACCTCTCAGGTGACTCAGGTAACCTGTCTCATCATGTCACCCATAGTGGTCCCCTATACCACTCTCTGCAATCTGTTAGATAAGGCCATTGCCTGCTCACCCCGTTGTCTAGCCACATCTCTCTCAGCTATCAATGTGGCTACTTGAACCTGTGCCTATGCCAATAATTCCTGCACCTATGCTAACTGACCCTGTAGTTTCTGTACCTACACCTGTAAAGCCGTAATCTAAGCCTGCTACTATTGCAAGGGTACCCCTATCTATATGCATTGTTGTGCTATAGCCACCAAAGATCTCCTCCTCCAAAGAACCATTAGATCTCTCACATCAAATGCAAGACTTCCACCTCTACCACCACAACCCCATCTCCATAATCACTATTCTCTACCACCTCTTCCTCCTCCACCTACAACCATGTACGACTTCCCTCTCCTCCTCATCTAATAGGGGCACCAACTCATCTGGGTTGGAGATCCATGGGAATGGATGTAAAAAGAGATATTGTGCATACTCCTTGGATATCAAAGCATCACCAACCTCTGGATGATAATCCTAAATAATCAGTTGTAAACCTTGGTACTCCTCAAATGAAAAATCATATGAAAGGGTGGGCCCCCACTCTATAGCATCAATCTATCACCATGCATAATGGGTGACACCCAATGGCATGTCCTGTAACCGACCATACTATCACATCACCCTCCTTAGTAGGAATCTCTCAATCAAAAACTGGGTCCTCCTGATTAGGTACATTGACTGGCACAAATATGACATCTTTGTATCGTCCTCTACCCATGGCTCACAACCAATGTAGGGCCACCATACAACTAACTCAAGATCGTCTAGTACATTCCTCTAATACTCCAATTTTCCCAGCCTATGCTGTACAACTGGACCTATGTAGCCATTAACGTAAGGTCTCCCAACTGGCCGATGTCTATCTACAACAGGATGTGTGATGGCTAAATGCTCCCATGTCCAAATCTATAACAAGGTGACTCCAGTTGAAAAAATATCTCCTCTGAGATAAACCACCTGGTGTCAATCATGGTATAAATGGGCAAGCATGCAACACCCCAAGCATATCTGGTACCCTGTAAGATCATTTAATCCAAGATATGACCCCATCCAACTAACATTCCCTTTAACCTATGGTCAGGACATAAGAAACCTCTAATGAATCCAACAAGCATAGATGATAGTGTTGCATATGCATCAACCATCTCTCTCTAGGGAATCTCATAACCACACATCCGATCATCCTTGAATACTCTATGCAAAGAATCGGTCCCTCCATGCTTAGTCTGATCATATAATGCCAGTTCTCTAACAACAAGTATCCTCATAATGCAGTACACATCCTTCAGGGTCACTGTCATCTCATTGGTAGGTAGGTGAAAGGTGTTATGCTCACTATGCCACCTCTCTACTATGGCTTTCAAGAGTCCCCTATTAATCCTAATCTGGGGCATATATAACAAAGAGGATAATATACAACATGCAATAACAAATATCTCAGGTTGCATCAGCTGAGATATTAAATCCCATGTCCAAGGAAAACACTTGTGAATCTGCAAATTTTCCAAAGGCTCCTATCATCATAAAATATCGCAAATCAGTAATTTTGTCAATCAATCAACCTATCAATCTAATCAGCTCTAGTGAGACTTTGATCAAATCTCATGAGCATCATTCTATCATTCAACCTCGCCTATCATGAGGTTTATCAATCATTCAACCTCACCTATCATGAGGTTTATCTATCACTAAACCTCACCTATAATGAGGTTAATCAGTCAATTTATAATTATTCCTCACCTATCATGAGGTCAATTATCATCAATCAATCATTGAATCTCACCTATCATGAGATCAATAATAATCTAAATCTATCAGGATCATCAATCATAAACACATCAAAGGTTGATGCGATCAAAGAAAATTAAAATCAAGGAGTTTACTAAAAATTACATCTTTTTGACTTGGATGCACTGAAATAGTCTATCAAAGTGCTAAAAATTTCAATGTGCCATTTAAATTCATCAATGCACCAAAATAGATAATCAATGCGCCAATACGTTGAATGTGCCATTTCAGCCTGTCAATGTGCTAATTTAGGCTATCAATGTACTATTCTCCTAAATGCACTGTTTCATTCATTGAATGTGCTAATTCAGGCTATCAATGTGCTATTCTCCTAAATGTGCTATTTCATTCATTGAATGTGCTAATCTATGCTATCAATGTGCTATTCCTATATATGCACTATAAAATCCTATCTACGAGATAATTCAGTAAATGCACTACTTCCTACCAAGGATGCGCTAAAAATATACTTATATTCATAAAAATAGTAAATGCACTAAAATAGTCATTGAATGCACTACATCGGGAATTGAAAGCACTAAAACTATGAAAACATAATTTAAAAATGAAAATGGAGGGGAAAATGATTTGCACAAATTACAAGAAAGTTTTTCGGGGTACGTACCAGAGTTCCATAAGTTTCCAGGCAGTTGTGACATCACACCTGCTCGAATTGGTGTGTGTGGTAGGGAATCACCATCTTGCTCCAAATGCACAAATTTTCTCAATCACTCTCAAATTTCAAAATCAAAATGCACAAATGAGCTTCTAATCCAATTTTTGAATATTTTAAAGGCTAATTAAGTGGGATATTTATGGGATTGATTTATTTTATATTCCAAAAGGGCTTAATTCATTCATTCATCATAGGGGAAGTTTCAACATCATTTGTCGGGAGATGTAACACCCCGCCATGCAAACGCCATAGGACAACTACAACAAATACAGAATAATTTTTTTTAAATAATAAATAATAACACATTGCAACATTAAACATTTATACAACATATATATAACATAAATCAATTAACCTAATCCTATGGGGTGCATGGTGCGTTACTTAAACGAACCCAACAAACGATATGCGATACTAACTAAGCAAAATAAAGAAACGAGAATGAACATAAAAGTTATTCAAGAATAGAATATAATCTCATTAACATAAATCACATAATATTACATACCACTTCAAAGTTCAAATTACAAATGTGGAATATATTTCCACAGATACAACATAGTATACAATTCCAAGTTACATTACAAGGCCTCTTCCCTTATAACATTGGGAAGGGTAAAATCAAATTACAAAAGTACATAAATGAAAGAGAATTCTTCAAGGAATAGTCTTCTTAATGTGAGCTCTGAGATCACTACAACTGCATCCATGCCTCAATCACAACTATTGATCCAATGGGTTCATTGCACATTTCCACCCAACTGTGTGAACCCGAAGGAATACCCCTTGTACAAGGAGTCGGTAAGAAAGAACCCTCGACCACATACTCAAACATAAAGGACACATGTCACAAGATTCAAGCCCATGGAACAACATAAACATCGATAGTAAAATAAAAAACTAACACAACTCAAACAACTCAAACAATTCAAACTACTAAAACAATTCATACTACTCCAGAGGCACAAGTACAAGGGAAACAAAGGGGCACAATGGGAGAGTGTCATTGCATGGCCTTACATGGATTAACCAAGCTACCTAACATTAGGAAACGAATCCAACTCTGTGGATTAACCAAGCTACCTAACGCTAGAAACTACCTCCATCTATGGTTAACCAAGAAACCTATCTCAAGGCACTGCCCCATAGGGTAACTCATGCAGAGTCAACTACCTTTTGTGGAAGACAAGGTAGTGACCTGAATGACCAAGTCTTCCCACCCGTCCTTAGCCTTAGGGAGTGCTAACAGTAGGGGTGAGGTCTCTATTTTTATCTTGTTATGTGATAACTAACCCAACCCACTATGTTAATTAATTAGGTTTTCACTTAATTAAGGAAACTCTACCACGGGTGACCACTTGTACTCTAACCCCGAGAAGAGCCACTCTCCCCTATGGTTGCCCTAAAACCAAAAACCAAGAGATGGGTACCACAATGCCCAAACCAAAGAATCAGAACCACAACAGGGTACCTCCCACTAACTCCCACATGGTAACAACATGAACAACATAAATGCAACAATAGAAACACATACACATATTCCCTAACCTCTGGAGATAACACTATTCCATAAAAGACATACTAAAAAGCCACATTTAATTTAATAACACTACACCATTAACTAACATACATTTAATTAAATAAATCATTTAAGTCTCCATTAAATCCATCATTTTCATCAATTTTAAAATAAGATGAGCAAATTCACTAAGATTTCAATTTAATCAAAACCCAATATTTAATTTAATTAAATATCCTCCTATAATTAAATCATTCACTAATTAAATAACTAAGTCTATAAATTTTCTATAAACTAATCTCAAGAGAAACAACGATAATTTCTTGATTTAATAAACATAATAAAATATACTTTTAAAATTAACATTACTAACTTAATTTATCAAACCCAAGATATCTATTATTTACTAAATGCAAATTTTCAATTCTATTATATTTCTCAATTTTAATTCTTTTCCACACAACAATATCTAAATTTTGATTTTCCTAGATAAAATAAATCTAACTTTTAATTTAAGAAAATTAGTTATAAATGAAAGCAGATCAAGTCTATTATTTAACTAAGTTCAAAAATCATTTTTGAGCTACTTAATTAATTTTTGTAATTAATCTGATTTTTTTTCTAGAATACTATCAAACTGAAACAAAAAATAAGGAAAACCAATTTCCCCAACAATATAAAAATGCAATTATTTCTCTATCATTTAAAAAAGAATAAAAAGGAAATCATTTTCAGACAGATTTTTAAATCAATTACATTTTCCTTTTTAATTTTAAAATTTATCCAAACAGTGTTTTACATTAATTCCTTTTCCTTTCCAAAACACTCAGACACATTTCCAGCCTATACATCGTATGCATATATATATATATATATATATATATATATATTTTATATATACATATGTGTATATATCCATACGAAAATAAATACATATTTTAAATTTATTTGATGCAACTAAAATTGAAAATGTAACACTAACCTAATACTTTACTTCCCAACAAATATATATATACATATATACATATATATATATATATATATATATAACTTCTCATTAATAATAACTTTGATATTAAGTCTTCCACTATAAAAGAAAACATGACATATATATATATATATATATATATATATATATATATATATATCTTATTAAAATAACATTCACATTTTAAAATAAACCATAGCACACCTTAATAATAGGCGGCGAACTAACCAAACACGTAGGCTTAAACAAAATGGGGGAGGGGCGATTGAACACAGTCGTACCCCCCCTCATACCCAAAGCATGAAAGGGAGTGGGGAGGCAGTGGAGGCTCAACCTCCACATCACCATCCCCATATGGGGGTGGTGGTGGGAGGCAACGCCTCCCCCAACCTTCCCCATAGACAAAACAAACAAAAACAAACAAGCCTCAAGCTTTAAACATAAATTTCGAACCTGCCCAACAATAAGGGAAAAAAAAAAATGTCCCCCATCATGCCATACAACGTCGACTAAAAGAATACCAAGGGTTTCATACAAAATATAAAATGATATATATGTGTGTGTGTGTGTGTGTGTGTGTGTGTGTGTGTGTGTGTGTGTATTTATTTTACTCAACTAGATTTCAAGAAATAAATTGCAGCAACCAAAGAAATAAATATATCACAGAGGATTAAAATATTATCATCAAAGAGATATACAAATTCTCCAGGAAATTAATTACAATAAAACAACAGGGAAGACAAACAAATTTTTCCAGAATAACAAATTGGGGAAACAAATTATAGAGGCAAGAGGAGTATCAACAAAAGAGATTTCCAAATGAGAGAGGGGTTTCCAAAAATTACAAAATGAGATCAATAAATTTTCGAAATGGATACAAAGAGGAAAGAGGGAAATCCATGAACAGGTAAAACAATTTTACAGAGAAAAAGGGATTTTATATATTTTAAACATTATTTCTTTTTCCTCTTTCAAAAAATAAATTTACAGAGATCTAATAAGAATTTGAATTACCTGAAGTCCAACACAAGCTCGATTCGAGGACGAGTTGTGCAAATCCAGGCAAAAGAAATCTTCAAAACCAGAGATATATATGAACACCCACAAAAACAAATTCAATCAAAACCCCAATGCAAAACCAAATTTAAATTTCCTTGATCCAATCGACGAAAAACTTCAAAAATTAATTATCCCACTATAAAAAAAATTTCAACAAAAACTGAGTTGCAGAAATTTTCCCCATTTTTCCAATTTCTTCCCACTGGCTTTTTAAAAAAAGAAACAATTGGAAATATATATTTTTCTAGAAAATTCAATCAGGAGTTGTCATAGAATTTCCAGCAACTTCCCATGCAAAAATCCACTTAACACAAAAAAAAATTCACTTCCCAAATTTGGAAGAGAATCTTCCAATTTTAAATTTACACAATAAATTCCTTTTTAAATACTTTAAATCTTAATTAATTAGATTCACCTTTAACAATGTAACACTTAACTAATAATAATTTTAGCCATATCTCACTTTATTAATATTTTAGGTTAAAGTTTATCTTATAAAAAATATCACTTTTTAGACCAAGACAATTATAATAATGTTTCCCAACTTAATTTCTTTTCAAAATTAACGTGGTTGTGGGTAGATTTCTTTCCTTCCGTCCAACTGTGGATATGGTTCGGAAGTGGGTTGTTGCGAAATGGCGTCTCAAGGGGAGTGTGGAGATATGTGCTATGGCTGGTGGTCTCTTTCTTTTCAGGTTCATGGCTACGGAGGACATGGTGGTGACTCTTTCCATGGGTCCTTGGGTGTATGGAAAACACATCTTGGCTATGTGTCATTGGAAGTCGAGGTTTGACTCTACTATGGACCTAAACAAGTTAGCTCCAATATGGGTTTGGTTTCCTAGCTTACCTCTAGAGTATTGGGATGAAGCCATTTTCAAAAGTATTGGGGATTCTTTGGGTCAGTTTGTCACCACTAACTCTATCACCAAATCGAAATCCAGGTTAGTTTTTGCAAGATTTTGTGTTAACATCTGTGTTAAGAAAACTCTTCCTAACACGGTCAAGTTGTGCTCCAAGTTTGGTAACTAGACCCAACCGGTTTGTTATGAAAATGTTTTTGTCTATTGTCAAAAGTGTGCTAAAGCTGGCCACCTTATCTCTAACTGCAAATCTTCTTTCAATCAGGAGCCTAAGGTGGATAGTACCTTGAAGAATATTACACCTCCCATGGAGAATGTTTCGCCTCTGAAGGAGGCCACTGGGGTCAATCCTCCAATTACTTCACCTACCTTTCATGACCCACCGCCTTCACCCACTTTTTTTGACCCACCGCTTGGTATGGTCAACTCCAGTGTTGGTCTAACGACTCTATCTTTAAATGAGTCTACTATCAAACCCATGGATGTCCAAATGGCCCAGGGCCTTGGTTCTTTGGTTGTTGATCCTCTACTTGTTGCGGGCTCTGCGGGGACATGTGAAACAATGGGTGAGGAAGGGGAGATATGGGAAGAAGAGAGTATCACAGTATTTGATGAATCTATGGAGAGTACAAAGGGCTTGAAGCTTGAGAAAACTGCATAAGAAGATATCTAGACAACACCAAAAAAAAAGGGAGGAAGAAGAAGGAAGATGTAGGAGGGGATTCAAAACCAAGAAGACCTAGCCAAAGACTCACTAGGATGAGAGAAACTACAAATGAGATTACCTTGGGTAAATAGAGGACATTGGGCATGTCCTCTAAGAAAGGTCAGAAATGAGAGTTATGTCGTGGAATGTTCGTGGGCTCAACAACACCCACAAAAAAATTGCTTTGAAGAACTATGTCCTGGAACATAAGATTGATGTGTGCCTACTACAAGAAACCAAAATGATTAAGACAAATTTTGATAAGATTGCTAAATTTATTTGGCCAAATGCTTCCTACTTATATAGTGATGTTGAGGGTGCTTCAGGCGGTTTGGCTGTGCTTTGGAACCCCTCTAGATTTTTGGGTTCAAAAATTTTTCACTATAAAAATTGTGTGGGGGCCTCTTTTTCTTACCTAGGTGACTCTTGGTCTATAATCAATATTTATGCTCCTAACCAGAGGAATGTGAGGAGTACTTTGTGGTAGGATCTTGTTGTTAAAATTAATCTCAATAGGGGAACCTGTTGGTTGGTAGCCGGGGACTTCAACTCTCCTCTCTTCCCTTTGGAGAAAAGCAGTGGCTTGTTGGACTACTCTGATAGAATGTATGACCTCACTAATTTTTTGAACTCTTTGAGATTGATATAAATTGATCTTAAGGGCCAGAAGTTTACCTAGTCAAACAGACGCTCTAATGAACATCTGATTCAGGTTCGGTTAGATTGTTTTCTTTGCTCCCCTCATTAGACTAATATTTTAAATGCCAATCTAAAAACCTTGTCCAGAACAATGTCTAACCACAATCCCCTATTGTTGACCTCAAATATCTAGCATGCTATGGGCCCCATCCCATTCTATTTTGAGATAATGTGGAATTATCACCCTGACTTCAAAAATAAAATTGCAGAATGGTGGAATATCCCTGTTCATGGCTCCCCCATGTTCATGATTTTTTTCAAACTCAAACTTATTAAAAACATGGTTAAAATATGGAATAAGAGTGTGTTTGGTGACGTGTTTCAAAAAAAAAAGTTGTTAGAGGAGGAATTGAGAACTTTACAAAAGTAAATGGAGGAAGGAGATGACAGTCAACAGACTCATAGCCAAGAAATGGAAACTAGGAAGGAATGGGAACGAATCCTCAAAAATGAGGAAATATTTTGGAAGCAAAAATCTAGAGTCCAATGGCTAAGGGAGGGTGACAAGAACACCTCCTTCTTTCATGTGTCTCCCATCAAGAATAGGAAAAGAAATCAAATTTTTGAACTGACTGATACTTCTAGCATGGTGATTTCGACTCCCACCCAGATTGGCCTTCTAGCTACTAATTAGTTTCAAGAGGCTTACTCGGCCCCAACTGAAGTGCTCAACCCAACTTTGGACAATCTGCTGCTCAACTACCTTCCAACCATCATCTCCCAGGATGATAATTTGGGGATTCTCAGTGTTGTTTCTCTGGAAGAAGTTCAGTTGGCTACCTTTAGTATGGGGCTTTCAAAGCCCTGGGCCCTGATGGTTTTCCCCCTTCCTTCTTTTAGATATTCTAGGATACTGTAGGTGGGGACCTTATGCTAGCAGCTCGTGATTTCTTCAAAACTGATAAAATCCTTAAACAAATGAACCACACCTTTATTGCCCTAATTCCTAAGATTGGTGATCCTCAATCCATGACTGATCTCTAGCCTATTAGCCTGTGCAACACCTTTTACAAAATCCTATCCAAGATCCTAGTGAGCAGTATCAAGCCCCTTCTTGATAAACTCGTCCTACCCAAAAATGTTTTTTCCTTGGGCGCCATATTCTTGATGGTAATCTAACCACTCATGAGCTTCTCCATTCTATGGATAGATGTAATTATGCGGGGATGACTCTCAAATTAGACATTTCTAAAGCTTACGATAAAGTTATATGCGAATTCATCCCTAAGGTTTTGGCCAAGTTTGGGTTCAATAATTGGGTTATTAAACTCATAATGGAGTGTGTTAATACTGTCAAGTATTCTATTTTGTTCAATGGGACCCCCTTTGGGTTTTTCTCTGCTAGTAGAGGGATCAGGCAAGGTGACCCCCTATCTCCCTATCTCTTTATCATGATAGCTGATGTGTTGAGTAGGAACTTTACTAGTCTGTTGTCGGAGGGATCTATTAGGGGAATTAGAGTGGCTTCCTCCCTAGACCCGGTTTTGGTGCAACAATTTGTGGATGACACCTTTCTCTTTGGGAAAGCCTCTGTGGTGGAAGCTAGGAAATGGAAAACCTGCCTAAACAATTATGCTTCCTATTTTGGTCAAAGCATCAACTACAATAAAAGCATGATTTATATCTTTAACAACACACCTAACTTGCAAGCCAAAGTGATTGTGGTTTTGGGTTGTTTAAGTGGGACCCTCCCCTCATTTGACCTTGGGCTCCCTCTCATGGTTAAGGAGGTCTCCCCTAAATTTTGGAATTTGGTGCTTGGAAGGATTCAAAGGAAACTGGCTGGGTGGAAAGGTTTCATCCTAAGCCATGCTGGTAAGCTCCAACTTCTCACTGGTTCCCTTCAAGGAATAACAACTTACTTTCTCTCTATTTTAAAGATACCTAGGTACATTGTTGATAAATTTGAAAAAATACAAAGGAACTTCCTCTGGTCTGGGACTGAGGATAAGAATAAATTTGCTCTGGTCAAATGGGAAGAGGTCTGCTAGCCCAAAAATTGTGGTGGCCTTAGGATTAGGACTATAGTCAACACTAACAAGGCCTTGATGGCCAAGGTGGGATAGGATAAGATAAAGAATACTAAGGATTGGTGCAAAATAATGAATTCCAAATATCTTCAGAATAGTCCTTTGGTTAACTGCCTATCAAAGGTTCACCCCCAGGGCTCCTTGGCCTAGAGGAGCATCTGTAGCACACAGAGCCTGCTAAGGAATGTGATTAAATGGAAAATGGGCAATGGAAATTGGATCAGATTTTGGGAAGACCCATGGTTAATTGATATCCCCCTAGAATGTTCTAATTTTAGGAATCTCAAGAGGTTGGCCCAGAGGTTCTTTGGACTCCATATCAGTGGTTATGTTTCTAGACCTCCTGGGGCTAGGGTGTGGAAGAACCTAATCCTCTGATGTCCTCTATCACAAGTCCTTTGTTTCTTGGCTAGGTCTCTCTAGGAATTACTCTATCTTACCAGGCTTCCCTCCTATGATAGGGCAGATGAGTTTTTTTGGAATTTTGAAAAACACGGGGATCTATCTATTAGGTCGGTGTACAATCTGTTGATAAACTAGGGTACTATAGTAGACCCTTGGAAGAAGATATGGAATTTCCATATGATCCCTAAAATAAGTTTCTTCTGGTGGACTACCTTCCATAATAGGATTCTTACTCAGGAAAATTTGAGGAAATAGGGATTTTATATCCCCAACAGATGCTTACTATGTAAATGCAGTAAGGAAACTGTCAATCATTTATTGTTACACTGTTCATTTGTTGTTGAAGTCTGGGGGTTGGCTTTTGAAAAAATGGGCGTTTCTTGGGTCATGTGTAAGGATACCATATCCTTCATCTTGGGATGGCTTGGTCCCTATTACCACCCCTTTCCTGGTGAAATTTGGAACCAGGTCCCTCCTATTATTGGTTGGTGTTTGTGGAAGGAAAGGAATAATAGGGTCTTCAGAAATATAGAGAGGAATCCTAGGGAAGTTTTTGGTATAGGTGTCCGACTCATTGAGGAAAACATTTATCTCTTCAATGGGAAACCCTTGGAGATGGGACCTTTTGATTATAAAATAAGAATGGCCAAGTCCTGACACCAAAAGTTAGAGGCTAGCTCGTTCGACAATTCTAAATCCCTGGCCTAAAAAAATACCAAATGGGAGCCTCTAGGCAGAGGCTAGTTCAATCTCAATTTTGATGGGGTTGATAAGGGCAAGCCATACAAGGCTAGCATTGGTGGAGTGATTAGAGGCCTCAGGGGGGTTCTAGTTGTTGGATTCGTGGGAGGTATTGGTTTCCAATCTTCTATTGTGGCGAAAGCTCGTGCGTTGCTCAAGGGCCTCCAAGTTGCTATCTCTCTGGGGATTGTGAACCTCCACATTGAAGGGGACTCTAAGTCCATTACTAATGTTGTGAATATGGGTAGACTAATTGGGTGGAGTACGAAGGATATTATGTTGGATACTAGTGTTGGATACTAGGTTCCTTGTATCCAAGCTAAGAGCAAAAACTGTGACACATATTTTCAGGGAGGGTAACCAAGTGGCAGATGCTTTGGCTAATTGTGGTACCTATTGGGGTCACTCTAAATGTTGAAGGAATATGGAGAATTTACCACCAAGGATTCAAGATATCATCTTGAAAGAACAAAACACCACTTATTATGATGATTTGAAATCTCTGAGTGATGGGTGTTGTTTGGGGGGCCCACTTGGTTGTCCTTTGGGCTTGGTGGAAGAGTTCTAATGCCGAGGTGGCCTACAAATGGTGGAATTCAAAATTAAAGGCTATTTATGTGGTTAAAGAAGGTGGCTCTACGAAGGGATTAGGAAAGTACGAGACATTGATGAATTTGAGAGGCTATATCATGCGATATCTTCTCTATGGGATTGTTTTAATCCATCATGCCCTTCATAAGACTATAATTATCAATGTTGATATGACCTTTCATAATGAAGGAATGCTACCTTCTAGCACCTTCGACCTTGCTAGTTTAGCGCGGGCTCCTAATTATGCTTACATTGAAATTTCTAAATTTGGCCAAGTAGCCACCATGCCTTATATTTTGTGCAATTGCACGATGGCCAAGAAACCCTACATGCCCACCAATTTCCACTTAGCTTGTCGTAATCATCTTAAGATCCAGATTAATGCCACCATTATTTCTTCTTGTGGTGATCTTCCATTTCACGTGTGATTTGCACACTGGCGTCATTATCCAACGCTGCAATCTTTGCCTTAATATCCACAATACGAAGAAAGCCTATTGCTCTATTGGTGTTTCTAACATTCATTCTCTACAAGCTCTCTAGTTTCTTGTGTAGGTAAACATCATGGGTGGTGACCGCATTCGGACTGAGCCTAATAATTGCGAAGAGTTCCGTAAGAATCCTTTGGTTTGGCATATTTTCACTGAGGGTGGCCTTGCTCTTCTCATGGAGATTCTGGTTGGCCATGACCCTATCTTGTCTAGTCAATTCGCTAATTCTTGGAAGGACCGAAGGGTTACAATGGGTGGCATTGCCTTTGAAGTCAGTGAAGAGGTTATAGCACAAGCTACCAGAATGCAGTGCATTGGGAAGAAATATCCTAAGTATACTCAGACTCCGGACAATGACAGTTTGAAATCTTTCTTCATGGGGAACGAGGAACTAGTCTGAAACTAGTCGGGTTTTGAACATGAAGCCCTTTTGAAGCGTTGGGACCAGGTGTGTTTAGCCCTTATGAAGTACCTCACACTTGAAGGTAGGTTTAAAAGCTTTTTTTTCTATCACTTTCCCCTTTTGAATCATCTAAGGCATAAAATACTACTTAGTTTTCCTTTCTTTCTGCTCATGGACCTGGAGAATTCAGTTGAAAAATACAAGGAAATGGCCAGTCTTAACCCAAATGAAATTCTGCCTCTATCGCTCCATCGGGGGCTTCTCCTGAGACTCTACCATTTTCATTTGGCCCTATGTCCCCCAAGAGCCATTTCTTTTGTTCGTATTGATGAAATTGAACCCCTGGCTATTGCAAATATCTCTCCTATTGAATCTAAAAGCCCTTCACGAAAAACCCACCTGGGTAGTGCTGAAAACCCCAAAACTAAACATGTTGCCAAAAAAATTAAAGGAGGGGCAAGAAATGCACATACTAATGCTACTGCCAGCCTTTGTGAACTCAAGGCCACCTCGACTAAGTCTTCTTACAGAGCCACCACAATGAAAAAGGAAAGGATGGTGAAAAAGGTGCACCGAAGCCGATGGTGAAGGAGGGTAAAGGGAAGAATATAATAGGGAAAGATTCTAAATGTGATATGATCATGGGGAACATGGTCATGAATGGAGGGGAGACTACCATAAGAATATCTAGGAGATTCAAAAAAAAAAAAGATAGATTATTGAGGACTCGAAGGAGGAGTAGACTGACAACAAGGATTATAAGGAAGAGGAGACCGAGGAGGAAGAGGATGAAAATGTGGAAGGGCCCCATTTTACCCCAGACAACAACAAGATACCGAAAGAGACTATGGTTTCTCACTCTTTGCACCCCCTAGTTGCTGAGCCTGGTGAGGTCCCAAGAACCACAGATGATGGGGAGGAGCTTCGTGCTTTGGAAAAGAAGATGGACACGCTTGATAAAATATTTAGAGGGCTGACCCACTTCATGATGAAGTTGGGTCATTTCATTAGTAGCACCCTGTCCACTATAATCAAGGAGGAGATGAAGGGCAATAATGCTCAAGAGAATCAAGACTGGGTCGGAGATGACATTGTGGACCTTTTGTTCAAAAACCGGGACAATGCCAGTTAGCTACTGCCTGAGCCGATGTTTTGTGTCTTTGTTGTATTTTTGTGGTCTCTATGTTGTTAATGTGTTGTCTTTGTTCTTTTTTGACGTACTGTTAGTTTTATAGACTTGTTCCTTTTTGTCCCTTGTGGCTTGTTGTGTAGGGTACAACACCCTATAAATGATGCTTACTTTTTCAAAAACAATTTTATTAATTTAATTCAAAGAATCACTTCACAAATGTATAAAATAACAATAGTACGCTAATGTACTCACTATTTTTCGAAAGTATAAATATTATAAGCCACATTAGATATCTAATAAATTTAATATTTTACATCATGAAATAACATTTAATTAAAGCATAAATCACTAGACCAAGTCATAAATATACTTGTAAAACTCATGAGATAAAATAATTAAATAACAACCATACCCATACGAATGCAAAATGGACATGACAAGAACAATCCCTGAACCAACTACTGACTTAGGTGGGGGTACTTTCTTACCAACTCCTTAACCATATCAAACCATTGGGTAGATAGGATGTGCACAGATTAGACAATGCGGGTGGACTCGGCATCTGGTACCCGCATTCCTGCATAACATAAAACATCGAACATGTATATATATATATATAACTCATGATCAAACACATTGTGAAGGAGAGTTACGGTGAGGCAGGGAACTCACGGATGAGAGATGCCACCCCATCTCCTTCACCCAAATCAAAAACAGTAAAACAATATCTAAGCATGACATCATCAATATAACCCACAATGTAACATCATCATAACATGAGTATCTCACACATAAGTCCAACTATCATAATCAAAAGAGCATAGTTGTCTACCATGCCCAACACATGGTGGAAAAGATGTCAAACAGAGTATCACATATGCATCAGAACGTAGCCAGAACATCACACTGAAGAAAAACACACACACCAAAGCAGTAACAGAGTATTAGAACATGAGAGGCACTATAGGAGATAAATCATTTCAATATCAAATCATCATCAACTCATAAAATCATAAAAAAATTTAAAAAAAAATTTCACAATTTTAAAAAATCCTAAAAGTTCAAAAAATCATTGATTTATCTCCCGAGGGGGCATATATCCGTTATCACTCAAAAATCGGTGTTTGGGGCATATCAAAAAATATTTGCAATAAAATTGATTCTTTGAAGCAATGTGTAAACACATCACTTCAAAGAGGGGCAAAATGTATACACCTAAAAATGGTTTGGATAAATATAATTATTTGATTAATTAACCTTTAATTCATATATTTATAAATAAATAGAAATATTTATTTATATATTTCACATTCTATTTTCTTCTATCTTAATTAAATAAATAAATTCAATAGTTTTTTTATTTAATTATCTAATTTTTCTATATTAATTAAATAAACAAAATCACATAGTTTGTTTAATTATCATCCCCTTTTATTAAATAAAAAAAATTCAATTGTTTTATTTAATAATATATCTTCCCTCCAAAATTGAATAATTCAATTTTCCAATTGAGCACATGTCTACAACTTTTCTCTCAATAAATTTGAAAGCTTCAAGTTGTATTCAATTATGCTTTATCTTTCCCACCAATTTTGGAACAAACCTTAAAAAGTTGGCTTCATTCTTCCATAATTTCTTCCTGATCACTTGGAAAAATGTTTTACTGAGAAAAAACATCCCCTTCTTCTTCTCCAACTTCTTCATCTTCTACCATTGATTTATCCAGATCAAATATGAACCATTTCTTGCTGCCACATCATAATTTTCCTTTGAAAATCTATAAAAGCAACTTCTTGCTATAGGAAATGGATCCGAATTTTATGCAATCTTACTCTACAGGAATCATATTAGAGAAATTTAGCATACAACATTTGAGCAATCAGTAATTTAGAATCATATAGCAATCATATAGATTACAATCATGGTTTTCATATCAGTTGCATCTTAGTTTACAATAGTTAATCATATCATATAGATTTCATTATCAATCATTTCATCACAACATATCATATAGTTTATCATTCTCATTCTCTAGGTTGTCATTTCAACAATCACAGTGCACACAATCTAAGAGCCACTTTGGTTTAAACAATCCTTGGAGTTAGAGATCAATGGAATGATTTTATATATTTTATTATGCTTCGGTTAGATTAAATCTATCATTTGAATTCTCTAATAGTTTTTCATTAAGGTGTGTTTTTATTATTTCATTTACACATCGCCATTTTATGTGTGTGGAAAATATGTGTAAATGAAATAATAACAACACGACCTAATGAAACACTATTAGAGAATTCAAATGACAGATTTAATCTAATTGAAACATAATAAAATCTCTAAAATCGTTCCATTGATCTCTAACTCCAAATATTTATTAAACCAAAGTGACTCTCAGATTGTGTGCACTGTGATTGTTAAAATGACAACCTAGAGAATGAGAATGATAAACTATATGATATTATTTGATAAAATGATTGATAATGAAATCTATATGATATTGTGATACTGATAATGATATGATATGATTAACTATTGTAAACTAAGATGTAACTGATATGAAAACCATTATTGTAATCTAATATGATTTCTATATGATTCTAAATTATTGATTTCTCAAATGTTGTATGCTAAATTTCTCTAATATGATTCCTACAGAGTAATATTTCATAAAATTAGGATCCATTTCCTGTAGCAAGAGGTTTCTTTTATAGATTTTCAAAGGAAAATTATGATGTGGCAGCAATCAATGATTCAGATTTGATCTGGATAAATCAATGGTAGAATATGAAGAAGTTGGAGAAGAAGAAGGGGGATGCTTTTTCTCAATAAAACATTATGCCAAGTGATCAGGAAGAAATTATGGAAGAATGAAGCCAACTGTTTAAAGTTTGTTCCAAAATTGGTGGCAAAGATAAAGCATAATTGAATACAACTTGAAGCTTTCAACTTTACTGAGAGAAAAGTTGTAGACATGTGCTCAATTGGAAAATTGAATTATTCAATTTTGGAGGGAAGACATATTATTAAATAAAAAAATTTAAATTTGTTTATTAACTAAAAGGGGATGATAATTAAACAAACTATGTGATTTTGTTTATTTAATTAAGATAGAAAAATTAGATAATTAAATAAAACAAACTATTGAATTTTTTTATTTAATTAAGATAGAAGAAAATAGAATGTGAAATATATAAATAAATATTTCTATTTATTTATAAATATATGAATTAAAGGTTAATTAATCAAATAATTATATTTATCAAGACCATTTTTAGGTGTATATAGAAACGTATGGTGCTTCACCTACATGTGTGTGATGCAAATACAATTAGAGTTGATCAGATTGTGAGTAGAGTAGAGTATTGATTTAGATCTATGTGAAGATCATTTTGTACTTCATTGGAACTATAATCTAGCATATGATAGATGCTATTGTATAAATTCAAAAATGCTATATAGCCACCCCTTCTTTCTATCTCTCTTACTTTATGTGGGTAGTGAGTTCACTTGGACAGTGATTCCACCTAGTAGTGAGACTTTCTATAATATCTTATATCTGGATATAATATATTGTGAGCTAACCCTCACTGCACGGTTTTTTCCATTTTTGGTTTTCCATGTAAAAATATTGGTGTTCACTTTTCATGTGATTTTATGGATGTCTTCATGTTTTAATTCATCATTATAGTTATATTTACTATGAAAATTGGATTGCTTGTGCTTAATTGGTTTAAAGTAATACTGATTCAACCCCCTCTTAGTATTCTAGGTGTTCAACAATTGGTATCAAAGCTTGGATCCCTAGAAGGAGCTCGATTTCTTTGGGAAGATCTTGAAGTCTGAACACATGGCTGATAGAGAGTATCATATTCCTCTGGAAGAGATTCCTGCTATTGAATACACTAAAAAATATTGCATGATTGACAAATAAGAACTCAAAGTTGCTCTTGAAGATCTTAACAAAGTTGAAGATGAAAGTAAAGATATGAAGAAAAATTTTAAAGAGGAAAATGAATGTATCAAAAAATTGAGAGAGTGGATAAAGAAATTTAGAGAAAGGCATAAGGAAGTTAATGAATAATTACAATAAGCAAATGAGAATATCATTGGATTTAAATTTAAAATGAAAGAAAAGAAAAAGATTGAGGAATGTTTGAATGCAATGGTGGAAGAAAAATATAATGAGTGCATGAGGCTTGAACAAGAAGTGGTAAATTTGAGATCATATTTGGAGAAGGAAAGAGGCTATGAGGGAAAATTCAAGACAAGATCTACAATGCTTGATGAATTAATTGTAGGATAGAGATAATCTAAGGACAAAGGTGGTTTGGAGCTTGAAAAGGAAGAAATATCAAAATAAAATCAGAATGCAAAGAAGATTGAAGATAAGAAGAACAATGGTATGCTCCAAAATCAAGGAAAAAATTCTAGAAGACCTCCTATCAGATAACCAAATGCTCAGAGGTACTCATATTTCAATCGTATTTATTATTTTTGAAACAAATTTGGACATAGAGAAAAGGAGTGTAGAATCAGAATGAATCAAAATGTTTCATCCTTTATTGGTCAATGCTTTACATGCAAGAAACTTGGACATAGAGCAAGTGAATGCATAAGTTAAATGATGAATGGATATAACAATGGTAGAACGATTCAATCTTTCAAAGGTTATTGCTATAAATGTTATGCATTTGGACACAAGGCTAACCAATGTAGATCTAGACTGAATGAAAGGAATAATTCTAAGAGAAATATCATATGCAACAATTGTAGAAGGCTTGGACATATTGCCAAATTTTACAAAAAAAAAATACAAGGAAGAATGATTCGATGAAGAAGAATGAACTAGTTAAGAAGATTGATCTGGATGAAGTAAAGAAGGAAATATAAAATATATGGAGAAATAAGGAAGAGATTGAGGATAAGGGAGAATCTATACCACCCTCTAATGCAAATGTTTCCTCGAATAACTAATCCTAGAGCTATGGCTTAGGGGGAGATTTAATGAATAGATTATGACCCCCAAAAGAAAAGAGTTGCTTGAGATACAACATGAAGATATGTGTTGAAGAATGAAATTCTTAATTTGAGGAAGAAAATATTCTAATGTGGAAATTTGCGGAGCTTTGAAAGTTGAATGTGCATACAAGGTCTTAGGATTATCTAAAGCATTTATTTCTGAAATGGGTTAAATTGAAGAGTTAAAAGTGTGCTTGAGAAGAAAAAATCATTTCATTGACAGTATTCGAAGAAGAGTAAAGGAGCAAGAAGTGAGTTTGAAAGGTCTGAAGCATCTCCAAGTTGTAGAATTCTAAAACCCTACTTTTTAAAGCAAGAGAAAAAGGTATTTAACAATCTCTGGACATTTTATTTTTTTGGAATTATTAGTATAAGGCAAGTTGAATGCAATGGAGATGCCAAAAATTGTGAATATTTTTTAAAGACCACAACCCAAATTTAAGAGATATTCAGCCAAAGCTTTAGAAGTTGATCCCCTAGGTTCATTTTCACATATACCTCTTGGGGTTGTACCTACTGAAGATATTAGAGCTTATACTCATGGAAATATGTAAGATCACACCTACAAAAAATTATTCCATCTATGGGTAGATGAGTTGGTCAGTGAAGATTACACTTTAAAAACAAAATACAATATCTTGACAAAGAAGAAACTAGATATGTGGCACAAGTTTCTAGATTTTAGTAATGAAGAGAAGTGTATTAGAATGGCATTGAGTAGAATAAATGATTAGTTCATGTGGATTGATGGTCCCACATGATTACCAAAGAAATGATCAAATAAATCACTGGTTTATGGTCTATCCGACCAATTCTAGTTCAAAAATATGCCAAGAACAAAGACATAATGTTGCAAATGGGTACTACAATGAATCCTATCAGAAATCCAACAATTCAATATACAACTATGACGATTGGACATATGATTTATGGAGACAATTCAGTTTCTTCCACCATAATCCATGTGGTAGCGGATATGATTGAGAATAAAGGTGAATATGATCTTTGTGAGTTGCTCTGGTAATAACTAATGGAGAACCTAAAAGAAATAAAGAAGAAAAAACACGTATTCAGGCATGGTAAATTGATAATTTTTTTGGTTTTCTACTTTACGAACGAAGTTCTGGTAGTTGGAAAGGTTATTTGGTCAAATGAAAAACCTATTGCTCATCAAATAAGACACATAAGAAATCTGGGATATTTGGATGCTCAGGGTGATGCCCTTATAAAATTCTTTGCAATGTTTCAAAGGAGAATGAATATGAGATAGATAATTCAAAAACATGTGGTAAGAAAATACATGAATGACATTACATTTTTTATTTCCATTAATTATTGCATAATGGAAGCAATTGAACCTAGAATTGTTTAGGTCTTGGAGTTTGGTTATGAAGTGACACAAGAAGTTGTTGATAGTTGTGTTGAAGTGTTGTTGAATAATCCTAAGGATCCTACCATACCAATATTTGGAAACTTTAGAGAAAATACAATGAAAAATTCTCAAAAATTCAAGAAATCACAGATAAAGAGACAAATTGAGGTTGAGGCAAAATCATGTGCCAAAGAGTTTTGAATTTCATTGGACTCTACTAGGGCAGCTACAAATAAAGATAGATTTGAAATGATTATAGAAGAGGCCTTTGGTACCCCTAGGAGATTAGCTATTACATTTAGTAAGAAGAGGAGACCCACAGATGATCCTTAAATAGTCCATTCCATTAGGGAAGAAGAGAAGAAAACCACAAGGAGAGTTAAGAAGAAAGCCATGAGGAGAAAGGAAGCACGAATCACTGAAGAAGATATATATGATGCTAAACATGAGCATGAGATCAATTTAGTTGAAAATATACGACAAGAGATAAAGGAGAACTTCAAGAGATATGTATCCAGACTTAGAGAATAAGTTGAAGCATAAATTGAAGCATGGATTGTAGAAAATAAGGTATTGGACATCACAAAAAAGTGTTCATCTACACAAAAAAGTGGAAGAAATTTTGAAGGATGTTCATGCATGTGAAGAGGAAGCAAGGAGTCTATTTATATATTACATGAGTGGCCTAATGTTACAAAGAGAATAAAGGATGCCATGAATACAATTGAGATATAAATAAGTTATGCATTAAATACTTATGACCTTGTACAAGATAGAGATGATCAGAACTAGACTACTTTAGTAACCTTACTATTGATGGTGAAAATGACACAAACAACATGTAAACAAAATATCTCTACTCTATTTCTCTTGAAAAATAAAGACAACATATAGCAACCTAACTCCCAAGGTCCTGGTAGTTGGTTCTCAACTATCTGGTGTCACTCAATCAGTCCATGCAACTGTAATATTCAAGTGGCCTATCCTGGTAACAAGGAATACAAGCAATGACTTATTCATCGAGCTATTCTTAATAAATAAAGGGTATTTTAAATAAAAGAAAAAGATAGATCAGAGGGTAAATCAGTAAACATGAACAAAACTTATCTAGCATCCAAACATATATCTTCAACAATGAATGTTTTCCAACAGATCAAGAAGACCATAGCATGATACAATTTACAGAATAATCCATACTATTGAATGCATCTAAGGTGCATATTTTAACATCACAATTCACATATCACAACTATTTCAAAGATTCCAAAAGAACACACTTTCATTCATCGCTAAGATCATAGATCAATAGACTTCAATAAATCCAATTCATCGATAATATAACGAGATAATCCTTAAATCTGGATTCTTCTAATGACTTTCATCACATAAGAAACACTCATGCTTCAACACAATCATTGGCATATAGACAGATTATAACTCATCAACCTTATCAAGTAAAACATAATTCTCACACCATATTGCGTAAAACTTGTAATTATATTCAACTGTAAATAAAGTAACAATGTATCTCTGTAACAACTATGAAAAATTCTATCTCCTAATATCAGGTGGCCAATTCTATTCGCTATTAGCTGACCCTTACAATATGATACCCCAAGGGTATTTATAGATATACAAAAATCTGAAGTCCTCTCTATTTTAGGTCATTCCACCTTTTTCAGGAATTAAGTCTCCTTCGAAACTTAGATCAATTTGATCTCTAGTTCCCACTTTCATCACTTAGCTAAACTAGAAGAAAAGAAGATAGGAGAGAAGAGAAAACCATGTGCCTCAAAAACTACCAGTCCTGCATGCAAAGAAGAGAAGAAAGCCATGCATGCAAAGTTTGTTCTGCAATGTACTCATCATAACTAGAGAAGACTTGTTGTAGTATGTCCAATTCCGGACCATCAACCCAGATATCTTCAAACTTAATCCTTTCCAACTCCGCAGTAGCAAACCCTCTCATATCTTTCAGCTTCGTTAATTCCCTCTTAGCTTCCCTTATCTCTTCTTTAATGTCCATTAATTGATCTATCAACAGATCTTCACCATCATCTCCTCTTTGCATGACCTCTTTAAACCTTTCATCCCACTTCTCCTTTATTTGGCTTAAAGGTAGGCCTTCCTTTACCAGTATATCAACGTTTACTATAACAACAATAATGGCTTCCAACTCCTCAAACTATTCATTCAGATCCTTACCAAAATCTTGAACTTCATTTTTATCCTTGTATAAAAAATCTGATCTAAACCGAAGTATGCAAGAAGTATTTTCCAAGAAATCTTTATTATCTTCTTCAAGTATTGACTATTCCAGAAGAGTGGACTTTGACAATTTATTAACTTCTTTCAATTTCTGAATGTATCCTTTGTACTCCTCCTCCCATTTTTTCAATGTTTTAACATATTGATTCATTTCCTCTATCAGCTCCTCAGTCATTTTGTGAACCCAAAAACTGTCTTCCAGTACTTCACTTATTTCTTGATTCAATTTATCAACCCACCTATCCAATATCTCCGCCTTGCCCCTTACCTTTACAAAATCATCTACTTCTTTCTTACTCATCAAAATTGGGGTCTCAATAGTGGTAACCTGTTGTGACCTTGGAGTAGAAACACTTTTCAAGAAAACATGCAACTGATCTAAATGAGCCTTAAGCTCACCTTTCCTTATTTTATCCTTCAACATTCTTGACTTGGTCGATGATGCTACCACATAAATTAAATTCATTTATTGATCTCTGGTAGGTCTCCCCAAATTAACAATGCCCAACTGATAATCCGTCAATTTCATGTCTCCTACATCCTTGTCTATCATTGGTATGGCACATTCAGCAACAATTTCTCCTTTGTCGGTGAGTCTAGTGGAATGTAGGATCTTGGCCTTCTTCTTGGGCCTCTCTTTCTCAATTTCCTTCATCATGTCATCCCAATTGAGAGGCTGTGAAGGTGTCACTGATCTCTTCTAAAGATCCAATTTTAACCAAGTGGGAGCACCTGGAGTAGTGGTCATTATAGTTGAGGAAGAAGAAATAGTAGTAGTAGAGGGTGGTTGCACATTTACTTGAGGTTGAGAATCAACCCCTTGTTTCTCTTGCTACTCTTGCTCCACACTTGTCTATGCAAGCTTTTCAGCTTCCTCCCTATATTCTTGTATCCTCTTATCTTCTTCTTCCTTCTTCAACCTTTCTTCTTCTAATCTTCTTTTCTCCAACTCTTGGTTTCTTTCTTCCTCTAATGCCTTAAGTTTTTCTGCATCTTCCTTTTCCTTTTGTTGCTTCTTGATTAGTTCTTCGACATCTTTCTCTTTATGAGCCTCTTCAGCAAGCTTCAACTTAGCCACATGAACTTCTCTCTCTCTTGATGTCTTTCCTTTTCTTCCTCACGATCATGAATTTTTTGTATTAACTCCAATTTATCATTCTCTTTCTTGACCTTGAGCTCCTGCTCTTTTTGCCTCTGTTGCTTCTCTCTTTCATCAGCTTTTAGCTTAGCTTCTATGTGTTGCTGTTGAATTAAGGCATCAACCTGTATCTTGGCATCAAGTGCCTCCTGTTTCTCTATTGTTGTAATGTGTGCTTGATCATCAACAACCTTCTTGGCCACTTCAAATAGCACCCACTGATCCTCCTCTATCAATACCTGTTCAGTATCCTCCTCTAGAGGCATATTTTCTTGTGCATCCTTCTCTGACAGAGTCTCATCAGAGTCTGTTCCAACATCTTGGATCTCTACCTCTACTCCTTTTCCTTTAATGGATTCAGCAATATCATGAAGAGTCCCTTTCTGCACTTCTTCACTTTGCTTCTTTGTAAGTGGGACTTGAGTAGAGGATTCACCTAATGTAGGTATTGAAACCATAGGTCCTACTTGGGAATCTCCTTCTTGTGTCTCTGGTTCATCTTGAGCCATTGCTTCAAGCTCAATCTCTTCAATGTCTGGAGGGAAGAATTCCAAGGGTTCCTTGGAAGGCAATTTCCTTTTGATTCTTTTGTATCCCTTCCCCTTCTTAGGAGCTGGTTCTTGAGGATTTTTAATTCTTAGAACAAGCCAATCAATACTTCTATCCAAAACTGGCCTCCCTATTTTCTTTATGTCAATGGTCTCCTCACCAACCCAATCCACCGGATCCAAGATTTTAGTGCCAATATTTAATGCTTCATATGATGGATCTAATACCACTCCATCATCTACTAATGCATCAGGGATATCATCTTTGATCCCAAGCTCTACTATGAGTGACACGGGTAACCTCTAATAATTCTTCTTCCTGAGGTCATACTCATCTTGAAGGTCACTCCAAAAATCTTCCAACAAATTGAAATGTTTATCAAAAATAGAAGGCAGCAAGGCATTCATTTTCTTCCTTGTGTCAAAGTACTTATGAGCTATGGACAAACCTAGTTTCAGATGTATCAACTCACTGCACACTATCTTAGCACCTACCAAATGTTGACAACTATATTCACCCAATTGCATGGGGAACTTATGACATCCTATTTTGTGCTTCAATCCAAACCAGGCATTAATCCCTAGAGCTTGATATACAAATTCCATTAGAACTATCCTATTGCTAATACATCTTGGTAGAAAATGTGGACGACCTTCAAATCCAACCAACTTGAAGTATGTGAACTTGGGGTATTGGATATACCAACATCCCATTCTTTGATAAATTCCATAGCTTCTTGACTCAGTCTATATCATGTCCATTAAGTTGGTTAATGATTACATATAGAAATGCATCATTAACCCTTCTAAGTTGTGTTTTAGATACTTGTAGAGATAACTAATCATAATGGTCCCACACTTTCCTTTCTCCATCTGCCTCTCCCAATATCCCCACTCTCCTTAAACCTTGAAATATACCTCCTCTATTTGTTGCATAAACAACATAAGAATTCATAAAGAAGCATTTGGTTTCCCTTATCCTTGTCAACTAGTCATGAATAGCATCAGAGACAACCATTGGCCAATCAAACTGTTGTTTTCCATTAAAGATGGTTTGAATGAAGGGAAACATCCACTCCTTGAAGTGAAATGCATCCCTCTTCCCAAATACTGTAGACAACATCATGATCAAGTCTGATACTTCTTTGTACAATTCTATCCTCTTTGGTTGATCATGGAGTTTGGTCAGAGACTTCTTCTCTGTTCTCAAACATTTTTTGTTCAAGTAAGCTTTATTGGACACCTTGTATTTGCTATATTTCTCTAAAGCTTTTTCCACCTTTAACTGTATCAGGTTCTTTGAACCCGAGACACTAAACATGGTTTGAAATATTTGAGGAGTTAAATCAATAATAACATTGTCCAATGCATCCATACACTGCCTAGTGGCTGGATTGTAAGCACCTGCTGCTATCATAATGAATTCTGGGCACTAGACAGATAGAGGGAATAAGGTGATATGAGCCAAACCAGACTCAACAATTCTTTGAGTTCTCCCTATTATATCTTCAATGAATGTTTCCAAATACAGCTCCTCAAAATTGTATGAGCCCAAATTGGTGTCGGTCATATCAGACCAATTTGATTCCACATTACTTGCAGTGACAATAGGACCCCTATGATTATACCTCAAAGTATAAGGTAGATGCTCTAGCTTTATCTTCTTAGGCTTAGTTGCTGCCTTTGAGAGGATTCTCCTGATACTCCTGACATCCTTTAGCTTTCCTACAACAAAAACCAGAATTAGATCCTTCAATAAATATCACAAAATATGCTTTAAAACCTTACCCTTCATATATATATTGGAGGCGGAACCAAACATGAAACATTCTAAACAATCTCTTTCAAAACACTGTCAGGCTCGGAGCCAAAACTGTTATTGAGATTATAATAATAACAAGCAGGCTCGGAGATGGAACCAACATGTTGATCGGAACCGGAATCAGAATGGAAATTGATTCGGTTTCTTTCAGATTTTCTAATCTCATATTTAGTTTCGGTTCCACTTCCGCTTCTGCCTAGGTTATCGTTATTTTGAAAGAAGGATTCTCACAATAACTGGAGTTAGAGATGAGATAGAAATGGAACTGATACCTATTGGAAAACATGGTTCAAAGTATAGATTCATTTCGATTCCGCTTCCGCCTAAAATGATCATGACCTCATAAGTGTTTTTTAATAGTTTAATGCATAACTTCATGATTAAGGACTAGGTCATATTAAAAGGAAAAGGGGTTTAAATATAACATGATAAGACCATCCCCATATGACTGAGAGGCAACTATACTTTCTAGGGAATCATATTTAAATTAAAACGCGAACACAAAAATGCACCAAGAAACCGTAAACTAAAAAAAAACCTCGATTACAAACAATCAGGGCATGAATTTAACCCTATTTAAACTAACCAAACTGAAAGCACAATAGATTTATTAAGTAAAAACAACCATCTACTAAACCCTTCTCACTGTAAAAACTGAATTTAACCTATGCATTTAAAAATTAGGGCACCATGACTCGGTCACGGCTAAAACGTGAAAACGACCGCGTCTAAAAAAACCGACAAGAAACAATACTATAAAAGCAATACAAAAACAAGAAAAACTTTATCAAAAATGAAACAAACCAAAGCATAAAAACTTACAGAGGAATTCACACAAAACCAAACAATCCAAGAAGAACAGAAATGGGAAACGTAAAATAAAAATAATGAATATAGAAAACCCTACCTTGAACGCAAATAAAGAGGTTAACTTCTTGAAGAAATCTATAAGCAATTGTCTCTCTTTCAATCGATTCACTCGCACAAAATCTTCACTGCAACTCTGATTCGCTCTTCTATCTCTTAATAATAATGATGATAACTACGCATTAATCCCTAATTAAGGCAAAAACTAGTAGTTTCACGCATGCTTGGCACCTATCATTAATGCAATAAATGCAATAGAGCAGAGTCAGAACTATAGAGGGAACTAGCACATCACTGCTATGGTACTTCAGTAAAATTCAATGACCAAGAAACAGCGGGAGCGAAATAGGAATGAAATTTTTTTTGAAAACTTTGTTTAACTTTCCATCTTGGTTCTCGTTCTTGGTCTGGCTCTGCAAACAAAGAATAAAACAAAACCAAACATAAAAATAAAACAAAAATACTGAAATAAGAAAACTTAACATACAAAACCTAGTTTAAAACAAAATACCAAAAAGCAGAGGCGGAGGCAGAATGAGATTTGATTTTGGAATTTTGAATAAACACCGACTTAACTTCCACTCTAGCTCTGGCTTCGACACAAACAAACCAAAAAGTCAAAAGAAAGACTATCGGGATGGGGATCAGAATGAGTTTTGAAAGAAGTTTCAAAACCCGATTCAGTTCCGGTTCCAGTTTCGGCAAAATAAACCAAAGAAAAAAAAATTGTTTGAAAAGAAAGACTCCAAACTTTGTTTGAAAAACAACCAAGGATAAAAACATAAAGGGGGACCCATTTTGACCAAGACAAAAGATGGGGTTGTTATGCAAGGCATAACAAATGGAGACTCGGCAGGGAAAATGGTTTACCCATTTTCAAGACACCCAAGAAAAGTTTCAGTCACCCAAAAACTACCTGGCTTAGGAAACACATTAACTTGAATAAGATCAAATATAAAATAGGATAATTTTGAACTGGAATCTCAAATGGATGTGCTCATGAGTTATTTTTGAATCTGAGTGTGTGTATATATTGTGCATCATTCTTTATAAATACTTTCTTTGCTCGTGAACAACTATACCTAAGATTCAAGCTACATAGGTTGAGTCCTTTAACTATTGTGCAATAAAATCCTGGGAATTGCTCCGCTGCTAGACATGCATCCATAGCCCCAACAAAGATACCTCTAGTTCTCTCAAAGCATTTCTCTACTACCAGCCAGGCATCCATAGCCCCGATAGAGATACTTGATTACCCACTTGATATTGAGCTTTCCTTTTCTTTCTTTCTTTGTTTTCATTCCCTCTTTTTTTTTTTTTTACTTGTGGAAATCTTTTATGTACCTTCCTCAATACTCAGATCTAATGAATATGAAACATGGGTTGAGAAATACAATAGATTTCATGATAGTCTTGGAATCAGATTTTTCACTTGAATCAAAGGGTAGAGCCACTCTAAAAAAAATAGGTATTTACTCATGCAGATGTTTTCCTAATTTGGTGATAGATTTTTTATCATAATTCATGAGATATTCACAATGTATCTTCTATCCTTAATAACTTTTCAAACCCAAATTAGAATGGTCATAAAACATGAGTTTCAGAATGAAATCCTTTTCCATGATGATGATGAAAATACCTAAACCAATTTCTCTCCTAGTACCAGTAGTATACTTTGAATAGCAACCCCTTGTCTTGAGATGAACAAAATGAGGATCCCCAATGAAACAAGACAAAACAAAATCAAGTGCCCATTGAGCAAATGGCCTTACCTCATATATTGGTTGCAAAGGCATTGTAGGATTTCTTTCCCTGGGTGCAAAAGTTTGGCATACATGACAAGTCCTGACATGTTGATGTGCATCCCGAAATACATAAGGCCAATAATAGCCTGATCTTAGAATCTGATGAGCCAAAGCATCAACAGAACCATGCCATGTTCCATGCCTTCCATGAAACTCAGAAATGGCATGCTTGGCCTCTTGTTGATCCAAACAGCGTAGGTAAATTCCTTGAAAATTCTTTCTGTAGATAGATCCCCCTTTAAGCATGTAATAAGCACTCTTCATCCTCAATTCTCTCCTCTGAGTAGCATTCATTCCTTCTGGACATTTGTTATTGAGGAGGAAGAAAATTAAATCTATATACCAGGGATCCTTACTAAATGATTGGATAGTGTACTACTGACAGGTAATGTTCTTGTCCACATCTGCCATTACTTTTGACAAACCTTGCCCTCGAACGAGTTTCATCAGGTGAATTTCTAAGTCAAACTCCTATAAGATTTCCATCCACTTCCCTCTTCATTCTCCTAATTCACTTTGCATTAGAAGAGACTTCACAGCTGGATCTGGAACTATGGCCATTACTTGACTTCGAAGTATGTAATGCCTGAACTTCTTTATTGCTCATACCAATGCAAAGGCGTGTTTCTCTAGTGGTGGGTACCTTACTTCTGCATTTTTAAATGGAGGGCTCATAAAGTAAATAGGTCTCTCCTCACCCTCTTCTCTTTGCTGTGTTAAAACGGCTGCACATGAATGGTTAGAAGAAAAAGAATAGATATAGAAAGGTTTAGATAATTTGGGCTTGTCAAAATAGGTGCCTCAGATATAGATTGTTCAATCTATGAGAAAACAGACTTAGCCTCAATACTCCATTTAATTTTTGCATCTTTCTTCATCATTTCATAAAGAGGTTTGATGATCTCTACAAACCCTATTATAAATTTCCTAACAGAATTGATCCTTCCAAAGAAGGATCTCATTTCTTTCTTGCTGCCCGGCCTTGTCAATTTCAAGATGGACTCCACTTGGTTAGGATCTCTAGATATCCCTTCCTCTGATATAATGTGACCTAAGAGTTTCCCTTCAGATACTCCAAACACACATTTCTTTGGATTAAGAGAGACACCATAACTTATACATTTCTTTAGAAACTTTTCCAGATCAGTAGCATGGTCTTCTCTATTCTTAGAGACGATAGTTAAATCATCTACATAAATGATTATACATTTTCCTATCAGATCTTTGAAAGCTACATCCATTTCCCTTTGAAAAGTAGCTCTAGCATTGATGAGACCGAATGGCATCCTCCTATAGGCGAATGTGCCCCATTTGGTGGTGAAAGCAGTCTTCATCCTATCCTCATGACTAACCAGGACCCGATTGTATCCAGAATAACCATCCAAGAATGACATCATCTGGGATCCATTAACCTTTTGTAATACTTCATCAAGAGAAGGAAATGGATAATTGTCTTTCTCAAAGGCCTTGTTTAGATTCCTGAAATCAACACATAATCTGATCTCACCATTCTTCTTGCGCACAAGAACTAAATTAGCCACCCAGGTAGAATGTCTAACCAGAGAGATTATTCTAGCAGATAAAAGTTTTTGCACCTCTTTCTAGATGAAGGGCTCAATTAAAGCATTGATCAGGCATTGCTTCTAGTGAAAAGGCTTGGCTTTTGGCTTGAGATGTATGGTGTGAGTGATCACTGAAGTGTCAAAAGTTTTTAAATCGTCATAACTCCAAGCAATAGCTTCAATGTTCTGCTCCAATACTTTGATTATCTTGTCCTTGATTTCCTGAGGACAAGTATTTCCTATAAGAACATTCCTTTCAGGGCCTGAGTGAGTCAAATTAATAGATTCATACTTCCCTCCATCACTCTCTGTAGGCACCCTTTGATGAGCCCGTGGGTCTGAGTCAAATATCCTCTCCAAAGCAACCATCCCCTTCAAAATGCTATTACTTTTCAAATCCAATATCCCTTCTGGACTCTCTTTCTCAAGATCCCAATCTCCCTGATCTCTTTCAGATTCATCTATTATTTGTCCTTCAAAAACTTCATAATTTTCCAAAAAGGTCAATATATGCTGATCATCATCAAATACCTAAAAGTGTCGGACATTATCAGGAATAGTTGGGACTGAAATCAACTCAACTGAAAATCTCTTTAGATTAGAGTCTTGCATGGGTTCCAAAGTACTAATAGCAACAACAAGAGCATCTACAATTTGATTAGCTTCCCTATGGATCAAAGTAATCCCAAAAGCATCAATGTCTTCAATTAAGTTCGAAACTTTGTTTCTGTATGCAGCTAATCTTTTGTTATGACATGTATACTGGCTACGTACTTGTTTTACAATCACTTCAGAATCTCCCATAACTGAGAGAACAATAACCTTCTTTTTATGGGAAAACATAAGAGCTCGAGCAAGTGCTTCATACTTAGCCACATTGTTTGTGCAACCAAACTGCAATCTATAAGAAGCAAAGTAAGTCTTCCCTTTTGGGTTGGCTAGTTATATCCCTGCTCCACTTCCCGCTTTGGATTTAGAACCATCAAATTTAAGAGTCCACAATTGGTCTTTGGCTGGAAGCTCTTTCTTTTTAGGGATAATAGGAGATGACTTACTTAAGATGTGTGGTGGCTCATACTTTTGCTAGTCATCATAAATTGACTTGGGGCAAAGCTCACTTGAAGATTTTTCTATGTTTTCAGCCTGCTCAGAAATCACTTCCTAAACAACCTCTTGGATTAAATTGCAATCCAACTCATTTTTCATCAATGCCTTGGGTATTGGAAAAGTATCTGGGGAAGGTGTATTGAATAGGAATTGGGACACCTCAAGTTCTTCTTGAATTTTAGAACATAAAACCCAAGTCTGCTCTATTGGTGAGGAACCTTCCTTGAGAAAGACTAGCCCGAGTAAGAATGGTAGCATCCTTAGCTTTGAAAGAAAGCTTCTTGATGGGGGTCTAGGGTTCCTCTTGAAATATTTGTTGGGGCTGATCTACATGACTTAGAATATCTAGGCATGATTGTCATGTTAACTTTGAATGATTGTGATAATGAATCCTACACCAATTAGGAAGCAACAAACTACTCAAATCAGTTTTTTCTCCTAAAACCAGCCTATCTTGTTGCAATTTCCTTATTAGAACTTGCTGGTTGATGCAGATCTTTGGGTCACTATGTTCTAGAGGAAATGTATCCCCAGGACTAACTACAGAGAAAGTAAGGACTTCCTCTTGTTTGTAAACTCCTATTTCAGTCTCAAAGTATGCTACTTCATTTGAAGCATCATATTTTGTAATCATATGCTTGAGTCTTGGTTCACTCTCAATCCTTATCTGTGTTGGTACTCCCTTCCATGGTAACCATATGTGAGAGAAATCCAAGGATAAATATCCCCCAATACTTTTCATTAGCTCCCGACTTAGGAGCATACCATATGTCTCTAGGATGTCAGCCACTTGGATATCTATGTAGGTCTCGATCCTTGGATCTGATCCAGCCTGTACATGCATGTTTTTTAGTTCCCCTACAACATTGACCTTTGTTTTATCTAACTGAATCACTTTCTTATTGGTCGGGATAGGACTTAATCCTAAATTCTTACATATTGAAAAGGGCATAACATTTCTCGATGCTCCAGAGTCTAATAAACAGTTGTGCAAATTCTTTCCAAAAATTCTTAAACTTAAAAAAAAGGTGGGGTACTGGTCTTACCTTTATAAATGGTTGCATTTGTCTCCTTTGCTAGAGTCACTTTACCTTTTCCTTTTAAGCGGTCTGCCTCCTCTAGGGCCTTCAATACCACTTCACGTTGAGTTGGGCACCACTTCATGATGTCAAAGAATGACAATGTTGTCTTATGTCTCTGTAGTTTTTCAATAAAATCAAATTTTGAATCATTCCTCACTTGATATTTAGGAAAAAGAGGTGGATTACCTCTATTATGAGAATCAGAAGGTCCCTTTGCTGGTGGTGGATTATTATCTACATTTTGGTTGGGTGGGACCATATTGTTCAGAGGTGCAGATGTAGTAAATGGGCCCTTATTCTGATTTCTCAGAAAATGACCACTTTTAGACTGAAAATCTTGGGCATCATACACATCTTCCTCTGGCTCATTATATGCTTGCATAGGAAACTGGTATTTCTTTTCAATAGTCTCATAACTCATAGCAGTACTGACTGGTCCATTATCCTGATTGGAATTTCCTGCTAGAGGATGGGCATCAGCTTGTGCAATCTTTACAATCTTCTCCATTTGAGCGAAATTAACCTGAGAATGTGCTACAGTATCGTGTAGCCTGCACCAATTAGTCATGAAGTTGAGGTCAGCCACATTAGCAGTATGTGGTCTCTCCTCACCTTACTGATAGTTATGGGGAACTCTCTCATTGTTAGGTCCAATATTCCACTACCTATTGTTGTTGAACCTCTAGTTATATCCTTTGTTCTAATTTTGGTAATTTTGGTTGGAGTAATTTCCCTGATTGTTGTAACCTCCTTGATTCTTATAATTTTTGTTTTGGTTGTGGAGAGGGTTTTTCCTAAGTTGTGCCATGTCATTAGACATTTGAGATAGAGTCTTCTTGAGAGTCTCTAACTCACTAGTCAGTTGAACAGTTTGTTCATTTTGCACATTCTGCACTATGGTTGGGGAATGAACATGGCTTGATCCTCCCACTTGTTGTTGTTGATTTTGAGATTGTTGGGAGGAATCTTGCATGCCATTGCTGAAAAAGGGCACAGTAGGAGGGGCTTGCAACTCATATACAGGTCCATATTGGGAATAAGACATCCCTGGACAGTGTTGTATAATGGTGGGTTAGGTACCTAATAATTCATGGGAGGAAGAGCTGCTCCTAAACCTCCTAATTGCAAACTTATCTGCTGTTGCAATTTGATGGCTAGATGATAAACTTTAGACAAAGAGTTAATCTCATCGGGTTTGATAAGTTCTTTGCAAGAATAGGCCAATCAAGGGATCAATAACTCTTAAATATGTCTGAATGGCTATATTTTCAGCCACTAAGTAAGGCTCTTGTAGCCTACGGTACATCCTCTAGAATCTAGTGTTGAATAAAGGAAGTGGCTCATGATGTTCCTTTCTTATGGTGGAAAATTGGTGATACAATATGGTAGGGTCTACATAAACCTTGAATTGATTAATACAAGCATTTTCCAAATCTGTCCAACCTAGAATAGATCCCTGGGGCAGATTTAAATACCAGTTATATGCCATATCTCCTAAATAATAAAGAAAAAATCTACATACCACATCCTGATGAGCAACTTGAGCACAAGTACAAGCATCTACGAATGCTTGTATATGCTCCTCAACACTTATTGATTCGCCATGCATGTACTTAGGACAAAACTTTTTTGGGTTCTTTGGTAAATCATGGATTCCCCTTGGAACAATCCCTAACAGAGAGGGATTATTCACAAAGTAAGCCATGGGTAGGATTGGTCGAGCAGGTGGTGGTGATATATGCCAAATTGGTGGCGACACAGGCCTAATTGGTGGTGGTGATGTAGGTCGAACTGGTGGTGGTGTAGATGGATTTGGAGGAAATCTGAGTGGAGTAAGCGATGGTGGCAATGTAGGTATCAATACCCTACGACCATGGGGTCTAGGTCTAACCGGGGTTTTCAATTCTTGTAATGGTTCAAGATCAGCAGAAGATCTAAGAATCCTTCCATATTTCTCTGATGAGAATGACACAATACAAGCCAGCTTGTTCCTTCAGGCCCTCCTTCTAGCGCCAGATCTGTTGATGGTGAAAATGACACAAACAATGTGTAAACATAATATTTCTACTCTATTTCTCCTGAAAAAGAAAGAAAACATATAGCAGCCTAACTCCCAAGGTCCTGGTAGTTGGTTCTCAACTATCTAGTGTCACTCAATCGGTCCATGCAACTGTAATATTCAAGGGGCCTGTGCTGGTAACAAGGAATACAAGCAATGACTTATTCATCGAGCTATTCTTAATAAAGAAAGGGGTTTTTAAATAAAAGAAAAAGATAGATGAGAGGGTAAATCAGTAAACATGAACAAAACTTATCTAGCATCCAAACATATATCTTCAACAATGAATGTTTTCCAACAAATCAAGAAAACCATAGCATGATACAATTTATAGAATAATCCATACTATTGTATGCATCTAAGGTGCTTATTTTAACATCACAATTCGCATATCACAACTATTTCAAAGATTTCAAAAGAACACACTTTCATTCATCGCTAAGATCATAGATCAATAGACTTCAATAAATTCAATTCATCGATAATCTAATGAGATAATCCTTAAATCTGGTTTCTCCCAATGACTTTCATCACATAAGAAACACTCATGCTTTAACACAATCACTGGCATATAGACAGATTATAACTCATCAACCTTATCAAGTAAAACTTAATTCTCACACCATATTGCATAAAACCTGTAATTATATTCAACTATAAATAAATTAACAATGTATCTTTGTAACAACTATGAAAATTTTTATCTCCTACTATCAAGTGGCCAATTCTATTCTCTATTAGCCGACCCTTACAATATGATACCCCAATGGTATTTATACATATACAAAAATCTAAACTCCTCTCTATTTTAGGTCATTCCACCTTTTCAGAAATTAAGTCTCCTTGGAAACTCAGATCAATTTGATCTCTAGTTCCCACTCTGATCACATAGTTAAACTAGAAGAAAAGAAGATAGGATAGAAGAGAAAACCATGTGCCTCAAAAACTGCCAGTCATGCATGCAAAGAAGAGAAGAAAGCCACACAAGCATGAGATTTATGCATGTGAAGTTTATTCTGCAATGTACTCGTCATAACTGGAGAAGACTTGTTGTAGTATGTCCAATTCCGACCCATCAACCCAACTGTCTTCAAACTTAATCCTTTCCAACTCTACAACAACAAACCCTCTCATATCATTCAGCTTCATTAACTCCCTCTTAGCTTCCCTTATCTCTTCTTTAATGTCCATTAATCGATCTATCAGTGGATCTTCACCATTATCTCCTCTTTGCATGACCTCTTTAAACCTTTCATCCCACTTCTCCTTTATTTGGCTTAAGGGTAGGCCTCCCTTTACTGGTATATCAACATTTACTATAACAACAATAATGGCTTCCAACACCTCAAACTGTTCATTCAGATCCTTAACATAATCTTGAACTTCATTTTTATGCTTTTATAAAAAATCTGATCTAAACTAGAGTATGCAAGAAGTCTTTTCCAAGAAATCTTTATTATCTTCTTCAAGTATTGACTATTCCAGAAGAGTGGACTCTGACAATTTATTAACTTCTTTCAATTTCTGAATGTATCCTTTGTACTCCTCCTCTTGTTTTCAAATGTTTTAACATATTGATTCATTTCCTCTATCAGCTCCTCAGTCATTTTGTGAACCCCAAAACTATCTTCCAGTACTTCACTTATTTCTTGATTCAATTTATCAACCCACCTATCGAACATCTCCGCCTTGCCCCTTACCTGTACCAAATCATCTACCTCTTTCTTACTCATCAAAATTGGGGTCTCAATAGTGGTAACTTTTTGTGACCTCGGAGCATAAACACTTTTCAAGAAAACATGCAACTGATCTAACTGAGCCTTAAGCTCACCTTTCCTTTGTTTATCCTTCAACATTCTTGACTTGGTTGACGATGCTACCACATCAATTAAATTCATTTATTGATCTTTGGTAGGTCTCCCCAAATTAACAGTGCCCAACTGATAATCCATCAATTTCATGTCTCCTACATCCTTGTCTATCATTGGTATGGCACATTCAACAACAATTTCTCCTTTGTCGGTGAGTCTGGTGGAATGTAGGATCTTGGCCTTCTTCTTTGGCCTTTCTTTCTCAATTTCCTTCATCATGTCATCCCAATTGAGAGGCTGTGAAGGTGTCACTGATATCTTCTAAAGATCCAATTTTAACCAAGTGGGAGCACCTGGAGTAGTGGTCATTATAGTTGAGGAAGAAGCAATAGTAGTAGTAGAGGGTGGTTGCACATTTACTTGAGGTTGAGAATCAACCCCTTGTTTCTCTTGCTCCACACTTGTCTATGCAAGATTTTCAGCTTCCTCTCTATCCTTTTGTTCTTGTTTCCTCTTATCTTCTTCTTCCTTCTTCAACCTTTCTTCTTCTAATCTTATTTTCTCCAGCTCCTAGTTTCGTTGTTCCTCTAATGCCTTAAGTTTTTCTGCATCTTCCTTTTCCTTTTGTTGCTTCTTGATTAGTTCTTCGGCATCTTTCTCTTTTTGCACTCATTTTGCTTCCTCTTTCACTTTATGAGCCTCTTCAACAAGCTTCAACTTAGCCACAAGAACTTCTCTCTCTCTTCGATGTCTTGCCTTTTCTTCCTCAAGATCATGAATTTTCTGTATTAACTCCAATTTATCATTCTCTTTCTTGACCTTGAGCTCCTGCTCTTTTTGCCTCTACTGCTTCTCTATTTCATCAGCTTTTAGCTTAGCTTCTATGTGTTGCTATTGAAGTAAGGCATCAACCTCTATCTTGGCATCAATTGCCTTTTGTTTCTCTATTGCTACAGTGTGTGCTTGATCATTGATAGCCTTCTTGGCCTCTTCAAATAGTGCCCATTGATTCTCCTCTAGAGGCATATTTTCTTATGCATCCTTCTCTGATAGAGTCTCATCAGAGTCTGTTCCAACATCATGGATCTCTACCTCTACTCCTTTTCCTTTCATGGATTCAACAATATCACGAAGAGTCCCTTTCTGCACTTCTCCACTTTCTTTCTTTGTACGTGGGACTTGAGTAGAGGATTCATCTAATGCAGGTTTTGAAACCATAGGTCCTACTTGGGCATTTCCTTCTTGTGTCTCTGGTTCATCTTGAGCCATTGCTTCAAGCTCAATCTCTTCAATGTTTGGAGGGAATAATTCCAAGGGCTCCTTGGAAGGCAATTTCCTTTTGATTCTTTTGTATCCCTTCCCGTTCTTAGGAGATGGTTCCTAAGGATTTTTGGTTCTATAAACAACCCAATGAATACTTCTATCCAAAACTGGCCTCCCTATTTGCTTTATGTCAATGGTCTCCTCACCATCCCAGTCCACCGGATCCAAGGTTTTAGTGCCAATATTTAATGCTTCATATGATGGAACTAATACCACTCCATCATCTACTAATGCATCAGGGATATCATCTTTGATCCCAAGCTCTACAATGAGTGAGATGAGTAACCTCTCATAATTCTTCTTCCCGAGGTCATACTCATCTTGAAGGTCACTCCAAAAATCTTCCAACAAATTGAAATGCTTATCAAAAATAGAAGGCAACAAGGCATTCATTTTCTTCCTTGGGTCAAAGTACTTTAGAGCTATGTACAAACCTAGTTTCAGATGTATCAACTCACTGCACACTACCTTAGCCCCTACCAGATGTTGACAGCTGTATTCACCCAATTGCATGGGGAACTTATGACATCCTATTTTGTGCTTCAATCCAAATCGGGCATTAACCCCCAGATCTTGATATACAAATTCCATTAGAAATATCCTATTGCTACAACATCTTGGCAGCAAATGTGGATGACCTTCAAATCTAGCCAGCATGAAGTATGTGAACTTGGGGTATTCGATATACCAGCATCCCCATTCTATGATAAACACCATAGCTTCTTGACGCAGTCTATATCCTACATCTCCGTTAAGTTGGTTAATGATTGCATATAGAAATGAATCATTAACTCTTCTAAGTTGCGTTTCAGATACTTGTAGAGATAACTAATCATAATGGTCCCACACTTTCCTTTCTCCATCTGCCTCTCCCAATATCCCCACTCTCCTTAAACCTAGAAATATACCTCCTCTAGCTACTGCATAAACAACATAAGAAGTCATAAAGAAGCATTTGGTTTCCCTTATCCTTGTTAGCTGGTCATGAAGAGCATCAGAGACAACCATTGGCAAATCAAAATATTGTTTTCCATTAAAGATTGTCTGAAGGAATTGAGACATCCACTCCTTGAAGTGAAATGCATCCCTCTTCCCAAATACTCTAGACAACATCATAATCAAGTCTGATACTTCTTTGTAGAATTATGTCCTCTTTGGTTGATCATGGAGTTTGGTTAGAGACTTCTTCTCTATTCTCAACCATTTTTTGTTCAAGTAAGCTTTATTGGCCCCCTTGTATTTGCTATATTTCTCTAAAGCTTCTTCCTCCTTTAACTGTACCAGGTTCTTTGGATCTGGGACACTAAACATAATTTAAAACAATTGAGGAGTTAAATCAATAATAAAATTGTCCTATGCATCCATACACTACCTAGTGCCTAGATTGTAAGCACCTGCTACTATCATAATCAACTTGGGGCACTGGACAGATAGAGAGAATAAGGTGATATGAGCCAAACTAGACTCAAAAATTCTTTGAGTTCTCCCTATTATATCTTCAACGAATGTTTCCAAATACAGCTCCTCAAAATTGTATGAGCCCATATTGGTGTCGGTTATATCAGACCAATCCGATTCCACCTTGCTTGTAGTGACAATAGGACCCCTATGATTATACTTGAAAGTATAAGGTAGATGCTCCGGCTTTATCTTCTTAGGCTTAGTTGTTGCCTTTGATTTTTTTGCAGGCCGATTCCTTTGAGAGGATTCTCCTGATACTCCTGACATCCTTTAGCTTTCCTGCAACATAAACCCCAATTAGATCCTTCAATAAATATCACAAAATATGATTTAAAACCTTACCCTTCATATATATATCGGAGGTGAAACCAAACATGAAACATTCTAAACAATCTCTTTCAAAACACTATCGGGCTCAGAGCCAAAAACATTATTGAGATTACAATAATAACAAGTGGGCTCGGAAATGGAACCGGCATGTTGATCGGAACCGGAACCGGAATGGAAACTGATTCGGCTTCTTTCAGATTTTCTAATCTCATATTTAGTTTCGGTTCCACTTCCGCTTCTGCCTAGGTTATCGTTATTTTGAAAGAAGGCTTCTCACTATACATGGAGTCAGAGACGGGATAGAAATGGAATCAATACCTATTGGAAAACATGGTTCAAAGTATAGATTCATTTTGATTCCACTTCCACCTAAAATGATCATGATGTCATAATTTTTTTTTAATAGTTTAATGCATAACTTCATGATTAAGGACTAGGTCATATTAAAAGGAATAGGGGCTTAAATATAACATGATAAGACCATCCCCATATGACTTAGAGGTGACTATACTTTCTAGGGAATCATATTTAAATTAAAATGCAAAATCAGAAATGCACCAAGAAACCCTAAACTAAAAAAAACCTCGATTACAAACAACCAGGGCACGAATTTAACCCTATTTAAACTAACCAAACTGAAAGCACAATAGATTTCTTAAGTAAAAAGAACCATCTACCAAACCGTTCTCACTGTAAAAACTGAATTTAAGCTATGCATTTAAAAAATAGGGCGCCACAACTCGGTCAAGGCTAAAATGTGAAAATGACCATGTCTAAAAAAACTGACAAGAAACAAAACTATAAAAGCAATACAAAAACAAGAAAAACTTTAACAAAAATGAAACAAACCAAAACATACAAACTTACAGAGGAATTCGCATAAAACCAAACAATACAAGAAGAACAAAAATGGGAAACGTAAATTAAAAAGAACGAAAATAGAAAACCCTACCTCGAATGCAAATAAAGAGGTTAACCTCCTAAAGAAATCCTTAAGCAACTATCTCTCTTTCAATTGATTCACTCGCACAAAAGCTTCACTGCAACTCTGGTTTTCTCTTCGATCTTTTAATAATAATGATGATAACTACGCATTAATCCCTAATTAAGGCAAAAATTAGCAGTTTCACGCATGCCTGGCACCTGTCATTAATGCAATAAATGTAGTAGAGTGGAGTTGGAACTGCAAAGGGAACTAGCACATCACTGCCGTGCTACTTTGAGTAAAAGTCAATGACCAAGAAACGACGGGAGTGGAATCAAAATTAAAACTATTTTGAAAACTTTGTTTAACTTTCCAACTTGGTTCCCATTCCGGGTCCGGCTCTACCAACAAAGAATAAAACAAAACCAAACACAAAAATAAAACAAAAAGACTGAAATAAGAAAACTTAACATACAAAACCTAGTTTAAAATGAAAGACCAAAAAGTGGAGGCGGAGGCAAAACGAGATTTGATTTTGGAATTTTGAATAAATACCAACTTAACTTCCACTCCAGCTCCGGTTCCGACAAAGACAAACCAAAAAGTTCAAAAGAAAGACTGTTGGGATGGGGATCAGAATTAGTTTTGAAAGAAGTTTCAAAACCTGATTCAGTTCTGGTTCCGGTTTTGGCAGAATAAACCAAAGAAAAACAAAGTGTTTGAAAAGAAAGACTCCAAACTTTGTTTGAAAAACAACTAAGGATAAAAACATAAAGGGGGACCCATTTTAACCAAGGCAAAAGATGGGGTGGTTATGCAAGGCATAACACTTACATGAAGAATATTTTACCCTATAGAGCCAGAAGGAAGAAAACATCAGACAATTTGAGAAGCTAAGGGAATTGGTAAAAATAAAGCATATACCCATCTCAAATTCCCTTGCTAGTGAAAACAACATTTCAAAGATAAATCTTGACCCCTGTACTTTGGAAGAAGGAAAGGAGATCTTAGTAAAACTTGAGTTACATATTAGGATACTTGCAATAGCTAAGGAATAGTAGAAAGAAGATAAATCCACTTGTCAAGTCATCCTACAGAAGCTTCAAGGGTTAACATCTTTAGGTTGACAATTTTCACTCTAACACACTTTTCAAAATTTTAGATTCTTTTTGCATATATGTGAAAGGTATAGAATTTTTTTGGGTAACTCCCTGAAAGGGAATTTGAACACTCTTTTAGCCATTTTTTCTCACACATATATATCTAAGGGCGAGTATACAAATTTTTTTAATACTGGTACACCCTTTTCTATTGGTTTCAAAGGGGGAGAGATACTTAAAATTTTTTTTTGGAGAGATACTTAAAAATATGTGTAAGGGGGAGAGAGACAAGTCTTTAATTTTTTTTTTGATATGCATGTTGTCATCAATGACAAAGGGGGAGAATTTTGGAAGTTTCTAATTGATGATGTTGCTTGCTAACATGAGCAACATGTGCATATATTGTATGATACAATTTTTTCATTGATGTCAACATTATTATGATCATTCTAGCATGGATTGGAAGCATTCTTGAAGACATGTGGATAGAGAAAGTTGATCCAGAAAATATGGTGATAAAGAAATTTGGCTAAGTGTTCCTTCTGACAATATTATGGTTCAATGTGTCAGTTTTTAGATCTGCACTCAACCACATGTGAATATATTACTATGTGATTCTAACTATAGTTTTGAGATCATCAGATGCATCTACATTCAGTATTTGGTGACATTTTGTGAAGTATTCTAAAAGATGTGAATGATAAAGTTCAACTCTGTATATTATAGTCATTCCCTATATAGTGTATCAAGTGTGGGAGATTATGCATTTCTTCACAGATAATTATTTTATTTTTAAATAATGAGGATAAGCTATTAGATGTTGGCTAAGTGGGAATTCAAAGGAATATTAATATTTTAAGTCACATGTATTGCGAATTGTATGTACATATGAAGGTTTTATGTTTAGGTCTATTTTTGGGCTGACCTAACATGTTTGATGTTTTGTGGAGGAAAAGAAAGTAATTGTATCTTATATGGGATCTATATTAGGTCCATCTCAACTTATCTTAAGATGAATTGAATTTTTAATTATGGCATGAGATGTGGATATAATGTATTGAGGACAACATGTTTAATTTTGTGTGTTACTCCTAATTAGGCCGACCTAATTGAAGTTACACTTGACATAGATATATTCACATAGGAGATTAATTTTGGAATTTCAGAGTGTGTTTCCAAGAGTGGAATATGATTGATGCTTAAGGGATAGAGAGAGTAGATTGCATGATAGTATTGAGAGATATATGACATGTATGGTGCTTCACCTACATGTGTGTGATGTGAACATAATCAGAGTTGAGAAGATTGTGAGCAGAACAAAGTATTGACTCAGATCAGGGTGAAGATCATTTTGTACTTCATTGGACCTGTAATCCAACATATGATAGATGCTATTGTATCAATTTTGATAGGTTGTGTATCCACGCCTTCTTTCTATCTTTCTTAATTTTTTTGGGTAGTGAGTTCACTTGGAAAGTGATTCCACCTAGTAGTGAGCCTTTCTATAATATCTTATATCTAGATATAATATATTATGAGCTAACCCTCACCATGGTTTTTCCCATTTTGGGTTTTCCACATAAAAATATTGGTGTTCATGTGTCATTTGAAGTTTTTAATGCCTTCATGTTTTCATTCATCATTGCAATGATATTTATTCTAATAATTGGGTGGCTTGTGCTTAACTAGTTTAAAGGAATACTAATTCACCCCCTCCTCAGTATTCCAAGTGTTCAACATTTTCTTCGTGTATTTTGTGTGTTTTCCTTTTATATTTTGCATATTTGATTCATGTATTCCATGTGTTTGTTGCATGCATTCCTTATATGCATTGTGTTTTCCTTATATATTATTTTTGTATTCTTTTGTGTACTCCATTAATTTATCATTGAATGCCTTATGTATTATTGAATTATTCCTTTTCTTGTGTGTGATATATATACTTCATGTTTTTCTTAACCTTGTGGATTAATAAGATCCTAGGTTGGGAGCTAGCATATCTCTCAACTTGGTTCCATCTTGTCTCTTTAGTGTTTTGATAAAGAAATATATTCCTTTAGTGTGAGTATGAACATAACATCATGCTCTCACTAAAGTGGGGGATAAATTTAGCATCATAAATTTTCACCCTTGGCAGTTTTACACTATTTTGACACCCTATTTTTCGTATAAAATTGATTATATTGATAATTTATTCAATTCACTATTAGATTGGGAAAATATATTAAAATCCTCAACATGTTGATAAATTTGGGCTGAAAAAACCTAGAATAGGGTGAGGGTTCCCTTTTCCTAAAGGTGGCATATTTCAATAATTGTTATTTTAAGTTTTAGCTTTAAGTATTATAAAGTGACCTTAAGTCATCCTATATCCAAAATTATCAATTGGGATGCAACTTTCCCTCTCATTTGAGCATTAAGCATTATGAACTAGGCACTATCATGATCAATCATGCACTATTATGATTTTATTATGAAGATGTATTTGATTTATCTTTTGCATGCTAGCTACAACAATATATTATGTTATGTGGACTAACCGCTTGCAGGTCTTCAAGAAATTGAATAATCCATCAATCAATTTTTTTTTGGAAACTTATGGTATGACAATCACTTTGACAAGGGTTCATACCTAAGGTAACATTATCAATTATAATTTGTTATTAAAATAATTTATTAAAAAAATTATTTCACCTTAGCCTAACCTAGTGTAAGCCCTCTTTACCATCATCACTTTTTGTTTGTGGTGGAAACACCAAAATAGGGTTTTACTAAGGCAAGTTCCTATACAACATAAAATTTCCCCCTCTTTACATGTGTGCAGGTTAGATTTGGAAGTTTCATCAACAAAAAAATGTAGAAAAGTGTAGATAATACCTATACCTTCAAGACCCTATTTCAATCATTATGAAATCCCCATTTCTAGGCTAGGGTTAATTCACCCCTATCTACGAATTTTAGGTTTCAATTTCACAAGTAGGTTCTTCTTTGTCATTATTTATTAGCTCTATAATTTTTCTATAATTTTCCATTTTTGTCTATATGATAAATTGCATTTTTAGATCTAGGGATTATGTCAAATATATTAATTAAATTGAACATCAAATTTCCCCTCTTTTCAACACAAAATAAATGAAACCCTAGTAGGTTAGATCTCCCTTGAGGTAGCTATACAATCATCCAACCCTAGTTGATTTGTGTTCTAATGTTAATTCTAAAGAAGGAAAGATAGATCTAGGTTAATTAACTTGTCAGATCTTAGATCTCTTTCCCACTTAATATCACTATGGTTGGGTTGTGATGACTCTCCTAGGAAAGGAAACTGATCTATGAAAGATTAACCATACAATGGGTTTTCCTTGGGAATTTTTTATTTATTAGCTTTCCTAGTGATGGGAGTCATTTAGTCTTGATGAGAAGGTGTGGATGAGTGATTTTTATATGAAATGATTGAATTTAGGGGAAAATTAATTAGAACCAATATCTAGGATGATGTTTATGTTGGGTAATTGGATTAGATGAATAACATAGTTCACAAGTTATGGTAAGATGATAGGGTTGATTTGTGGATGGAACCTTAGACTATAAATATAAAATTTATTGGATCCTAAAATATGTGTGGATGTTGCATTGAGATATCTTGGAACTTATAGATAATTTTTGGGTCTAAAAGGTTGGATTATGGAGCCTCGGATAATTAAGGGTTTGAAACAATGGATATTAGGCCCTAGGATAGCTAAGGGTCCTAAATGAAAAACATATATATTTTTGTTGAAATGAGGATCCAAAAGGTAGATTAGTAAAATATCTAATGATTTCTTAGGAAGATGACAAGGTATTGATTTATGGGTGTGAGGTAATTTAAATATATTTTAAGGATTCCAAGAATTTATAGTGTAATTGATTTTAATGGGTGAGGATTACAATTCGTATCAAAGGGTAAGTCCTTTAATCTCAAAGATATAGTGGTCTAAAGTGAAAATGGATTAGAAAAACTAGATAATTGATTTAGATGATGGATCAAGACTGAGGTTACAAATTTGGACTTGATTTTGTGGGATGGATCAAATTTTAGCTTGAATAAGTGATGGGTAGATTAGGATAAATTTGAGGAAGTGAGAAGGACCAAGGTTCTAAAGATCATTTCAAGTTAAGGTGATGATTATGAAGTTTGGAAATGCACTAAAATATTCAATGGTATTCTTTTTATTTGAGTGGGCATAGGGATAGATCGATTTTGGTTGATTAAGGTAAATTTGGAAGGATGAATGACATTAATGTTTTATTTCAATATACAAAAAAATATTCATAAGAGTTTTCTTAATTAATGATGCAAAGGTTGGATTAATATGAAATGGAATGATAAGGAAAAATATATAAGGCTTTGGAATAAGATAATTATAATGGATGAAGTTCTTAAGGTTTTGGATGATGTCAAGATGATGAAGGGAAGGAATTTTAAGACTAAGCGTACCAAGATTTTGGAATTATATGAAGATGTTTGATGAGGTGGATAGGAAAAAATCCCTATATGTAAGGATAGTAAATGGAGTGATGGGTTTGGAATCCCTAAGGCTTTAGGTGAATTTTTATGATGAATGGGGTGATCAAAATAAAATTCCCAATGTTTATGATTATATGTAATGTATAAAAGTGACTAGGAAAAAGTCCTAAAGTTTTGGGATGCTATGATATGTATGAAATTGTTGGTGTAAATAGGTATTCTTCCTATCTAGTCTTATCTAGGTTCTATTTACATTGTTTAGTTCACTTAGGTCCTAGGAGGATATCTTTCTAGTTAGAATTAATTAGGGGGAAATATTTCTAGTTAAGCATTAGTTGTCACTTATCTTATCTAGTTGGCTTTTATTTAATCCTTATGTCCTAAGTTATTTAATATTGTCTCATGTCATTTATTTATGACATAGCCATTTAATGTTGGTACATAATCACCCTTACCTATATAAGAAAGGCTTCATATTTATATTGTAACCAAACTCAATTCATCTTAATTGAGTGTGTAAGTCTAATATATCACTATAATCTTGAGTATTGCATATTGGCTATATCATGCATCCATTGCTGCAATTTTATGTTATTAATTTTCTATATTGTGGAAGGTTGTTTTTGGTTTTTACAAATGATCTTGGAGGCTTGAGTCCTTGTGACTCTAATAGAAATGACTAGGGAAAAATTATAAAAGTTGCTTGAGAATAATTTTGGATTTGATTGTGTTGGCATTTATTTCATTAGATAAATGCCGACACAATCAAATCCAAAAAATTTCTCAAACTGAAATAAAGAAAAATAGGGGAGGGTTGATTAAAATAGGGCTATGAACCACTTAAGGACCCATTTTTTAGATTTAATTTTTTACAAGGATGGGGTTCTTTTTCAAACAAAACTTTGGGGAGAAAAACTAAAAATAGTAAACTAACTCCAAAATGCAATCTACAACTTGGATCTAATAGATTAAGCTCAATATTGATGGAACCATAAATCAAATAATAGATCAAAGAAGGGAAAGATGATGTTTACCAATCACTGAAAGTTAGTTGTTGAAGTTGATCTAGGACTCATTCACCCAAGGGAAAATGGGTCATGTGTTAGGTTTTGTTTGTAACTTTTTCTAGCCTCTACTAAAGGTTTGAATCCTTCAATTTTCCTAGGTTTCATGTTTAGAAAGCCAAAACTAAATTCTGCAAGTGAGTTTTCATGAGATGACAACTTTTACAACTTTGAAAACTCTAATTTTTCTCTTCAAGAGAACTTCAAGATTTCTTCCACCTAAATCTGCAAACATAAATCAAGAAGGAAAAATGATTTGTTTTTGGTGAATGGGGGTTTGCCTTGGTCTAACCCCATTTTTGTAATCAAACCTTGAAATGAAACAAAATAGAATTAAAGGAATGATGAATGAACAAATCAATGTCACAATTCACCAAAACCTTGAATGAACCTTGGAATGTAAATTTTCAACTTGCATGAACTGGCTTCAATGGATGTGGATCTTGAACCTTGGATCTTGACTTGATATAGTGCTTTGAATGCTTGAATGGATCATGAAAACTACATCATCATATTAGCTGCAATAACATGCATGATGCAAGAATACTTTGATGTGACAATTGGATCTTGATTGCTGCAACAAAAATTTGATAAGTCTGCCTCTGAATGCCTTGAATTTCTCTTGAAATTCTCTAGATTTCTTGAAAACTCTTAGATTTCTTAGATGAAACTTAGTGAAATGACCTTATATTTATTGATATGTAACCTTAATTTCTTTAAATTCAAATATCACAAGCCAACATCTGAATATAGATTTGAATGTTTTAAAATAATATCAAAATAATAATTTAAATTTCGGTCCTAGGTCTAAGGGAGGACCTATTCGCCCATGGGCGAATGTGTCCTAGGTCCCTAACCCTAGGACACACATTTCTCAATGAGAAGTGTTATATTAAGGCATTAATGAATGTTAGGTTTCCTCTTCAAAAAATATGATTAAATAGGTTTTTATTTGAATCAAAGGGTCCAATTAAAGAAAATTAATCTCAATTAATTAAAGGATCCCTAAATAAGTGTGAAAGTGTAAAGAGGAAAACTTTGCAACACTAAAAATAAGGCACAATTAAGTCCATTTTAAAATTAATTCCAGATTAATTGTGAAAATATGAAAGGGATACATTTTCCTACATTATATTTAGCCCCCACTTTAGTGAGAGGATGAGCATAAGTGCAAACTCACACTAAAGTAGACACTCAAAACACATATGTATGTAGCAATGATAATATTACTCAATCATACAACTTCCAAGATTGAAAGGAAAGAAAAAAAAAGGGTCGATCAAGCCTTGACTGTCCAATGCAATGTGGAACACGCCTCAACTGTTTTTCCAAAATAAAAGGGTGGATCAAGCCTTAAATATCCAACATGATGTAGAACACATCTTGACTATTTTTCCAATACATTCACAAGTGAAACTCAATGTACACTATACAAAAAATTCACACTCACTCCAAGATAATGAAACCTCAGGCCATCCACTAGGTGAGCCCCTAGAAAGGTAGCTTAGTGGGAAAGTCATACCAAGCCTACAATCTCTCACTATACTATCCATACCAAAGCTATCCCTCTAATAACTTTGATAGGGTGCCATAAAACAAAAGCTAGAAATTTAGGCTTCACAAGGTTAAAAATTTGTATCATGCTACACTTATGAAAAAAATGCAAATAAAGGTTTTTTCAAAGGAATCTTGCTTAGTTCATGTAAGGTATCTCCTTAGGGAACATCATGCCTAATGTCTCCAAGAAAGGAAAATTCTAGGATAAAATAAATATCACGCTCTCGGAGGACATCAAACCAAATGACACCACCAAGAAAAGGGTGCATCACAAGAAGAAAGAAAATTGTAAAATGAAACATGAGTAATGATAATGCCAATGTATGCCCCAACTTTAAAGAAATTTCTAGCACCATTTCTATGAGAAATTTTCTTTTAAAGTAGCCAATAACCAATGCTAATTAATAAATAAGACATGAGATCTTATTCAAAAAATCCCTATGCCAAGTCATATGTTTCCAAATGAAGCTACATCATGAAAAAGAGAGGAAGGGATTGCCCCCAAAATAAAATCCAAAACCACATAAGGGATCTATAGATTCAGGGTCAGTATATCTTTGCTAAAATGTTGTTATAGAGCTTGGAAACATCATCATTTCCCAAATACTAATAGAATATGAAGAATTCCACATAGAGAGCAAAAAAAAGGAAAAGATTTTGGGTCAACATGGAAGAGACCTAAATGTCTTGACACCTTGCATCATCCCAAAAAGGAAAAAACAAGACAGAGAAAGGATAAATTTTTATGACATATAGAATAATGTAGATACAAATAGAGGAATGCACATGAAGAGAGAGATACATCAAACATAACAATACAAGGAGATCACATTACACACATGCAATCACACAAAGAACGTGAAAAATAAAGAAAAAGACTAGTAAGGCACATGCAAGTCAACCTATAGCAGGTCATCGACATCCCAATATTGATCACTATATACAAAAGGTAGATAACTAGCCAAAGGAGACAATTACAAGTTCTATACTAGGATAAGGCTACCTAACCCCTTGCCCCCAAGGGAAAAAGGTGAGCCAAAAATGGATGATGATATGTTGCTCCTTGCAAAATGAAAATATGATTGCATAAAGCCAAGTTTATACTGTCATGCATGGTAGTGAATATACTATGATACTACAACTACCACATGACAAGGAGAAAAAATTAATGTTATTTATTATAATGAGTAGACAAAGTATCAACTTGATGCATATCCAATGAGATATTCCCACATGTAGTATCTATTAGTTCAGGATGCACCAAAGTTAAATTTGGCTTAGAACAATCTTTTGTAAGAGTGTTGATGTTAAGTAAAGGCTTTTATGATTCTTTTGTTTCTTTTGAAGGACAATAACTAAGACTGTGAGTTGTTTCTTGTGTGTTAGGCTCTATAGGGACATGGATACCTTGTTTTCTAGAAACACATTCTTTTCCATTTTATCCAAGTTGTTTCATAAGTCTATAACCTCTTCCATAAATCTTTTCCATTTATTTTGGATTCATTGGTCATTCATAATCAACTTCATAAAATTTGGTTGTGTAATTTGTTTATTCTTCTAAAGTGGTTGAATTTGATGCTTTCTAAAGTTCTTCCAATTTTTTTGTTTAAATTTGTGTTGGTTCTTTTCCTTTTTCAGACTATTTTGTTGTCATCTTATATTTGCCCATGAATGTAGGTGTGAAATCCAACAATCCTAAATTATCCACCAATAAAATTGTGAATGGTTTACGGTACGTATCTTTTTGTTATTCTTTGATGGGGTCTAATTTTGAAGTTGGTATCAATAATTTTAAAGGACTTTCTTTATCTTTGTCAATGTGCAAATAAATTTTCGATTCAGGGTCAAATTTGATTGTGTAAACCTTATTTTTGTAGACATACTTCATTATATGATGAAGAGTCGAAGGCACCGCATGAATTTCATGAATCCATGGTCTACCTAAAATAAAATTATATGAAAGATCATGAGGAATGAATGTAGCCTTTCCAATAGTAAGAGGCAATGTGATCATTCCTAGTGGTTTTCTTATGTTATTAAAACCATTAATGTGCAATGAGTCATGTTCAATTTTACACTTATTCATTCCAATCTTATCCAAAAGGTTCACACTACACACATTAAGGGCTGAGCCATTATCAACAAGGGTTCTCTTTATTCCTTTCCTATTAATAATGGATATGATAATGAAAGCTTCATATTGTTTTTGCACTTCCAAAGGAGGGAGCTCCCTTTAGTGGAAAATAATGTTTCTATTTGAATTCCTTGAATTAGGGCTGCTATGTCATTCAATTTTATACTAGGGGGAGCCATAGCTTGTTGCAATGCAATTTGAAGCATACTATGATAACTAGGTGAGGCTGGAATAATATCCCATAAGAATATCTTAGTAGGAGTATTCTTAAGTTGTTCAAAAAGATCATACTCCTTTCCACTATGTAAAGGAAAATAAGGAGCACTAGGCAAGATAGGTTGAGGCAATGGTAATGAAGTAGGAATGGTTTATGGTTTCCTATTGTTCCTTGTATGTATTTGTGAGAAACTAAATTGTAACTTGGTTGTTGCAAAACATTGTGTTGATGTGGTACTAGGATAATCACAATTTTATTTTGAACTTGAGGTTGATGTGAGGGGGGAGAAAGGATAGGAACTAACTCATGAGATTGCTTCAGTGGATATATAATGTGCATAATTTCAAAAGAAATATCCTTATTTTCATAATCTCTTAGTGAAGGGGAGTCTAATGTAACTTCATCATCTTCATCTAATGAAGCCACATTAATATTTTTTGAAAGACATGTGTCAATGTTTCCATTTTCTTGCACTATGATATCTTCCCTAATAGGATATTTTTTAGGAGAGGAGTAAACAAGATATTCATCACATTCCATGGTTAGATTTTGTAAAGTAACTCCATCAAAAAAAGGGGAAGCATCAAGATAAGAATAACTATGATTTTCTTTCTTATCAAAACATAGGATTCTTTTGCTCAATAATATTTTCCCAAGTGGGGGAAGCATTAGGAGAGGAAGAAATAAGAGTCTCATGACTCTCAATAAGTGTATCTCTAACACCAAACTATCTTCTTAACAAATATGAGAGATGTTAGAAGAAGAACAAATGTGATTGTCATGTTTGTCCATGATTTCATCCTCTTTTTGTAAAGAATCCTCACAAGTGAGGGATGAATGGAGATTCAGTAAAGTAATGTTAAGAAATGTTTTGATGATCTTATTCTCTTGTGCCAAGATATCTTCCAAAGTAGGATAGTTTTTAGAAGAGGATCTTGCAATATTTTCATGACTCTCAATGGGTGTATCTTCTAACACCAAAATACCTTCATCACTAGTAGGAGAGGTATTGGGAGAAGAGAAATTATGATTACGATTATTGTTTATGCTTGCATCTTCTTTCACTAAAACATTCTCAAAAATAGGATAGATATTAAGGGATGTGGAATTAAGGAATGTGTCAAAATTTTCACTCTCTTGTGCTAAGAGGCTCTCATAACTAGGAAATATATTGGAAGAATGACTAACATGCTTGTTAATGAGATTTTTATTGGCATACTTAGAAAGGAAAGATACTAACATTGTGTGAAAAGTGATCTATCCAACTTATGCAATGCTTTGGAAATGACAACAATTGTCCCAAATATGTAAAATCACTTTTCAGATTCTAAACAAGGTAATTTTCTGATTATGCTATGTAAAAAACTTAAAATGATGTCTTGTAAATGCAATTTTCAATTCACACAATGCACTAAATGTATCAAATTAAGCTTAATATGATCAATTTGAATTATCAAAAATTCTGCAAACTGAACCAAAAATCTGAAAACAACAAAACATAATACAAAAACAAAGGTTTTAATGCCCAAAAAATAAGGAAATAGCCTTGATCAGGGACTCATTCGCCCTTGGGAAAATGGGTTCTAGTTTAGGGTATCTTAAAAAGTGTTTATAGATTTTTTAGTTGATTTTAGTGGTTTCTAGATTCTGATTTAAAACAGTGAGTTACAATTTGAATTTTCTATGAAATGAAGGTTGAATGCAAATTCAAATTATGAAGAAATGAAAAAATAGGAGACCTAATTTGATGTGTAATTTAGATTCAATTTTAAAATGTAAATGAATGATGATGCAATGTTATGTAAATGATTTTTAAAATGACTGAAATTTTTGTAGTTTTTTAGATTTTAAGAGATGCAAACATGTAATTCTAAAACCCTAAATGAGATGCAAACTAATGCTAGTTAAGCAACCCTAAATGAGATTCAATTCAATGCAATGCAACGAAAATGAATGCAAGATCTAGATCTAGGGTGAAAATGGACTCCAAAGTAAAAAAAAAAGCAATTATCAAACTTAGGTTCACCAAAATGAAATAAAGAAAAATAGAGAAGGGTTGTTCATCTTAAAATAGGGGTATGAACCACTTAAGGAACTATTCTTCTTCAATTCATTAAGAAATTATATCCCAAAAAATAATTGAATAACTACCCTTAGGAGAATAAAATTTATGGAGGAATCTTTAGATTTCATTTTTTGCAAGGATGGGGGTCCTGGTCAAACATCACTTTGTGGAGAAAAAACTAAAAATATCAAACTAACTCCAAAATTAAATCTAAAACTTGGATATAATAGATAAAGCTCAATACTTATGGAACCCGAAATCATATCACAAATCCGAGAAGCGAAAGATGATGTGTACCAATCACCAAAAGTTAGTTGTTGAAGCTGATCTGGGAATCATTTTCCTAGGGGTGAATGGGTCTTGAGTTAGGGTTTGTCTGCAACTTTCAAGAGCCTTTGCTATAGATCTAAATCCTTCAATTTACCCAAGTTTTAGGTTCAAAAAGCCATAAATAAATTTTACAAGTGATTTTTATGACATGAAAACTTTTGTGACAACTTTTGTAAATTTGATAGCTTCAAGAGAACTTCAATGGGGGTTTTCCTTGGTCAACCCACATTTTGGTAATCAAACCTTGAAATGAAATAAAATAGCATGAAATGAATGATGAATGAACAACTCAATGTCACAACTCACCAAACCCTTGAATGAACCTTGGAATATAAATATACAACTTGCATGGAATGACTTCAATAGATGTGGATCTTGAACCTTGAATCTTGAATTGATATAGTGCTTTGAATACTAGAATGGATCATGAAACATACATCATCATTTTAGCTCCAATAACATGCATGATGCAAGAATACTTTGATGTGACAATTGGATCTTGATTAATGAAATAAAACTCTAATAAATCTGTCATGGAATGCCTTCAATTTCTCTTGAAATTCTCTAGATTACTTTAAAACTCTTAGATTTCTTAGATTAAACTTAGTGAAATGACCTTATATTTATAGATATGTGACCTTAATTTCTCGAAATTCAAATATCACAAGCAGAAATTTGAATATAGATTTGAATGTGTTAAATAATTCCAAAAACATAATTTAAATTTAGGTCTAAGGTCCAAGGGAGGACCCATTCTCCCATGGGTGAATGGGTCCTAGGTCCCTAACCCTAGAATACACATTGCTTAATGAGAAGTGTTATGTTAATGCATTAATGAATGTCGGGTTTCCTCTTCGGAAAATATGATTAAATAGGCTTGGATTTGAATTAAAGGGGCCAATTAAGAAAAATTAAGCTCAAATAATTAAAGGAGCCCTAAATAAGTGTGAAAGTGTAAAGAGGTAAACTTTAGAACATAAAAAATAAGGCACAATTAAGTCCATTTTAAAATTAATTCCAAATTAAGTGTGAAAATATGAAACTTGGTATCTTTAATTATAAAAGTTGTCTAAATATATCAAATGAGGAGGTTAAGACAAGAATCATAAGGTTTATGGTGGTATATGATATGGATTTAAGGATGAGTGGGTATGAATAGGCATTATGAATCTAAAGATGATTATTATAGGGAAGGACTAATGATTTAGAGGATAATGGGAATGGGCTATGGATGATGGGCTAATTTTTGGACTAAAACTATGGTACAATATGATATGGATGAAAATAGTGGGGGTTCATGAAGGTAAATATGAAAATGTGCCAAAAAATGTAAATTCTAAGACATGAAAGAGCTAAAATGTATAAATTATAATATGGAGGAGGTATTAGACTATCTGAATGATAGTGTAAGAATATGCAAGGGCTGAAATATCAAAAAAGTTGAAGCAATGAATGCACTAATGTAGTGAAAGTACATAAACAACAAAGGTGCTAAGACATAGGGTGAATACACCATGTCCATGTGATTGATTTTTTGGGAGTTTCTTGAAATAAGTTACAATATGAACACAAAAATTATGGATAAATTTTTACTTGAAGGATGAAGACTAATATGCATTTTCTAGTTTTACATAAGAATGTATGAAAAAAACTTTGCACAATCCTATATTTTTGAAGTAAGAGTGTCACCTTTTGTGGGACCAAAGTTACACTATCTACCAAGGGAATGGGTAGCTATGTAATCAAAGGTCATATACCACCTATGCACTCCTTAAATTGAAGGATTAATGCATACCCAAAGTTATCTCTATCTTTTCCACTCAAAAGTACATAATGAGTAACTTCTCAAACCTTACTAGTATTTGATGCACTAAAAATAAGATGGTATAAAGGTCTAATATAGGATGTAAAATTTCTTTAGTTTGTCCTTGTTATACCAAAATAGTACATGAGGCTTAGATATATGAACGATATCCCATCTACATGCATGTGACAACTAAATTTCACTTCACCTTGTGTGATAATGCAAAAGGGTCCCCAACATTGTGCCAAATATGATGATGACTCTATTGAGGTGAAAATTTCATTCTCCCCATTTATATATACAACCAAATTTTTTTGGTTGAGGTCATCCCTTAGGGTGATTAAATACCAAAGTAATTCTTCTAAAGGATAAGGAAAGATAGGTTTTTTTAATCACCCAAGATCACATGAACTGCAAAGGGAGAGAATACACATTGATCGACACCCTTAGGTTTAAATCTAAGGACACAAAGGAAAAGTGTAAAAATTATAATCCCCAAGATCACACTAAGCACAATGGGAGAGAATAAATTTCAAAATTTCCCTAATGACGCAAGAAACAAGTTAATTACGTACTACTCTAATTTAAGTGCAACTAAACTAGTGATAAAAACCAAAAAAAATACAAGAATAACCTACACAAAATATATTATTATTTTATATTATTTTCTTGGGTGGGTGTATAAAACTATACCACTTAGTGATAATAACATGTGTATAGAAAAATATAGCACAAAAACTAAGAAAAATATGTCAAAAAATAAAAAATTCATTAAGTGAAATTTCATGAGTAACAAATGACAAAACATGAAAGTGAACAATAATAGATGAAAGCGCTAAAAAAATAGAATAAAAGTATCATAAGAAATTATACCTAATCTACAAATGCATTGATTGATGGATGAACTGAAACATGTATGTAGTAAAGAACATAAGTTCTTATTGACCTACATAAGACATAAAATAGTTGTTAGTATTTTTTGAGGAAAATAGTAAGGATCTATAAAATAGAAAACCATATATGATGAAAAATAGAAAGAAAATAAATTAGAAAATAAATAAATTAATTAATTAATTAAAAATAAAACATAAAAAAAAATAGAAAAGAGAGATATATAGGTCAAACATGAAACTATTTATTTATTTTTTCAAGTATTAAAATGCATAATTATTGATTCATGAAAGTGTTGATTAGAGTAAGAATTAATAGATAGGGTGTAGAAGATTATATAATTCAAGAAATGAACCCCTATAAAAAAACACATAAATTATCCACACAAAAGGTAATTTTTAAAAAAAATTTAAAAGCATATCAAAGAAATCCTATATAGAAAAATAAGAAGTTAAGAAAGTTAGATAAAAATGCTAAAAATAAGACACAAATAGATATAATTTATAAAACATGTAGATTTCATGACATTTAGAGATATTGATCTAGAAGCACATACACTAAAATATAGAGTGCTAGTGGTAAATTAAAAAATTGCATATAAAAATAACTTATAAACACTCAAAGAAAATTTAGTAGTAGGGACATGAGTCTCATTAGGCATACTAGAATGAAGAAAATAAAAATAAAAAAGGTTAATAAATATGAAAGTCTCAATAGAAATAAATATTTACCCTTCTCTTTTGCTTGAGTAGAAATATAGTGCACCCAAAATCTCCATTCATTTTGATAAGTATGATTTTATGAAGGCAGGCTTTATAGAAAAGGATGAGGATACAAGGACATTAAACAAATATATGGATAAAAATAAATATAAATTCAATATGGATAGATAATCCAAAGAAATATATAACTAAATTACCAAAGAATTTGTATCAAAGTGATTTCTAGCAAGAAATTGGTGACATAATTACTCAGTCAAATCATGGGATTTTGCACTAATGCTACATTCAATCAATGGATGTATCTCTACATAACTTCTATTCTAATTAGAGATAATATTTTTCACTCATATAAAACCATTAGTGATCATTTACACAATAAATTAACCACCATTGAAGATTTTAAGAACTTCTAAATGATCATATTAAGTATATTTTATCACAAAGAAGTTCACATTCCCTAGTTTAGAGAGAAGAGGGAGAATGAGATCAAAACTAATGCAAGTGATAGTTTGTGAACATTGCCCTCAACTCTAATTCAAGAAATAAATAATTCATTACAAAATATTTAATGATTCCTTTTTCATGTGGCTAATAAAGTTAAAGGATGGAGATAAATAAAGGATGCGATAAGTAGAAGATAATTTAAAAGTAGAAAAAGATGATAGCTGTTTTATATAATTTCTAAAGTTTTCATATCTCAAAGTTGATGGCTTTTAAATGCACCTTAGAAATTTCCTAGATATTCCATTTAAAAGTTACCTTACTAAAATTAACAATGTAGCTTGTGAAGGTACAAAAGTTACTTGAAGAGAAACATCGAGTTTGGGTCTAATTCTCAATCATTATTAGAAGATACACTTGTGTCTTGCTGGTTTATGTAAAGGAATATGATATAGAAAATAATCCCATAATCTCCATACATATTATTTAAGACCAAATTTTGATCCTTTGGGAGAATCGAGAAATGAGTATCTTCTATATTGAACCATATTCCTCATATGGAAGATTATTGGGATAACTACAATGATGAAAATGAAGTTAGGAAAAGAAGCTACTGTTGGTTCACAACTAAGAATATTATCATTTTGAACACAAATAGAGTTACAGATCAATTCAAATATGATTAAGTTGTGTTATATAGTTCTTATGAAATGAAAATATTCTTTGATGACCTAATCCTTGAATAAAATTGGATAGAACTTGAACTTCCTTTTGTAAATGCATTCACTCAATTTATTCTAGATAATAGTGGAAATCAATTGAATGATTGGATTAAATTTATTAAGAGCACAAGGAATCACTTTGACTTATGATAAATGTGTATCTTATAAGATAAAATATAAATAATTTTAAGCAAGTGGGCCTCTTATAATAAAGAAAACAAAGATACATGAATCATTTATATTAAGACTAGAATAAGGACCAATATTTAGATCTACTCAATTAGAAACTCTAATGGAGGCTATTCCTATCACTCATAACACTACTATTTCAACCATCCTAATGGTTATTTCATCAACAATATCTTCCTCATCAATAGTGTGATAAATTTCAATTACACTAATTCCTCCAACAATCTAAAAATTGAAGCAACTTGTTATGCTTACACCTATTTATGCTCTTGTAATAATTACATATTATTAATAAAATATATCAAATATTGTTAATAAAATTTAGAAAATGGAAGAGGGAATCAAGCAATAGAGAAATGAATGTTCCCATAATTAAGAAAGTTAATATAGTAAAAAATTTACAAATTGAGTCCAATGAAGAAGAGTATAATGACCTAACATATCAAAAAAATACATATTTGGAAATAAAATAATAATAGAAAAGTTAGCAAAATCATATCATACTATTCTTTCCTCTCATAACATTGTCAAAGAACAAAATAAATGACTAGATCCAATACAAGATGAGGTCTAAATAAATGTATCTACTCAAGATATTATATATAAATAGATTACTGTATAAAATAATAAATAATATATAGTTAATCAAAATCAACCTAAGAAATAATAGAAAAATGCCATGTCAAAACAAAGGGAAATAAATACAGTTATGCCTTCATAGCTAGATGAAGGAATATGAGGAGAGGTGATGCAAGAAGTGTAATTAAGGAAAGAAGAGATCAAAGGGGGGAATAGAGAAAAACCATTGGAAACTACATAGTAGCCAAAAATCCATACACACTCAAAATTTCTAGAGAAACAACATTCATATTTAATTAGAGCAACATCAACTACTTCTACATTGCTAGATATTAAGTTACAAAAATAAAAGCTTAAATAAGTGTTGTTCTTATTGATTTAAAAGACATATAAAACTAAATGGATACTCCCAAAATAAAAAATAAAGCTCAAACCCTATAAAAAATCACCAAGAATGACTTTGGATTTAGAATAGTTCAAGTTATTTGCTGAAATAATGAAGAAGGAACCCCTTAATGTGTTTTCATTGATGACAACATTGATTTTTGATATTTACACTAATCTTACGAACATAATGAAGATATCTTAATCTAGTATTTTGGTCTACAATTTCTCATGTGATAATATCTACCTATGCAATGGCAATATGTTATGCTTGATAATTATGTGTGTGTATGTTCAAGATTTTAGTTGGTTTGGATGTATAATTTAGATAGAAGTTTGACATATAGTTTTGGCTATATACAGTGCATTTGGGTATGAGTAATTTGGTCCATGTTCCTTCGATGTTAAGAATTAGACTGCATTTTTGGGAGATTTACTATAGGTGTCAATACATTATATATTCCTAATGGCGCAATATGGTTATATGATCAAATTGATCTCTGGTACTGATCAGTTATCATATTTTGTGATTAGGTCTAATTCATGGCCAACCTAATTCTTGATATATGTTGTGATGATTAAATATGTATTGTGGATGTTAGTGAGATCTATTTTAGGTCCATGTCAACCTAAATCAAGTGTTGCATATTTGATTTAAGCACGAATATTGTTTTTGATACAAGTATGAATCCAACAAGGAAGTTTTTATTTTGTTGGAAAAAGAACACTGCAACTGCCATCTAGTGTTGTCAATGATGGCAACCCTATGCATTGATCAAGTACATATATCCTCATTCGAGCATATCGGTAGATAGATTGAAAATTGAAAAGGTAGAACAGAGTATCCGGTAACTCAGCAGTCATCGATCTATGCAAAGATCTCAAGTTATCATTTTGTGTTTCACATATTAGGAAATGATTATTGATGTATTATCTCTGTTGAGATTCAAGCACAGTGGCTCGTATCAATTCATATTAGAATTAGATGATCTAATTGGCGTATTCTTAGTTTTTCTTGTATTCAGGCCGACCTCGTGAATATGTTAAGTCGCAGATGTATGAGAACTAATTAATAGAGTACCTCTATGTTTGTATATCTTGTTTTGGGTCCTAGCCAAGTTGTGGCTGACCATTAAGGGTACACATTGCATATTTCTCATTATGTGAGCTGACAGTTGTAATTTTATTGTGTTTTATTGGAGCCAACAAAGTGTAAATGAATCCTATGTTGTGGATATATATACATGATTGTCTGTATCATTTTGTATGTTGTATATGTCAAGTAAATGTTTGAATTATGAGTTAGAGCAGAGCATAGGTGAGATAAAGTACAGTTTCACTTGTGCATAGAAGATTTGTATTATGTGTATGAGTAGAGCATAACAAAATTACAGAATTAGTCTGTAAGGTAGCAGATCTATTATTGTGCTTAATCTAGAACTGTAATCAGGCATTTTAGATGCTATCATCTCAGTTCAAATCTTCAAATGGTTTTAATCTAAACTCTTGGGCAGCAAGCCCTCTTTTCTTTGAGTATTGAGCTCTAGGTAGTGTGCCTAAATGTGAGTGCATTCCCCTTTTGTAATCTTCATTTTGATTATACTCAAAATCATAATTTTGGATTGGCCATCCACTGTGGTTTTTCCCCTAACAGGGTTTCCACGTAAAACTCTTAGTGTTATGGTGTTGTATTTATTTTATTTTTTATGCTCTATGATTGAATGTTCCTAATGCTTGCAAGCTAAAGGTTAATAAAGTTAATTTTTGCACAACACTGATTCACCCCCCTCTCAGTGTGGCTTGTTTCCAACAATTGGTATCAAAGCTAGTTCCTCGGAAGAAGAAGTCTAACAACTTGGGATATCTTGGAAGAAATTTTAATGGAATCAAGTAGTCTTGAACAATAGCTTATGGTGGCCCTAGATGACATTGATCAGTCAAAAGATGAAGTCCAAAAACTACAAGCGAGTCTTAATGATGCAAAAAAATCATTGAGTATCTGAAAGACAAAATCAACAAGTCAAGAGAGAAGAGAAAGGAACTATGTGATCAAATTAAGCAAAAAGATAATAAGAGCACTGAAGATGAACAAACTAGTAAAGCCCTGAAAGAAAAGACAGAGGAATGTGAAAATCTTACCCAAGAGAATATAGTTCTAAAGGCTGAAATGGAATCCATCATGATGAGAATGACCAAAGAGGTTGAAGACAAAAATAAGAATGAAGAAATCCTAGCACAGTCCCTGAAAGAAAAATATGAAGTATGTAGCCGATTGGATGATGAATTGGAAGTATCCAAAAAAAGTGAAGAAGCACTTGAAAGACAGCTGGACGATCTCATAAATGAACTTGATACTGTGAATGAGTACAAGGAGAAGTTTAAAGCCATCTCAACCATCCTCAATGAACTAATTGATAATTAGAGGAATCATGGTGATAAAAGAGGTCTTGGATTTGAGAAAGGAGAAATCTGAAAATCAAGACAAAAGAATTCTAGACAAAGGAGATTCAAGCAAGGAAATCAGATGAACAATACTGGTAGGTATCCGGTAAGACAACCCAATGCTCATATATTTAATGGATATTGTTTCAATTGCAACAAGTTTGGACACATGGCTTCTCAATGTAGAAGTAGAATGAATTGAATTGGTCCATCTTTCTCAGGTCAGTGTTTCAATTGTCATAAGATTGGTCATAAGTCAAATGAATGCAGAATTATGATGAATCAATTTCACAAAAGCATCAGATGCTATTCTTGCAATAGACCTAGACATATTGCTAATAAATGTAGATAAAGAGGAAATCAATGGAACAAATGGTCTAGTAAGAGGAGGTTTGTATGCTACAATTGCAATAAAACTAGACACATTGCTACATTCTGTCAAAACAAAAAAGGTCTAGTAAATTGAAGGAAAAATATGCAAAAGGATGTGAAAGGAAAAGGTAAAGTCACTGTAGATGAGGTTAGGAAAAAAATACAAAAAAATGGGTGAAGAAGATTCCCTCCATTGAATAAACTACACTTGCACTAGAACCTACCTCTGGTAATTCCTCTGAGAAGTAGTCTCAAGCCTCTGGCCCAGGGGGAGTAGTCAATAAAATCATCAAACCCCCTAACTAGTAGGTGAAACCGAATGAAAGTACATACTGGAGATGGAAAAATGCCCAATAAATGTTGTTGAATTCACCGGAGGAAGTGGTATACCATATTAAAATTCTGCAGAAGATTTATCAAGTTTATGTACATAGAAATGGAACAAACAGATCAATAAGGGAAAACACATTTATTAAAACAAAAAGGTTAGGTATGCAAGTGATATAAGGTCACTTCTATTCCTCATTTTTCACTTTTCCCTCTAGAGAAAATAAGTTGGAAAGCTCTAGGCGACCTAAGATGAATCAAGGTGAAAATCAAGTGTGAAGGTGATTCAACGACTGATTTTGGGTCTGGCAGAAAGAGGTATTTATCAAGAACTTCTTGGATTTTGTGATTTGGGAAAGATGAATACTCCTTTAGTGGTCAAAGTTAAGGACAAACCTCGTCTTGAATTTAAATTGCATCCCTACAAGTCTTTAGAGACTGATCCATTAGGGGAATTTTCATTAGTTCTGCATGGAGTCTTGCATACAGAGGACATTAGGGTTTACATTCATGAAAATATTGAAGAGATGGGAAGTTCCCAAGTTATGAATTTGTACAACCATCATATCATTGATGAAGAATTTCATGTAAAACCGGAACACCAAATCCTAGAAACAAATAAATTCACTTCAATGGTTAAATTTCCTATGTTCATGGAATCAGAATGGGTCCATTATGTCTTGAGTCAGGTACATGATGAGTTTATGTTGCTTAATATTCCCTTCAAAATTACTAAGGAAGACATTATAGCAATAACCGGTCTAAATTCTTCTAGTGGTCTACCTATTTAGAAATTTGTGAAAAATCAAATTGTCATCGATGCTACAGGCTCGATATATGATAGGAGAGCAATGAATGTTGACAATATTGCTAATATAAATGTTAGATTTGCATCCATGGTAATTGGTTATAATATTTTCCACTCTAGCTAAGAAAAATTTAAATCTAGTATGATGATTTATGCCACCTACCAAATGGTAAAATAAAATATGGAATATGATCTCTGTGAATTATTAAGGATTCAGTTGATGGAAAACCTTGTGAAGATCAAGAAAGACAAGAAAAATTCATTCAAATATGGTAGTTTTCTTTTATGTTTATTTTGTTATTTCATGGAGGAAGTCTCGGGTGTTGGAAAAGTTCAGTGGAAAAAGAACATGTTGGTAGCCAAATAGATTAGGGATCTATTGTATAATATTACAAATATAAAACTAGAAATGCAAATATCTAGGGTTATTTCAAAAGATTTCAAGCTAGCATGCAAGCCAAGGAAAGAATTCCCACCGCCATTGTGGAGAAATACAATGACTCAATCTACTTTATGGTGAATGTCAATAAGTGCATGATGGAAGCAGAAAATTGAAGAACTATTTGGATAATGCCTATGAGATATGAGGTCAAGGAGAAAATTTCGGAAATGTATGCCCAACATCTGTTAAACAAACCTCTGGATCTAACTAAAGAGAGGTTTGGTACCTATGCAGAAAAACACACCAAAATCTATAATGAGCTTAAGAAACTAGTAACAACCAAAAGAGTAAGAAAAGAAGTTGAAATTCTTGTTGAAAGCTTGGGTGTATCCACAGAGCAACTAAGTGAAGCTAGGCAAAAAAGGGCAGAAGATGAAGCAGCAATGAAAGCACAATCAGCTGGTCCAGTAGCACCACCTTCTTAAACTAGAACAACCAGAAGCTTGACATCTCACTCATCTCCTGAAGAAAAATATGCTCCTATGAAAAGTGAAAGCAATAGATCCAAAAAGGAAGCCAAAAGAAATAAAATCAAAATAAAAAGATTGTACATGACTATTTTTGATGATGAGGAAACAAGATTCGATGAAGGTGTCAAGGAGATCAAGAAACAAGGCACTGAAGAAGCAACTATGTCAAAACCATCTGGTGTAGATGGTCAGGAAAAGAAGAAGACCAAGGTTGATACACCTGGTATGACTGTTGAACAAATTAAAAAAGCAATAATCTCAAATGGAAATCTTAAACCGCTTTGTCAAAGGTATGAATCTTTTTCTGAGTCTGATAGAAGAATTCTAGAAGAAGCTACAATAAAGCACATGAATATCTTCAACAATGTTTTGGTTGAAATCATGCCTAGCCTACCAAAAAATTTGTATGATATTCTGGAGTCAAGGAGATTAAGTGCCCTAACTGAAGAAGAATGAATGTGAGAGAGAATTCTCGCAGAACTATGTCTGGTAATGTCTATGGAAGACATGCAAGCATTCCTGAACAAAGCAAAAAGGAAGTTTAGAAGCAAGTCAAGGGTCAATAAACTAATGATTGGTAAAAAAAAATGAAGTTATATAAGAAAAAAAACAAATTCTAAAAGAGCTACTTCTGAGTGACAAAATTGAAGTTGTGTCTGAAGAAACTCATACAAATAATGTCTCCTCTGATCCGGTCAAAGATGCAGAAGAAGGAAATTTTGATGCTAATAAAAATCTCGAGATTCCACTTCCAAATAACAACATAGAGATCCCCATGGAAATTGAAGCAACTGTGAATGTATCAGTTGAGTCGACAGAGAACACTGAAGAGAAATCAAAAGCTTCAATTGAGGAAGCATTAGTTGAGGAAAAGAAAAGTGATGTAAAAATGAAGACAAGAGACACTTCCGAGGCAGTTAAGAAATTATCGGTGGAACACAAGGAAGAGATTGAGCTGGAATTAATTAAAGGTCCCATTGAACTATCAACCTTGAGCCCAATCTAGATTATGAAGGTGGCCTCATTTGCTCAAGTAAAACCTCAAGAGGAGCTACTAAAATATCATATTGAAGATAGTGAATTGTTGGCACTTGCGTCTTGAGTACTGGAGAAGATCATGCCCTTGTTTGTGAAAGATCAAAATGAATCTTCATCTAGTCAACTGAAGAAGCTTATCAGCTCAGTGAGTACTCATTTTGAGTCTGCGTTAGCAAAAGTATAGAAGGAATTTGATGCTAAAAGGTTCAATGTACTGAAAATATTGATTTCCAAAGACAAATTCACCTTAGCCACTTATGTCAAGCACATACAAGATGCCTTATTTGAAGGAAGCAACATCTACAAATCTTTTTTTTCTTTTTAAAAATTCATAGAAGCAAATGAGAAGAAGGTGAAAGACCTATAAAATAAGTTAGCAACCATCTCCAAGGCATTTGATCCCCTATCTAGTGGTGTTAGGAAGATTGAAGGCAAAGCAATGTCTCTGCTAAACAAAATCAAAGGGATGAAGCATGAAAATGATAAAATTGTCTCTAGAACCTATGAACTTAGAAGCATCATTAGCCCCAAAATTGATGTAATGGGAAGTGCCCTAAAAGAAGGAGAGGAAACTATGGTATTCAAGGATCCAACCAGTCTGGAATCTGAAGAAAACACTGTCCTATTTGATTTGTGGATACATAACCATAATGGAAAGTCAAACAATTTTGGGACTTAAACCCAGCACAACTAAAGAAGTATTTTGCAAACAACTTTCAACTTTTGTAAGGTAAAGTAGCACCCTTGTACATACACAATTTTGATTGATTATTTTTGGTATGCAACCCCTACCTTTTCCATTGATGTCAAAGGGGGAGAAGTGGAGTGACAATTGTATAATCAGGTCAAGGGGAGTGTAGCATTTTTTAAATTTTGGATTGCAGTGATGTTTATCTTGGTACTGATCCGACACTTAGTTAATTTT
>CM021104.1:354726115-354755709 GCA_007115665.2 Sequoiadendron giganteum | reverse complement strand
ATTAGGATAAATTTGAGGAAGTGAGAAGGACCAAGGTTCTAAAGATCATTTCAAGTTAAGGTGATGATTATGAAGTTTGGAAATGCACTAAAATATTCAATGGTATTCTTTTTATTTGAGTGGGCATAGGGATAGATCGATTTTGGTTGATTAAGGTAAATTTGGAAGGATGAATGACATTAATGTTTTATTTCAATATACAAAAAAATATTCATAAGAGTTTTCTTAATTAATGATGCAAAGGTTGGATTAATATGAAATGGAATGATAAGGAAAAATATATAAGGCTTTGGAATAAGATAATTATAATGGATGAAGTTCTTAAGGTTTTGGATGATGTCAAGATGATGAAGGGAAGGAATTTTAAGACTAAGCGTACCAAGATTTTGGAATTATATGAAGATGTTTGATGAGGTGGATAGGAAAAAATCCCTATATGTAAGGATAGTAAATGGAGTGATGGGTTTGGAATCCCTAAGGCTTTAGGTGAATTTTTATGATGAATGGGGTGATCAAAATAAAATTCCCAATGTTTATGATTATATGTAATGTATAAAAGTGACTAGGAAAAAGTCCTAAAGTTTTGGGATGCTATGATATGTATGAAATTGTTGGTGTAAATAGGTATTCTTCCTATCTAGTCTTATCTAGGTTCTATTTACATTGTTTAGTTCACTTAGGTCCTAGGAGGATATCTTTCTAGTTAGAATTAATTAGGGGGAAATATTTCTAGTTAAGCATTAGTTGTCACTTATCTTATCTAGTTGGCTTTTATTTAATCCTTATGTCCTAAGTTATTTAATATTGTCTCATGTCATTTATTTATGACATAGCCATTTAATGTTGGTACATAATCACCCTTACCTATATAAGAAAGGCTTCATATTTATATTGTAACCAAACTCAATTCATCTTAATTGAGTGTGTAAGTCTAATATATCACTATAATCTTGAGTATTGCATATTGGCTATATCATGCATCCATTGCTGCAATTTTATGTTATTAATTTTCTATATTGTGGAAGGTTGTTTTTGGTTTTTACAAATGATCTTGGAGGCTTGAGTCCTTGTGACTCTAATAGAAATGACTAGGGAAAAATTATAAAAGTTGCTTGAGAATAATTTTGGATTTGATTGTGTTGGCATTTATTTCATTAGATAAATGCCGACACAATCAAATCCAAAAAATTTCTCAAACTGAAATAAAGAAAAATAGGGGAGGGTTGATTAAAATAGGGCTATGAACCACTTAAGGACCCATTTTTTAGATTTAATTTTTTACAAGGATGGGGTTCTTTTTCAAACAAAACTTTGGGGAGAAAAACTAAAAATAGTAAACTAACTCCAAAATGCAATCTACAACTTGGATCTAATAGATTAAGCTCAATATTGATGGAACCATAAATCAAATAATAGATCAAAGAAGGGAAAGATGATGTTTACCAATCACTGAAAGTTAGTTGTTGAAGTTGATCTAGGACTCATTCACCCAAGGGAAAATGGGTCATGTGTTAGGTTTTGTTTGTAACTTTTTCTAGCCTCTACTAAAGGTTTGAATCCTTCAATTTTCCTAGGTTTCATGTTTAGAAAGCCAAAACTAAATTCTGCAAGTGAGTTTTCATGAGATGACAACTTTTACAACTTTGAAAACTCTAATTTTTCTCTTCAAGAGAACTTCAAGATTTCTTCCACCTAAATCTGCAAACATAAATCAAGAAGGAAAAATGATTTGTTTTTGGTGAATGGGGGTTTGCCTTGGTCTAACCCCATTTTTGTAATCAAACCTTGAAATGAAACAAAATAGAATTAAAGGAATGATGAATGAACAAATCAATGTCACAATTCACCAAAACCTTGAATGAACCTTGGAATGTAAATTTTCAACTTGCATGAACTGGCTTCAATGGATGTGGATCTTGAACCTTGGATCTTGACTTGATATAGTGCTTTGAATGCTTGAATGGATCATGAAAACTACATCATCATATTAGCTGCAATAACATGCATGATGCAAGAATACTTTGATGTGACAATTGGATCTTGATTGCTGCAACAAAAATTTGATAAGTCTGCCTCTGAATGCCTTGAATTTCTCTTGAAATTCTCTAGATTTCTTGAAAACTCTTAGATTTCTTAGATGAAACTTAGTGAAATGACCTTATATTTATTGATATGTAACCTTAATTTCTTTAAATTCAAATATCACAAGCCAACATCTGAATATAGATTTGAATGTTTTAAAATAATATCAAAATAATAATTTAAATTTCGGTCCTAGGTCTAAGGGAGGACCTATTCGCCCATGGGCGAATGTGTCCTAGGTCCCTAACCCTAGGACACACATTTCTCAATGAGAAGTGTTATATTAAGGCATTAATGAATGTTAGGTTTCCTCTTCAAAAAATATGATTAAATAGGTTTTTATTTGAATCAAAGGGTCCAATTAAAGAAAATTAATCTCAATTAATTAAAGGATCCCTAAATAAGTGTGAAAGTGTAAAGAGGAAAACTTTGCAACACTAAAAATAAGGCACAATTAAGTCCATTTTAAAATTAATTCCAGATTAATTGTGAAAATATGAAAGGGATACATTTTCCTACATTATATTTAGCCCCCACTTTAGTGAGAGGATGAGCATAAGTGCAAACTCACACTAAAGTAGACACTCAAAACACATATGTATGTAGCAATGATAATATTACTCAATCATACAACTTCCAAGATTGAAAGGAAAGAAAAAAAAAGGGTCGATCAAGCCTTGACTGTCCAATGCAATGTGGAACACGCCTCAACTGTTTTTCCAAAATAAAAGGGTGGATCAAGCCTTAAATATCCAACATGATGTAGAACACATCTTGACTATTTTTCCAATACATTCACAAGTGAAACTCAATGTACACTATACAAAAAATTCACACTCACTCCAAGATAATGAAACCTCAGGCCATCCACTAGGTGAGCCCCTAGAAAGGTAGCTTAGTGGGAAAGTCATACCAAGCCTACAATCTCTCACTATACTATCCATACCAAAGCTATCCCTCTAATAACTTTGATAGGGTGCCATAAAACAAAAGCTAGAAATTTAGGCTTCACAAGGTTAAAAATTTGTATCATGCTACACTTATGAAAAAAATGCAAATAAAGGTTTTTTCAAAGGAATCTTGCTTAGTTCATGTAAGGTATCTCCTTAGGGAACATCATGCCTAATGTCTCCAAGAAAGGAAAATTCTAGGATAAAATAAATATCACGCTCTCGGAGGACATCAAACCAAATGACACCACCAAGAAAAGGGTGCATCACAAGAAGAAAGAAAATTGTAAAATGAAACATGAGTAATGATAATGCCAATGTATGCCCCAACTTTAAAGAAATTTCTAGCACCATTTCTATGAGAAATTTTCTTTTAAAGTAGCCAATAACCAATGCTAATTAATAAATAAGACATGAGATCTTATTCAAAAAATCCCTATGCCAAGTCATATGTTTCCAAATGAAGCTACATCATGAAAAAGAGAGGAAGGGATTGCCCCCAAAATAAAATCCAAAACCACATAAGGGATCTATAGATTCAGGGTCAGTATATCTTTGCTAAAATGTTGTTATAGAGCTTGGAAACATCATCATTTCCCAAATACTAATAGAATATGAAGAATTCCACATAGAGAGCAAAAAAAAGGAAAAGATTTTGGGTCAACATGGAAGAGACCTAAATGTCTTGACACCTTGCATCATCCCAAAAAGGAAAAAACAAGACAGAGAAAGGATAAATTTTTATGACATATAGAATAATGTAGATACAAATAGAGGAATGCACATGAAGAGAGAGATACATCAAACATAACAATACAAGGAGATCACATTACACACATGCAATCACACAAAGAACGTGAAAAATAAAGAAAAAGACTAGTAAGGCACATGCAAGTCAACCTATAGCAGGTCATCGACATCCCAATATTGATCACTATATACAAAAGGTAGATAACTAGCCAAAGGAGACAATTACAAGTTCTATACTAGGATAAGGCTACCTAACCCCTTGCCCCCAAGGGAAAAAGGTGAGCCAAAAATGGATGATGATATGTTGCTCCTTGCAAAATGAAAATATGATTGCATAAAGCCAAGTTTATACTGTCATGCATGGTAGTGAATATACTATGATACTACAACTACCACATGACAAGGAGAAAAAATTAATGTTATTTATTATAATGAGTAGACAAAGTATCAACTTGATGCATATCCAATGAGATATTCCCACATGTAGTATCTATTAGTTCAGGATGCACCAAAGTTAAATTTGGCTTAGAACAATCTTTTGTAAGAGTGTTGATGTTAAGTAAAGGCTTTTATGATTCTTTTGTTTCTTTTGAAGGACAATAACTAAGACTGTGAGTTGTTTCTTGTGTGTTAGGCTCTATAGGGACATGGATACCTTGTTTTCTAGAAACACATTCTTTTCCATTTTATCCAAGTTGTTTCATAAGTCTATAACCTCTTCCATAAATCTTTTCCATTTATTTTGGATTCATTGGTCATTCATAATCAACTTCATAAAATTTGGTTGTGTAATTTGTTTATTCTTCTAAAGTGGTTGAATTTGATGCTTTCTAAAGTTCTTCCAATTTTTTTGTTTAAATTTGTGTTGGTTCTTTTCCTTTTTCAGACTATTTTGTTGTCATCTTATATTTGCCCATGAATGTAGGTGTGAAATCCAACAATCCTAAATTATCCACCAATAAAATTGTGAATGGTTTACGGTACGTATCTTTTTGTTATTCTTTGATGGGGTCTAATTTTGAAGTTGGTATCAATAATTTTAAAGGACTTTCTTTATCTTTGTCAATGTGCAAATAAATTTTCGATTCAGGGTCAAATTTGATTGTGTAAACCTTATTTTTGTAGACATACTTCATTATATGATGAAGAGTCGAAGGCACCGCATGAATTTCATGAATCCATGGTCTACCTAAAATAAAATTATATGAAAGATCATGAGGAATGAATGTAGCCTTTCCAATAGTAAGAGGCAATGTGATCATTCCTAGTGGTTTTCTTATGTTATTAAAACCATTAATGTGCAATGAGTCATGTTCAATTTTACACTTATTCATTCCAATCTTATCCAAAAGGTTCACACTACACACATTAAGGGCTGAGCCATTATCAACAAGGGTTCTCTTTATTCCTTTCCTATTAATAATGGATATGATAATGAAAGCTTCATATTGTTTTTGCACTTCCAAAGGAGGGAGCTCCCTTTAGTGGAAAATAATGTTTCTATTTGAATTCCTTGAATTAGGGCTGCTATGTCATTCAATTTTATACTAGGGGGAGCCATAGCTTGTTGCAATGCAATTTGAAGCATACTATGATAACTAGGTGAGGCTGGAATAATATCCCATAAGAATATCTTAGTAGGAGTATTCTTAAGTTGTTCAAAAAGATCATACTCCTTTCCACTATGTAAAGGAAAATAAGGAGCACTAGGCAAGATAGGTTGAGGCAATGGTAATGAAGTAGGAATGGTTTATGGTTTCCTATTGTTCCTTGTATGTATTTGTGAGAAACTAAATTGTAACTTGGTTGTTGCAAAACATTGTGTTGATGTGGTACTAGGATAATCACAATTTTATTTTGAACTTGAGGTTGATGTGAGGGGGGAGAAAGGATAGGAACTAACTCATGAGATTGCTTCAGTGGATATATAATGTGCATAATTTCAAAAGAAATATCCTTATTTTCATAATCTCTTAGTGAAGGGGAGTCTAATGTAACTTCATCATCTTCATCTAATGAAGCCACATTAATATTTTTTGAAAGACATGTGTCAATGTTTCCATTTTCTTGCACTATGATATCTTCCCTAATAGGATATTTTTTAGGAGAGGAGTAAACAAGATATTCATCACATTCCATGGTTAGATTTTGTAAAGTAACTCCATCAAAAAAAGGGGAAGCATCAAGATAAGAATAACTATGATTTTCTTTCTTATCAAAACATAGGATTCTTTTGCTCAATAATATTTTCCCAAGTGGGGGAAGCATTAGGAGAGGAAGAAATAAGAGTCTCATGACTCTCAATAAGTGTATCTCTAACACCAAACTATCTTCTTAACAAATATGAGAGATGTTAGAAGAAGAACAAATGTGATTGTCATGTTTGTCCATGATTTCATCCTCTTTTTGTAAAGAATCCTCACAAGTGAGGGATGAATGGAGATTCAGTAAAGTAATGTTAAGAAATGTTTTGATGATCTTATTCTCTTGTGCCAAGATATCTTCCAAAGTAGGATAGTTTTTAGAAGAGGATCTTGCAATATTTTCATGACTCTCAATGGGTGTATCTTCTAACACCAAAATACCTTCATCACTAGTAGGAGAGGTATTGGGAGAAGAGAAATTATGATTACGATTATTGTTTATGCTTGCATCTTCTTTCACTAAAACATTCTCAAAAATAGGATAGATATTAAGGGATGTGGAATTAAGGAATGTGTCAAAATTTTCACTCTCTTGTGCTAAGAGGCTCTCATAACTAGGAAATATATTGGAAGAATGACTAACATGCTTGTTAATGAGATTTTTATTGGCATACTTAGAAAGGAAAGATACTAACATTGTGTGAAAAGTGATCTATCCAACTTATGCAATGCTTTGGAAATGACAACAATTGTCCCAAATATGTAAAATCACTTTTCAGATTCTAAACAAGGTAATTTTCTGATTATGCTATGTAAAAAACTTAAAATGATGTCTTGTAAATGCAATTTTCAATTCACACAATGCACTAAATGTATCAAATTAAGCTTAATATGATCAATTTGAATTATCAAAAATTCTGCAAACTGAACCAAAAATCTGAAAACAACAAAACATAATACAAAAACAAAGGTTTTAATGCCCAAAAAATAAGGAAATAGCCTTGATCAGGGACTCATTCGCCCTTGGGAAAATGGGTTCTAGTTTAGGGTATCTTAAAAAGTGTTTATAGATTTTTTAGTTGATTTTAGTGGTTTCTAGATTCTGATTTAAAACAGTGAGTTACAATTTGAATTTTCTATGAAATGAAGGTTGAATGCAAATTCAAATTATGAAGAAATGAAAAAATAGGAGACCTAATTTGATGTGTAATTTAGATTCAATTTTAAAATGTAAATGAATGATGATGCAATGTTATGTAAATGATTTTTAAAATGACTGAAATTTTTGTAGTTTTTTAGATTTTAAGAGATGCAAACATGTAATTCTAAAACCCTAAATGAGATGCAAACTAATGCTAGTTAAGCAACCCTAAATGAGATTCAATTCAATGCAATGCAACGAAAATGAATGCAAGATCTAGATCTAGGGTGAAAATGGACTCCAAAGTAAAAAAAAAAGCAATTATCAAACTTAGGTTCACCAAAATGAAATAAAGAAAAATAGAGAAGGGTTGTTCATCTTAAAATAGGGGTATGAACCACTTAAGGAACTATTCTTCTTCAATTCATTAAGAAATTATATCCCAAAAAATAATTGAATAACTACCCTTAGGAGAATAAAATTTATGGAGGAATCTTTAGATTTCATTTTTTGCAAGGATGGGGGTCCTGGTCAAACATCACTTTGTGGAGAAAAAACTAAAAATATCAAACTAACTCCAAAATTAAATCTAAAACTTGGATATAATAGATAAAGCTCAATACTTATGGAACCCGAAATCATATCACAAATCCGAGAAGCGAAAGATGATGTGTACCAATCACCAAAAGTTAGTTGTTGAAGCTGATCTGGGAATCATTTTCCTAGGGGTGAATGGGTCTTGAGTTAGGGTTTGTCTGCAACTTTCAAGAGCCTTTGCTATAGATCTAAATCCTTCAATTTACCCAAGTTTTAGGTTCAAAAAGCCATAAATAAATTTTACAAGTGATTTTTATGACATGAAAACTTTTGTGACAACTTTTGTAAATTTGATAGCTTCAAGAGAACTTCAATGGGGGTTTTCCTTGGTCAACCCACATTTTGGTAATCAAACCTTGAAATGAAATAAAATAGCATGAAATGAATGATGAATGAACAACTCAATGTCACAACTCACCAAACCCTTGAATGAACCTTGGAATATAAATATACAACTTGCATGGAATGACTTCAATAGATGTGGATCTTGAACCTTGAATCTTGAATTGATATAGTGCTTTGAATACTAGAATGGATCATGAAACATACATCATCATTTTAGCTCCAATAACATGCATGATGCAAGAATACTTTGATGTGACAATTGGATCTTGATTAATGAAATAAAACTCTAATAAATCTGTCATGGAATGCCTTCAATTTCTCTTGAAATTCTCTAGATTACTTTAAAACTCTTAGATTTCTTAGATTAAACTTAGTGAAATGACCTTATATTTATAGATATGTGACCTTAATTTCTCGAAATTCAAATATCACAAGCAGAAATTTGAATATAGATTTGAATGTGTTAAATAATTCCAAAAACATAATTTAAATTTAGGTCTAAGGTCCAAGGGAGGACCCATTCTCCCATGGGTGAATGGGTCCTAGGTCCCTAACCCTAGAATACACATTGCTTAATGAGAAGTGTTATGTTAATGCATTAATGAATGTCGGGTTTCCTCTTCGGAAAATATGATTAAATAGGCTTGGATTTGAATTAAAGGGGCCAATTAAGAAAAATTAAGCTCAAATAATTAAAGGAGCCCTAAATAAGTGTGAAAGTGTAAAGAGGTAAACTTTAGAACATAAAAAATAAGGCACAATTAAGTCCATTTTAAAATTAATTCCAAATTAAGTGTGAAAATATGAAACTTGGTATCTTTAATTATAAAAGTTGTCTAAATATATCAAATGAGGAGGTTAAGACAAGAATCATAAGGTTTATGGTGGTATATGATATGGATTTAAGGATGAGTGGGTATGAATAGGCATTATGAATCTAAAGATGATTATTATAGGGAAGGACTAATGATTTAGAGGATAATGGGAATGGGCTATGGATGATGGGCTAATTTTTGGACTAAAACTATGGTACAATATGATATGGATGAAAATAGTGGGGGTTCATGAAGGTAAATATGAAAATGTGCCAAAAAATGTAAATTCTAAGACATGAAAGAGCTAAAATGTATAAATTATAATATGGAGGAGGTATTAGACTATCTGAATGATAGTGTAAGAATATGCAAGGGCTGAAATATCAAAAAAGTTGAAGCAATGAATGCACTAATGTAGTGAAAGTACATAAACAACAAAGGTGCTAAGACATAGGGTGAATACACCATGTCCATGTGATTGATTTTTTGGGAGTTTCTTGAAATAAGTTACAATATGAACACAAAAATTATGGATAAATTTTTACTTGAAGGATGAAGACTAATATGCATTTTCTAGTTTTACATAAGAATGTATGAAAAAAACTTTGCACAATCCTATATTTTTGAAGTAAGAGTGTCACCTTTTGTGGGACCAAAGTTACACTATCTACCAAGGGAATGGGTAGCTATGTAATCAAAGGTCATATACCACCTATGCACTCCTTAAATTGAAGGATTAATGCATACCCAAAGTTATCTCTATCTTTTCCACTCAAAAGTACATAATGAGTAACTTCTCAAACCTTACTAGTATTTGATGCACTAAAAATAAGATGGTATAAAGGTCTAATATAGGATGTAAAATTTCTTTAGTTTGTCCTTGTTATACCAAAATAGTACATGAGGCTTAGATATATGAACGATATCCCATCTACATGCATGTGACAACTAAATTTCACTTCACCTTGTGTGATAATGCAAAAGGGTCCCCAACATTGTGCCAAATATGATGATGACTCTATTGAGGTGAAAATTTCATTCTCCCCATTTATATATACAACCAAATTTTTTTGGTTGAGGTCATCCCTTAGGGTGATTAAATACCAAAGTAATTCTTCTAAAGGATAAGGAAAGATAGGTTTTTTTAATCACCCAAGATCACATGAACTGCAAAGGGAGAGAATACACATTGATCGACACCCTTAGGTTTAAATCTAAGGACACAAAGGAAAAGTGTAAAAATTATAATCCCCAAGATCACACTAAGCACAATGGGAGAGAATAAATTTCAAAATTTCCCTAATGACGCAAGAAACAAGTTAATTACGTACTACTCTAATTTAAGTGCAACTAAACTAGTGATAAAAACCAAAAAAAATACAAGAATAACCTACACAAAATATATTATTATTTTATATTATTTTCTTGGGTGGGTGTATAAAACTATACCACTTAGTGATAATAACATGTGTATAGAAAAATATAGCACAAAAACTAAGAAAAATATGTCAAAAAATAAAAAATTCATTAAGTGAAATTTCATGAGTAACAAATGACAAAACATGAAAGTGAACAATAATAGATGAAAGCGCTAAAAAAATAGAATAAAAGTATCATAAGAAATTATACCTAATCTACAAATGCATTGATTGATGGATGAACTGAAACATGTATGTAGTAAAGAACATAAGTTCTTATTGACCTACATAAGACATAAAATAGTTGTTAGTATTTTTTGAGGAAAATAGTAAGGATCTATAAAATAGAAAACCATATATGATGAAAAATAGAAAGAAAATAAATTAGAAAATAAATAAATTAATTAATTAATTAAAAATAAAACATAAAAAAAAATAGAAAAGAGAGATATATAGGTCAAACATGAAACTATTTATTTATTTTTTCAAGTATTAAAATGCATAATTATTGATTCATGAAAGTGTTGATTAGAGTAAGAATTAATAGATAGGGTGTAGAAGATTATATAATTCAAGAAATGAACCCCTATAAAAAAACACATAAATTATCCACACAAAAGGTAATTTTTAAAAAAAATTTAAAAGCATATCAAAGAAATCCTATATAGAAAAATAAGAAGTTAAGAAAGTTAGATAAAAATGCTAAAAATAAGACACAAATAGATATAATTTATAAAACATGTAGATTTCATGACATTTAGAGATATTGATCTAGAAGCACATACACTAAAATATAGAGTGCTAGTGGTAAATTAAAAAATTGCATATAAAAATAACTTATAAACACTCAAAGAAAATTTAGTAGTAGGGACATGAGTCTCATTAGGCATACTAGAATGAAGAAAATAAAAATAAAAAAGGTTAATAAATATGAAAGTCTCAATAGAAATAAATATTTACCCTTCTCTTTTGCTTGAGTAGAAATATAGTGCACCCAAAATCTCCATTCATTTTGATAAGTATGATTTTATGAAGGCAGGCTTTATAGAAAAGGATGAGGATACAAGGACATTAAACAAATATATGGATAAAAATAAATATAAATTCAATATGGATAGATAATCCAAAGAAATATATAACTAAATTACCAAAGAATTTGTATCAAAGTGATTTCTAGCAAGAAATTGGTGACATAATTACTCAGTCAAATCATGGGATTTTGCACTAATGCTACATTCAATCAATGGATGTATCTCTACATAACTTCTATTCTAATTAGAGATAATATTTTTCACTCATATAAAACCATTAGTGATCATTTACACAATAAATTAACCACCATTGAAGATTTTAAGAACTTCTAAATGATCATATTAAGTATATTTTATCACAAAGAAGTTCACATTCCCTAGTTTAGAGAGAAGAGGGAGAATGAGATCAAAACTAATGCAAGTGATAGTTTGTGAACATTGCCCTCAACTCTAATTCAAGAAATAAATAATTCATTACAAAATATTTAATGATTCCTTTTTCATGTGGCTAATAAAGTTAAAGGATGGAGATAAATAAAGGATGCGATAAGTAGAAGATAATTTAAAAGTAGAAAAAGATGATAGCTGTTTTATATAATTTCTAAAGTTTTCATATCTCAAAGTTGATGGCTTTTAAATGCACCTTAGAAATTTCCTAGATATTCCATTTAAAAGTTACCTTACTAAAATTAACAATGTAGCTTGTGAAGGTACAAAAGTTACTTGAAGAGAAACATCGAGTTTGGGTCTAATTCTCAATCATTATTAGAAGATACACTTGTGTCTTGCTGGTTTATGTAAAGGAATATGATATAGAAAATAATCCCATAATCTCCATACATATTATTTAAGACCAAATTTTGATCCTTTGGGAGAATCGAGAAATGAGTATCTTCTATATTGAACCATATTCCTCATATGGAAGATTATTGGGATAACTACAATGATGAAAATGAAGTTAGGAAAAGAAGCTACTGTTGGTTCACAACTAAGAATATTATCATTTTGAACACAAATAGAGTTACAGATCAATTCAAATATGATTAAGTTGTGTTATATAGTTCTTATGAAATGAAAATATTCTTTGATGACCTAATCCTTGAATAAAATTGGATAGAACTTGAACTTCCTTTTGTAAATGCATTCACTCAATTTATTCTAGATAATAGTGGAAATCAATTGAATGATTGGATTAAATTTATTAAGAGTGTAGGATTTGAGAAATGCAAATCCACAGACCCCGATTAATACCTGCATGCAAAAGACTTGTCACAGAGAACGAGAGAGATCAAGACGAGAGTTTGGCTCTCACAATGTGCAAGATGTATTCCAAAAAAATGAAATAGAGCATCAATGAAATAAAAGAGAACGATCCTTATAAAAGGAGATCAAAACCTAAAAGGAAAACCTAACCCTAAAGGTGAGTGCATTTAATAATTAATATTAATTATTAAATGACTAATATGTGTGCAAGGCGAAATCTTAAGAGGAGAGTAAAGTTAATTAATTACTTTACTCTAACAAAGAGCACAAGGAATCACTTTGACTTATGATAAATGTGTATCTTATAAGATAAAATATAAATAATTTTAAGCAAGTGGGCCTCTTATAATAAAGAAAACAAAGATACATGAATCATTTATATTAAGACTAGAATAAGGACCAATATTTAGATCTACTCAATTAGAAACTCTAATGGAGGCTATTCCTATCACTCATAACACTACTATTTCAACCATCCTAATGGTTATTTCATCAACAATATCTTCCTCATCAATAGTGTGATAAATTTCAATTACACTAATTCCTCCAACAATCTAAAAATTGAAGCAACTTGTTATGCTTACACCTATTTATGCTCTTGTAATAATTACATATTATTAATAAAATATATCAAATATTGTTAATAAAATTTAGAAAATGGAAGAGGGAATCAAGCAATAGAGAAATGAATGTTCCCATAATTAAGAAAGTTAATATAGTAAAAAATTTACAAATTGAGTCCAATGAAGAAGAGTATAATGACCTAACATATCAAAAAAATACATATTTGGAAATAAAATAATAATAGAAAAGTTAGCAAAATCATATCATACTATTCTTTCCTCTCATAACATTGTCAAAGAACAAAATAAATGACTAGATCCAATACAAGATGAGGTCTAAATAAATGTATCTACTCAAGATATTATATATAAATAGATTACTGTATAAAATAATAAATAATATATAGTTAATCAAAATCAACCTAAGAAATAATAGAAAAATGCCATGTCAAAACAAAGGGAAATAAATACAGTTATGCCTTCATAGCTAGATGAAGGAATATGAGGAGAGGTGATGCAAGAAGTGTAATTAAGGAAAGAAGAGATCAAAGGGGGGAATAGAGAAAAACCATTGGAAACTACATAGTAGCCAAAAATCCATACACACTCAAAATTTCTAGAGAAACAACATTCATATTTAATTAGAGCAACATCAACTACTTCTACATTGCTAGATATTAAGTTACAAAAATAAAAGCTTAAATAAGTGTTGTTCTTATTGATTTAAAAGACATATAAAACTAAATGGATACTCCCAAAATAAAAAATAAAGCTCAAACCCTATAAAAAATCACCAAGAATGACTTTGGATTTAGAATAGTTCAAGTTATTTGCTGAAATAATGAAGAAGGAACCCCTTAATGTGTTTTCATTGATGACAACATTGATTTTTGATATTTACACTAATCTTACGAACATAATGAAGATATCTTAATCTAGTATTTTGGTCTACAATTTCTCATGTGATAATATCTACCTATGCAATGGCAATATGTTATGCTTGATAATTATGTGTGTGTATGTTCAAGATTTTAGTTGGTTTGGATGTATAATTTAGATAGAAGTTTGACATATAGTTTTGGCTATATACAGTGCATTTGGGTATGAGTAATTTGGTCCATGTTCCTTCGATGTTAAGAATTAGACTGCATTTTTGGGAGATTTACTATAGGTGTCAATACATTATATATTCCTAATGGCGCAATATGGTTATATGATCAAATTGATCTCTGGTACTGATCAGTTATCATATTTTGTGATTAGGTCTAATTCATGGCCAACCTAATTCTTGATATATGTTGTGATGATTAAATATGTATTGTGGATGTTAGTGAGATCTATTTTAGGTCCATGTCAACCTAAATCAAGTGTTGCATATTTGATTTAAGCACGAATATTGTTTTTGATACAAGTATGAATCCAACAAGGAAGTTTTTATTTTGTTGGAAAAAGAACACTGCAACTGCCATCTAGTGTTGTCAATGATGGCAACCCTATGCATTGATCAAGTACATATATCCTCATTCGAGCATATCGGTAGATAGATTGAAAATTGAAAAGGTAGAACAGAGTATCCGGTAACTCAGCAGTCATCGATCTATGCAAAGATCTCAAGTTATCATTTTGTGTTTCACATATTAGGAAATGATTATTGATGTATTATCTCTGTTGAGATTCAAGCACAGTGGCTCGTATCAATTCATATTAGAATTAGATGATCTAATTGGCGTATTCTTAGTTTTTCTTGTATTCAGGCCGACCTCGTGAATATGTTAAGTCGCAGATGTATGAGAACTAATTAATAGAGTACCTCTATGTTTGTATATCTTGTTTTGGGTCCTAGCCAAGTTGTGGCTGACCATTAAGGGTACACATTGCATATTTCTCATTATGTGAGCTGACAGTTGTAATTTTATTGTGTTTTATTGGAGCCAACAAAGTGTAAATGAATCCTATGTTGTGGATATATATACATGATTGTCTGTATCATTTTGTATGTTGTATATGTCAAGTAAATGTTTGAATTATGAGTTAGAGCAGAGCATAGGTGAGATAAAGTACAGTTTCACTTGTGCATAGAAGATTTGTATTATGTGTATGAGTAGAGCATAACAAAATTACAGAATTAGTCTGTAAGGTAGCAGATCTATTATTGTGCTTAATCTAGAACTGTAATCAGGCATTTTAGATGCTATCATCTCAGTTCAAATCTTCAAATGGTTTTAATCTAAACTCTTGGGCAGCAAGCCCTCTTTTCTTTGAGTATTGAGCTCTAGGTAGTGTGCCTAAATGTGAGTGCATTCCCCTTTTGTAATCTTCATTTTGATTATACTCAAAATCATAATTTTGGATTGGCCATCCACTGTGGTTTTTCCCCTAACAGGGTTTCCACGTAAAACTCTTAGTGTTATGGTGTTGTATTTATTTTATTTTTTATGCTCTATGATTGAATGTTCCTAATGCTTGCAAGCTAAAGGTTAATAAAGTTAATTTTTGCACAACACTGATTCACCCCCCTCTCAGTGTGGCTTGTTTCCAACAATTGGTATCAAAGCTAGTTCCTCGGAAGAAGAAGTCTAACAACTTGGGATATCTTGGAAGAAATTTTAATGGAATCAAGTAGTCTTGAACAATAGCTTATGGTGGCCCTAGATGACATTGATCAGTCAAAAGATGAAGTCCAAAAACTACAAGCGAGTCTTAATGATGCAAAAAAATCATTGAGTATCTGAAAGACAAAATCAACAAGTCAAGAGAGAAGAGAAAGGAACTATGTGATCAAATTAAGCAAAAAGATAATAAGAGCACTGAAGATGAACAAACTAGTAAAGCCCTGAAAGAAAAGACAGAGGAATGTGAAAATCTTACCCAAGAGAATATAGTTCTAAAGGCTGAAATGGAATCCATCATGATGAGAATGACCAAAGAGGTTGAAGACAAAAATAAGAATGAAGAAATCCTAGCACAGTCCCTGAAAGAAAAATATGAAGTATGTAGCCGATTGGATGATGAATTGGAAGTATCCAAAAAAAGTGAAGAAGCACTTGAAAGACAGCTGGACGATCTCATAAATGAACTTGATACTGTGAATGAGTACAAGGAGAAGTTTAAAGCCATCTCAACCATCCTCAATGAACTAATTGATAATTAGAGGAATCATGGTGATAAAAGAGGTCTTGGATTTGAGAAAGGAGAAATCTGAAAATCAAGACAAAAGAATTCTAGACAAAGGAGATTCAAGCAAGGAAATCAGATGAACAATACTGGTAGGTATCCGGTAAGACAACCCAATGCTCATATATTTAATGGATATTGTTTCAATTGCAACAAGTTTGGACACATGGCTTCTCAATGTAGAAGTAGAATGAATTGAATTGGTCCATCTTTCTCAGGTCAGTGTTTCAATTGTCATAAGATTGGTCATAAGTCAAATGAATGCAGAATTATGATGAATCAATTTCACAAAAGCATCAGATGCTATTCTTGCAATAGACCTAGACATATTGCTAATAAATGTAGATAAAGAGGAAATCAATGGAACAAATGGTCTAGTAAGAGGAGGTTTGTATGCTACAATTGCAATAAAACTAGACACATTGCTACATTCTGTCAAAACAAAAAAGGTCTAGTAAATTGAAGGAAAAATATGCAAAAGGATGTGAAAGGAAAAGGTAAAGTCACTGTAGATGAGGTTAGGAAAAAAATACAAAAAAATGGGTGAAGAAGATTCCCTCCATTGAATAAACTACACTTGCACTAGAACCTACCTCTGGTAATTCCTCTGAGAAGTAGTCTCAAGCCTCTGGCCCAGGGGGAGTAGTCAATAAAATCATCAAACCCCCTAACTAGTAGGTGAAACCGAATGAAAGTACATACTGGAGATGGAAAAATGCCCAATAAATGTTGTTGAATTCACCGGAGGAAGTGGTATACCATATTAAAATTCTGCAGAAGATTTATCAAGTTTATGTACATAGAAATGGAACAAACAGATCAATAAGGGAAAACACATTTATTAAAACAAAAAGGTTAGGTATGCAAGTGATATAAGGTCACTTCTATTCCTCATTTTTCACTTTTCCCTCTAGAGAAAATAAGTTGGAAAGCTCTAGGCGACCTAAGATGAATCAAGGTGAAAATCAAGTGTGAAGGTGATTCAACGACTGATTTTGGGTCTGGCAGAAAGAGGTATTTATCAAGAACTTCTTGGATTTTGTGATTTGGGAAAGATGAATACTCCTTTAGTGGTCAAAGTTAAGGACAAACCTCGTCTTGAATTTAAATTGCATCCCTACAAGTCTTTAGAGACTGATCCATTAGGGGAATTTTCATTAGTTCTGCATGGAGTCTTGCATACAGAGGACATTAGGGTTTACATTCATGAAAATATTGAAGAGATGGGAAGTTCCCAAGTTATGAATTTGTACAACCATCATATCATTGATGAAGAATTTCATGTAAAACCGGAACACCAAATCCTAGAAACAAATAAATTCACTTCAATGGTTAAATTTCCTATGTTCATGGAATCAGAATGGGTCCATTATGTCTTGAGTCAGGTACATGATGAGTTTATGTTGCTTAATATTCCCTTCAAAATTACTAAGGAAGACATTATAGCAATAACCGGTCTAAATTCTTCTAGTGGTCTACCTATTTAGAAATTTGTGAAAAATCAAATTGTCATCGATGCTACAGGCTCGATATATGATAGGAGAGCAATGAATGTTGACAATATTGCTAATATAAATGTTAGATTTGCATCCATGGTAATTGGTTATAATATTTTCCACTCTAGCTAAGAAAAATTTAAATCTAGTATGATGATTTATGCCACCTACCAAATGGTAAAATAAAATATGGAATATGATCTCTGTGAATTATTAAGGATTCAGTTGATGGAAAACCTTGTGAAGATCAAGAAAGACAAGAAAAATTCATTCAAATATGGTAGTTTTCTTTTATGTTTATTTTGTTATTTCATGGAGGAAGTCTCGGGTGTTGGAAAAGTTCAGTGGAAAAAGAACATGTTGGTAGCCAAATAGATTAGGGATCTATTGTATAATATTACAAATATAAAACTAGAAATGCAAATATCTAGGGTTATTTCAAAAGATTTCAAGCTAGCATGCAAGCCAAGGAAAGAATTCCCACCGCCATTGTGGAGAAATACAATGACTCAATCTACTTTATGGTGAATGTCAATAAGTGCATGATGGAAGCAGAAAATTGAAGAACTATTTGGATAATGCCTATGAGATATGAGGTCAAGGAGAAAATTTCGGAAATGTATGCCCAACATCTGTTAAACAAACCTCTGGATCTAACTAAAGAGAGGTTTGGTACCTATGCAGAAAAACACACCAAAATCTATAATGAGCTTAAGAAACTAGTAACAACCAAAAGAGTAAGAAAAGAAGTTGAAATTCTTGTTGAAAGCTTGGGTGTATCCACAGAGCAACTAAGTGAAGCTAGGCAAAAAAGGGCAGAAGATGAAGCAGCAATGAAAGCACAATCAGCTGGTCCAGTAGCACCACCTTCTTAAACTAGAACAACCAGAAGCTTGACATCTCACTCATCTCCTGAAGAAAAATATGCTCCTATGAAAAGTGAAAGCAATAGATCCAAAAAGGAAGCCAAAAGAAATAAAATCAAAATAAAAAGATTGTACATGACTATTTTTGATGATGAGGAAACAAGATTCGATGAAGGTGTCAAGGAGATCAAGAAACAAGGCACTGAAGAAGCAACTATGTCAAAACCATCTGGTGTAGATGGTCAGGAAAAGAAGAAGACCAAGGTTGATACACCTGGTATGACTGTTGAACAAATTAAAAAAGCAATAATCTCAAATGGAAATCTTAAACCGCTTTGTCAAAGGTATGAATCTTTTTCTGAGTCTGATAGAAGAATTCTAGAAGAAGCTACAATAAAGCACATGAATATCTTCAACAATGTTTTGGTTGAAATCATGCCTAGCCTACCAAAAAATTTGTATGATATTCTGGAGTCAAGGAGATTAAGTGCCCTAACTGAAGAAGAATGAATGTGAGAGAGAATTCTCGCAGAACTATGTCTGGTAATGTCTATGGAAGACATGCAAGCATTCCTGAACAAAGCAAAAAGGAAGTTTAGAAGCAAGTCAAGGGTCAATAAACTAATGATTGGTAAAAAAAAATGAAGTTATATAAGAAAAAAAACAAATTCTAAAAGAGCTACTTCTGAGTGACAAAATTGAAGTTGTGTCTGAAGAAACTCATACAAATAATGTCTCCTCTGATCCGGTCAAAGATGCAGAAGAAGGAAATTTTGATGCTAATAAAAATCTCGAGATTCCACTTCCAAATAACAACATAGAGATCCCCATGGAAATTGAAGCAACTGTGAATGTATCAGTTGAGTCGACAGAGAACACTGAAGAGAAATCAAAAGCTTCAATTGAGGAAGCATTAGTTGAGGAAAAGAAAAGTGATGTAAAAATGAAGACAAGAGACACTTCCGAGGCAGTTAAGAAATTATCGGTGGAACACAAGGAAGAGATTGAGCTGGAATTAATTAAAGGTCCCATTGAACTATCAACCTTGAGCCCAATCTAGATTATGAAGGTGGCCTCATTTGCTCAAGTAAAACCTCAAGAGGAGCTACTAAAATATCATATTGAAGATAGTGAATTGTTGGCACTTGCGTCTTGAGTACTGGAGAAGATCATGCCCTTGTTTGTGAAAGATCAAAATGAATCTTCATCTAGTCAACTGAAGAAGCTTATCAGCTCAGTGAGTACTCATTTTGAGTCTGCGTTAGCAAAAGTATAGAAGGAATTTGATGCTAAAAGGTTCAATGTACTGAAAATATTGATTTCCAAAGACAAATTCACCTTAGCCACTTATGTCAAGCACATACAAGATGCCTTATTTGAAGGAAGCAACATCTACAAATCTTTTTTTTCTTTTTAAAAATTCATAGAAGCAAATGAGAAGAAGGTGAAAGACCTATAAAATAAGTTAGCAACCATCTCCAAGGCATTTGATCCCCTATCTAGTGGTGTTAGGAAGATTGAAGGCAAAGCAATGTCTCTGCTAAACAAAATCAAAGGGATGAAGCATGAAAATGATAAAATTGTCTCTAGAACCTATGAACTTAGAAGCATCATTAGCCCCAAAATTGATGTAATGGGAAGTGCCCTAAAAGAAGGAGAGGAAACTATGGTATTCAAGGATCCAACCAGTCTGGAATCTGAAGAAACACTGTCCTATTTGATTTGTGGATACATAACCATAATGGAAAGTCAAACAATTTTGGGACTTAAACCCAGCACAACTAAAGAAGTATTTTGCAAACAACTTTCAACTTTTGTAAGGTAAAGTAGCACCCTTGTACATACACAATTTTGATTGATTATTTTTGGTATGCAACCCCTACCTTTTCCATTGATGTCAAAGGGGGAGAAGTGGAGTGACAATTGTATAATCAGGTCAAGGGGAGTGTAGCATTTTTTAAATTTTGGATTGCAGTGATGTTTATCTTGGTACTGATCCGACACTTAGTTAATTTTTCACGAAGTGTTGCCATCAAAGAAAAAGGGGGAGATTGTTGGAAAATGAACACTGCAACTATCATCTAGTGTTGTCATTGATGGAAACCCTTATATGCATTAATCAGCTATGCATATCCTCATTCGAGAATGCCGATAGATAGATTGAAAATCGACAAAGTAGAACAAAGTATTTGCTAACTCAACAGTCATTGATCCGTGCAAAGATATTAGGTTATCATTTTATGGTGTGCATCTCAGGAAATGATTATTGATGTATTATCTCTTATGAGATTTAAGCACAGTGGCTCGTATCAATTCCTATGAGAATTAGAAGTTCAAGTTGGCATATTCTCAGTTTTTCTTGTATTTAGGCCGACCTCATGAATATATTAAGTCACAAATGTATGAGAACTAATTAATAGAGTATCTCTATGTTTGTATACCTTTTTTTGGGTCCTAGCCAAGTTGTGGCTGACCATTAAGGGTACACATTGCATATTTCTCATTATGTGAGATGAGAGTTGTAATATTTTTGTGTTTTATTGGAGCCGACAAAGTGTAAATGAATCCTATGTTGCAGATATATATACATGATTGTCTGTATCATTTTGTATGTTGTGTATGTTGAGTAAATGTCTGAATTCTGAGTTAGAGTAGAGCAGAGGTGAGATAAAGTGTATTTTCACTTGCACATAGAAGATTTGTATTATGTATATGAGCAGAGCAAAACAAAATTACATAATAAGTTTGTAAGGTAGCAGATCTATTATTGTGTTTAATCTAGAACTGTAATCAGGCATTTTAGATTCTATCATCTCAGTTCAAATCTTCAGATGGTTTTAACCTGAACTCTTATGCAACAAGCTCTCTTTTCTTTGAGCAATGTGCCTAAATGCAAGTGCATTCCCCTTTTCTAATCTTCATTTTGAGTATACTTAGAATCATAATTGTGGATTGGCCATCCACCATGGTTTTTCCCCTAATAGGGTTTGCACGTAAAAATCTTAGTGTTATGGTTTTGTGTTTATTTTCTTGTTTATGCTCTATGATTGAATGTTCCTAATGCTTGCAAGTTAAAGGTTAATAAAGTTAATTTTTCACAACACTGATTCACCCCCCCTCTAGTGTGGCTTGTTTTCAACATAATATAGGGCTACATCTAATTAGGTCGAACTAATTGATGTATGTGGATGTATTGGGTATATATGTAAGACATTTTTGAGATTGTAGGAGTGACATGATGTGTGACATATGTGTAATGAGATGCAAGTATACAATTTTTTTATGTACATGATTAGATCTAGAGTGGAGGTGTTGTGAATATTGAGCGAATGTAAGGTAGAGCAATGCGTTGTATTTTGTAACTGATATAATGTATAGAGTCAATATTCAGAGCTTCAAAGGAACAAAATTCAACATAAGAAAGGTACTTTTTGTATCAGTTCACATCCTAGATGTGTGGCCATTTATTTTTTGTATTTGTCTCTCTTTTTATGGTTGTGATCCCTATTGGACAATGTATCCTAGAAGTGATCCTTTGCAATATCTTATAGCTAGCTATAATAAATTGTGAGCTAATCGTCACTATGGTTTTTCCCGTTTTGGGTTTTCCATGTAAAAATACTAGTGTTCATGTGTCATGTGATTATTTAATGCTTTCATTCTTTGATACAGTTAGATGTATTTTGTTAATTAGATAGATTATGATCAAATGGTTTAATAGAATATTGATTCACTCCCCTCTCACTGTTCTAAGTGTTCAACATTATTTTCCTTCCAATTAATAAAGATAATGGAGAGATGAGACCATGAGATTATAAAATATCATCCATAAATTTAAGATATTCAAAAAAAGAGGGGAAGATTACAAAGCTACAATCTAACATGGTTGTAACTAAATCTAGATTGATAAAAGATAAATACAAAAAACAAGAGCTAAATAGGAAAATTTTATAATTACAAAGTTATATCAAATAGCTTAATAGTCCTTTACAAACTATAGATGGTACCATTTCTACTCCAATCCTAATTTCTTAGGAATAAACTTCATCCTCAAGATAAAATGAAGAATATTTCAAAGACTATGGAGGGATGGATGCAAATATTAACTTGGTAAGGAGAGGAGGTTATTAAAAATATAGTGTAATCCTTGTAAAACTCTCTATCTTGGCAAGGTAAAATCAAGAAATTGATGAATGCAAGCCAATACAATAATAGAGCTTCCCTAGTTACTTTCTATAGAGAATATAAATAATCAAAATATAAGAAAATAAAATATCTTAGATAGTGAAATGATCCAAAAATTAATAAAATGGATAGAAAAGATATAATATGAAGATCAAATGATCAAGGAATTCCTTGAAGAAATGATTTATTAAATACATGTAGTTGATCTCAAGTTTGAAGAAATTACATTAATTGATAAATTGATAGAAGTAACTTTCCATCTAGATGATGGAAAAGATGTAGAAATGGCTCAAAGAAAAATAAGAAGGTTGTTATTACTAGATTTGAGTAGAAGGTTAAGGATTTTGATGAAATAATTATGGATGAAACCATGGAAATAAAAGACTTGATCAAATAATATAAGATAAATATTCATATAAGATACTCACTATACCAAAATCTTTTCATATTATAAAAAGAAATTAGATATAAAATTTTATAACAATAGTAAAAATAAGTTATCTATAAATATTAAGTTTCTTATGAAGATTATAAAAGAAGAGAAGAAAAAATAATGGTGACATTTTGATAGAGTCAAATACTAAGGAAGGAATCTATATTAATTGGTGTCTTTAAACTCAATGGATTCCCTTACTACTGCACTTGATGGTCACATTTTTGGAATTTTGTGAATTCCCGCCATGTTATTGCATCAAAAGTAATGAACCTAAGGAATATCGATAGAATATTCCAAAATGATGGAATATTATTTTCAAAATAATATTGTCTTATTTCAAATCTAGGCCATTGATTTTGATCAAATATGAGACATTTATTTGTAACTAATTTTTGGCACCTTCCCTCTATAAAAGGGCCATCAATTGATCATTTTATGGAACTAGAATTTGTTGATACTATGGGACTAGAAATAAATAATTTTATTTCTTATTTCACTTCATGGTTTCCTTTCATAATTTTTTTATTATCTAAAATTGCATTAATTTTAGCATTCTTGAAATTATATTTAGATCATTAATCTTTTGAAAATCCTAAAGGGACTTGGATTATAAATTTCTTTGTATTAAATATTATGAAGCTTTTGAACAATTTCTAGGTATTTCATACTTTATTTTATAATTTTAAAAAAATATTCCATTGAAGTTCACACTATTTGCATGTGGTTGTGATAATGCCTGATAAGATGGTTGTCTAATTTTCTAATACTATCTTACTTGTCAATTTATGTACAACTTCAAGATTAATATCTCTCACTTTCATCTTCTCCCATTTTTTTTAATTTTATTTTCACGAAATCTAAAATTACAAATAGAAAGAATCATATTAATGAGTGTATATAGTTATTCTAAGAACACTTATTTAGGTTAGGGTAATTAAAATTTGGCGTTATCATCCAAATGTAACCTTAGGTCTTAGATTATTATGCCATTAATCCTATTGTAAAATAGTAACCATAAATAACAACTAAGTGAAATACATGTCAAGACCTAACATTTAAATTCTTGGGATCATAAAATTTTATCTCAAAATTTAATTTTATTCCAGGAGAGGTGATTTTTTGTGTGAATTTTATCTAACCATGAAAGCTACACATTTCAACATAACTAGAACTATAAGGAGGAACATTCTTCCAAGATGGAGTTTGGAATGATCCACACTAGGTTAAAATATAGCAATTCTAGAGATAAATTATTATAACTAGATCATAATTGAAGGAAAGTATGTGGTCATGGTTAGGAAAGAAGAATAATAAATAGTTTTGTTGGATTTATCCCTTAGAATGTCAATCTAATAGTCAAGATTTTTTTAGGAAAGAGATTTCACCAATATATTTTGTCGTATATTATGACTTAGCAAAGAATATAAATAAACTATATCAAAAGAATAATATGTACAAGAAAGAAAATATCACTTACACATTTTCAAAGATGCATGCTTCAAAGCAAGAATCCCTCATGATGATTATGATTGGTACATTTACTAGCTATTACATTCCATACACATTATAAGAAGATGATTATGATTAGTACACATACTAGCCATTAAATTTCATTATGATTTGGGATTAACTTCAAGCTACATTTATTGTCATATTCCAAATTCCCATAGATGTTTTATATTATCATTATCTTGTAAAGATTAAAAGAGGTGAAGGTGAATTTATGACAACCTTCAATGATAGTTTCCAAAATTATTATTCCAAACTATAAGATCAATATATATTGGATGGATTTTCCACCTTAAGAGTATAATATGTTGCATTAGACCCTCTAACCTAGATGTTTAAATAAGAAAAAAACTATTAGTTTCCAATATATTTAAAGCTTAAACTAAATTTATTAAAGTAGATAAGGAGATGAGGCAACTTAGCCATGGACCCCTTCTAAATTTTGGTAATTCTAGGATACCAAACTAAATACATAAAATAAATGTTTCCTTAGCTCATCATAAACCTTTTCTTACCCCTATATCATTACCTATTCATCAAGGAATGATCTATTTTTTAGTACTACTACATACAAGGCTTGCTATATTTGAGGTACATAAAAATAGAAATGAAGCTACATTTTTCCACTAGTTCAATAAAACGTGAGAAAAATCTCAAGAATAAAAGGAGGAAGTCAGGGAAATAACTACACCATTGAAGAGATTGACTATTGAGGTTATTCACTTGAGGAATAAAAACATCTCTCTTTGAAATTCTCAAAATATAAATTAAAATATTCCTAGACAAAAATGAACATGGAATACCAAGCCAAATAATGGAGGGGTGCCATCACCTCTTGATAATTATGACTAGAGTGAAGAAAGGTCTCCCAAAAGGATAAATTTGGTTGATATAGCCCTTAACAATTGGTGTCGAATATAGAATAAAATTTATCATGCTAAACAAAGTTATCCTTAATGTAATCTATCATATAAAATTTCAATCAAATGCATATTTTATAAGATAGAATGCATCTATTGGCTATGATTATACCATGGTAATAGATAGTTATGTGTTCCCTTAAGAAGTATACAATAAACATAATTAGAAAGCTAATGAAGTCAATTATTTCTATAAATATTAGAAAAGAAATAATATTCTCTTAGAACCAATCACCCAAAAGTACTATTAACATCTCTAGCATTAAAAAATTATCATACTCCAACTAATACAAAATAAATAAATAATCTAGAACTAGTAAAGGCTAATATAGTCAAAGATAAAGTGAAAATGCTAGTTTAATGATGATCATTTAGTAGTGTATAAAGAGAAAATATAGTCTCCACCATTCTTGCTTACTTTAAAATTATTTGGTAAAAAAATGCATAATTTCTTGGTAGACTTTCGAGCTTCCACTAGTGTCATTACCTTGTCCATTTGATAAAACTAAAGTTAATTTCATTAGGTAACTAATTCATATCCATATTCAATTAGCTTCTCACCCAACAGTATAACATTAAACGAATATTCAAGTTGTGGATATCCTTGAAGTATATGGCATTATCTCGAGTAGAGATTGGTCCAAAACATTAAATGAATATGTGGTTATCATGGAGGGTTTAAAAAAATAAAATTATTATTGTGGAGAACCAAAAGTGAAACGTTTGATTACAAAATGTAACTAAAATAATGAAGTATTTATTTAGAGGTAGAACAAAAAGTGTATAGTCCAAGTGTGTGGGAATCAAATATTGAAGAATTTTTTATGTGTTAAATGTAATTATACTAACATAAAGAGAATATATACTATCACTAATGTTTAAATTGAGTCAAATTATTATTCTTCTTCTAAAGGTGAGGATTGATTTTGAAAAGTTTCTAGAAATTCATCTCAATATTTACCCAAAAATAGGTAAATAAAGGGAAAAGGTATTCATCAAATATTTTCTTTTATGAAATTGGTGTATAATTCAAAAATCTATACAATAATATTTTATGTATGTAAGTCCAAACAAGGTGTTGGAATCAACTTAAAATTACTCAATCCTAGAGGTAAAAATGAATAAGATAAGAAATATGAACCACTTATTTATGGATTGTTATTAGCACATAAAAAGATCAAGATGTTGTATGTGTTTGGTGATTAATAACTAGTAGTAAAATAAGTGAGAAGTAAATTATATCTAATTATAAAAGTTGAGTGTGGGATTTAATAGAAGGATTTAAGACCTTCAATATCCAAAATATATTTCAAAAGCATTATCATGTTCTAGATTCTCTAAACATCACTAAGTATCTATTGGAAGAATGAAGAGATACAATTGATGAACTTGTTGGCAACATGAGCATGGGACGAGCATAAGGTATATAGTTAATCTTTCTAGTGTTGTCATTGATGTCAAAATTGTATCCTGATACAAAGGCTATGGTAAGAATTAGTTTGGATTCCTTGAATATGTCTAAGGATGATTATGAAAGATAATTTGCAAGAAAGTTTGATCCGGTGAAGACAATTATTGAAGAAATTGACTAAGTGTCAAATCAGGCGATTCTACATACACGGGATCTAGTATTTGGGTCTACATTGGTCCACTGATGATTTTTTTCTCTACACTTCTAATATAAAATTTCTATTTAATATAAGATCTTAATTCCAAAGTTTCATCTTGTTTTGGTTTCTAGTTTTGGAATTATGAGTAACAAAAGTTTGGTTTGGTAGTTTCAGGAATTTCCAGTGCAATACATATGTGTTGATGAGTCTACACTTCTTCATGGATTGGATTTTTGCTTTCAAGAGTTGTGTAGCTGTCGATAAGTGTCAAATAAGTGCATATTCCAATTGGAATAGCTTTTGAAGGTTTGAATGTCTGAATGTGGGTGTACAGTTGGAATTTTTTTCTATTAGGTCATTATCGGTGCTGACCTAATGAGTTATGTATGTTGCAAAGGTTAAGTATGTATTGATCTATTATGTGGGTGCTATTTTATGAACATACCAACCTATTATGAATTATTATAAGGTTTGATTCTTGGTGTGAAGAGTGTGTGGATAGATCTTGAGGCAACAAGCTACATTTTGTATATTACATCTAATTAGGTTGACCTAATTGATGTTATAGGTTGAGCAGGTATATAAGTTAGATATTTTTTAGTATTTTGAAAATGATAATATTTAATACGAGTTTTTGGATGTGAATTGTGCAAATGTAGATTGAATGAAGAGTAGAGAAAAGTGTTAATTCAAATCAGTATGAAGAGTTTTGAGTTTGTATTCTGAGCCTCATTAGAACTATATTTCATGAATGAGTTAGATAAAATTGTAACAATTAAAACTTGGTTGTGAGCGTCACTCTCTTTTATCTCTTTTATTTCTTAGTGGGTAGTGAGCACTTCTATAATATAGTATAACCAGTTATGATGTGTTGTGAGCCAATCATCACCATGATTTTTGTAGTGTCCATAAATAGATTGATAACTAGGAACATATAATCCTCTACTCAAGGATTAAACATCATGACTGGCAGTCATAATCTATTAAGGACATCATTTAATTGTCAACCTAGGGATGTTAGACTTGACATGGGTCTGCATAGTATATGCACTAACAACCTATTTTAGACATGTGTTCTTTCCTGAAAATACCATGCTAGAATTGAAATTTCTGGAAAAAAACTTTAGCTGACTAAATCTTCTCAAAATGAAAACTAAATCCAATTTTGAGGATAGGAACTACTATGCCCCTAGTGGCTACAGGAACAGTTGACAACTCCGTAATTCTGCCAGCTGCAGGAACAGTCACACTGAAGTTCTATGAAAATGAAATACAGATACTCTAATTGCAGAAATGGAAAAGATAGACAGCGTCCCTAAGTGGGCCCCCTTAGGTAGTGTCTCAAGTACACAATAGATTAAATTGTAAACTCCATGAAAAACTTTTATTGAACTGAAACTGATAAGTACATTGCTCACAACTTACATCTTGCAATTGTATTACTTGAAAACTAAGCTATTACAATAGTAAACTTCTAGCCTTTTCTCTTAAGGAGAACGGGCTATTTATTCAAAACTGAAACCTAACAACTAAATAACCTTTCCCTCATAAAATGGGAAATTTTTATTACATCATGAAATTTACATTGAAGAAGTGGACACAAGAGGGAGAACTGAGTCAAATTAGTTTGAAGAATTAAAGCATCACTATCCTAGATTTGTATGTCATCAAGATGCCTCTGCTGGATTCTTGGAACGCTTCCCTTGCATGGCAGATGACTTATCAACTGTCTCCTCATTTCTTGTTGTTGAATCAGTCCGCTTTGATTCAGTTCTGCAACGATCTAGTGGAGGCTAAATCTTCTCCTTGAGACTTGGTACCTGTAATAAATAGCACCTACTCCTGCGGCAAAGGATCAGCTCAACACATTCAACCCATTAAACGATCCATTATCTCATTCATACATTCATTAGGTATTCATTTCGAGAAAACAATATTTCACATATGGCTGCAGGAAGGTTAATAGTAGTGGCTGTAGGAAAGGTATTTCATCACAAAAAGTCACAAGGCACACATCTTCCATCAAACTAATAAAATATTTAAGCAATAATCATGGAAAGACTTATCATAATAAACTTGTTATATTAAGTATAAATTCTATGTATTACTTCCATAATTACCACTAAATTTCTTTCTCAGCATAATAAAAGATATAAAAATGTTTAAAAACATAGTCTAAAATATGCCAAAAACTGGGCTCATCATTCCCCTCAACTGACTACTTGTTGGTCCCTTCAGAAAGTCTGGCATTCTTCCTCTGAGCAAACTCTCTTAAATCAACATTCAACTGTTGTCCACA
>CM021104.1:354310244-354721896 GCA_007115665.2 Sequoiadendron giganteum | reverse complement strand
GAGGAGTTCTTCTTGCAACCAAATAATTTTCTATATCTGCATACCATGGATGAATGACTTTGATGGCAAACAAATGTTTGGCAAGGAAGGAATCCTCTATGAGTGCAGAATCATCTTTCCTTTGAATTCTAGACAAGAAATCAGCAACCACATTTTCTTTACCTGGTTTGTCCACAATTGTGATATCAAATTCTTGCATCAGCAACAACCACCTAGCTAGTCTCCCTGTAATTGAACTCTTGTTCACGAGATACATAATTGTTGCATGATCAGTGTGGAAAAATATTTGATAGCCTGTGATATACTGCCTAAACTTGTTGAGGGCATAGATGATTGCTAACATCTCCTTTTATATAATTGTGTAGTTGAGTTCAACCCCCTGCAAGTTCTTACTGATATAATAAAGTGCATGCTCCATTGAACCACCTTTTTGTCCTAGGACAACACCAATAGCATAATCTAATGCATCCATGTGAATATGGAATGGAAGTGACCAATCTGGTCCTTTCAAAATAGGTGCTTGTGTAAAGGAAATCTTAAGATCAATGAATGCTTTCTCACATTCTACTTTCCAGGCAGTTTTTTGCATCCTTCTTTAGAAAATTGTATAGAGGTCCTGTTGTTTGACTAAATTTTTTAATAAACCTCTTATAGTAGTTGGAATGTCCTAGAAATATTTTGATTTCCTTTTGCTTGGGAGGGAAGGGTAGACTAGAAATGACTTCAATTTTAGAAGGGTCTACCTGTATTCCTGCAGCAGAAATGTAGTGACCCAACACTATTCCTTCTTGCATCATCATGAAGAATTTCTAACTATTGAGTGACAAATTATAATTTTCACACCTTTGTAGTAGCTTTTTCAAATTGTCTTGGGCTTCCTCAAAAATTTCACCATAAATAGTTAAGTCATCCATATATATTTCCATGCAATCATATGAAATATCTAAGAAAATACTAATCACAGCTCTTTGGAAAGTTGCAGGTGCATTACAAAGACCAAAAGGTAAGACTGAATAGGAAAATGTTCCCCAAGGGCATGTGAAGGTTGTATTTTCTTGATCCTCTGGAGCAATCTTTATTTGATTATAGCCACTAAAACCATCAAGCAAAGAGAAATACTTTTTCCCTGATAAGCTATCCAAGACTTGATCAATAAAGGGGAGAGGAAAATAATCTTTCTTAGTTGTTGAGTTGAGCTCCCTGTAATCCACACACACTCTCCATTTCCCTTCTTTTTTAGGGACAATAACTAGTGGAGAAACCCACTGGCTATCTGAGATTGGGTAGATAAAACCAACATTCAATATTTTCTACAATTCCTCGACTATTTCTCTTAGGGTTGGATTAATTCTCCTTTGGAGCTTTCTAACAGGTTTGAACTCACTATTGATGAAAATTCGTTGTGTGCATAGCTTTCAGTCTAGTCCCTTCATATCACTGTAATCCCATGAAAAATTTGTCTTGTGGGTAGTAAGCATTTGGACAATTGACTCTTGTTGCTCACTGTTAAGTTTACTATTGATATTCAATGTTTTTCCTGCAGCTACTTCCACCTGTGAGGTCAATTCAAGCATAAATACTTCTTGCAGAAAAGGAATTTCTACCTCATGGGGCAATAAGGTGTGTGAATAGTCAGTTGTTGTAGGATAATGAGATGAAGGAGGTGAGGGAAGAATTGTCTGCAAGGAACATGAAACTTTTTGATAGAGGGGGTACTCAATGCCATAATTGTTCTGAAGGATATTAGACAATATTTCTTCATCTTCTTGTTTCTCAATAAAAGGATCTCTCCTAATCATCATTAGGTTTGCCACATAATTCATTTCTTCCACATCCTCTCCTAAATCTGTCCAAACTGCCTGTCCAGACTCAAGTTGAGGCTAGGCTAGAGCATAAAGGGTGAGCTTCTTGGTGCTATATCCATCAGAGATAGTCGTGTTACTAGACCTACATCCTATGTAAGCATCTGCGGTGGCTAACCAAGGCCTTCCTAGAATTACAGGATATCCTCCTAGTGTTGCTTTTGGAGACAAGACCATAAAATCAGCAGGATATTCCCATGAATCTAGGGTGACTACCAGGTCTTCAACTACTCCATCAGGCTTGACAGTTGAACTATCAGTGGGCTGCAAGACTATAGGTGTAGCTCTTAGGTCTAAAATACTTAGCTTTACCAAAAGGTCTTTAGTCATGACATTAATAGCTGCTCCAAGATCTACTACATCATTTTTCATTTGAACCCCATTAATAATTATTTCCACCATAGGACTGCCAGGGTCTGAATATTTTGGGATGGTAAGCTTCAATAGCATCAAATCAGAGAGTTGACCTAAGACATGAACAATTTGAGGGTATTTCTTTTTCCTACCCAGCTTCTTCAAGCATGCTTCTTTAATAGCCTTGCTATAGATAGGTACTTTTTTTATTGCTTGGAACAAGGGGATTTTTACACATATGTGCTTTAGTTGTTCAAGAATGTCAAAGGTAGGATCTTCTTGCTTTTGAACAACTTCACCTTCCAACCTTTGTGGAAAAGGGGGTGAAGTTTTATTGGACACCTTAGGTAAGGATGGATTCTACATGGGCTCATTAGATGGGGCTAGGTCGTTAGTATCTTCTTGCTCATTCTCCTCAGGTGGAAATTCTGCAATTATGGGAGGAGAAGGAGTAGGTAGCACTATCCCTAACCATAAGTCAATATTACTCAAATTGAGAGCATAAGCAGGCTATTGATTAGGATCGGTGAAATAAACTTGCTGATGTTGTTGAGGTTGGTTATTTGGGTTAGGTGTTGCTTGAGCAGGGAGCTAGGTTGGCTTAGGATTTTGGCTTTGGTTAGCTGTAGAAGGTGGCATGATTGACTGCTGCTGGGGTTGCTGAAGGAAACTAGCAAGTTGATTTGACCATTGCTAGCCTCCCCTCCACTGGTTGGACTGTTGCCAAATTCCTTGGGGAGGTTGCCACTGATTTTGTTGTGGTGACTGCTAATTTCCTTGTGGAGGATATTGTTAGAGTAATAAGTTATTACACTTAATTAATTATATCATATTGGTTAATTAATTAAGTCACTTATTCCTTTAGTTACTTAAGCTAAACTTAGGCACATTAATAATTGATTAATTATTAAGTGTGCACACTAGGGTTTCCCTTTTAGGTCAACATTAGGGTTGCATACATTGCTTTTATAAAGCAAATCATCTCTTGTAATTTCTTGATTCTGAATATATCAATTTGCACATCTTCATGCAAAGCTTTTCTTTTTTATTATTTTTCTCTTTTGTGGAAGGCCTTTTGGTTTGCATGTCTGATCTTGGTTTCTAACATGGTATCAGAGCCTTGACATGCAATCCCTTCTCAGATTTTTTGAGAAAATCATTGCAGAGTTCGTTCGAGGTTCCTCGAGGGTATCATACCTTGATTTAATATATGTGGTGTTTTGGATCAGATCGGGCTTCACCATTTGATTCAAAGCAAAGGAAAAATTTAGGATTGACTTTCATTTTATAGATTCTGGTCATCATTTGCCAGATCTATGAGGTTTCAAGTTCGGTGTTTTTTTGGAAGCTCTAGAGGTAGCCTATTTTTTGGAGCATCTTGGAGCAAAACGGACACCGCCATCGAGTTCGCAGCATCCTAAAACCCTAAGAATGTCTTTCATTTTATCAATTTTGGAGAAAGTTTGTTTCTGAGGCAAAAACATTTTGCCAGGAAGGTCGTACGGCCTCCCCATCATGCTCCCTGAGCATGAAAATAAAAAAAAATGCAACAAAAAAAGAAAATGGCATTGGGTTTAGTGCCACTTGTTATAAAGGTCTTTGCCAATGGGCAGCTACCCATCGGCTGCCAGTCGGCTCTTAGCCCCCGTGGGCTTGCAGAGTCAAGCATCGGTCACATGGGGGACCGGGCGCTATGCGCCCAGCCCCAAGCCGATCCCTTTATCACCTGCGTAGGTCATATGCATGACTAGGGGCTCCACCCTAGCCCTCAGCCTACCAGCCCTTGGTCACACATAGGACCAGGGGCTTATTTTTTTTAAGCCCCCTGGGTTGCCTAGGTAGGCCATATTGGCCATTTTGGAGCACCTTTCATTAAAACGGGTGTAACTTTTGCGTACGGAGTCAATTTTTCACAAACGAAATATCATTGGAAAGCTAGTTCCAAGCCCGTTATGTTGGTGTGGGTTATTTTTCATGATTATGCTCCAAATTTATTTTCCAAGCCCTTGAACTCAGATGTTGTTGTTTTAACTCCAGAGGGCATATCTTTTGACTCGGTGATCCTTTTTTCACCATTCTTGCAACGTTGGAAAGCTGGTTCAGTCTCTACACAACTCTAAGGTATTTTATTTTTTATTTTTATGCATGTTTAGGAATTATATCCTTTTGAAATCATTGGGTATTGTAATAAATGAACTGATATAAAGTTCCATCAAGGGGGTTTCTTGCATGCACTTTGATGATCATCTTGTTTCTTGATGACAACTCACATGGCTTGTATCTGGTTTCTTAGTTTCTTTTGGCCACATTTTGTCTTAGCTTGACACATATCAAATTCATATTGGTTCACACTTTAGATTGAGAACCTATGGTTAACAATTCCCATCGGATCCATCTCAGTTTGAGGGCCACTAAATTTGTGGTTAATATTCCTAAGTTTTTATGGTACTTATTCCCATGGAATATTTTTAGTCTTAGTTTGGCATCAACATCAAGATACATGGCTTCCAGATTCTATCATCATATCATCTATTGTTGCTTTATGGATTCCAAGGTTGTTCCTGTTTGGATTTTTCGAGTGATCTATGGCATCAGGTCTACTGTTGCATTATTATGATTTCAATATGTTTTCTTATAAACAAAAGTATCTTTCCTTGCTTGCTGGATTGTGGTTCCAGTGTTCTTCCAGTGCTTCTTTGCAGCAGGTCATCTCATTGTAGGGGGGTTTTGTCCCACTGGGTTTTCCTTCTCTACCTCATTATTGCATTTGTACATGGGTACCTGATCAGGCCTAGTTGTTAGGACCCATCTTTGCTTTCATGTATCTTTTTTTTAGTGTTTTAGTTACTTCCTAATTTCATCTTAAAGGGGGGTGTTAGAGTAATAATTTATTACATTTAATTGATTATATCATATTGGTTAATTAATTAAGTCACTTATTCCTTTAGTTACATAAGCTAAACTTAGGAACATTAATAATTGATTAATTATTAAGTGTGCACACTAGGGTTTCCCTTTTAGGTCAAAATTAGGATTGCATACATTGCTTTTATAAATAAAATCATCTCTTGTAATTTCTTAATTCTAAATATATCAATTTGCACATCTTCATGCAAAGCTTTTTCCTTTTATTGTTTTTCTCTTCTGTGGAAGGCCTTTTGGGTTGCATGTCTGATCTTGGTTTCTAACAGCTACCACCAGTTTTTCTAAGCATTTGGCCAAGGATTATTCCAACTAGGTTGGGAATATGGGCCATAATTTGGAGGGTACTGGTTCTTCTGATGACTATTATATGAATAAATTTTTTACAAAGGGTCCTAAGGCATACCTTGTCTTGGGGCCCAAGGCCTGCGTTGAGAAAAAAATAACACTTCTTCATCTCTTTCTATTGTTTTGAACTCAGTAGGAAGATGTTGCACCTCCAAATTAGCCACCACCTTGCATCTACAATCCTTCTTCATTTGTCTACAGTGAGGGAAATATTCAGCTAGCATTGCCTCTGCTTCATCTTTCTTCCTCCTAGCTTGCATAGTGTCCAGTTGTGTAGCAACATCATTGATGATATCTTTCTTGAAGTCAGAAAAGAGATTAGAAATCTCCTCCTTAGACACTCATGAGCCATTTCCTTTTGCAATAGAGGGTCTAAACCCTCTCCCTTTCTTCACAGTTTCTTTGGAGTAGTTGAGACAAATCTTCTTGATATCATCCCAATTGCTTTCGATGATATCTCCTACAGCCATGAGGTCTAGTGCCTCAATGCAAGCATCATTGAATCCTCTTAGAAAGAGAAGTGTTTTATACTCCTCATTCAGCTGGTGCTGAGTGCTTTTCTGCACACTGAACAAAAACCTTGACACATAGTCTTCCAGGGTTTCATCCTCTTTCTATGAAATCTTGAAGATGTCATCTCCTCTCATATCATCCCCCCTACAATATTATTTATATTTTCCCAAGAATATCTCCTTCATTTCATCCCAATTTTTCACTACATTTCCACCTAATCCCATGAACCACCTCAAGGTTGACTCCTTTAGGGTAGAGAGAAACAACTTCAGCTTGTGTGCATCAGTTGTGTAGTCATAACTCTTACAAAGGATGTCAAACTCAAACAAGAAGGTATGAGGGTCTTCTATAATAAGTCCATAGAACTTCAGAAGTAATGAGGCAGGGATGCTCTTGAGGTTATTATTGTCATGTAGGTTAGGAATTGGGAATGGAAAAGTAGGCCTTGACATCCTTGGTAGTCTCACTGGGTTAGCTTCTGGTTGATAAACTACAAGGGCAAGCAGATTATTATATTGGTCCTGGTTGTTGGAAGTTTGCAGATTATTCAGATGTTGAATGAGTGGATTAAGGTCATTTGTCTCATCAAATAGGTTCAAGCTTAACTCTGAGGAAGAAGATGAGGTAACTAAGTCTTGGCCAACATCGAAATATGGTTCTTCTTGGAAAATCTCTGGTTCAATTTCTTGGGTATCTATTCTTCTAGGAAGTAATCTTCCAGGTTGGTCTCTTATGGTACGCATATAGCAAAAAGTAAGTCTAAACTATGGAAAATAATGGAATGCCAAATTCTAAGCTAAATGCTAGGAATTAAATTCAAACTCCTACTACCATGCCTACAACAGGTTCTTATTCTGACACCATCCCCGACAACAATGCCAAAAATGTAGTGTCCATAAATAGGTTGATAACTAGGAACATATAATCCTCTACTCAGGGATTAAACATCATGATTGGCAGTCAGAATCTATTAAGGAAATCATCTAATTGTCAACCCAGGGATGTTAGACTTGAAATGGGTTTGCATAGTATATGCACTAGCAACCTATTTCAGACATGTGTTCTTTCCTGAAAATACCATGCTAGAATTGAAATTGTTGGAAACAAACTTTAATTAACTAAATCTTCTCAAAATGAAAACTAAATCCAGTTTTGTGGACATGAGCTAATTTGTCCCTAGTGGCTATAGGAACAATTGATAGCTCTGTAATTCTACTAGCTGCAGGAACAATCACACTGAAGTTCTATGAAAATGAAATACAAATACTCTAATTGCATAAATGGAAAAGATAGAACATGTACCTAAGTGGGCCCCCTTAGGTAGTGTCTTAAGTGCACAACAGATTAAACTGTAAACTCCATGAAACATTTTTATTGAACTGAAATTGATAAGTACATTGCTCACAACTTGGAACTTTAAATTGTATTACTTGAAAACTAAGCTATTACAATAGTAAACTTCTAGCCTTTTCTCTGAAGGAGAACAGGCTATTTATTCAAAACTGAAACCTAACAACTAACTAACCTTTCCCTCATAAAATGGGAAATCTTTAGTACATCATGACCTTTACATTGAAGAAATGGACACAAGAGGGAGAACTGAGTCAAATCAGTTTGAATAATTAAAGCACCACTATCCTAGATTTGTGTCTCATCAAGACGCCTCTAGTGGATTCTTGGAACACTTCCCTTGCATGGAAGATGAATTATCAACTATCTCCTCATTTATTGCTACTAAATTAGTCTGATTTGATTCAGTCCTGCAACGATCTGGTGGAGGCTAAATCTTCTCCTTGAGACTTGGTACTTGCAATAACTAACAGCTACTCCTACGGCAAAGGATCAGCTCAACACATTCAACTCATTATACGATCCATTATCTCATTCATACATTCATTAGGTATTGGTTTCAAGCAAACAATATTTTTCATATGGCTGTAGGAAGGTTAACAGTAGTGGCTGCAAGATAGGCATTTCATCACAAAAAATTCACAAGGCACACATCTTCCATCAAACTAATAAAAAATTTAAGCAATAATCATGGAAAGACTTATCATAATAAACTTGTTATATTAAGCATAAATTCTATGTATTACTTCCATAATTACCACTAAATATCATTCTCAACATAATAAAAGATATAAAAATGTTTTAAAACATAGTCTAAAATATGCCAAAAACTGGGCTCATCATTTTTTTCCATTTTGGGTTTTCCACGTAAAAATATTGGTGTTCATGTGTTATGTGATTTTGTTGAATAGTGTCATGATTTTTTTCAATACTAAAATTTAATAAGTTATGAGTATTGGATGTTTCAATGATTAAGTGGTTTATAAGAATATTGATTCACCCCTCCTCGTAGTATTTTGTGTGTTCAACAATTGGTATCAAAGTTTGGTTCCTTGGAAGGAGCTTAACAAATTGGGGGAGATCTTGGAGATTGAACACATGGTATTTATAATATTACCTACTCCTTTGGAAGATATTCTTATTTTTGGATCTATAGAAGAAGATTGTACATTTGACATAAATGGAGAGCTCAAAGTTGCTCTTAAATATCTAGAAAGAATTGAAGGTGAAATAGTGATCTGAAAGAAAATATCAAAGAAGTAGATGACTACATCAAAAAATTGAGAGAACAAATCAAGAAATTTAGAGAAAGGCATCAATAAGTTAGTGAATAGTTGAAGCAAGAAAATGAAACAATCACTGAACTAAAAGTGCAAGTTGAAGAAAGAAAAAGAGTTGAAGAATTTTTTAATGCAATGGTGAAAAGAAAATCTAAAGAATGCACAAATCTTAAACAAGAAGTCATGAATCTAAGATCAGATCTTGAAAAAGAAAGGAGTCATGAAGACAAATTCAAGATGATTTCTACAAAGCTTGATGAAATGATTGCAAATAAGAAAGGGTCCAAAGATAAACAAGGTTTACAATTTGAAAAGGGTGAAAGTTCACAAGTAGATCAGACACCTAATGTTGAAAAGAAGATCAATGAACAAAAGAAGACTGAAGACAAGAAGAGAAATGGGAAGTAGATCCATAATCAAAGTAATGAAGCTAGAAGACCATTGGTTAGACAACCAAATGCATAAAGGTACCCATCCTTTAATGGTTTATGTTATTCTTGCAATAAATTTGTATATAAGGCTATGGAATGTAGAAGTAAAATGAATCAAAATGTTCCATATTTTCTTGGTCAATGTTTTACATGCAAGAGATTTGGTCATAGAGCTAGTGAATGTAGAAGTCAAATGATGAATGGTTATAAAAATGGTAGAATAGTTCAATTCTTTAATGTCTACTGCAATACATGCAATGGATTTGGCATAAAGCTAATCAATGCAGATATAGAATGAATGGAAGTAAGATTGGTCAAAAGAATGTTATATACTACAATCGTAGCAGACCTAGACACATTTCTATGTTTTACAGAAGAAAAATATGAAGAAGCATAATTTGGTAAAGAAGAATGATCTAGTACAAAATATTGATCCAACAAAGACAAAGAAGGAGATGGAAAAGATCTAGAGAAATAAGAGATCAAGGTTAAGGATGAATCTGTACTAGCATCTTATGTAGATTTTTCCTCTAGAAATTAAGTCAAGTGATTTAGCTCAAGGAGAGATTTAATGGAAATATTTCATCCCCCACCAAATAAAATGGTGTTGATGATTCAACAAAAGGATATGTGGTGTAGTTCAATATGTTTGATCTATTGGAAATATTGAAATGTAGAAGATTGTGGAGCATTTTAAGTTGATTGTGCAAATAGTTAGGGTTTTTACTAGTTTTTCAGTTTGATTAATTCAAATTAGGTCATGGAAAAGGTTTATAAGTGATTAAAATTAACCAAAATTCATTTACAAATAATTTTTCAAGTGAAGAATAGCATACAAAGAGTAAAGTAGTGTAGTTGAAGTGATTGAGATCTAGTGTGTGCAAGCCCTACTCAAAAATTTTAAGTGAAAGGTATTTATGAACTCTATTGCCCTATTTTTTTAGAAATTACTTTGAAAGTTTTGTAGATACTTATGCAATGGCTACACCAAGGGTTGTGGATGTGTCTAAGAGACCCCAACCTAAATTTAAGAAGCATCCTTACAAATCTAACGAGTTAGATCATGAAGCTACTTTCTCAAGGGTTTTGTATGGAGTCCTACACACATAGGAAATAAGAATATACATCCACAATAAGCTTGAAGAATATGACCATTCCAAACTAGGATATGTGTGGATAAATGAACTTACTAGTGATGACTTTGCATTGAATCCAAAATATCAAAATCTGGTTGTGAAGGGGCTCGACGTCTAGTAAGGGTTTCCTAACTTTTTCCTTGACTATGCTTGAGTAATATTTTATTTGAGATTCATCCATGATAATTTTATATGGATTGATATGTCTAGGCTAATCACAAAGGAGGTGATGAGGGAAGTTATAGGGGTGTGTGTCATCAGACCCATTTTGGTACTCAAATCTATTAAGAATGAGATTGCAATGGAATGAACAAGAGAAAAGCATGATAGGAGGGCTTTGACCATCAAATACATAAGGAATCCTACTATGAAGTATGCCTCCATGATGATAGGTTACAAGTTGCATTTCTCCAATAGGGAGAACTCTATATCTGCCACCATCATTAACACTACCCATGAAATGGTGGAGACATGAGATAATTATGAACTATGTGAATTACTGAGGCAACAACTCATGGAGAGTCTATAGAAAATAAAGGATACCAAGTATATATTTAAGTATGGAACTTAATTTGTGTTTTTTTGTTTTAATTTTTAAAATAACTCCTTAGAATGAAGAGTGTAGTGTGGTTGAAAGGGAGACATGTTTCTCATCAAATCAGAGACTTCTTAAGAGGTCCAAGAGATACAAAGGCATAATAATATGCCCTTGTGGAATTCTTTGTAGTTTTTTAAAAGAGGATGCAAGAGAGGGAGATAATTCCCCATAATATGGTTGAGAAATATAAGAAGGATATCATCTTCCTAGTTTCCAAAGATGAATGTATCATACAAGAAATAGAGCTAAGAAAAATGTGGATCTCAAAAATGGGATGTAATATTACTAAGAATGAGATCATGGCATCCGTAGATTATATGTTGAGAAAACATAAGGACACCATAGAAGGAAGATATGGGACTCATGAAGAAAAATAAATGAAGGTCCATCTGGACCAAAGACAATCTCAAATAAAGAATATTATGGATAAAATGACCATAATGTTTGAAAAGGAAATGGTCCTCACACTGAAATAGGTTGAGGCAGCTAAGGCTAAATCTGGAGCTCCGAGAAGCTCATAAAGTGTGAGGAGATATAGTAGAGTAGCTACCACTCCTCTAGGTTCTTAGAAGTCCTCTAAGGCTTCCCCCTCACCAATTGGAACTAAGAGGAATAAAATTAGTTCTCTTGCAAAGAAAAATAGTGCTTCGGTGAAGGAGAAGTCCTCTCTGGTAAAACAAGCAAAGTAGTTTGAGAAAGAAAAGGTTTATCCAAAAGAACAATAATATAGCTATGTGAGGATAAAGGTTAAGACCAAATCCACAAGAGAAAAATATTTGGGGATCAACATTGAAGATGATGATGAAGAAGGACCATAGCTGGTTTGGAAGAGAAAAGGTGAAGCTTCACAAGGTGAAGTAGATACAAAAAGGAAGAAGTATAATATCATTGACACAAATAGTAAGGATAAGGTAGAAAAGGATAAGAAAGCATTTATTATTAATATGAGAGAAAAGAAGGTTGAAGCAAGAAAGAAGAGGACACCAGAAGAAAAGAAGAAGCAAAAGAAAAAGAATCCGGTAAGGTCACATAGTCTAATGAAATTTGATGCACTTTTTAATGGTATTGTACAAAATTATATGTTGGTAGAAACTAAAAATTTGCATATTGAGGTTGATGAGGTGGATAAGGCCACCATAGTAAAAGCTATTGTTAAATATATCATAGTTATTAAAGCATGTAGAATATAGAGAAATAGTTACCTATAGAGCTTTGGAATGTTTTGATAGAAAGGAGATAGGAAGAAATAGAAGAAAAGGCCAAATTGAAGGCCTACACATTGGAGAAGATAAGTGCTCCTCTTTCTTAGGAAAATAAGGCCACATTGGACACATTTTTAATAAATAAATTAGGAAAAAAGGGGTGATAAACCTTATGGGTAGAGATGAAAATTATCTCAAGAGGATCAGGAAAGAGAGTATAGAAAAAGTAGAAGAGCTAGAACAAAAACTGGGGATGACCTTGGAGAGTAAAGAGGAAGTGAATGAGACGATAGATGCTCCAAAAGAAAATGTTGAAGATGATGTATAGATGGATGATGTTCAACATGACCATGAGTCAAATGAAGAAGATGAATAAGATAATATTCCTCTAGAAGTGGAAGGCATAGTAGATGTTGCAAGTATGAAGGTGTTGTCAATGGTGACAATTGTGCAGTGGTTGAGAGAGATTGTTTCTTTGATTAGTTGCATTATATTGTCATCAGTTAAAAATTTGATGTTAACCTCTGTTGTTTCTTTGATAAGATTCTGTTTATGATATTGGTAGTGACAAAGATGATGAGGATATTGAGAAAATTGATAAAATGAGGAAACAGGATGTTGCAGAGGTATTTTGGTTTGCAGATGTGTACATGTTTTGCTCCACATTTATTTTGGGTTGAATATTTTATTGTGTGGTTTGGATTTATTGGTTAGAGGTGTTTAGATTTTTTATATCTATAATTTGGGCTTCTGGATCGATGTGTAGAAGAAGTTATGTTCACCAATGTGTGAATTGGATTTGTAGTGTTTCTTATAGAGGTGTATGGGAGAAATGTTTTTGCTCCGCATTTCTCCACAATTTTTCTTTAGGTCTTGTGATTCTAAAGTTATGTTTATGGTGTTGATCTCTTACTTGCATCAAGAGGATTCATGGTATGGTGCTTCAGAATATGTATTTTAGATTGCAGTGTTTGGTAGTGTAGTTTGAGTGTATTGGGTGTGTACATTTTGAATGTGTGAATCATTGCAAAGGATTTTGATGGATTTCAAGATGAAAGAGGACTATTCTAGATAGTGATGAAGCATGCTTTATGGTTCACAAGTTATCTTTGGATTTGAGGAAGTGTGTAATTCAAAGTTTAATGGTGTTTGCATGAGTAATGGTTGACCTAGTTTTTACACTACATTCGAAGATGTTTAACTATTGATGAAGGTGTAGTGTGGCATGTGAGTGTTTATTTGGGTCATAATTAAGTTTTTTATTGGTCCAATTTTGTTCCTATCCACCGTGGGAATTCTTAGCTTTGACCTATTTTGAATTTGTAAAATGTAAGGTGAGTGTACCTAACTTGAAGATATTTTTCAAGTTGTGGATGGTATAAATATAAGGTGAGTTGATGTGAGATGGTGTGTAAATTAGATTTGAGTGATGTGAATTTAAGTGTAGAAGTGAAAAATGGAGTGTGAGCTATAATACAAAATTGTTGGATGTAGTGAGATGAGGTATCTTGATCTCTTGAAGATTGCAAGTGTTGTTGAAACTATTTTGGTGTATTCTCTGTTACATTGAGATCATGTTCTCTATGTAACATTCTATCTTCTTTCTTATTTCTATTCTGGAAATGAGCCTAGGCTATGAACCTTTCTAGATAGTGTGTCCTATTCTGACAATCAACCTCCTTGTATCAGTTTTGCAATTACTTATATTGTGAGCTAATCCTCATCTAGGTTTTTCCATGTAAATTTTGTGTTCTCTTATGTATGGTGTTGGTTGTTTCAATTTCTATTATCTTCTTTTGATGTTTAAACATTATAATAGATTAAGGGTTTAATGAATGCTTATGCATCTAATTATTGTTGAAGGGTTTTGATGTTTTAATTTGGTACAATTGATTCACCCCCCTCTTATATGTCTTGCTCATTCAACAATCGGTATCAAAGAAAGGTTCCTTGGAGAAAAGATTTATAGCTTGAGGTAGATCTAGGATGGCAAGCAAGAAGGATATCCTTATGTTTGATGGCATAGACTATGCATTATGGAAAGTGAAGATGGAAGGCTATCTAGTTTACCTTGGATTTGATGTCGCTAACGCAGTGAAGATTGTATATAAAATACCTACAAATGGATTGAGCATAAGTGATGAAATCAAGGCCTATGAAACAAATGGTGAGGAAAGGTTTTTTTATTTTGAGTAGTCTTACAAATACTAAATTAGTGAAAGTTATGAATTAAAAAATTGCTAAAGTTTGGGATAAGCTAGAAAGTATTTATAAAGGAGATGATAAGGTTAAACAAGTTAAGTTGCAGAACTTGAAGACACAATTTGAGACTTTGTGAATGTCTGAAGATGAAAGAATTACAAGTTACATGTATAGGGTTGATGAACTGGTAAGTTCTATGAGAGGCTTGGTGCAGAAGTCAAATAACCTAAAGTGTTAACGAAAATTCTCAAAACTCTTCTTGATTCTTATAGTGAAAAGGTTTCTTCTATTGAGGAAGTTGTAAATTTTAATACCTGCACTAGAGATCAGTTGTTTGGCACACTAACTTCATTTGAGATGAGAAAAATTGGTTTTAAAAATGGTACAAAAGTGCAAACTGCTTTCAAGGCTAGAAAATCAAAAAAAGTTGAAGATTCAGATGGAAATGATCATGATGATGTGTAAGATAACTTTGTAAGAAGAATGAAAAAGGGCATAGGTAAGTACAAAGGTAAATTACCTTTCAAAAGTTTCAGTTGTTGAAATATAGGTCGCTATGCTTCAATATGCCCAAATAGAGTTATGAACAATAAGAATAAGGAAAACAAAGGAAAAATGGTCAAGAAAAGCTATTATATTAGAGAAGATCTTGGTATTTCTAATGATGAATCTAATTATGGAGATGTTGATGATAATCAATTTTTTCTCTTGGCTTTAAAAGATGAATCTAGTTTTGCTAACTCTGAAAATTGTGTGAAAGAAAGTATTTTCGAGAAACAAGATAAAATTGGAGGTACCTTGGTATCTACTCTTCATGTTAGACATGATAAGAACTATTGGGTTATTGATAGTGGTTTCTCAAATCATATGATTGGAGACAAGAGTAAGTTTGTTAAACTTGAAAAATATGATGGAGGACTTATTAATTTTGGAGATGATTTAGGTGTTGAGATTTATGGAATAGGTTCAATAAGTTTTTATGGCAAGCATAATACTTAAGATGTTTACTATGTTAAAGAATTAAGGCATAATCTCTTGCTTGTTGGACAACTGTATAGCAAAGGTTGCAATCTTATGTTTCAGAATTATGGATTTGAGATCAGAAAAGGGTGTGGAATTGTGATTGCTGCTAGAAAGAGGATAGATGTAAATATGTATCAGCTCAAGGGTGCTAATGGTCACTATTTTATGAATCAAATTAATGATGCATTTTTATGGAACAAGAGAATGTGTCACATTAATTTTTATAACTTGTCTAGAATTAGTTCAGTTCAAGCAGTGAGAGATATGTCGAGGATTACAAATCCTATCAATTTTGTTTACAGAGATAGTCAATTTGGAAAACAAACTAGAAGTAGTTTCAAGGGAAAAGAACAATCTTCTACCGGATTGTTTGAATTGGTACACATAGACCTTTGTGGTCCTACAAGAGTGAGAATTCTTCAAGGTGATAGGTATTTCATGATTTTGATTGATGATTATTCTAGAATGACATGCGTTACTTTTCTGAGAGAAAAATATGAGGCTCTAGATAGATTCAAAGAATTTAAATTTATGGGTAAAAATGAGATGGTTTTGAATATCAAATGTTTAGGGTTTGATAGAGGTGGAGAGTTCACCTCCAATGAATTTAACATGTTTAGTGAGAATCATGGCATAAAAAGGAACTTGTCTTCCCCTAGGAATTCTCAACAAAATAGAATGGTTGAAAGGGAAAATAGGAGTGTTCAAGAAGTTGCAAGGAATATGACGAAATAAGTTAACCTACTAGAAGTATGCTAGAGATAAGAAATTCATAGTGTTTTTTACATACTTAACAGAGTTAAAGCAATAGATAACAACACAAAGACTCCCTATGAGTTGTGGTGTGGAAGGATTCCTACTATTAAGTACTTTAGAGTGTTTGGAAGAAAATTATATATTAGAAGAGATGATGAAAACTTAGGAAAGTTTGATGCAAGGTCTAATGAAGGTATCTTCCTTGGATATTCTACTAAAATCAAAGCTTATAGATGTTACAACAAAAGGATAAGAAGGATTGTTGAAAGTGCAAGTGTCGAGGTTAATGAAGATATTAGTAATTCATTGGCAATAGATGGATATGAGTCAGATGAACTTGCTTACGAATGAAAAGAAGAAGAAAAATATAAAGAAAAAGAAGTACATAATGAAGAGGAAGAAGCTTCAGAAAAAACTCCTAAGTATGTGTAGAGAAATCATTCTGAAGAACAAATCATTGCAGACAAAAGAAAAGGTGTGTTGATAAGAATAAGAGTTGATGAAGCAGAGGTAAATCTATGTTTACTTTCTAAATTCAAACCAAAAATAGTGATTGAGGCATGTAAATATGAACATTAGATGAAAGAAATGGAATAAGACCTTATGTAGATTGAGAAAAATCAGACTTGGGAACTTGTTCCTAGACCTAAAAACAAAAAAAATATTGGTACTTAGTGGGTATTTAGAAACAAGATGAATGAGAATGGAGAATTTGTAAGAAACAAGGAAAGGCTTGTGTGTAAGGGTTATGCACAAGTTGAAGGAAGAGACTTTGAGGAGACATTTGCTTCGGTGGCTAGAATGGAAGTGATCAAGATGTTTTTGGAATTTTCAACTCATAGGGACTTTAAAGTTTATCAGATGGATGTGAAGTCTACTTTCTTGATTGGAGAATTGGAAGAAGAAGTTTACATGGAACAAACAAAGGGATTTCAGTTGTCAAATAAACATAATATTGTCTACAAATTAAAGAAGGCATTGTATGGAATGAATCAAGCTCCTAGAGCTTGGTATGCAAGGTTGGACAAATATTTGATACATCAAGGATTCAATAAAGGCATTGCAGATAGTAATATTTACATCACAGGAAAAAGATAAAATCTTGATAATGGTTGTGTATGTTGACATAATTTTTGGAGGAAATGAAGCTATGTGAAGGAAGTTTGTAGAATATATGCAAAAAGAGTTTGAGATGTCTATGTTTGGGGAGATAAATTTATTCCTTGGGTACAAATCAATCAAACAAATACAGGCATATTAATTTCACAATCAAAGTATGTTACACAAATATTGAAGAAGTTTTGGAATGGAAGACTCCAAACTAGCATGTACTCCTATGGTTACTGGTTATGAATTGGGTAAGGATGGTGAATCCCCTAAGGCTGATCAGAGAAAGTATGATTTGTGATTGGTGGACTGCTATACCTAACTACTAATAGATTGGATATCATGCATGTAGTTTATCTTATGGATAGATTTCAAGAAGATCCTAGAGAGTTGTATGTTGTATCAGTAAAGAGGATATTAAAATATTTCAAAGGGAACTTTGGACTATGGCTTGTGGTATCCTAAGGATACTGATTTCACACCGAGTTCTTACATAGATGCAAATTGGGTTGGTTGTGTGGATGACAAGAAAAGTACAAGTGGTGGTGTTTTGTTTCTTGGATGTAGATTGGTATCATGGCTAAGTAAGAAACAAGATTTTATTTCTTTATCCATTGCAAAGGCTAAGTATATTGCAGCAACATCTTTCTACACATAGGTTTTGTGGATGAGACAAACATTGAAGGATATCAAAGTGGTGTATGATGAGCCTATTTCTACCTTTTGTGATAATACAAGTATAATCAAAATTTTAAAAGAATCTAGTGATGCATTCAAGAACAAAGCATATTTCAATTAGGTATCACTTTTTAAGATAAAATATTGTGGAGAATGAAGTGAAGCTTGAATATGTACCTACAAAGGATCATTTTTTTGATATATTTACTAAGGCTCTTCCTAAGGATACATTTGAGTATCTCTAGGAGAAGTTGGGGATTATTTCCCCTCCTTATTTGAACTAGATGCATATGGAGATGCATTATTCAAATGGATCTATGGATTCATTTTTTTTCTAGATTGATTTTGGTGGCTACCTCTTAGTGACAGTGTTGTAGTGAGTGGTTGCTGATTTGGTTGGTGTATACTTCTAAGGGGTATTATTCAAAGCAGTTGTAAGTATCTTGGTTCTATGTCAAAGGGGGAGAAAAATGCAAAATATTTTATCCTTTTCCATTGATGTCAAAGGGGGGGAGAGATAATTCATGTGAAAACTTTTGTTTATAAAGAAGGAGAGAGAGAGAGAAATCATGTGAAAAAGGAAAGGTTGAAAGAGGGAGAGACAGAGATAATCTTTCAAGGGATGTTGTGTATGTTGCCTTTGATAGTTTTTTCACATCTTGTGTTGATATCAATGACAAAGGGGCAGATTGTTGCAAGTATGAAGGTGTTATTATTGATGTCAACAAGCTTGTTTTGTCATTGGTGACAGTTGTGTAGTTGTTGAGAGAGGTTGTTTCTTTGATTAGTTGCATTATGTTGTCATCAATTAATTTGTTGATGTTAAACTCTAGTGTTTCTTTGATAATATTTTGTTTATGATTGTGGTAATGATAAATATGTTGAGGATATTTAGAAAATTGATAAAATGAGGAAATAAGATGTTGCAGAGGTATTTTGGTTTGTAGAAAAGTTAAATTTTTGCTCCACATTTCTTTTGGGTTGATTATTTTCTTGTGTGGTTTGGATATGTTGGTTAGAGGTGTTTATAGTTTCTATATCTTGAATTTGGGCTTCTAGATTGATGTGTAGAAGAACTCATTTTCACAAGTGTGTGAACTGGAAGTGCTTCTTACAAAGGTGTCTGGGAGATATATTTTTTCTCCACATTTTTCCATAGTTGTTCTTTAGGTCTTACGATTCTAAAGGTATGTTGATGGTGTTGATCTCTTGCCTATGTCGGGAGGATTCATGGTCTAGTGCTCTGAAAGATGTATTTTAGATGTATAGTTTTTGGAAGTGTAGTTTGAGTGTATTGGGCATGTACATTTTGAATATGAAAATTATTGTGAAGGAGTTTGATGGATTTTAGGATGATAGACGAATATTCTAGATAGTGATGAAGCATGGTGTATGGTTTGCAAGTTATCTTTGGATTTGAGGAAGTGTGTAATTCAAATTTTAATGGTGTTTGCATGGGTAACGATCAACCTAATGTTTACACTATATTCAAATATGTTTAAGTATTGTTGAAGGAATAACATGGCATGTGAGTGTTTATTTGGGTCCCAATTAAGTTTTGTATTGGTCCACTTTAATTCCTATCCACCATGGGAATTCTTAGTGCAAACCGATTTTAAATTTGTAAAATGTAAGGTGAGTGTAGCTGACTTGAAGATGTTTTTCAAGTTGTGGATGGTATAAATACAAGTTGAGTTGATGTGAGATGGTTTGTGGAATAGACTTCAGTGATCTTATGTGAATTTAAGTGCATAAGTGTGAAATGTAGTGTGAGCTATAATGTAATATTTCTAAATGCAATGAGTTGAGGTATCTTGATCTCTTGAAGACTACAAGTGTTGTTGAATCTATTGTGGTGGATTCTCTATTACATTGAGATTGTGTTCTTTGTATAACATTCTGTCTTCTATCTTCTTTCTATTCTAGTAGTGAACTTGGGCTATGAGCCTTTCTGAATAGTGTGTCATATTCTAGAAGTGATCCTTCTTGTATTTATTTTTTAATTACTTATATTGTGAGTTAATCCTCACTATGGTTTTTCCCTTCTAGGGTTTTCCATGTAAATATGATGTTCTCTTGTGTATGGTGTTGGTTGTTTCAGGTTATCTTATTTTCATGTTTAAAAATTCTAATAGATTAAGGGTTTAATGAATTCTTGTGGATATAATTATTGTTGAAGGGTTTTGATGTTTAAATTTGGAACAAATAATTCACCTCCTCTCATTAATCTTTCTCATTCAACAATAGAAGACAATGTGGAGGCCAAGAAAAATGTTGAGAAGAATGGAAATATCAGAGAAGATGTAGCTAAGGAGGATACTCTTACTCCTTCAGTAACTAAGACACCTGTTAAGAGAAATAAAGGAAAACTAGAGATAGTTATCCCTTTGGATAATACTAAATAGACTACAAGTGATGGATAAATAGAGAAAGAAGATGAGTAGAACAAGCAAGATGTCTCCAAAGATGAGGGAAAGAAATAAGGAAAGACACCAGTTAATACTAGTAATAATGAGAAGGAAAATGAGCTAAGAGAAAAGATTGCAAAGAAAGAGGTAAAGGCAACTAATGAATCCTCTGGAACCTCTGTAGATTCTCTACAGAATCTACTAAATATGCAATTGAAATTCCAACTTTTTGTGTCAACACAATTGTTATAGCTACCCATATCAGAAGGAAATTCGGACCTTGCTAATATTTCACCACTCCACAAGCTACATCTAGGAGATGTCTTCCATGCATCTGCATGGAAGAAAATCATTGAAATGTATCAAAAGAGTGGAGAACTGATTGAAGAATCCATGAAGATCCTATAGGAGGCCATACTAGAACAACAAATGATAATTCTATATGGTATGGAAAATCTTAATTTTTTTATTGATTCATTTAAAAATTATGCCTCCAAATTGAAAGAGAAACCTGATAAATAAATGGACAAGAAAATGGATGAAAAGAGACTATTTGAGATTACAAAGAAGTGTTAACAGGCAAACAATTTTTTTTAGGAAAGTGTCAAGGATGCATAGGACTGTGTGGCTGAGGCCAAAGCCGTATTTCAGTTTTGTATAAAGTGGCCTAGAGCCATAAAGAGCATAAAGGATGAAATGGACTCGATATTGTCATAGATAGATAGAACTTCAAGTGCATATGACCTGGCACAAGACCTTGATGGAAGCATAATATCAGCTATAGAATATTTTCATGATAAATGTAGATGAAGGAAAAATGGTTCTGAAATCTTATTAGATTAAGATTTCTAACATCCTCAATGGAGTTACCTGCAAGAAACACACATGCAAAAAAATATCTAATCTAAACATGCATGCATAATAACATGAATCTACTCCATTGTTTTCCTACAATCGCATTATTGTGTTGAGAAATTGATGCTCTCAGAAGCACGCACAAGAGGTTATGATTGATTGGATATGAGAGAGAGATTCTACTGAAGTTAAAATGATGAGAAATGCAAAATACTAGTAGTAAATGCAAAGATCAAAGAGAATACAAAACACAGAGTGCTCAAAGTAGATGCAAAGATAACTAAAGTGCAATGAACGTGGATGGATCAAAGATGTAAAGGGGCTATGCTTAAATAGGCATCCTTGGGGTCAATCTAGATTGCATAATGAATGTGGGATAAAAGATTGGCTTGGAGAAGTATATCCCATATGCATTAGATGAGTGGAATAGAAGAAGTGAAATTGGATAAATAGGTGATAAAGTGGGTGTGGAAGAGGTTAGAAGAAGGATGTAATTTAATGCATATTAAAATGGATTAAATATATGAAAATTATAGTAAAAAGGAGGAAATTGATATTATGATATAATGAAGAATAATAATATAATAATATTTGGATCCACTTAATGATTGGAAAATTTTGAATAAGAGGATGCTTTTAATGAATTTTTTTATGTGTCTACAATAAATACTTTCAACTGCAAGGTCAAAAAGAGAAAATCATTATGCAATTTGGAAACATCAAGGACCTGGTGAACTCAAAGTTCACATTTGTTTCTAGTGCCCTTGTAAGTGTTGACAAATCTAGCAAGTTTAATCTGGTATCCGATACTCTGGAAGAAGGTGAATAATAGCTTATGGAACTTGAGACACAATGAAAAATGCTTGGCATAGCCAAGAAGATCTAGGAAGATGGAAAACAAGAATGTTAAGTTCATGTTGTGAAGCTACAAGAGTCAACCTCCTCTGATTAACAGTATTTTTATTCCTTTATGCATTTTTAGTTCATTGTTTTAGACTCTTGTGTACATATGCAAATGGTGTATAGTGATTTTAGGTACAAATTTTGATTTGGTTATGATGTATAGCTCTCTTAGGGGGATTTAATTAATTTTTTAGTTTGAACATATGAATATATTTGTCATGCAGAAATCTGCTATGTATGAAGGTTGTTGTTTGTGCCCTTTATCCTTGATGTCAAAGGGGAGAGTAATTTTGGGGATGATTTTGGAATTTTTCCATCAATGAAAAAGGGGGAGATTGTTGGAAGAATGAGGGGATATCATTGAAATTTTTGGAAACATGAGAATGGGATGAGCACAAGGTAGACAATTATGCTTTACAGTGTTGTTATTGATGTCAAAATTGTATCCCGATACAAAGAATATGGTGCAAATCAATTTGGATGTCTTGAATATGTCTAAGGATGATTATGAAAAAAAATATAAAAAGGTTTGATTCGGTGAAGACAATTATTGAAAAAATTGACTAAGTATCAAATCAAGTGATTCTACGTATAGGGGATCCAATACTTAGGTCCGCATTAGTCTGTTGATGAAGTATTTTCTTTATTCTTCTAACATATTTTTTTTGATTTATAGAATATCCTAATTCTATATTTTCATCCTATTTTGGTTTTTGGTTTCAAAGTTATGAGTAACATAAGTTTGGCTTGGCAGTTTTAGGCATTTTTAGTGCAGTACATATGTGTTGATGATCCACACTTCTCCGTGGATTGGATTTTTCCTTTTTGGAGTTGTGAAGTTGTTCAAAAGTATCAAATGAGTGCATATTCCAGTTGGAATATATTTTAGATGTTCGTGTGTCTGAATGTGGGTGTATAGTTGGTGAATTTTTCTATCAGGTCATTACTGATGTTCGTGTGTCTGAATGTGGGTGTACAGTTGGTGAATTTTTCTATTAGGTCATTACTGATGCTAACTAATGAGTTATGCATTTTTTGAAGGTTAATTATGTATTGATATACTATGTGGGTGCTATTTTAGGACCATTCCAACCTATTCTAAATTATTATAAGGTTTGATTCTTGGTGTGAAGCATTTGTGGATAGATCTTGAGCCGACAAGCTACATTTTGTATATTACATCTATAGACATGTAAAAATGACCTAACACATATCACACATCTTGAATTAAATTTTTCCATTATCAGCATCAGTATCATTAATATAATTGCATTTTACATCATTTACATTAAAAACCCTATTTTCCTCTATTAATTGTATAATCTTTAAATTATTTAATTAATTCATTATTTCACCATTCATCTAAATTTATTCCTCTTGATTAATTAAATAATGCAAATTATTTAATTATGTTGCTAATATACCCTATTCTCCTATATCAATTAAATTTTTATCACTTAATAGTTTAATTAAATTACTTTCCCCTTTCTAAACCTGAATAATTAAATTAATTATTCAATATCATTCAAAAAGGCTGACACAAAAATACAACTTTATTTGTTAAAGTCAAACATGGCTAGCACATCCAACTCAAAGAATTTATTTATTTATTCAATTAATCAACTATCCTCACCCTCCTTTTATGATTGAGAAAATTACAACCACATATTTCTCACTTTGAATAGTTGAATAACTCATCTATTCTTCAATCCCACTAACCACTCAACCTGATTCTTCAGTCCCACTAACTACTCAACTTAATTTCTTCAATCACACAAATTATGCAATCTAAATCCACTAATCTTTCCAACCTACTTCCTCTTTTTTTTTTTGAACTGTTGATCAGGATATGTTACTATGAAATCTTGATCATTCATCTTAAAATGGGAAATCTATAAAACAAACCTCTACCTTCTCACAAATCATCTAGAATTTACATAGCGAAGAACTACACAATTATCTATAATAGCCCATCCTAAATTATTAGTTAATTAATATTATTGTAAATGACACATGAATATATTCAGATTAAAAAGACATAACTAAGTATCTATAGTCAATCATAGCAACACATGTCCATTTACAATGAGTTACAGATTCATAAATTCAATTTAAAAGTCAAATTATAATATTAGGTTTGACTTGGCTCATAAGGCCACAAAGTCATTACATTGTACAAATTTACATCAAGGTACACCAAGTATTACATCAAGATTACATAAAAGACTAAATTGTCTTGTGTACATCTAAGGTTCCTCTCGATGCTCACCTCCACTGGTGGATGAGAACATGGTTGAAGCACTTTACAACCCAACCACAAAGCTTACACTTCCCCAAAATTCTTCCAACTTGAAGAATAATCGACCCTGCATGAAAATTTTAGTAGGATAACATTCAGCAAGGTGGAATCTGGTGCATGCCCATACATCAACATGCAATTTCTATCTATACATTAGAAAAGAAAATGCAAGATCTATGTTAGGAATGGAAAAGAGTGTTATGCTAGAGATCATACATACAAAATGAACTATATTGCTTAGACAAGCATAAAAACTATGTTGCAACAACAACAAACAATAGGTTCTGGTGAAGAAAACCTATACTCTTTGAACTCCATTTTGGCACTCATCTCAAAAGGTAACTTTCTACAATACAACATTTCATAATAGCTATCTACCCTCAAGAAGCATCTACCCTAAGTTGTTGTAGTCTACTTAGGTATCACTATTCTATTCAAGTAAAAGAATATTCTTCTCACACATGTCTGAAAAAAGAAAATCAAATTACTAATTTCCCCACTAAATAGAAATCAGATACATGATTCAAGTAGAACTGTACAATACAATATTCAGTCATATTATTCACATGACCCATGTTTACTTTCAACATAAAGAATTATCCATTTAAAAATAAATTAAGTAAAAAGAATAAAAGAAGGTATGTCACAAGTATGTGTATGTACATAGACAAATTCTATGTGCATACACATATATGTGCCTAATTAAGTTATTGGTTTGTGCATACATTCTTAAATAAATAATTAAATCAAATTGTAATCATTTAATAATATTCCATTTGGTGTTTCTTTCATGGAAATAAAGAATCCATAATAAGTTTGTATTAATAGTTTCTTACATACTATTGTTTCCTTTATATTCACACAAGTTGTGATATTCTATCATTTTTGTCTTACATATGAACATTCGTTGTTTTAATAGAACAATAATGTTTCCTAAAAAATAGTTTCAGAACAAGTTGTTTCATGTAGAACGTTCGTAGTTAACAACTAATAATGTTGTTTCAGCTAAACAATTTAATGAACAAGACTTTTTTCAACTACACATACACTTTTACAACAAATCAATGTCATTTCCAACATAACATTTACTGTTAACAATAATACAATGTTATTTTAGGCTAAATAGTTATATTTTATGACAAAATAATGTTGTTTCCAATAGAAAATTCATTGTTTACAATAATACAATGTTGTTTCTAGCTGAATAGTTATAGTTTATGACAAGACAACGTCGTTTCCAACAAAAAAATTACTGTTTACAATAATACAATGTTGTTTCTAGCTAAACAATTATATTTTATGCCAAAAAAATGTCATTTACAATGGTTTATGGTTGTAGGTTCAAGTTCCATTGCCTTGTTTCCCAAGCTTAATTATTCTAACATTTGTATATACAATTTCATGTAAGAATACTAAGATGAAGCTAATATCAAGTTTTGGAATGAATTTAAAAGTATCGGATGGCATACTAATCATTAATCAACAATGATAAATGATCAAATCCATGATATCAATCTTACCCAAATTCGATTGAAACCCTAGTTCATAGTTTACATATAATATACATCTATCATTCTAAAGCGACCCACAATCATTGACTAGTTCTAAAATAAATAGGGTGGTCAAGGGTGAAACCATCACACCCACCCTCATCTTGGGTGTAATTTCTTCCATGGATGACATGGTTCTCATTCCTATGGAGTGAAGGCTCACTTTACTACACATGGAATTAAATTTAAGGAACAAATTCCATCCTTTGGCCTTCATCCTAAACGGACTTGGCGATATAAACAAGGTATCTAAATCTGCAAGAAGTATCAAATCTCATGCATAGAAATGGGCCATATGAGCCCACCGTCCCCCTTGATGACAAGGAAAAAAAAAAATCATTTTAAGTTACCATTTGATGCTAGATCGAGGGTGATAGCATTGACTTGAATGGGTGTCCATCAGAGAACAATAATATGCAAGTAAAACATATTTTTATAAAAATATTTCGATGATGGCTATGTCCTACCCCATAAAGGGTGGCAACATTATGTAATTTACATTGCTCCATTCATAGTGCTATTAGGTTTCCCCAATAGCCTATGATGGGCTTAACAATTAAACACCTACATGTAGCTAAAAATAAGGTCGACATAATCGATCCTTACAAGGTAATATATATAGTCGACTCTTCCAAGCCATAGGCTTTACAAGCCCAAGAAAATTTGGTTGTAGATCAAGAAACATCAGAGCCATAGATATTACAAAACTAACTCATAGAGTTGCATAAAATTTTGATGATTTAACAATATTCAATCAATAGATCTCGATGAAACGATTTAGTTGATGCATAAAATAAAGATAAGACTATAAAATCAATGAAAAAAAACATTGTTAAGGAAAAATCACCGATTACCTTTGTACTCAAGAATTCTTCTTCACCTTTTTCCAAAAAGCTTCATTCCACACTAGTTTTTTGTCAATTCTAGTCGATATCCCTTTCAAATTAGCATCTTTCTACATTTTACTATGCCTCCATAAGGGGTTTTTTCAAAATGATAGTGGACATTAATGATATTGCTACCCATTCTAATTTTGAATTTTCCCATACTGTCCTTGGCAGACCACATCCATCATGGGATTTTATCATGATATCAAATTAAATTTCATCTATTCAATGATGATAGTTATCATTTCTAGTTCACTAAATATATATATTTATATGTATATATTATCATATATATATGTATATATTATAATATATATATGTATAAATATATATATATTTACATACTTTATATTTATATGAAGATTTATTCACACATATAATTGTTCCCATGTGCATATCCATTATTATATAAAAATGGTCTTTCGTTTTCATTTCAACAAGGATAAAAAATGCATAATTAAAATTTACACATTCGTTCATACACCAAATCTCACTTTTGTTTTCCTCTAAATTCAAAACACAAGCTCAGAATTGACCTTTTCAAATATAAGTTTCCACGTAATTTCTTTTCACAAATGCATCTTTTCAATCATCAAGTCATTTCAGTCAAGCTTAATTTAATTCCTATATGAATTTTCAAATGAAAATATCATGCCATTTTGTAGTGTGCACACCCAGATTCCATCTGGCTTACTATTTGATCTAGCTAAATAATCCTACTTCAATCATGATCTTGTTCTTCAACCTATTCCCTACAATTGCACACACTTGCACTTGAAAAATTTATCAATAACGTTCAATCCTTGATAACATGTAAGATAATTTCAAAAGATCACATAGTCAGCATCAGTCAACTTCTTTCAATCTATTTTGAATATTTCAAAATTTCCATTTAATATATATTGAATTTCTTCAATAATTCAATTTACCATATTATAATAAATATGCAATAAAATTGGGCTATGACATCCTTCTCCTCTTGGAAGAGACATCGTCCTGATGTCTATTTAATCAAAATTAAGCATTTATGTCTATTTTAACATCACATCAAATTAAAGCACATACATCTATTTCAACATCACATCACATTAAAGCATATATGTCTATTTCAACGTTACATCAAATGAAAGAAAAATTTTCTATTTCAACATCATATCAAACTAAAGCATATATGTCTATTTCAACATTATATCAAAATAAAACATATATGTTTATTTCAACATCACATCCAATTGTTCCAAGTTCAAACATCATAGTGTTTCAATCCAAAATTTTCCAAGAAAAATTATTAAAGTCTCTTTCTCAAGAAAGCAAATGTGGAAAGGAAAATTATATTTCTTTTGCATCCTCCCAAGTAGCATTATATTCTAAATACTATTCCTATTGGACCTTAAATTGAGCAATATCTTTTCTCCACAACTTAACATTGCATCTATCCATGATTCTAATGGGCTCCACTAGCAACACTTCTGGATCTTGTACCTACAAGGATTGAAAATCAAGCACATGAGCTACATCGGGATGATATGGCTTAAGCAAAGAGACATGAAACACATTATGAAGTCGAGCTAGAGCATTTTGTAGAGCTATTCTATAAGAAACTAGGTTAATCACTTCCAAGACTTCAAATAGTCCCACATATCTTGGGGCCAACAGGAAGACTTTCCAAAAGAAATAGAACTTTTATGAGGTTTAACTCTCAAGAAAACTTTATGTCTAAGAGTTTAGTTCTTGTTGGCATAATTCTTTTGTTGGTATGTTGCCTCCTTCATTTTTCTCTTAATTTCCCTTATTTTTTCTTCCATTTCCTTAAGAATTTTAGGTCCTACTATGATCCCGTCCTCCATTTTATCCCAATTGATGGGGGTATGACACTTTTTCCCATAAAGAGCTTCAAACGGTGCCATGCCTAGGGATGTGTGATAATATTTGTTGTAAGAAAAATCTACCAAAGGAAAATATTCTTCCCACCTATATTGTTGGTCCATACAAAACATTCAAAGGAGGTATTTGACTACCTAATTCACCTTCTCTATCTTCCCGTCAATCTGGGGATGATAAGCCAAGCTAAAATTTAGTTTGGTCCCTAATGCAACATATAGGGTCATCCAAAATCTTGAGGTCATCCATGTGTCCCTATCAAACATGATAGTCTTTAGCACTCCATTTATACTCGGGTATGTCATGAGGATATAGTAGCCCGACTGGATGTGCATGCTTAGCCTTGACTCACTGACACTCTAAGAATCTAGCTACATACTCCACTACATCCTTGTTGATTTTAGGCCAAAGATACACTCTTCAACCCTGTGATCATCTTGGATACTTTGGGGTGTCCTGAATAAGGTGAATTATGAACCTCCTCTAAAACAAACTTTATTATCTCTCCAAATTCAGGAATGTACATTCTTCTTTTGCATCTCAAAATACCATCTGATTTGATCTCATACCCATCAAACCAATGATCTAAAGGATTTATTGCTAGGGCACTCTTCACTCTCTCATAGTGCTCATCCCCTAGCAGATACTAAATCACTTGTTGTCTCAAGTTAGACCTTGTCAAGATCATGGGTGCTAGATGTCTTCATCTACTAAGTGCATCAACCACTCTATTCTCTTTTCCCTTTATATACTCAATTCCAAAGTCATACTCACTAAGGAATTCCAACCACCTTTTTTGTGCATTAAGGTTTGGTTGAGTAAATATGTATCTCAATCTGAAGTGGTCTATCTTAAGTTCAAAGGCTTCCCCAAAAGATAATGCCTCCACATTTTTAAGGCATGAACTATAGTGGCCAATTATAAATCATGAGGCACATAGTTCACCTTGTGTTGCTTAAGCTTCCTGGATTCATATGCTACCACTTGTATTTCTTGCATTAATACTTCTCCCAATCCCTCTCCTAAAGCATCTGTTATTACTATGAATCCCCCATTTGGATCAGGGATGGTCAACAATGGTGTTGTCATGAGCCTCTCCTTCAAGAGTTGGAATGCCTACTCACATTTCTCGGTCCATTCAAACCATGTTCCCTTTCTTTTTAGTGAGGTGATAGGAGATACAATCTAGGAAAACCCTTGCACAAACTTCCTATAGTATCCTATGAGGCCCATGAAGCTACAAAAATTTGACACATTCTAAGGCACCATCCATTCCACAATCACCTTGATCTTCTTAGGGTCTACAAAGAATCCTTCAGCTGAAATATTATGGCCTAGATAGTGCACCCTGCCTTGATGGAATGAACACTTGGATAGCTTCCCAAAAAAATTTCTTTCTCTTAGCCACTAGAGAATTTTCCTTAAGTGCCTATCATGATCTTCCATAGACTTTGATTAAACCAAGATGTCATCAATGAAGATCAAAACAAAATCATCCAAGCAATCACTGAATACACTATTCATGAGGTTCATAAAAATTGTTGGTACATTAATCAAACCAAACGGTACCATGATGAACTCATAATGCCCATATTGATTTTGGAAATAAATATTCAAAATGTCTTCCTTAATTATCAACTGATGGTACCTGACCTAAGGTAAATTTTGGAGAACATCGTTTCTCCCTTCATTTGGTAAAAAAATTCATCAATTCTTAGGAGTGGATATCGGTTCTTGATGGCCGCCTTATTCAACATATGATAGTCTATACAAAGACACAAGATCCCATCCTTCTTTCTCACAATGATAATTGGTGCTCCCCAAGGAGATACACTGGGTCTTATAACACCTTTTTCCAGAAATTTCATTAATTGTGCCTTTAATTCATAAAGTTTGGTGGTGGTCATCTAATAGGGTGCCTTGGATTGAGGCTCGGCTCCTAGGACAAGGTCAATCAAAAATTTGAATTCCTTCTTTAGAGGCAACTCCATAAGTTCATCAGGGAATACATCTTGGAACTCCTTGAGAATAGGGTATTCATCTAAATAGGTCTCCTTGATGTCAGGGTTACTGACATGCACAACATAAATCACACATCCCTTTTGATGATCCTTCTTGAGCTACATCACAAAAATATGTCTAAGCTCCAAGAGTCTTTGCATTCCACAAATCTAGACTAGATTTCCATAATCATCTAAAAAATTTACTACCTTATCCTCACATTTCACTATAGCCTTATGCTCAGTTAACCAATTTATTCCCAAAATTACATCATATGAGCCTAAAGGTGCTACATACAAGTTGATCTATGTTTGAAATTTTGGAATCTCTAACTCACTACAAAAGAGATAGGTATCTACCCTTCATTCTACTTAGTTACCATATTGGATTGTCCATGAGTTTTCCATGTATCTAGGTCTAGTAGGTATCTTGGATATTATTCTAGGGTCTATAAAACATTCAATAGGTCCAATATCAATAAAAAATAGAGACGGATTGGCCATAGACCTTACTCACCAACTGAATTGGTGAAGCCTAATACTCTACTTGTTTGTTATCCACTACAATGTGGATTTGGTGATGTTGAGTCTACTGATAGATTCCTTCCTTCTACAACCTCAACCACTGAGGAAAATTTGAGGCATAATTATTTCCTCCACAAGAATAGAATCCATCATGATTCCCTTTGTGACATCCTGGATTTTCCTCTCTAAATCCCTTCAGCTTATGGTTATCTCTACCCTTGTTTTTATTTTCCTTCTTGTTCTTTCCACCATTCTCATCTTCACCCTTCTCTTGTGACTCACATCCCCTCTTGAGGTTATGTATTTGATGGCTCTTGTCTCCTTTTATGAAATTTATTTTTCCCATACCGCATCTTAGGATTTGAGTCATTATGGAGATTGGATAACTACTACAATTTATGTTCTTGTTTGGTGGCTTTTTGGAAAACTTTATTCATGGTAAAAGGATCATGCATATCCACTTCATCTCCTATGTGGGGTCTTAGTCCCATTATGAATTTCTAGATATGAAACCATTCATCTCCTTGATACTATGGCACATACTTCAATAGGTTGGTGAAATTTTTCCAATACTGGATCACAATCATTTTCCCCTAAGTTAGATTCTAAAATTCTATGACATTCTTGTCAAAAAAAGCTATGGTAACCATCTCTTCTTGAAGGTTTCGAGGAAGAGTTCCCAAGTGATCCTAGCAAGCTGTAGATTCCTTTCTAACTTCTCATTATCCCACCAATTCACTACTTCACCTAAGAGTTGAAACGTAGTCCATGCTGCTTTAGTCTGATAAAAAAGGTTACGAAGCCCAAAGTATTTTTACATCTCTATAATCCAAGCCTTTGCTCCTTCTCCGATAACCTTACCATTGAACTTGGGTGGTGCTACTCTTTTGAGATCTTTCCCAAGCTCATCCTCAATTCATCCTTGTGGACCTACCCCTAGACCACCATCTCCTTGGTTGAATTTCTCATTCCTGCAATCCCAATCACATTCCACTTAGACTTCTTGTTCTATGTGATCAATGTGAGACTCTTTCCAGTTCAGAAGCTCTAGAATTTGTTCCAGCCTCTTGTTAGGTCTATTTTTGGGACCACTACCACCCACCTCTTTCCTAGTGATCACCATATTGACTCACACTTAACCTAAAACACATTCACATTTATCGAATCTCAACATTGGTTTCTAAGAATAAACATTCTTATTCTACATCCAATAATTTACACATGCGTACATCTCTTACTCATAGAATACATACACATTCATGCATAATAAACATGTTTTGGAGTCCTTCATTTGAACAGACCAATTTTTTAATCTAGTTTTATTTATTTTAAAGGTGAGTCAATAGACTCTTATTTACAAAAGGCTTCTTGTTCCATTATATCTCTTTTCTCATCATCAAAAAGAGGACTTTCCTCTGGGTTCTCATCTGAATTTGCATCAAACTTTACAAAAGAGGATGGTTGAGCATGCAATATTTCCTTTTCCTCTTTAGTCAACAAGGGTGCATTGGGTCCACACCCTAGAGGCTAGTCCCGAAATGTGGAAAGATTTTTGATCTTAGGTGTTCGCTTCTCCTCAATCTTCAAGCATCTCTCTAGCTTAAGTCATTTAAGGGCTTGAGCTAGATTTTTGTCATCAAGAATTTCCAGTTGAACCTTCATCTTAACTTTTTCTTCCTTTAAATCATTCTTATGTGAGGTTCTAATGGTTTTCCCTTTCCTTCATCTTTCCTTTGACCTTCCCATACTTGCATTCAATCTAGGTTCGATCAATTCTTAGGAAAAATAAATTTTGGTCAAGGTTCAACTATCCCTAGTCAAACTATGGTAGATCTTGATGGTGTTTTCTGAATGAAAAAAAACTCAAACAGAATATTATATCCTATCTCTCTTGAAAGGTAAATCTCTATGGGAAAAGAGATAACCCCAAGGTCTCTAATGTTAGGTCTTGAAAATGAAAATAAAACAACTAAGAGATAATGTGAAAATGTTTGTAATCACAAAGGCACTTTACTACAAGCAAATAATGGACTCAGATTTATCAGATCTAGCAATATATCGATACTTCAAGAGCTAAAACTAGCCCCGATAATAAAAGAAATAGTGAAAGATAAGGGTTTTAGAGGTAATTCTAAGACTAATTCTAACCCTAGGATTAACAATGCAAAAGATAAGATGATCAAAATGGACCAATCTCTCGGAAACTACTCCCTGTTTAACCTAGATAAATATGCAATCTTACATAAATAGTGCAATCTTGTGATGTGTTAAAGATTTTCAAATCATCCATATTCATTCAAGACAACCCTATTGCAATTGAAATGAACAAACATTCATAATTTAACTAAGCACAGTTTTAAGTCTAGGCTAACTTTGCAAAGCAGCTAACAATCAGCTAACTGCAAAAAGTATAGACTAGAGATTGATTCAAACACTTCAAGCATAAAACCCTAAACATTACCAAACCATCTAACATCAAATCACTTAAGCAATTTTAAAGATAGAACATCAAGAACCATGCCAAATAAAACTCAACACAAGAAAGGCACCAAATCACAATGTCTTTGCTTGTATTAAATCACCCAAAGTGGCAAAAATTACAGTCTTCTATTATAGCACTTGCTTGAAGATAAAATAAACTCTAACTCTAATTCTTTCTCTTACAATTCACTCTAATGTGAAATTCTTCTAACTTCTCTACCCTTTACAAATGAGGCATAATACCAGACTTATAGAGAACCCCCCAAGATAGGTCGGCCCGATTATGGTTTACAATGATAAACGCCACACAACAGGTCATCCAAGAAGATATTCGAAAATAATATGAAATGTGCAATTTGCACCAATTTCATCCAAGTCGGCCTGGGGTCTCCAAAAAATTGATTCAATGCATGCGAAGGAAGAGGAGAAAATAATAGGGAAGCACAAATTTTGATGTAGCCTTGCATTAACTACTGCCCCCCTTTGTCTTTAGCATGCTCCACTTTATCATGCATCAACAATAATACCTTGTCTAGGTCGGCAATAGGTGGCATAGAAAAAACCCTACCTCTCCTCTCAAGGCACTTGATGTCATCTCTTGACTTCTTCACTATATTATCCCAATCCTCCTTATTTGTTTGATACCTATCAATGACTGCAATGTATGTTGCAGCATTATCCAACTGGTGTTCAGTAATAGGGCCTTCATTGATTGGAGAATAAACATCTCGCCACCATTTTCTTAACTTCTCCAAGCTAAGATGCTTCAAAGAAAACTTCTTTCTCCCTGTCATTACTTAAAAGAAAGAGATACAGTTATCATAGATACCAGTTAAAGTGTCCTCAATCTGTCTTCCCTATTTGTATATCTTCTTCAAGGCCTTTTTCCTCATCCGTAGAATTTCAAACCATTCCCAAGGCTCTGCAACTCTTGAGGAAGGAAGAATTACATCCTTTACCAATTGGTCCTCGGTGTGCTCCATGATAGTCTTTTTCTTTTTTAGCAGGAGATCTGTATCTTCCTTATCCTGTGTCAACACGCCCCTCATCCAATTCAAAGATCTCATTGCATCCCCTCTAGTCAATAGGATGTCCTTGATGGCATTATCTCCCTTGGTTTGCACTCCCTACAACAAGCCGATTGTAGCATGTGTGGTGCTCTTCATCCTTTCCAATTCTGATATTGTCTCCTGGGGTAGAAAACCTATAGCAGATGAGGAAGCACCAATGGATTGCAAGGATTTCATCAACTCTTGCAAATATCTATTGATTTTCTCAATCGGCCAAGAATCACATCACTAGAGCCTTCATACTCCTCAATGTCTTGCTCCATGGAAGCATGCCCAGTATTGATAGTCTAAAAACTATAATCCTTCCCAGTCACATCATCCCTATCATTTTCAAGAGCAGGGGTAGCAATGTGGCCTATCATGTTATTCACATCATACCTCTCAATCTTGGAAATGAATATGGCTTTCTTATTGGTCTTTCCCTTTTCGATATTTTCTAGTAGGTCATCCCAATTCAGAGGAGTGTAATCCACTACTATCTGCTTACTCTTCAAATCTTTATCTAACCATCCTGGAACAGTGAATTCTAACTATACCTTATCATGTCCATCTTGTTCCTATTGAACATTGGGTACACTCTTCTCCATGCTTGGCTCCTCAGGAGCCTTCTCAGCTGAATCCTCTTTATCTGCATTATGCTCTTCCTTCTCCTGTACTAGTCAAGGAGTCCTAGTTTGCACCTCTTCCTCTGGAGAAGGTCTTTCCTCCTCACCTCCTCTAGGAAAATCCACACCAGCTATCAAGGGAGATTGTAGAACCTTATCTATCTCTACCTCAGTGTTTTAGAGATCCCCCTCTTGGAGTTCTTCCTCATCAAGTTTCTTAGGATCTTCAACATCTTTTGGTTCATCTAGCATGTTGCTAGTCTCATGGAGAGGAGGGATGTCTTTATGCTCGGTGGTAGGAGGAGTCATGGGAGCACTCTCTTTTGGTGAAACATCCTTGGGAGAAAGAGTCCTTGATCTCCTAGTGTACACTTGTGTCTTCTCTCCGGAGCTCTCAACTTCCACCACAGGTGTGCCACCTTCCCTATTTTCCTTAGAAGCCCCCTTTTGTGATAATATCACAATTCTCCTTCTCTTTGGTGAGGGAACACTAACCTCTTCTTTATCTTTTTCACCTCCCTCAACCTTCTTTCTTCTAGGGACATGTTTCCTTTCTTAGCTATTGGCTTCCTCTACTTTTCTGCTTCTCCTACCTCCCTTGCATGAACATCCTTAATCTTGATTTTAAAAGGAGAGCCCATCTTGGTTTTTCCTTTAGGATCTTTCTCAGTTGACTCCTTAGATGTAGAGTGAGACTCCAAGTCCCCCATGTGGTCATAGGTGCATTGCACACCTTCACTTTCCAACTCTAACATTTTATGCTTGAGCCAGAGCTTAGTATACTTGATGATTGGAGCCATGACCTACTCTAGCTCTGTCTTTTCTTCCTCCAGCCAATCAACCTATTTAATTGGATTCTCCTTCACAGCCTCAAAATTATGACCTTCAATTAGATTCCCATCCTCCTCAACCTGGTCAGGAACAACCATTATATTGTACAACCGCACCAAGTTGACTGGTAACCTAGAGAATTTCTTTTTCCTTACTTCAAATTCATCACCAAGGTTGGCCCAGTAGTCCTCTATGTTATCCTTGTGGTTGTACTCCCTGCTTGCCTTATTCTGGGTGTCACCAGTTATATCAAACCTAGATCTCTTAGAGTGGAAGGAGAGACCTAGAGTGCTCATCTCTTCTTCAGAAGCATAGGCCGAGTTGATAGAAGGGCATACTTCATTAGTGCCTATCCTCAAAGGGAAGTCATTACCAAATCTGGTCTTGTGCTTCTCCTTCTTCGCAATTACATTAAAGTCACAGGTCTGCCTTGGAACTTCCAAGAGCACAACATGATCAATAGGGTACCTAGGGAGCCTATATGGAGCCCTCTGACAACCATGTATGAGACCTGTCAGGCATGTCAAAGGTTTGGGCCATGGACACCGGATCCGAATTGGATACAATCCTGCCCTGGTGACCAATTATCCTCTGTGTAGCTTTGTCATAGTGTCTTGCACATTCAAGTACTAGTTCATAACACTGCATTATGGGGGGAAATCCAGCCACATGGGCCAATCCTGACTCCACTTTTCTCTTAGCCATCATAGGTCGATCCTGTGCTGCCATCCTGGTCTTGAACTCCTCATATTCACAATGTCCAACATTAATATCAGTCACCCCTGACTAGATAGAGGAGAGCTTGCTTTCCTGAATTCTACTCTTGATATCTAGCTTGATTCTTTCAACCTTGGAAATGGAAGATCCCTTTGCACACTGGTCCATTACCTTACCCTTGGTGCCACTTGCCATTGCTTTACCTCATTTAGCTTGCATTTGAAAAGAAACCAAAGTAAAGACACATGGAACACAAATTAATCCATTACAAAGATAAGTTCATCCTTAACATAAATCTCATGATAAGAAAAATGCTCAAAAACTTGATAAAATTTAATCATTTCAAAGTTCAGGTTTTTAGCCCTTCCACAGAATCCAAGCTAGAGAGGAATTTCAAGAAATTCCCAACCAGGTGGATTCCAGTGAAGCAAGCACACAAGGATTCAATAATCACTCAATCAATTGTTACTAACTATGAAGCACCATGAAGCATCTTAAAACAAGGCTAAGTCAACCATCAAATGCATAATCATTAAGAAAAATTCATGCAATTCCTCAATTCTCCATTTTCAAAAAAATCTCAATAAAATCCATCAGGGACGGAAATCTGCGAGAATGGCAACAACTCACAAAATTCAGGAAAATGAAGAGGCGAAGAACTTTCAGGAAAATCCCGAAGACACGGATTCCAATGAAACTAATGCAACTCTCTCCACTTAACTCAACTTTTGGGAAACTGGCAAGGGGATGGAAAAACTAGGGGAATCCAGCCCTAACAAAATTCCACGAAGGGCCAGAATCTCTAGATCAATGCATACTCTGGTAGATAGATGGAAAATTGAAAGGTTAGGAAATTTCAATAGTTAAGGAATTCCGCGACGATGTTGAAAACTCAGATGTTCACATTTTTCATGACCTCCCACAAATCGATCAAATGATCGCGAATTAGCATATCCAAAGCCCATAATGGTGTGATTTAAACCTCCTTCAAATCAATTTTGAACCAGAAACTCACCAAAAGGGAAACAAGAAGGAGTGGCGATGATGCCCTAGGTACAAAAACCCTAAATTTCCACCATGAACGTACAGGGCAAGCATGAACTCAACTGTCATGATGGAAAATTTGACAACTGGTTCACCCTAACTCACTTGGGGTAAACATCCTCACAAAATGGGCAAACCGCAACCACAAGACACCCAACTAGAAATCACATAGGAATTTGAACCCCAAAATGACACAAGACCAGAAATGCAGGCAAAATGACCAAATCCTACCACACCCACACTTTGACTCACAGTAAAAATGTGCACACCACGAATAAATTTGATTCATTCATCAAAGAAGGGATGGCATCGTGCAATTACCATGAAGACAGAAGAATCAAAATAATAGAAGTTGGCAAGACGACCAAGCAAAGCACAAACGGCCTCCAGAAAGTCCAACTACAACAATCGACTCCAAATCTCGATGCCCAATTCAGCAACAAGTCCCAAGCTCAAGCACTCCAAAAAAAAGAGGAATCAAATGATAAAACTCAAATGGCACAAAACCTCCCCAAAATTTGACTTAATGCCCACCTTCGAAAATCACACAATTAATGCAGTCAAAAAGGGTTAACCCAAAATCCGGGAATCCGGCAAGGTGATGGACATTTGAAGGAATCCGGTCCTAATAAAATTCCACGGAGGACTAGAATCTCTAGATTTTTATTGAAAAACTACTGCCATCAAACTTTGAAAGGAATCCGGGACAATCCAACAAGAGTAGATTTTCCCGAGTTCAATGAAAAACCCGTAATGAGTCCAAAACTTAGGATTTTCACTAGGTATCATGGATGGACCATTCCAGTAGGCAAGATAAACATCAAAGCACATGCCCAAGCAAGCAAACCCCAGAATACAAAGGGCCAAAAGACCAAGAGTGAAAGAAAAAAGAGAGAAAAAGAGGGTCCCTACTTCAGTGGGGAGTGTGTGCAAAAGGTGCACAACAAATGGCGACTTTGCTGGGGAAATGCTCCAGAGCATTTCAAGAACAAACTGGAATCAAGAACCCAAAATCACTAGTTTCAGTTCTTAAATCAAGACACCTATGAACAAAGTTTTAGAAATCACAAGAAAGAAGACCTTTTCCTATACCAAGGTCCAAGTGTGTGTATTTGCATTTATTTCCCATTCCTTAGGTGCAACAGGAACCAGGGCAAGTCAAGCCAGGTTACATAAGAGTTCTAACTTCAAAAGCAACCTGGATAGAGCCTCATTGCCAGTCAGGCATCCATAGACCCAATGAGGTTATCGTTGTGACCCTCCCAAGAAAAGCTTTACTGCCAGCTAGGAGTCTATATCCCTGGTAGAGATACTAGGATACCCCTGATAAGGTGAAGATTTATTTTTATTCTCAATACTTTATTTTTCTTTCTTTTTATTTAAACAGTTTTCAATCTGTCCTTTCACCTTGTGGTAATGAAACTCACACTCAGGGATGAGGAAAACAGTGGCACTGAATCAAACTATAAGATTTTTCACCAGGCCAAATAACATAGGAACCGTATGCAATTCCAGAATCCTTAAAGTCTATGTGAAAATGTGAGACCCAAATATATTCCAAAGTTCATCCAAAACAAGTGACTCTAATTCTAAGTACACGGGACATTAGATAAAGGAATTCCACCACTTGACTCCAAAAAATGACTAGATTTTGTAAAAGAAATACCCATAACAACCCCAAGCGAGTAGCCTGTCATGCAAATGCAACAACCCCCAAGAAAGCCAGAACCGAAAGCAAAAAATGAAGCAAAAATAAAAAACCAACTGAAGCAAACCAATGCAGAACAAAAGAAAATAAACCTATACTAACCAAAGAAAAACAACAAACAAGCAAAGTAAGGCAGAAAGCAAAACTACTCTAACTATGTACAAGGAAGAGCTGCAAAACAACTCAAGATTTGAAGTAATGCTCCAGATACTGCCCATTGACAGGCAGCAGGATATCCTCACCAGTGAGGGTTTTCAAGCGAAAAGCATTATCTCCCAGAATTTCAAAAATTTGGTAAGGGCCAAGCCAGAGTTTGTCAAATTTACCATACTCTCCCTTACGGTCATGGGCTTTATCCCAGTAAAGAACTAAGTCAGAGATTCTAAAGGCTTTCACCTTAGCTCTCCTATCAAACCATCTCTTCACTACGCCCTGGTGTTTGGAAATGTTTTCTAGGGCTTCATCTCTCTTCTCTTCAAGGAGTAACAACTCATCCAAACGGGCTTCATGCTTATCCTCCTCATTATAGTATTCATTAATAAACTATAAGGTAGGGATCTTCAATTGGATTGGAAAGACAGGTTCTAAACCATACACTAAGTGATAACGAGAGGTTCCTATGGATGCCTTCTGTCTAGTACAGTCTGCCCAGAGAGAAAATTGAAGTTGGGTGTGCCATTCCTTAGGATTCTGTTCTAGCAACTTACAGATGACTATCAAGAGATTCTTATTGGAAGACTCAGCTAGACCATTACCCTAAGGGTAGTAATTGGATGCAAAATTTATGATTATTCCATGATCAAAAGCCCAATTGGAAAGCTTCAGCGATGCAAATGTAGGACCGTTATCACAAACCAAAGACAGTGAACAACCAAAACGGTTAATAATACCTAACTCAAGGAAATTGATCACCACATCAGAAGTACATTGCTTATAGGCAAGAGCTTCAATCCATCTAGTAAAATAATCAGTTATGGTGAGAATATACCTATGTCCTACAGAGGATGGGATGGGGATTGATTGGACCTATGAAGTCCATTCCCCACTGGGTGAACGGTTTTACCTCTATGACCGGATGAAGTGGAAGGGCTGCATTTTTTTCCTTACTTTCTGCAATCTAACATACATGACAAGTCCTCACATGGTTGTGTGCATCCTTGAATAAGGTGGTCCAATAATAGCCTACCCTCAGAATCTGATTGGCAGTGGATGATGCAGAACCATGGCCTGTGCCATATCTTTCATGGAATTCAATCATCACTCTGGTAGCTTATTTCTTCCCCACACATCTTAAATACATTCCCTCATGATTTCTCTTATACAAGACATCCCCTTTCATCATAAAAATTCCACTCTTCAAGTGCAAGGCCCATCTTTGAACTATGTTAAACTGATTAGGACACCGCTGGTTCAATAAATAATAGATGATTTCATCATACCAGTCACCCGGAGATACCTCTTAGAGATGATAATTTTGAGCTATGAGATCAAGACCTGTTTCATCCATTCTCTTCATCATTCCCTTTCCTCTCACTAATTTCATGGGTTGAATCTCAATATAATATTCTTGCAACATAGTCACCCATTTAGCTCTTCATTCACCTAGCTCATTATGCATTAGCAGTAGCTTCACTGCAGGATCAGGCACTATGGCAAAAACCTTATTCCTCAGAAAATAATGTCTGAACTTTTTCACTACTCTGACCAAAGCATAGGCTTGTTTTTCTACATTGTGATATCTCAATTCTGCATCCTTTAAAGGAGTACTCATGAAGGCTATAGGGTGCTCATCGCCTCGATCAAACTTTTGAGTCAATATTCCAGAGCAACAGTGATCAAAAGAAAATGAATATATGTAAAAAGGCTTAGCATTATCTGGACTCACCAACACTGGTGCCTCATCAATAGCTTTCTTGATTTATCTTATTGTCTCCTTAGCTTCTGCACTCCATTCCACTTTGGCCTCTTGTTTCAACATAGAATTCAAGGGCTTCACTATCTCAACAAATCCAGTGATAAACTTTATGCCAAAGTTGATCTTCCCAATGAATGACTTCATTTCCTTCTTGCTTTCAGGAGGCTGAATTTTCAAGATAGCTTGTATTCATTCAGGATCAATGGTGATACCCTATTCTGAAATGCCATGTCCTAGCAGTTTCCCTTTTGTAACCCCAAAAATGCACTTCTTTGGGTTAAGTGAGATGCCAAATTCTTTGCACCTTTGGAAGACCTTGCATAAATCTGCTATATGCTTACCTTGCTTCTTAGAGAAAACTATCAAGTCATCCATCTAAATAATGATGCATTTACCAATTATTTCCTTAAAAGCAATATCCATAGCTCGCTGGAAAGTAGCTCCAACATTGATCAACCCAAAGGGTATTCTTTTCTATGCAAAAGTTCCCCATTTCATAGTAAAGGCACTTTTATGCCTATCTTCATATTGTACCATAACTTAATTGTATCCAGAATACCCATCCAAAAAGGACATCATCTGAGATCCATTGACCATCTGAAGCACCTCATCCAATGAAGGAACTGGATAGTTATCATTTTTTGATGATCTATTCAAATTCCTAAAGTCCACACATAGTTTAATTTTACCATTATTTTTCCTTACAGGAACCAGATTCATAACCCATGTTGAATGCCTCACTAGAAATATAATCTGTGCTGAAAGTAGCTTTTGTACTTATTTCTGAATGATGGGTTCCAACAGTGCATTGATTGGTCCTTGTCTCTATTTTTGTGGTTTGACATTTGACTTCAAAGGAATGGTGTTCATAATGATTGAAGTATCATATGTTTTCAAATCTTCATAACTCCAAGCTATCACATCTTGATATGTACGTATAGCATCAGTAATTCCTCTCCTTTCTTCGGGAGTACATACTTTACCAATAAAAATATTTCTTATGTCATCCTGTGTTCCCATGTTGTATGTTTCACATTAACTACTGAGAGATTCCCTTTTGACTTGTTGTTCCTAATCTTTTATCTTATCCAAATCAAAAAGTTGTTCCAATTGCACCATACCTCTTGGGATAGTGTTGGACTTCAGGTTGATGACCCCTTCTAAGTCCATTTCTACCTCTTGAGGCTTTATCTCATCAATTACTTGAGAAGCAAACACATCACAACTTGTAATGAAATCCAGAATATGCTTATCATCTTCGAATACGTGGAAATTGGTAACATTGTTAGGTACCGAAGGTACTGGAGTAAGTTCCACAATAGACTTCTTCAATCCTGAAAGTTGCAAGGGTTAAAATGTACTGGCTGCTTGTGCCAGAGAATCTATGACTTGGTTCCTATTGCAAGGAATCAGTTGGATTTTGAAAGCATCGAATCCCTCAATAAGATCCCACACTCTATGTCTATAATTAGTCATCTTCCTATCATGACATGAATATTGTTTCCTTACTTTCCTGACTACCAACTCAGAATCCCCAAAAACTTGTAATATCTTAACTTTCTACCTTGAGGCCATTAAAAAGCCATGGATTAAAGCTTCATATTCGGCCACATTATTAGTGCATTGTAATTGTAATCTATGAGCAGCGAAATAACTCTTACCTCTAGGACTGATCAATTCAAACCCTACTCTAGCACCTTTCTTAGACTTGGATCCATCGAATCTTAATGTCCAACAACCATCAAGCTCTGATTGATTTTATTCACCTTTCATTTTACTGCAAATAAGAGGCTTCTCAGGGAGCATTGGGCTTTTACCCTCATCATTATGTGGTTCTCCTTGTATATTCAATCTGAAAATTGGGATTGGACTAATGCACTTTTGTTCCTACTCCACAACAGTCTGACATACATGACATTCCAACTCAGAGTGGGGGGAATTATGGACTTTGCACCAATTGGGGAGCAACAATTCTTCAAAATTCATACTTCTTCCTAGTTGGGTCTGATTCTCCATACACCTCTAGATGAATTCCTGAAAGTTATCCAAAAAATCAAGCTTCCTGTCCTCTTGGTCATTAGTTTCCTCTATTTTCTCACTCAGTGTTTCAGAATCACTGATGGACTTATCTTGCAGCATAAGAATTTCCTCAGACCCACTAGATTCTAATGTAGATTCATAACAAGGGCCCTGCAACATAAAGACCTCTTCATTATCTAAGACTGATGTGGACAACACATAATTCCCCATGCTGACCTCTGAAATTAATATCTCATTTGAAGTATGATGGTACTCAGTAATTACATACATCATTCTGGGCTCTCTTTCAATCTTGATCTGATTTGGGACTCCTTTCTATGGTAGCCACATGTGAGAGTGTTCTATAGATTTATATTCATTCAATGCCTTACTGAAATCCTGACCCAAAATAAAACCATAGGTGTTGGGAATGTTAGCAAACTGAATGTTGATCACCTGTTGTACCCTTGGATCTGATGCAACCTGCGTGGGGAGCATGTCCAATTCTCTTATTACACTCACCTTCATCTTATCTAATTGAGTGACCTTATTTTGAGAAGCAATAGGAGTAATACCTAAAGCTTTATAGGTAACAAAAGGCATAACATTTGTAGATGCTCCTGAATCCAATAGATAATTATGCAGATTTTTTCCAAAGATATGAATAGAACCCAGAAAGGGAGGGGTTTCCATCTTTCCCTGGAATAGGCTTAGCTAGGTGTCAGCTTGTGCAACCTGACTCTTATCTTTATCTCTCCATTTGTATTTGAAGATGAAAAACACATTATGGACTTCATTACAAGTTGTGATGTGTTTGCTTCCCAAGTTATTGATGAGATGGAGCCTCAGGAAGCAGAAATAGACTTTGGAGGAATCATTAATTTGAAGACTAATACTATTCCAAGAGGTATGGTACAACTTGAACAAATTTTTGATTTATATAAGATAAGAGATCAAGAACAACAGACTAAAAGGGAGTCTCTCAGCAGCCAGTGTGAGACATATAATATGGGGACATCAGAGGACTCAAAGAATGTTTTTATTGGCAAGGTATGTACTCCAGAAGAAAGAAAGGGAATTATTGATACCTTAAACACATATCACGATGTAATAGCTTGGAGTTATGAATATTTGGAAACATATGATACTTCAATCATCACACACACCATTCCTTTGAAGTTAAATGTTAAATCATTCAAGCAAATACAAAGGCCAATTAATGCTTTGTTAGAACCCATTATTCAGAAAGAGGTGCAGAAATTGCTTTTAGCACGCATTATATTTCCAGTAAGACACTCTACTTGGGTGGTGAATTTGGTTCCAGTAAGAAAAAATAATGGAGAAATTAGGCTATGTGTAGACTTTAGGAATCTGAATAGAGCATCAGAAAAGGATAATTATCCAGTTCCTTCACTAGATAAGGTGCTTCAGATTGTTAATGGATCTCAAATGATGTCCTTTTTGGATGGGTATTCTAGATACAAACAAGTTATGGTGTAGTATGAAGATAGGCACAAGACTGCCTTTACTACTAAGTGGGGAAATTTTGTTTATAGAAGGATGCCATTCAGATTGATCAATGTTGGAGCTACATTCCAAAGAGCTATGGACATTTCTTTTAAGGATATAATTGGTAAGTGCATCATTATTTATATGGATGATTTGACTATTTTTTCCAAGAAACGAGGCGATCATATAACAGATTTATGTAAGGTGTTTCAAAGATGTAGAGAGTTTGGTATTTCACTTAATCCAAGGAAGTGCATTTTCAGAGTCACAGAAGAAAATTTATTAGGACACATCATCTCAGAACAGGGTATTGCTATTGACCCTGAAAGAATTCAAGCTATCTTGAAGATTCAGCCTCCTGCAAGTAAGAAGGAGATGAAGTCATTCTTTGGTAAGATTAACTTTGTTAGGAAATTTATCACTGGATTTGCAGAGATAGTCAAGCCATTAAATGCTATGCTAAAACAAGAAGCAAAAATAGAATGGAATGCAAAAGCTAAGGAGGTGTTTGTTGAGATCAAGAAGGCTATTGCTGAGGCTCCTATATTGGTGAGTCTAGATTACAATAAACCTTTTTACATATATTCATTTGTTTCTGATCACTCCTGTGCTGCAATGTTAACTCAAAAGTCTGATCAAGGTGATGAACACCCTATAGCCTTCATGAGTACTCCCTTAAAAGATGCAGAATTAAGATATCACAATGTAGAAAAATAGGCCTATGCTTTGGTCAGAGCAGTGAAGAAGTTTGGACACCATATCTTGAGGAATAAATTTTTTTTTGTAGTGCCTAACCCTATAGTAAAGTTGTTGTTGATGCAGAATGAGTTAGGTGAATGAAGGGCCAAGTGGGTGACCATGTTACAAGAATATGATATGGAAATCCAACCTATGAAATTAGTAAGGGGACAAGGACTTACAAAGACAATGGCTGAGACCGGTCCTGATCTCACAACTCAACATTATTACCTTCAAGAGGTATCTCCAGGAGACTGGTATGATGAAATAATTTTCTATCTATTGAATCAGCAGTGTCCTAATCACCTTAATACAGTTCAGAGGTGGGCCTTGTGCTTGAAGAGTGGAAGTTTTATGATGAAAGGATCTATCTTGTATAAAAGGAATCATGAGGGTGTATACATAAAGTGTTTGGGAAAAGAAGAAGTTGTTAGAGCGATGATTGAATTTCATGAGAAATATGGCACAGGCCATGGATCTACATCATCCACTGCCCATCAGATCTTGAGGGCAGGCTATTATTGGACCACTTTATTCAAGGATACACACCAACATGTGAGAACTTGTCACATATGTCAGACTACAACAAGTAAGGAAAAACATGTAGCTCTTCCACTCCAGCCAATCATAGAGGTAAAACCATTTGCTCAGTGGGGTATGGACTTTATAGGTCCAATTAATCCTTCATCTTCTATGGGCCATAGGTATATTCTTACCATAACTAATTATTTTACTAGATGGATAGAAGCTCTTGCTTGTAAACAATGTACTTCGGATGTGGTAATTAATTTTCTTGAATAAAGAATTATCAATCGTTTTGGTTGTCCACTGTCTTTGGTCTATGATAATGGTCCTGCATTTGCATCACTAAAGTTTCCTAATTGGGCGTATGATCATGGGATTTTTATTAATTTTTCATCCAATTATTACACTCATGGTAATGGTCTAGCTGAGTCTTCCAATAAAAACCTATTGACGGTTATTCGTAAGTTGTTAGAACAAAATCCTAAGGACTGGCACACCCAACTCTGATTTGCTCTTTGGGCTGACCATACTAGACAAAAGGCATTCATAGGAACCTCTCCTTATCACCTGGTGTATGATTTAGAACTTGTGTTTCCTATCTAGTTGAAAATCCCTACCCTGCAGTTTATTAACGAGTACTATAATGAAGAAGATAAATGTGAGGCCTATTCAGATGAATTGTTGCATTTGGAAGAGAAAAGAGATGAAGCCCTAGAGAACTTTGCTAAACATCAGGGTGTAGTAAAAAGATGGTTTGATAGGAGAGCTAAGGTAAAGGCTTTTAGAATTTCTGACTTAGTTGTCTACTGGAATAAAGCTCATGATCGTAAGGGAGAGCATGGTAAATTTGATAAAATTTGGCTTGGTCCTTACCAGATTTTAGAAATTCTAGAAGATACTGTTTTTCGTTTAAAAACCCTCACTGGTGAGGATATCCCGCTACCTGTTAATGGGTAGTATCTAAAGCATTATTTTCAACCTTGAACTACTTGCAATTCATCCTATACATAGCTAGAGTAGGTTTGCTTTCTGCTTTGCTTTTGGTTGTTTAGGTTTGCTTAAGTTTGTCCTGCTTTTTCATTTTTCATTTTTTGCTTTGGGTTTCCTTGTTTCCTTGGGGCTATTGCACCTATGCAATGGGCTATTTCATTTGGGATTGTTTTGGAAATTTCTTTTATAAACTCCAATCAAGTTTTTAGAGTCAGGTGGTGGACTTCTTTTATCTGATATCCCATGTACTTGGAATTAGAATCACTTGTTTTAGATACACTTCGGAATATATTTGGGCCCCACATTTTCACACTAAAATTAAGGATCTTGGAGTTGCATTCGGTCTTTGAGTGATTTGGCCTAGTGAAAAATCTTATATTCTGCTTTAGTGCCATTGTGTTCCTCATCCCTGAGTGTGAATTTCATTACTTACAAAGGTGAAGAAGAGAGTTCTATAAAATAGAAAAAGAGAAAGAGAAAATTTTGAAAATTGGAATGAGCTTCACTTTATCAGGAGTATCCTAGTATCTCTATCAGGGCTATAGACACTTGACTAGCAGTAGAGATATGCTTGGGAGGGTCACAGTGATAACCTCATCGGGGCTATGAACGTTTGACTAGCAGCGAGGCTCTATCCAGGTTGCTTTTGAAGTTTGAACTCTTATGTAGCCTTGGTTAGATTTTTTTTTGTTCCCATTGCACTTACAGGATAGGAATAAATGCATAATACACACACTTGGACCCTGGTATACGAAAAGGTCTTCTTGCTTGTGGTTTCTGAAACTTTGTTCATAGATCTTTTGGATGAGAGGATCGAAACCATAGATTTTGGGTTCTTGATTCTAGTTTATTCTTGAAATGCTCTGGAGCATTTCCCCAGCGGACTCGCCATTTGTTGTGCATTTTTTGCACACACGCCCCACTGAAAGTGGGGACCCCACTAAAAGTGGGGACCCTCTTCTTTTCACTTTTGGTGTTTTGGCCCTTCTTTTTCGGGGGTCTTCGCTTGCTTGGGTTTGTGCTTTGATGTCCATCTTTCCAATTGAAGTGGCACACTTATGAGTTTTACTGAATACCTTGAGTTTTGAATTCATTCCGGAGTTTTCACTACTTTCGGGAAAATCCGCCTAGGCTGGATTCTCTCGGTTTTCTTCCGACGTCTGGAGGTTGCTGCCTTTTGACCCTATTTTCAGGAAAATATGTATGGTCCCAATTTCCCCGAAGTCCATCGCCTTATCGAATCCCTGGGTTTTGTGGTCGTGGCTGTCTTGTGGACCGTATTAATGGAATTTGTGCGGATGTATTGGGGCTTTGATATATTGGATTTTGGGAAGTAATTGATCATTTGAGTTTGTTCATTTTCTATCATTTGAGCTTGAGTCTTGGAGCTTCAGGTGTTTTTCTGTATTGTGATTTTTGAGGTCGTTTTGACTGTGCATTTAAGTTTCATGTGTGTGGATTGTATCCTGCTCACATTTGACAGTTATCTATTTGCATCACTTGTTCCAGCCCTTTCGCTCTCATGGTATGTAGAAATGCTCCTTTACTCTGTTGATTTCAAATTGCTTCACCTCATTTAGTTTCTGGTCCTTCGTGATTTACTGATTTCCTTGGCTATGCATGTCATCATTGGGCATTTTGGGGGTTTTGCATTGCTTTACCAGTCCACTTGGTTGGTCATTGATGTTTATTCTTGGTTTGGTATTATTTCTTTTAGGCGTTTGCTTGCATTGGTCTTAGACCCTCCATTATGGTGTGTGAGCAAGTCGTGCCTGGTTCTATGTGTTTTCATGGCTGACATTTTAGGGTTCTTAATCTAGGGCATGGCCAATCCTCCTCAAATTGTTGTGAGGAGTGTTCTAAATTCGTGTTTGATTCATTAGAGGTCTAGGTTAAGTTGTTTTTGGAGTTCAGGCTTTAGATCCAGAATTTTTTGAATCATTTTGGTAAAAGTAAAGAAGATGTGGACAGGTTCGGGTTTTTGAGGTACTTGCAGAAATCCGCTTCCCTCGGATTTCCCCGACTTATCTCTTTCTTTCTCTTTTACCACTTTTTCCCGGATTTCATCTGTCTCGCCAAAATGCACTTCTTCTAGATTTTCTCAATGTCCACGGTCGGGTCATTTTACCGATTTCATGCTTTAATTTTGATATATCTGGCTTTCACCAAAATCCGTCCCCTCCGGATTTTCCTAGATGTTTCGTGTCTCCTCCTTTTTCTCGGGTTAGTTGTAATTGTTGATGTTTTCACCAGAATCTGTCTCTAGCGGATTCTTTCGAGTTTTCTAGGAAAATATTGAATTTGATGGTTATGAAGGATCTATTTATTGATGATGTATTTGATTGATTAAATGAGCTTATGCTAAGTGTTTCTAAAGTTATTCCTTTGGTAATTGATGGATTAAAATGATGTTTTGGGATTTTGCATGCTTGGTTCACTGGAGTCTGACTGGTCCGGATTTTGTCGACAATCCTCTCTAGGGTGGAATCCGCGAGGGGGGCTAAATCCTGAACTTTGAGATAATAGTTTCCTACACTTGTTATTTCTTGTGGACCTGATTGTGGTCATCTTTATGTGTTTGCAGGTAGGATCAGGACAGGATGTTGCTGGTTGAGGCAAGGGAAAGGCAACAGACCTAGGTGCGGAGACTTCGGCCATCTCAAATGCAGAAAAGGTAAAATTGGACATAAGGAGCTGGATTCTTGAGAGCAGGCTGACCTCAATCTGGTCGGGAGTCACAGATACAAATGTAGGCATGTGGGACTATGAGGAATTTAAGGTTGAGACGTCTGCACCGAATCCTCCTCTGTTGGCTAGAAGAATTGTAGATTTTGGATTGGCCCATGTGGTGGGATTCCCTTCCACAGTGCAATGTTATGAGTTGGTGCTTGAGTGTGCCAAGAATTATGATAGAGGGACACAGAGGATAATTGGCCCCCAGGATAGGATTTTGGCTGGCTTTTTTCCCTATATCAATTGCTTCAACCTTTGACATGCCTGATAGGTCACATGTGGTGGCCTTAGATAAGGATGGTGCTAGGAAATATTATGAGGAGAACGTAGTCAAGTCTCATCACATGATTAACTCTTGGCTAGAGAAGCCTAAATCCCATTTCTCCAAGTTTCCTAAGCAACTATTCAGGCTTAAGTTCAAGAGAGAGTACTACAATATCATCACTCTTCTCAACAAGTTGGTGGGATTGAAGAGTGCAGGTGTGTTTGAGACATAGATGTTTAATGTAATTGCTAGAATGGAGCAGGGAATTGACTATCACTGGGCAAGTGTTATTAGTGCAATGATTCATGAACAGTTATGCAATGTCTTGCAAACCAAGACTTTTACCATGACCTCTTACCTAGTGTATGCATTGGCGAGACTTCACCCTTACGAGGGGTACCTTTGGGCAAGATTTTATCTATGAAGTATATCCACAGTTTCAGCTAACTGGAGGAAGCTACAGGAGATCCAATGATGTTTTCATAATGTACATCACTAGATTGCTCCAAGGTGCAGAGCATATGAGAATTTCAGATAAGGTTAAAGAATTGATAAGGAGATATGGGGCATGGTTTATCCAATTCCCAACTTTCTTGTACATCAGAATTGATGGTTTTCAAAGGGCTCCCTACAGACTCCCTAGATACCCTATTGATCATATCATATTGTTGGAAGTCACTAGGCAGATTTGTGACTTCGACAATGTTGTGAAGGGAGAGATGCACAAGACTGGTTTTGGGAATGACTTCCCCTAAAGATAGGAATGGGTGAGGTTTGTGCTTCCATTCAGTCTGCTCATGCTTCTAAGGAGGAGATGAGTACTTTTGGTCTCTCCTTCCATTCCAAAATGGCAAGGTTTGACATCACTGGCAAAGCTCAAAAGAAGGCTAGTAGGGAATATAGCCATAAGGCTCACATTGAGGATTACTAGGTTAACCTTGCTGATGAGTTTGAGGTAAGAAAGAAGAAGTTTTCTAGATTTCCAGTGGATTTGGTAAGACTATACAATGTGAAGGCCATCCTTGACCAGGTAGAAGAGGATGGGAATGTAATCCAGGGTCATGTCTATGAGGCAGTGAAAGATAGGCTAGTTGGAGAGGTTGACTGGTTAGAAGAGGAAAAGACTAGGTTGGACAAAGTCATGGCCCCGGTGATCAAATTTACCAAGATATGGTTGAAACACAAGATGCTAGAGTTGGAAGGAGAAGGTGTCCCATGCACCTATGATTTGATGGGAGACTTAGAGTCTCACTCTACTTCCAAGGGTTCACTTGAACTGGATCCTAAGGGCAAAGAAAAGGTGGACTCTCCTTTTAGAATCCAAGTTAGAGATGTTCAAGTGGAGAAGGTTGCAGAGGTAAGTAAATAGAGGAAGCCTGTTGCTAAGAAGAGGAGACATGCCTCAAGGAAAGAATTTGAAAAGAATAAGGAAGAGGAAGAGGAGGTGGAAACTACTCCTCCATTGATAAAGAAAAGAAGGATCACAAAGCCATCACAGAAGGTGGAGGAGGCTCCTAAAGTTGATAAGGAGATTGAACCACTAGTGGTAGAGGTGGAAAGCTCAGGGGAAAAGACACAAGTATACATGAGGAGGTCAAGGACTCCTTCCCTAAGGGATACTGCAAAAAAGGAGAATGTTTCAGTGAGTATTCCTGTTGTTGAACAAGTGAGTGTCTCCATTCCTTAGGATGCTGGTAACACATAGGAGGAACCAAAGGAGGATGAAGATCCTAAAGATTTGGGTGAGGAAGAGTTTCAGGAGGGAGGCCTTTATAATGTAGAGGCTGAAATTGACAAGGTAATACAACCCCCCTTGGTATCACATGCAGGTTCACCTGCAAAGGAACAAGTGAACAAGTCTCCTCAAAAGGAGGAGGAAATACCAGTAAAGGTCCTTTCACCAGTACAAGTAGTTGTGGAAGAACAAGTACAAGAGAAAGGGAATCCAACCATGGACATTCCCAATATGCCAAGTGTTGAAAAGGATGCAACTGTCGATCAGTAGGAACATGAGCAAGATGGGAAAAATGCAGTGCCTATTGGGTCTACTATTCCAGGATGGTTAGAAAAGGAATTGAAGAGAAAAATAGTGATAGTGGAGGATTCTCCTCCTAATTGGGAGGCCCTTATGGCTAATGTAGAAAAGGAGAAAACTAAGAATAAATCAAGGGTTGTGTCTCGAATTGAAAGAGATGGGTCAAGTAACAGAGTGGTTCATATTGCTACCCTCGTTCCAAACAAAGATAGAGATAATGTGACTACCCAAGATTATCATGTGCAAACTATTGACTTAGGGCATGCTATTGTGGAGCAGGATATTGAAGAATATGAAGGCTCTAGTGCTGTGATTGTGGGCAGGTTGAAGAAGGTTGTGCAGACAAGGCATGAACTAGAAAGGGAGAATGAGAAACTAAAGAAATACTTGCAAGAGTTTATGAAACCCTCGCAAGCTATTAGTTCTTCCTCCTCTATTGCAGGTTTCTTGCCTCATGAGACAATATATGAGCTTGAAAAGATGAAGGGCACCACATATGCTACATTTTCCTGGTTACAAGGTGTCCAAACTGAAGGGGATGATGCTATTAAGAGCATTTTATCAACTAGGGGAGATGCAATGAGATCAATGGATTGGCTAAAAGTTGTATTAGCTCAAGATAATGTGGATACTGACCTCCTACTATAGAAGGCCACAACAATCATGGGATTCACTGAAGATAAATTGGTAAAGTGTGGGATTCTTCCTTTTCCAAGGGTTTCCAAACCTTGGGAATGGTTTGAAATCTTGCAAATGAGGTAGAAGGCCTTAAAAAAGATCCATAAGGAGGCACGATAGATTGAGGATACCTTGACCAGTATCTATGATAAATTCATTTCATTCTTTGAGGTCATGACTGGAAGGAAGAAGTTTTCTCCAAAGCATCTTAATTTAGAGCAGCTTAGGGAATGGTGGAGAGATGTTTATTCTCCAGTCGGTGAAGGACCAATTACTGGACATCAATTGGATGATGCTGCAACTTAAATTGCAGTCATGGATAGATATTTGACTAATAAGGCCGATTGGGATGGTATAATTAGGCAGGCGAGAGACGACATCAAGTCCCTTAAGAGAAGGATTAGGGTTTTGCATGTGCCACCTATTGTTGAGTTAGATAGAGTTTAGTTGGCCGTACATGGTGAAGAAGATTGAGCTAAGGACAAAGATGGAGAGTAGCTATATAGGGTTACATTGAGATTTGTGCTTCCCATTATTCACATGTATTGGGCAGAGCTTTTTGGGTATCTTGGTGGTTTTGGATGAAATTGGTGCCAATGGCACATTTCATATGTTCGAATATCTTTGAGGCCGACCTCTTGTAGGTCATGTTTTTATTGTAATTTATCTTTTGGGCTAACCTATCTTAGGGATTCTCTATAAAACATGCATGTTGCCTCATTTATATATATAGATAGGCACATAGAAGAATAGAGATAGAGAGAAAATAGATAAGTGATATTAGAGCGAATTAGGGTTTATTCTCAAGCAAGTGTTGTAACAAAAAATTAGAATTGTTGCTACTTTGGATGATTTAATATAAGAGAGATATTGTGTTTGGTATCCATCTTGTGGAATTTCATCTAGCATGGTTCTTGTTATTCTATCTTTCAAATTGCTTATAAGTTTATGGTTAAATGGTTTGGTAATGCTTAGGGTTTCATGTTTGGAATGTTTGCAGCGATCTCTAGTCCATACTTTTTGCAGTTAGCTGATTATTAGCTGCTTTGCAAAGTTAGCCTAGACTTACAATTGTGCCTAGTTCAGTTATAAGGGTTTGTTCATCTCAATTGCAATAGAATTGGCTGACTGAATTTTTGTGATTTGAAAATCTTTAAATACCTTAGAAGATTGCACTATTTCTGTGAAATTGCAGATTCATCTGGGTCAAGCAGAAAGTAGTTTTTGAGGGATTGGTCCATTTTGAGCATTTCATCTTTTGACATTTTCAATCTTAGGGTTAGAAGTAGTCTTAGAATTATCTCTGAAACCTTTATCTTTTGTTGTTTCTTTATTATCAGGGTTCCAATCAAGTTTCAAAGTATCAATTTATTGTTTAGATCTGATAAATTTGAAGTCAAGTGTTTGCTCGTAGTAAGGTCCCATTGTGATTACCAACATTTTCACATTTATCAGTGAGTTGTTTTGTTGCATTGTCAAGACCTGACATTAGAGACCTTGGGGTTATCTCTTTTACCATAGAGATTTACCTTTCAAGAGAGATAGGATATCATATTCTGTCTGAGTTGTTGTTGTGTAGAAAACACCATCAACAAGTTTCTTCACTTGCTCAGATAACTCATCCAACCGTTCTTTATCTAGACCATTGTGTGGTGTTGAATTCACATTACTGGGAGGGTATCCATATGCTCCTCCAGAACCAACAGCCTAATTAAGGACTTTTGAATTCTGCAAATATGTAGGAAAACTAGCCTGCTGCTAGGGATGAAGGGGGTGATTGGCTCCCTTCTCAGGATAAGAGGTCATTTGTTGAGCTTGATTTATTGGAGGACCGGAGTGTGGGACCAAAGGTAGTGAGGGTACTAGATTCATAATAGGAGCATGATTAGTTAAGGCCTGGTTAAGAGCTTGGACTTGTCCAGGGTGAGTAGCTAGTCCTAGGGATGACAAAGGTCCTAAAAAATGTTGCCTCAGATCTGTGCTAACCTTGACAGCTTCTATGTATGTGGTGACCAAGGTAGTTGGGGGATTAGTCCCCCATTTCAGGAAGGTAGATGTAAGGCTATCAAGGGCCTCAAAGTAGACCTCTAGGGGAGCATCCTCATTTTTAGCATAAGGTGCTTGAAGTCTAGTGTATGATCGATGGAATCTATTGTTAAATGATCCTATAGGCTCATTGATTTCCCTCTTGACTCCAATAAAATTTATATAAAGCTCATTAGCACTAATTGGAATTTTAAACTTCTACAAAAATGAAGTCTCTCGTTCTGTCCAATTATGGATAGAAGCAGCAGGTAAGTGATTGTACCAATAAAATGCCTATTCCACCAAGGAATAAGGGAAAATCCTACATGCGACATCCTCATGGTTGATTCCTCCATCCCTTAGGTAGGTCTAGAAAATCCTAATATGCTCCTCTATTCTCCTATTGGGATCATTGATATGGAACTTTGAGAAAAAGTGCTCAGGGTTCTTGGGCATGACATTGTAATTATTGAAGATCAAGGGAGATGGGTTATTGGCTAGGAAAGCCATTGGTGGAGGTGGGGGTGGTAATGGATGATTTATGGTTGGTTGAGGCTATTGAATGGGAATGCCTTCATAATCAGATGAAGATGAAGATGATGGAAGTGGTTGGGTGCATGATGATTCTTCCCCTGTTTGGGCCCTTCTTGACCTAGTAGGAACTAGTAATTCTTGAAATTCTTCCTCTCCTGGAGTGGATCCGGTTCTCCTTCTGAGCCTTTCAGGAGAGATGGTATTTAGAAAATGCTCCAGCTTCCTTATTCATCCATCCTTCTAGCACCAATCTATTGATGGTGTTTTTTGCACGACAACTCAGATAGAATATGATATCCTACCTCTCTTGAAAGTTAAATCTTTATGGCAAAAGAGATAACCCCAAGGTGTCTAATGTTAGGTCTTGAAAATGCAAATAAAACAACTCAAAGATAATGTGAAACTATTGGTAATCACAAAGGGGCCTTACTACAAGCAAATACTAGACTCAGATTTATCAGATCTAGCAATATATTGATACTTCAAGACCTAAAACTAACCCTGATAATAAAATAAATAGAAAAAGATAAGGGTTTCAGAGGTAATTCTAAGACTAATTCTAACCCTAGGATTAACAATGCAAAAGATAAGATGCTCAAAATGGACAAATCTCTCAAAAACTACTTCCTGTTTAACCCAGATAAATCTGTAATCTTACAAAAATAGTGCAATCTTCTAAGGTGTTAAATATTTTCAAATAATGCATATTCATTCAAGACAACCCTATTGCAATTGAAATGAACAAACATGCATAATTGAACTAAGCACAATTTTAAGTCTAGGCTAACTTTGCAAAGAAGCTAACAATCAGCTAACTACAAAAATTATGGACTAGAGATTGTTGGAAACACTTCAAGCATAAAACCCTAAACATTACAAAACCATCTAACATCAAATCACTTAAGAAATTTTAAAGATAGAACATCAAGAACCATGCCAGATAAAAATCAACACAAGAAAGGCACCAAATCACAATATCTTTGCTTGTATTAAATCACCCAAAGTGGCAACAATTCCAGTCTTCTATTACAACACTTGCTTGAAGATAAGCTAAACTCTAACTCTAATTCTTTCTCTTACAATTCGATCTAATGTGAAATTCTTCTAACTTCTCTACCCTTTACAAATGAGGCATAACACCAAACTTATAGAGAACCCCCCAAGATAAGTCGGCCCAATTATGGTTTACAATGATAAACTCCACAAAATAGGTTGGCCAAGAAGATATTTGAAAATAATATGAAATGTGCAATTTGCACCAATTTCATCCAAGTCGGCTTGGGGTCTCCAAAAACTCGATTCAATGCATGTGAAGGAAGAGGAGAAAATAATAGGGAAGCACAAATTCTGATGTAGCCTTGCATTAACTACTTCCCCCCTTTGTCTTTAGCGTGCTCTACTTTATCATGCACCAACAATAATACCCTATCCAGGTCGGCAATAGGTGGCATAGGAAAAACCCTTACTCTCCTCTCAAGGCACTTGATGTCATCTCTTGACTTCTTCACTATATTATCCCAATCCTTCTTATTTGTTTGATACCTATCAATGACTCTCGACTTCCACCACAAGTGTTCCACCTTTCTTGTTCACCTTAGAAACCCCCTTTTGTGATAATATCACAATTTTCCTCTTTTTTGAGGGGACACTAACCTCTTCTTTATCTTGTTCACTTCCCTCGGCCTTCTTTGTTCTAGGGACATGTTTCCTTTTCTTAGCTATTGGCTTCCTCTACTTGTCTGCTTCTCCTACCTCCCTTGCATGAACATCCTTAATCTTGATTTTAAAAGGAGAGCCCACCTTGGTTTTTCCTTTAGGATCTTGCTCAGGTGACTCCTCAGATGCAGAGTGAGACTCCAAGTCCCCCATGAGGTCATAGGTGCATTGCACACCTTCACTTTCCAAATCTAACATTTTATGCTTGCGCCAGAGCTTAGTATACTTGATGACTAGAGCCATGACTTTCTCTAGCTCTGTCTTTTGTTCCTCTAGCCAATCAACCTCTTTAATTGGCTTCTTGTTCACAACCTCAAAATTATGACCTTGGATTAGATTCCCATCCTCCTCAACCTGGTTACGAACAACCCTTATATTGTACTACCACACCAAGTTGACCGGTAACCTGGAGAATTTCTTTTTCCTGACTTCCAATTCATCACCAAGGCTGGCCCAGTAGTACTCTATGTTATCCTTGTGGTTGTATTCCCTGCTTGCCTTATTTTGGGCTTCACCAATTATATAAAACCTAGATCTCTTAGAGTGGAAGGAGAGACCTAGAGTGCTCATCTCTTCTTCAGAAGCATAGGCCGAGTTGATAGAAGGGCATTTTTTGTTAGTGTCTATCCTCAAAGGGAGGTAATTACCAAATTTGGTCTTATGATTCTCCTTCTTCACAATTACATCAAAGTCACATATTTTCCTTGTAACTTCTAGGAGAAAAACATGATCAGTAGGGTACCTAGGGAGCCTATATAGATCCCTCTAACAATCATCAATCCTTATGTAAGAAAAGGTGGGGAACTAGATGAACCAAGCTCCAAACCTTTTAATCAATTCTTTCACTCTGTCTAAAATCCAAACATGCTCTACACCTTGGATCAGCCTAGTGATATACATGGTGAATGCATCATTTACCCTCCTTTAGCTTGAGTTACCTAGGTTTAGCTGTGGGTATACTTCATAAATTACGTCTTGTACAAATACACCCCTTGTGCTCAATCCCTTACAGGGGTGAAACCTAGACAAATCATAGAACAGGTAAGAGGTCATTTTGAAACTCTTGGTTTTTAGGACATTGCACATCTGCTCATGAATTCTGGCACTTATAATGCATGCCTAGTGGTAATTTTTACCCTATTCCATGCTAACAATAACATGGAGCATCCAATTCTCGAACATTCCTGCACTCTTCAATCTTACCACCCTACTAAGAAGGGTAATAGCATCATAATACTCCTTTTTGAACTTGAATCTGACCAACTTCTTGGGCAACTTGGAGAAATGGGACTTAGGCTTCTCCAACCAGGAATTGATAACCTGCTGGGATTTGACAACATCCTCCTCATAGAACTTCCTTGCCACATCCATGTCAAATTCCACCACATGAAACCTGTCAGGCATGTCAAAGGTCTATGCCATAGAAACCGGATCCAAATTGGCTACAATTCTTCCCTGGGGACCAATTATCCTCTGTGTAGCTCTATCATAGTGTCTTACACATTCAAGTACTAGTTCATAGCATTGCACTATGGGGAGAAATCAAGCCACATGGGCCAATCCTGACTCCACTGTTCTCTTAGCTAGCAAAGGTTGATTATGTGTTGCCATCCTGGTCTTGAGCTCTTCATATTCCCATAGTCCAACATTAGTATTAGTCACCCCTGACCAGATAGAGGAGAGCTTAATTTCCAGAATTCTACTCTTGATATCCAACTTGATTCTTTCCACCTCAAAAATGGAAGACCCCTCTGCACCTTGGTCCACTACCTTACCCTTGGCTCCACTTATCATTGCTTTACCTAATTCGGCCTCCATTTGACAAGAAACCAAAGTAAAAACACATGGAACATAAGTTAATCCATTACAAAGATAAGTTAATCCTTAACATAAATCTCATGATAAGCGAAATCGTCAAAAAATTCATAAAAGTTAATCATTTCAAATTTCAAGTTTTCAGCCCTTCCACGGAATCCAGGCCAGAGAGGAATTTTGAGAAATTCCCAGCCAGGTAGACTCCAGTGAAGAAAGCACACAAGCATTCAATAATCACTCAATCAACTGTTACCAACTACGAAGCACCATGAAGCATCTTAAAACAAGGCTAAGTCAACCATCAAATGCATAATCATTAAGAAAACGTCATGCAATTCCTCAATTCTTCATTTTCAACAAAATCTCGAGAAAATCTATCAAGGATAGAAATCTATGAGAATGGCAAGAACTCACAAACTCTGAGCAAATGAAGAGGCAAAGAACTTTCGGGAAAATCCTGAAGACACGAATTCCAGCGAAACTAATGCAACTCTCTCCATTTAACTCAACTTTCAGGAAACCGGCAAGGGGATGGAAAAACTGAGGAAATCCAGCCCTAACAAAATTCTGTGAAGGGCCAAAATCTCTAGATTAATGCACACTCTAGGAGATAGACAAAAAACTGAAAGGTCAAGAAATTTTGATTGTTAAGGAATTCCACAACGACGTCGAAAACCTGGATGTTCACGTTTTCGTGAACTCCCACAAATCGATCAAACGATCAAGAATTAGCATATCCAGAGCCCAGAATGGTGCGATTTAAACCTCCTTCAAATCAATTTCGAACCCAAAAATTACCAAAAGGGAAACGAGAGGGAGTGGAAATGATGCCCTAGGTACAAAAACCCTAAATTTTTGCCATGAACGCATAGGGAAAGCATGAAATCGACTCTCATGATGAAAAATTTGACAATTGGTTTTCCCTAACTCACTTGGGGTAAACATCCTCACGAAATGGGAAAACCACAACCACGAGACACCCAACCAGAAATCACACAAGAATTTGAACCCCAAAATGCAACAAGACCAGAAATGCAGGCAAAATGACCAAATCCTACCACACCCACACTTCGACTCATAGTACAAACATGCACACCATGAAGAAATTTGATTCATTCATCAAAGAAGGGAGGGCATCGTGCACTTACCATGAAGACAAAATAATTGAAATAACAAAAGTCAGCAAGATGACCAAGCAAAGCGCAAACGACCTCCAGAAAATCCAATTGCAACAATCGACTCCAAATCTCGACCCCAATTTAGTAGCAAGACCCAAGCTCAAGCACTCTAGAAAAAAGAGGAAGCAAATGATCAAACTCAAATGGCACAAAACCTCCCCAAAAGTTGACTTAATGCCCACCTTCGAAAATCGCACAATCAATGCAGTCAAAACGGGTCAACCTAGAATCTGAGAATTCGACAAGGTGACAGACATTCAGAGGAATCTAGTCCCAATGGAATTCCGTGGAGGACCAGAATCTCTGTATTTTCAATGAAATACAACTTCCATCGGAATTTGAAAGGAATCCGGGACAATCTGGCAAGAGTGGATTTTCCCGAGTTTAGTGAAAAACCTGGAATGAGTCCAAAACTTAGGATTTTCACTAGGTATCATGGATGGAGCATTCTAGCAAGCAAGATAAACATCAAAGCAAATTCCCAAGAAAGGAAAACCCAAAAATACAAAGGGCCAAAAGACCAAGAGCGAAAGAAAAAAGAGAGAAAAAGAGGGTCCCTACTTCAGTGGGGCGTGTGTGCAAAAGGTGCACAACAATAGACTCAAAGGCCTAGAATTGAACCCTAAGCTTTGATACCAAATGTAATAACCCATCCTAAATTATTACTTAATTAATATTATTGTAAATGACACATGAATATATTCAAATTAAAAAGACATAACTAAGTAGCTATAATCAATCATAGCAACACATGTCCATTTAAAATGAGTCAAATATTTGTATATTCAATTCAAAAGTCAAATTACAATATCAGGTTTGACTTGGGTCATAAGGCCGCAAAGTCATTACATTGTACAACTTTACATCAAGGTACATCAAGTATTACATCAAGATTACATCAAAGACTAAATTGTCTTGTTTACATCTAAGGTTCCTCTTGATGCTCACCTCCACTGGTGGACGAGAACATGGTTGAAGTGATTTGCCACCCAACCACAAAGCTTAGGCTTCCCAAAAATTCTTCCAACTTGAAGAATACCCGTCCCTCCATGAAAATTTTAGCAAAAGAACATTCTACAAGGTGGAATCTAGTGCATGCCCATACATCAACATACAATTTCTATCAATAAATTAGAAAATAAAGTGCAAGATCTATAATAGGAATGGCAGTGAGTGTTATCACAAAGTTCATACACACAAAATGAACTATATTTCTTGGCCAAGCATAAAAACTGTGTTGTAACAACAACAAACAATAGGTTTTGGTAAAGAAAACCTATATTCTATAAACTCCATTTCAGCACCCGTCCCGAAAGGTAACTTTCTACAATACAACATTTCATAATAGCTATCTACCCTCTAGTAGCATCTACCATGAGGTTCTCTAGTCTACTTAGGTATCACTATTATATTCAAGTAAAATAATATTCTTCTTACACATGTCTACAAAAAAGGAAAATTAGATTATTAATTTCCTCACTAAACAGAAATCAAATACATGATTCAAATAGAACTGTACAATACAATATTCAGTCATATCATTCACATGACACATGTTTACTTTCAACATAAATAATTATCCATTTAAAATTGAATTAAGTAAAAATAACAAAAGAAGGTATGTCACAAGTATGTGTATGCAATCTATGTGCATACAGATACTTGTGTCATACCTTCTTTTGTTCTTTTTACTTAATTCATTTTTAAATGGATAATGCTTTATGTTGAAAGTAAACATGGGTGATGTGAATGATATGACTGAATATTGTATTGTATATTTCTATTTGAATCATGTATCTGATTTATGTTTAGTGAGGAAATTAGTAATAGGATTTTCCTTTTTCGTAGACATGTTTGAGAAGAATATTCTTTTACTTGAATAGAATAGTGATACCTGTTACCTAAATGTGCTTTTCAGCCCAATCAGGTAAAGGTTGGAACAATACTAATGTTTATTACTTTACAAAAATAGAAAGGTACACAAAAAACTCCTACTAAAGTTCTTGTAATCATACTGATAATGCTATGAAATGAAATTTTTAATTTTCATTATGCAATTGTTTACCAAAAGGAGAAATAGTACACAAAAAAATGTACAAAGTAGTTATTTATATTCATTACAAGAAGTATGTTTATAAGTTTCCCACACAAGCCATGGGAATAACTAGATAAGATGTAATAAGAAATAAATTGAACATCTAAAAATAAAGAGCATATGTAAGAGGAAAGGGATCCATCATTTCCTGAATGAAAAACCCCAGTGTTGATCAGCTACATCTTCAACTCCTTGGTTGATAACTCCACAAGTATCTCCAAGGGCTAAAGAAGTAATGTTAGAGCTCGAGATTCCAATTCTATCAATATGTCAAATCAACATATTTTTAGCCTATTTCTTATTAAGCATCAGATCAGATTCAAAGATGTCTCAAGATCAGTACACGGTCATCAAGAAGAGCCAGGAAGAGTTTGGACCATCTAATCATCATAGGAAGCTTTGGGCTTCTTGTTTTCTTAACTTGTTTGTTCATTATGTCGGTACAAGTATTCAAAAAACAATAAATTCTTGATAAGGAGTGTCATCAAATGGTCATGACAGTCATAATTTCAAAGAATAGGAGAAACCATTATTAAAAGTGCCAAAGGACAGCCTTGCACATAATAGGATTGGGGCCATGATGATACCAAGTACACAAGGGAGTCATGGAAATTAGTAAAGGGAAGCCTAAAAGCTTAAATTGATCAAAAAAAAAGTGAATAAGGAAGTCTACAATCACTCTTCATAGGTTGGAGTTATCAAACATTGAGGGGAAGTCCTATAAAAAGAAAGAAACAAGAGTCATAGTCACCTAGAAACCATTGTAGACAGTGGGAAAAGTAATGATTGTATAGCACAATCATGATACATGACAAATGCAGCTATAAATTCAAAGGGACAGTCCTTAGGGCTGTCAAAGAGTGGACAATGCTCAAGAGGATCGCAAAAAGGTATGGTAGGTCAACAGCAATGTTAAAACTCCTGTTCCAAAAGAGGGCGTTTGGACATTTTATAGTGAAGGCTGCTATGCCATTTTGTATACTTACCATAAAGAAGATTGTGGAGAGGACTATTTTCTTTGCTCATGGCTCGAAAAATAAAGTACAGAGGAGGATAAAACAACAGTTGTTAAACTAACAATCTTGATTGCTAATTCTTTGAAAGGAAGACTAGTACAAGGTCTCATTGTTTAGGAAAAAAAAACCAGCCTAGTTTATTGCACTCTTTCCAAATGAATGTTGGAAACAAAAAGGACAATCTAGTAAATTATTTGATAAATGAAAGAAATCTGTGAAGGAGATAAAAAATCCTATATAAAAGCTAGCACGAGTGATAGACAAAAAAACTTCATCATTTACATTTACATTGCAAAAGAGAGTGGCTTACCATCAACAAGAGAAGTTTTCAAGCCCTTGAAATTCAAAATCTTCAAATCCATGGTGGCAGTGCAACATGAGAACATTACCAGTGAAATGATCTCAAAATGAGCCCGTGGGTAGAATTGGGGTTTTTTCTTAGTTTCAAAATGAAATCCTAAATCCTGGCTGACCTAAGTATTATGCTTATTTTTCACTTTTATTTCATCAAGTGTATAAATATTAATACTTAGTCCTTGACAAATATCTAGTGAGAGGTGAGTCCATGAGAGTCATAAGGAGATAAGACTAAATAATAGATTAAATTTTCCCCTTTATTTTTTGCATGAAATTAAATTAAAATAAATATGTAAACAGATACTAAAGGTAATGTTTTATGAATTACCTTAATATTTGTCATGTAAATGCAAAAATAGACAATCACATAACAAATATTAAAGTAAATCATAACTGATTGTCTTTAGTATTTGTTGAAATAGTTTATCCTTGTTCCAAAATCATGCAAAAATAGAAGGGGGGGTGGAATTGAAGTGTTAAGCATGAATTTGGAGTTTTTTCTTTGACTTTTAGTCAAACTGGAGTGCTTTGTAGTTCTTTTTGGTCAAGCAGATTAAGAGGAGGATTTTGGAGCTATTTTAGCTCAAATTGGAGTAGTTGTGACCCCCCTTTTGAGGGATTGTATATTTTGCTCATGAGAGAGATATTTTGACTATAGTTGACTGCAAGTGCCACCTCTTGGCACTTTGAGACAATTTTTGTATTAAAGGAGAAAAATCTTATGCTTTTTTCCTTAGTTCTTTATTTTTGCCTTCTCTTGCATGTGATAGAGAGACTTAGAGTTTTGTAACTCAGACATTTTTATAGATTTGATATAGCAGGAGTTATTTCAAATCTTTTTTATTAGTGTTTTGTAGAGATTTCCTCCTTTATTTAATAGAATCAAGTGTTTACCTTCTTATTTTCAGGCATTGTGTTTCATATGAATAATTTTTATGAAGATTTGATGTGTTTTAGTAAAACCTTTAAATTTTTGTCTTATTCATGGTTGCATGCATGAAAAAGTAGTTAGTAATCACAATTCATAGGTTGTGCTAGCAATTTGTCTCATCTTCCAAGTTGTGAAAATCTCATTTTCCTTTGGAAAAGATAGGTTAATCAAAGCCTTTTTATGAAATATTTATGTGATTGGATTGCCCAAATTGAGCTATGTAAATAGATCATTTGATAAGTAGTTGTGAATCAAGCTATTGTAGGTTAATTACATTTTGGTGCATCACCTCCTAGAATAAGCTTTTTATTTCATCAGCTATCCTTCTATACCTTTTCCAAATAAAATCCATTAGTTTCTAGGAGATATAAAGGGGAAGCAACCCATAATATGGAGGCTCATTCTCACAGTAGGTCATCCACTACCTGAGTTTGATCCCATGTTGCATAGGATTGTTGAGTTTCATGCTTATCTAAAGGGTGCAATCCTTCATGACAACAATACCTAAGTAGACTAGAGAACCTTAGGGTAGATGCTACTAGAGGGTAGATAGTTGTTATGAAATGTTGTATTGTAGATAGTTACCTTTCGAGACGCGTGCCAAAATGGAGTTTAGGAGTATATGTTTTCTTTACCATAACCTATTGTTTATTGTTGTTGCAACACAATTTTTATTGTTGGCCAAGCAATATAGTTCATTTTGTATGTATGAAATCTATGATAACACTCTCTACCATTCCTAGCATAGATCTTCCATTTTATTTTCTAATTTGTAGATAGAAATTGCATGTTGATGTATGGGCACACACCATATTCCACCTTGTAGAATGTTCTCTTGCTAAACTTTCTATGTAGGGTCGGGTATTCTTCAAGTTGGAATAATTTTGAGGAAGCATAAGCTTCATGGTTGGGCAGTAAAGTGCTTCAACCATGTTCTCATCCACTAGTGGAGGTGAGCATCGAGAGGAACCTTAGATGTACACAAGACAATTTAGTCTTCGATTTAATCTTGATGTACCTTGATGTAAAGTTGTACAATGTAATGACTTTGTGGCCTTATGAGCCAAGTCAAACTTGATATTGTAATTTGACTTTTGAAATGAATATACGAATCTTTGAATCATTTTAAATGGACATGTGTTTCTATGATTGACTATAGTTACTTAGTTTTGCCTTTTTAATTTGAATATATTTGTGTCATTTACAATAATATTAATTAAGTAATAATTAAGGATGGGTTATTACATTGTCTCTTGAACACGTTAAGAGTTATCATCAAATTCTAGTTCACCATTGACATACTTTGAAGCTTTTACAACAACAACAATGGAGGATTTGTTTTGAATCAAGAAATCTGACATCCAAACATCAATACAAATACAACTTCGAAATGGTATGGTAAGGTTTATTTGTTTTGGATTCATTTAAGTTTCTTAATTGATTATTTGGGTGAATTCATGGCTTCCATTCACATTTCATGAGCATGGTTGGAATCTAATCTTATTTTGAATTAAGTTTGTTTAATTAATTTTCTTGTTTTCCTAATGCTTTACTCCCCCCTTACATCATTTGTCACATCCAGTGGGACTTTGAGGTCCTTGACTTTAACTTTGTCTTTGAGTTTGATAAGCAGTTGTAGGTTCTCGGTCATGTATAGCTTTCTGAAGAATCACTTTTTCTAAACTAGAAAATTTTCACTCCAAACCTAAATGCATTTTCCACTTATTTTTGGTCACTATGGACCTAAACTACGTTGTTATTGACCTAAACAAGGCTGCTATTGATAGAAACCTGATCGCTATTGATATTTTCATGTTGCAGGTTTTGAACAAGGGCATTTTAACTAACATTGACAAGGGCACTATTGACCTAAACTTGTTTTCTATTGTAGGGAACATGTTCACTTTTTCTATCTTTTTTTGAATCTGTCAAGTTTACAAGACTTTATTTTGATTTCACAGGTTTACCTAACACTAACGTATGACTGTTTGGTGTGTTTGGGAATTTGCTAACTTTTTTTTGTGTAGCCCTTGTAGGAGTATGACACGTGTTTTCATAAGAAAAACTAACAGTTTGATTGCAGGGTTGGCGAATTGTCCAAATCCACTTCAATTTTTAAATGTTTCTTAGTAAGGACACATTTCAATTGGTGTTTAAAACTAAACCCACAAATTTCATATTTCACTTTGGTGTTTTAAAACTTGAACCCACAACTTTTATAGTTCAATTGGTGTTTCTAAAAATGAACAAGGAAAACTCTCACATTTCGATTGGTGCTTAAGAATTGAACAAGGCAACTTCACACTTCAAATTGGTGTTTTAAAAATTGAACCCATAATTTTCACACTTCGATTGGTGTTTCTAAAAATAAACAAGCAAACACACTTCATTTGGTGTTTCTAAAAAGGAAAAAGGAAAATCTCACATTTCAAGTTTGGTGCTTCTAAAAATTGACTGTTTTTATTTTGACCAATGCCTTTTATTTTTTTGACACATGAACACCTTTATTCTATTGACAATCGAATGCATTTCATTTTTTTGACCATATTAATTTGGATAAGGAAATTAGAAACACTCAACTTTGGTGCTTAAAATTGAACAAATCCATTTTAATTTGCACATTGCTATATTTTTCTTGAAATCTCAAATGATTTGAATTTGGTGTACTTAAAAATAGAATTGATATCTTCACACATTTCAAATTTTGGGACTTAAAAATATTTTTGATGAATTGTATACCGTGTTCACCATGATTGGTGATCCAAGTGTGTATCCTCTCCCCTGCGTATTTTGATGATCCTGGGTGATGAGAAACAATTTGTGATTTTTCATTTTTTGTATGGTCACCCAATTTTTTTAGGATAAGGGCTTGATAATGAGAAACATCCCACAATGGAGAACTTATATAAGCGTCTCTTAAAACAAGCATGTTGGTGGGCCATATAAAGGTTGTGAAATCATAAACAAAAGTGGCTTCAATCTACAATGGGAATAGCATATCGTGCCTCATTCTTGTTAGTACATATTGGCCATGCAAGAATCACTAAACTAATAAGTGGCTTATGTTTGATTTATACATCTCAGTGTTCATGGTTGTCACTAAATATCTTGTTTTAGAAGCATATCCATTTTTCTAAAATATTATTTGAAGTAGTGCATGGGAATAACACTATTTCCAAAAGTTACTTACCATGTGAAATCTATAAGTTGAGATAATAAAGAAATTAAGGGAATGGAATATTTTTCTTTGGAGTGTCAAGATGGTACATTTCCTTGACATATCCTAATTTTTCCCTCTATAGATTTGATTAGAACCCTTTCGGGGGGGAGTTAATCCTATAGAGAAGATCATACATTTTACTCCTTAGGATGTATTGATTGGTTATTTTACAATTTATTGGATCTCAAAATTATTTTTTGTATGCATCACTTGCCATCAAAACATCAAATCAAGAAAACATTTCAAAATTTTGAAAATTATCCAACAAATTACCATCACAAAAAAATGGAAACAAAATTGAACAAAGTCACTATTTCAAATGTTTCTACCACTATTGACCTAAAACTTTCTCGCTATTGCTCAGAAAATTTTCTTTTACTATCTCTTTTATGACAATCACTATCAATAGAAGGCTGCTTTTGACCAGAACGGAGTCGCTATTGAAAAATTTTCCACTATTGATCCAAAAATTATCATTGTTGAACTAAAACTTGCTCACTATTGCTCAAAAAAATTGCTATCCCTACCTCTGATTTTTGACAATCACTGTCAAAATAAAGTTTATTTTGCTAAACTTAATCACTTTTGTCAAAAATACCATCCACTATGATCTAAAATATTACCGCTATTGCCCTATTTTCTGGTGCAAATCAGAAAATTAGTCCAAAATTGGTCAAATGATCCATATTTTTGAAAACAAAAAAACAATCAGACCTCCAAAAAATTCATATATGCATCTTCCCATATCCATTTGCACATAAAAAATAAATTAAACTAGTTTTAGGATTCAAATCAAGCACCAACTCAAAGTATTCTTTTGTTCTCAATTTCTAAGATATTGGCATTTGCTTGCACCTCAAGGCTAGTTCAAGTAGAGATATTCAAACATATCCTCTAGAAAAATAGAGTAAAATATCGGTCCAAGTTTTCTACACTATGAATCCCAAAATTAGCATCATCTCCAAAACATCCACCAAACATCACTCATACTTTAGGGTCTTGAGAATCACAATCTATAGAAATCCATCAACATCTTTGTCTAAAAGGTATCTTTTTACATCATTTTCATAAATCATCCTTTAAAAAAAAAATCCCAAAAAAAAAATATCATTCCATTCCATAGTTAGTGATCACAAAATTTCAACTAGGTCTTGGAATTGTTTATGACAACCACAAGATCTCAACACATAAAAAATATGGAATCCAACAAGAGTAGCTCAAGTGCACCAAAAAAACCATCACCAATGAGGAAACCCAACCATGGGGTTATAAACCAAGTGATCTTACAACTTCTCAAAGAGAAACCACATTCAAGGAAAAACCAAACCAACCACCAAGTGATGAGGAAGTACTCATTAAACACCAAGAAGGACTTGATAGAAAAAACAAACCTCATGATTCTCAAACTTACACTATAGAAGAAGAGGATAGTGGCGAGGAACTTACTAAGGAAAGACTCTTTGAAAATTCAAAAAATACTAGATGCAAAAGCTTATGGACAAGATGCTTGGGATAAACGTAAACCAATATTTTCTCTCTCACACAAAAACTGGTGCTAAACTACCCATTGACTTCAATGTGGACATGCTCAAAGATCCTAATCTTATTCCACTAGAAGATCAAATAGTAGTTAGAAAAATTCTAAAACCAATGATAAATCTTAACATGCCACTTTTGTTTTTGCAAAATAATGATCAAACTCAAACACAACCTATGGATAACCCATTGTTTAGATCACCATCCCAAATTGAACAAGCAATTGTGGCACAATAGTACCAAGGAAATGCAACCCAAAACATGCCACAACACAACATTATACAAAACATGGGAAACCTTCCAATGGACCAACAAGGTAGAAACCCATCACACATCATACATTGGCCCTTCCAACAACTCACAATATGAAAAAAGGGTAATAATCACAAAATCCCCCACAACAAGGTGTACCATCAATGAACTACCAAGGTAGCCTTAAAAAAATTCTCCACAACAAGGTGTACCATCAACGAATTACCAAGGTACCCTTCAACAAAATCAACCACAACAAGGTGTACCATCAATGAACTACCAAGGAATCTTTCAAAAAAATCCACAAAAAGGTGTACCATCAATGTAATACCAAGGTACCCCTCAACACAATCCATCACAACAAGGAGAGTTGAGTACCTAGACAGGTGCAAAGTCTAGAGGTTAGTTTGTCAGGTAGCCTGAGTAACCTCTAGTTGTTCCATAGCCTTCTCTGCATCGTAGCCAACATCAGTCTATATCTCCATCATGTGATGGCTAGTAGGGTTGACTTTATTTATGATCTTTTAAATGTATTGTATCAGAGACTTATGTAGAATTTTTTGTATATATTCATCGGCCTAGCTGAGGCCTCATATATATGCATATATTTTGATCTCCTTTGATGTTATATCACACGTGACATTTGATGATGAGATTATCCATTTTTTATGATATATGATATACCATGTTTCGATTTGTCTTTATGATGTTTTATAAGATTCTTATGGATGATCATGGATATTTATATTTTTTGATGATGATTTTGTATTTTTTTGATGCAATATATATATATATATATATGAGATTCCTAGATGAATGGGTTATAATTGTATTCTCATGCTTTTGTTCTTTTTCTGATGTATGATTTATATATCTATGTGGTGAATGATGATATATGATGGATGATGATATATTATGTATGCAATGGATGATGATACATTATGGATGATGTTTTATTGATTTATTATGGTCGTGATATGTATTGATGAATTTTGTGGATGCAAGATGCATGTGGTACTAATGATATTGTGATGTAGGATGAAGTTATTAGTTAGAAGAAGTGTTTGATGATTTAGAAATTTATAGAAATTTGATGTTGTTAGTTATTGATGAGTTTTTATTTTGCTTTCATAGAGGCTTCATATATTTTTGAAATCCTTTTTGATGTGGCAAACATATATGATGCACCAGGGTATTGATAACCAAGGTGGCTTTGTATCTATTGTGTGGAATTTGACTCAGCACACAGAATATTCTTGCTTGTAACAAACATACGATAAACCATGTTAGAGTGTATGGCTGAGTTGTGTCAAAAAAAATTGGACCAATTACATGGAGAGGTATGAAGTACCTAACATGCAACTGCTACACAAATTTCCTCAAAACAACTTGCATACATAAAACAAGGAAAGTATTTTTTGTGGTAGTATCACAAAACATCTAACAAACAAAATAAAAATAAATTGGTAGTTAATGCCCCCATTCCTTCTTCTCTAAATCCTTGTGGACATACTTGAGAGATCCTAAGAATGTGGTATTAAGATAAATAAAAAATATAAGACTATAAAAGATAAACAATGTTGCAGTATCACTTTCCATTTTTTTTTATGTTTCAAAATGAAATCCATTGATTATATCTATTGTAGGAACATTTTATCCATTAACACTCATGTTTAGGATTGTTGATAATTATTTTCAAATAGGTATGGTAGTCTATATTTAGGATTTTTTTATCTTGATAGTGATCCAATCATTTCGATCTTCACTTTGGAAATTTTTATTTTGATGTTTGTTTTTCTTGTTGATTGCTTTGTCAAAGGTTGAAGGTGATGAGTTTCTATTTTGAATGGGAAGTGACAATGGAGATGGGACCTTTTGTAATTTTTTTATTATTTGATGTTGTTTTTGTTATGTTTAGGAAATGTAGAAACAAGTAGGGGGGCCTAGAGGGACTGACCTAGTGCCTCAGGGCATGATCAAAGATTAGCCTTGCCTACATGATTAATGTAGAGACATCGTAATTCATTTGTATTGAGTGACACTATTTTTGGAGTTTTTCTAACCTTTTATGAATGTTTTGAATTTTTATAAGATATTTAAATGTTTTTTTTTGGGGGGAACTAATCTAGGGCCTTGGGGGCTCATCGATGATGATGGTATTTCCTGCATTTTACACACAAAGGCTCGTAGTTTGCTTGTTTGATTAGAGTATTTTTTTTTTTTTTTCTAATATTTTGAATGTTTTTGAATTGACTAAGTTTAAAGACCGTGATGGAAACCTAAGAGGATTGACCTAGGGCCTTGAGGGCTGATCAAAGATTATCCTTTCCTATATTATACATGTAGAGACCACATAGTTCAACTGTTGTTGACTTAAAGCATAAAATGTTTTTAGGATTTTTGATGTTTTTGACTTTCTTTTTGATTTTTTTTGTTTTCTAGATGTTTTTATTTTTCTGATGCTTTCGACCATGATGAGATTTACAAGGATCCAATCTGCTACCAGTTTTGGGAATTTTCCCCTAGTTTGAGACAAGATTATCTTCATTAGGGTAGAGGGAATTTGATGGTGCAACAAGGTTCAACACTTGATCAGTCATTGAGCCATGGTTGTTTTGCATGTTTTATTATGGGACAAATGGGGTGTATTCTTTAGATAGTGTTGATAGTTAAACATGCAAGTCTTATTCAAACATAGCACCTATTTACCAAGTTTTTACTACAGTGCCTATCCTAAAATCACCATAAAGTGGTTTTCACTTAAAGAACATTTTATTTCTCTTCATTGTTTTTCTTGACTTTTTATTTTTTTTATTTTATTTATTTACCAGGTACTTTGTGATGTATTTAGTTGCAATGATGATGAAATTGTGAATGAAGTGAGAGATATCTTACTCATCAAGTCTAATCCCCACTATGAGAAAGGCCATGGTGTTGTTATGGGTTGTAGCTCTTGTGTCGGTGTGTGAACAAGATCACTGTGTTGTTGATATTGGTGGAATATCCTTGAGAAATGGATGGATTCTTGCTCCATTGAGGGCCAATAATACCTTGTTCTTAGAAATTTCTTTACTAGATTAGGTCCACTAGAGTGAGACCCACAAATACCTTTGTGCACTTCCTATAAAGTGATTTGTGCTTCTTCCACATTGAGACATCGAAGTAATGTTCTATCTAGACTTCATCTATGTAGAGTATCTCCTAAGATGGTGAATTGATATGTTCTATGGATAAAGGTTTTCTTTTTGTTTGTCTTTAAGTTAAGAGGTATGATACCATTCTAGATATAGTAAAATGTATCTTGGTACCAAGGTGAGTTAGGACCAACAACATCACAAACAAGTTTTAATTCTAGGATATCGAATGCCGGTATAAGGAGTTGCTCCACAAGGAATTTGTATTTGGGAATATCTTGTTGAATGTCGAGGAGTGAACCTGTTTTCTCCATAGCATCAAATGCTTTGTTTTTTATTTGGGGAACCTATTCAAAAGTGATGATGACAAAGTAATATGTGAAACTATCCACCATTCTTTTATATGGAATTATCTTGTCATCCTATGTTTGCTATTCATTGTTTACCTTCCTGATGACTAGTTGGGAGTTGATCCATAAACCAATAGTTCCTTTATCCTCCATTCTATGGCCATATTCCGTCCTATGATTAGTGCTTCATATTCAAAATTGTTATTGGTACACAGAAAGTCATTCCTATAAGCCTTAGGTATACTATCTTCCTATGGTGTGAAAAATAAGTTACTAGCTCCTGAGCCATGTTGAGTGTGGGTCCCATCATAGTACAAGGTCCAATGGCTAGACTGATAAGTTAGAAGTATGCTTTTACCTATAAATTCTACTATTAGAGGTTGATGATCTCCCATTGGTGCATCTACTAATTGATTTGTTATAATTTTTCCTTTGATAGTTTTCTGTGAATGTACTCTATATCAAACTCACTAAGTATCATTACCCACTTAGCTATCCTCCCTATTAGAGCTACTTTTTCCAATACATACTTTAGGGGTTCCACATTTGATATTAGCTTTAGCTATCTATTTAATACGTAGTGTCTCAATTTCTATGCTACAAAGATGATAGATAGACACACTCTTTACATGGGTGAATAGTTAAATTCATAGCCCGCTAGTATTCGGTTGATATAATTGTTATGCCTTACATAACCACCCTATTTTATTTTTGGTCAAAATGGGCCCCCCTTATTGCTTCTTGTCTTTGGTGTTTTTTTTTGGCTTTGGGAGTTGTATTTTTCTTCCAAGCCTTGTTTTATTTTATTTTTTTGGATTCGAGTTTCAGATTGGAATTGGCACTTTTCACCTTTAGCAAGTTCAAGTTCTAGTTTCTATTCCAAATCTAATCCCTGTATTTCCCCTTGTTTTGTTTTGTTAGATTTGGGTTATAGAAAGAAACTTGAACTTTGCACCTTACAAAGGTTCACCTTCCTTGTTCCATCCCAACTCCAATCCCTGCTCGCTTTTTTTTCCTTTTCAGAATCAGATTATAGAACGAAGTCAAATTCTTGAACTTTTAGAAGGTTCTTGATCTTGGTTCTGAGCTGATCTAGACTTTTTCCTGTTTGTCATCATTTTTTATTTCAGAATCAGATTTCAGACCAAAACCAAAACCTTGAACCTTTCTAAGGGTCATGTTCCTGGTTCTAACCTAATCCTGACTTCTATGTCCATTGTGCTTTTGCTTGTTGGGTCCAAGTTTCAGATCAAAACTAGAACCTTGCACTTTTTGAAGGTTCATGTGTCAAGTTCAACCTGGTCCTGATTTCTACCCTTCCTTTGGATTTTTGCATTCGTCTTCTCACAGGTGTTGTCTTGATCCTGATGCATGAACTACCTCACATTAATGACAGTTCTTTAACATGTGCGAGCCCATATATATTTTTATTGCCTTTATGTTTTGGCTCATAGTTGCTTTCCATTTTGATGAGTAGAGTGGTTGATTATGTACGGATTCAAGCTTTGAGGTTTTGGATTATGCATTGTTGGGTTTTCAATTGCATGTCACTAATCTTCCCATAGCACTTCCTTTGAGGTAGGGTTTTCTAGTTTTTCTTTTCTCATTTTGCTTGTCCATTCTTTTTCTTGTTGCTTGTTTTCTTGCTTGTTTGCTGGTTTTTCTTTTTTTTTGGTTTTTTCATGTTGTCTTTCTCATGGGTATTTTCATTTTTTTAGTATTTTTTGTTTTTGTCTCATTTTTTGTGCATAGGGTTTCTTCATTCTTGTTGAAACCCTAGTTCGTCTAGGGTTTTCGTACTATTAGGTTGGCCGTTTTGAAATTTTGAAAATATTGAACCACACTAGCCTTTTATTAATCTACATCCAAACCCTATGATCTTCCTACATCTAATACCCAAAACAAGAAAATTAACTAAGTATAGGATCACCCCTTTATTAGGGTTCTGATGTTTGAATCAATCTCAATCCCAATTCCCAAACAGTTTATAATTTTTTTGAAAATTTTCCTTAGTATCCACATGCTCGATAATGTTCCAATTTTGACTTCTATACATGTTGCGAGATCGAGATTTGGAACTGAGCACCTTTGTATGGTTCTTGTTTCTAATGTTGTTTTGACTCTAAATCTGGACCTTTGGTCAGTATCGGACCTTGAAATAGAACCTCACCTATTCCAAACCGATTGATCTAGTTCTAGGTTCCAACAAGACTCTAACTTCTAGATTTTAGTCAAAAATAAGAATCAAAATAAAACTTGATCTTGTTACCTTTAAGATGGTTCCATTGTTGAGTTTCGTTCCAATTTTGATTTTCTCATTGCTTTTGGGATAAAACCTCAGAACAAAACATGAACCTTGTGCCAAATTAATTTTTGGTTCTAGGTTGCAACCCAATTCTAACTCCCACCCTATTGGATCAGGATCAAACCTTGGAGTGAGACCTAAACCTATTCCCTTTTCAAAGTTCAAGTGTTGAGTGTCATCTTGATCCTGACTTTCGATAGACTTTCTTCAAGGTTCAAGTGTTGAGTTTCACCTCGATTATGATGTCCAATAGTTTGCTAATAGGTTTTGTAATATTCACATTTTAGGTTCTATTCTGAACCCAACACCCAATAGCAACAAGGGTATCTTTGTGAATGAGCACTTCTTTCAGATTATAGAGTTTTAATACTCCTTTCTGCCTAATGAATGTTATGGTTTTGAGTTTATTAAATGTTTGATTCAAAGGGAGATACTAGTGTCGAGGAAGTACCAAGAGAACAAAAGGCTAGGATATTAAATCCAAAACAAATTCCTCTCACCATGAAGTACAGGTTCCAGGGTGCTCCTTATTCAAAATAGGTGTCTCAAACTTACTAATAAGGCTCTCTGGAATTATAAAATCTACTTAGTCAAGGAAAAATTCTCCTTTATTGTAGCATAGTGGGGTGCAGCCAAGAGGGGTGTGGGTTGGCGGTGTCACTCGCCATCCCACAACAGTATTCTTCGGTCTATGTGGTTGTTTGGGGCCATATGACCACCCCATAGTGGTTCGTGAAGTAGCTAGCAAGTGTGCAGGCCATATTGCCACCCCGTGATAGTGTTTAAAATGGTTGGTGGTATGGCACTATAGGGACCCGTGACCCTACGATAATGGTTGGAGATGGCTGGTGGTAGAGTGGGAGTTACACCACCATCCCATGACAGCCTATGTGATGGCTTGTGGTGGTACAATGTTTTTCCTTTCATCCCATGATGGTCTGTTGGTGGTGTCTACAATATGGCAATAGTTGGAAATGCTTTTTCAAAGGGACTTTGTGGTATCAAAAGGAGCTACTACATGGTCTCCTCAATGAAAATAAACAAAAAAGTTAGGTGGGGATGCATGGAACAGAGTCATTAGTTGATTACACATCATTTTTTTGAATCAATGTGTTCATTGGCTTGATGATTTCAACCTAAAGGTAATAGTTGAATTATTTGATAACCATGTAACTACCTATGATATCTAGATTCTCTTTGGTCGATCAGATGGTACTACGACGATAGAGGTTATGTCAACCTGCAGGTGGAGATATATAGAATGTCGTAGTACATTATGAGGGGTGAGAGAGATTGGTTTCAGGGGGTTATGCTATCAGATTATCTCTAGATGGAACAAGATGTAAACCTCCATGTAAAGGCTTAGAGCTTGCATTGTATTGTAACTATTTATTTGTTACTGAATAATACAATGGATCTATGAGTTTTGGAGTGTGGGGTATTTTACTCGAAAGGGTTTTCCCCACATAAATCTTTTTGTTCATGTCTTCTATCCTATCTTTCATGTTTGTTGAATTTATTCAATTCTTGTTGTTGAAACTAGTTCATCTTAAATTGCATAAATTTTCCTCTAAGGAATAATGGTGGGAAATTAATTGTTTGATTATGCTTTGTGGAATAGTAGTATGTTCTTTTTAGGCTATATCAAGAAATGAATGTTACCAAAGGCACAAACTGATCTTAGATGCTCATTCTGGGATGGCCCATTTTTCCCTTCAATTGGTATCAACACCTTTTTCTAGGATTAGATTGTTCCTGGTGTTTTTTGTTTTTCGGTATTCCTTCTATGAGGATTTCTTAGTTTGGAAAGCTTGAGTAAATTTGAAGGAATTGGCTAAAGATTGATCCTATGATGAGTGAGATTTGTTTTCTCTTTTGTTTTAGTTTCAAGAACACGTAGCTTGAAGGATGGTGAAGATGGAGATAATGGAGTTGGTCATATTGAAATGATGTGATTTGAAGCTAGTTGTTGACAATGGAATAATCTTGATGCATGTGGTGGGATTTTTTTCTTTGTGGTTGTGTTGTAGAAAATATTTCATATTGGGTGTCTGTGTGAGAGGCTCCCTGATGATATGGAGAATACTATGTTGTTTTTCAGCTATGGATTAATGTGTTTATGCTAGGTACTTTTTCCTGGTATTGGAAGGCATTGTTTTTATTACCCTGATTAAATGTAGGCTATGGAGTTTATCATTGGATGATCTAGAAGCTTTTGCAATAGTTTGACTCCCTTAAATGCATGTACATGTCGGTGGTTGTGGAGTTGGCTTGAAATAGGCTTGGAGTTCCTAAACTAATTTTCTTCTTATGGATGCTTTGTACTTGCATGACTTAGATTCATGTTCCTTGGATCTGAGGGTTTTATAGATTTTCCTAAAAATATATGGTGATGTTCATTCATGATAATCCATTATTCTGTTTTAACTATTAATGGTTTTTTTTCAAAATTTTGCGTTTTCCAAATGTGAAGTGGGTGTGGATGCGCATGGGTGTTTTTCAAACACAATGGTTTCATAGGTTTTACATGATCAAGAAAAACTTGTGGTTTTATGGAGCTACGAGTAAGCTATTTTTTGGACCCTAGCTATTGGGGTGTTACTAGATGAGATAGTTGCAGGTTTTGCATACATGCTTCATGCGTAGTGTGAGGAAGTGATATTTTTTCTCTATATGGGAGTGTTGGTCCATGGTTAGTCACTTAACATTATTATGGTGATGCTTGTTTTTTTCCTTGACTATGGTGCTAAGGTTGTGGACCTGTTTGAAAAATTGGATTTGTGTTTGATCTGGTGCTTGAGTCATGTAGTCTACATGGTTATTCTCTTTGAATCTTATTTTTGTTAATTAATAGTGCGATGATGGGTTTTCATGTTATATTGATTGGATCTATGATTTGTGCAATGTTGTGGGCTATCTTTACCTACATGTTTGTTGTGGAACAACTCACGAGTGGATTGTCTATATCCACAAGGTTTGATTCAGTGTTGATGTAGACTTGTTAGCTAGCCTTGTTTTTGGTCACTTTTGCATTGGTGTATTTTCTTTGAGATGAGAGGATGGATGATACATGAGTACCTGGATAGTCAGTGTTGGGGACCTATAACATGTGTATCATGATGTCATGAATAGCTTGGATATACAACTTTGTGTAAGATTTTTACAATGATGGTATTTTTGCTTGGTTTGGAGATCTTGGTGCCACTTGGTACTGTTGTTAGATGGACATGTTGATGTGTGGAATTGAAGGATTTTCAGATTATTAGATGATTTTTCATGATGCGTGGAGAGCTCCGTTGTCATGGTACAGTTTGGAGTTTTAGTAGTGACTTGGTCATGATTCTTGGAGAGCTCGATTGTCATGGTGAATTGGGAGTTTTAGTAGTGACTTGGTCATGATGCTTGGAGAGCTCGGTTGTCATAGTTCAATGGGAGACTTAGCAGTGGGTGAATGATCTTCTTTATTGTTACAGATGTTACTAGGAGGAGCTCTTAGATCCTATTATTGTAGAAGGGTTCTTTCACATTTTCCTAGAAACTATTTGGATATGGGTCATCTTCATGATATTAAAGATGTGTAGTATCTCAAAGCCATTAAGGACTCTTGTGGTCTTTGGGTTTATTTTTTGATGGTGCTTGATAGGTGATGATGGTTTAGAGTCTATTTTTTATGTCATGGTATACTCTTGATTGCATATTGGAGTTTTGGCATGATGCATTGATTTTGAGACTATGGTATGTTCACTTGGAGCATTGGATCTTCTAAGGGGGGTGGTAAGATCATGATGTCATGATAAGTTCCTATTTCAGATGATTGGAACTTTCATAATGGTTTGGTGATTCTCTTTGTTTTGGGTGCAAGAATCATATGCGTGAGAACTTCATGATAGTGCAATGATGCATTTGGAGTTTAGCATGAGGTAACTATTTGTAGGTACTCATGGATACATTGAAAATAAGGTGAGGTTGTGTCTCTCTTGAGATGAGAGAAGTGTTGTTGAGATGGTTACTCTTGATGAGATTTTAGTAGAAATTCCAAGAAGCCTATAGCTTGGTTGGACATGAGTTCAAAAGAGACCTAAGAGGAGATTTCTCTTGGAGTGAGTTGGTTATCTTGGAGAAGCATTCTCATTCCAACTCTTAGTCTACTCTGTAGATTATTATTTGAGAGGTATGTGCCTATTATATCTTTCATATGTATTTATGTTTCATGCTTTTATTCTCACAGGATTGAGTTGATTCATGATGGTTATGGATACTCATTTGAGGATGGTTTAACATGAGTGAATATACTTCATCTTTCATAGATATGGATATTTAGTTTGTATAGCTATTTTTGGAGGACTCATTTGAGGGATGGTTGGAATGGTTATCTCCTTGTGCATTTGATTTTATGATATCATTCATTCATGAGGACTGTTAGGAGATGATTTATGGGCTGATTTCTTGAGATGGGAAATGGATTAGTTTTATCTTCTTTGAGAAGCTTACATCCATATAAATACATGTTGTATATGTTATGCTTGATCTCTTGAGGTTAAATGAGGTTGGATGTTGTTATGGCTTTTACATTGTGGTTGTGAAGAAGATCTTACTTGACACAGTTGACATTTATATGTTTATGTAGAAGGGAATGCTACATGTTTATGATTTGCAAATTCTCCTCTTTAGTCTTGTTCTTCTTCTTGTATGTTTGGATCCATATGACTTCAGTTGTGAGATTTAAATGTGGAGCTATGGATATTACTATTTTTTGGTCATGTGTTGTCACTTGGGTGATGACATGGAGGTTCTTATATCTCTTACTTTTTTCAGATATGGAAAGCATGGGAGAGTTGTGGAAGATTGTTGAGAAAGATGTCTCTTGCAATAGTTGGTTGTGGGGTTTGCAAATCATTATGGATGGTCCTTGGTATTACATGGCTACACTTTCTATGTGTTGTGATTGGTAGACTCGATTATGTCTTTGATCTTTTTAGATTTGGTATTACCCATGCAGTGGGAGTTCCTTGATGTGTTTGGTCTTCTTTGACTAGTTGGCACATGGAGCTCGTATTTGCAGTTGATGGGTTGGCTATGTAGGTTGCATGAGTTTTTTGATGTGGATACCTTGTAGGTATGGGTGATTGGATGGATTAGCACTTACTATGGGTGCTATTTCCATTTGTGTAGGTTTGGTCAATTGGATGGGATTTTTTGTTCTAACTAATGATCTTGTTTTTTGGAGGATTTCTTCATGGTTGTGTTCAGGTTGAATCTTTGAAGTTGATGTTATTGATGCTTTTGTATAGCTTGTGAGCATAGTGGAGTGGTGGCAGTATTATGTAGCCTTTGTTATGTGTTGGGTTAGATGCTTCTGTACTTTAGACTGGTGCATATTCACCATGGCTCATTCCTTTCCTTTAGAGGATGGTATGGAACTATTGTCTTAGAGGTGGACATCTTGGATGTTGTATGTGTATTGGATGGTACAATAACTTTGTGCATTTATTGGGAGCCAGTAAGTTCTTTGTCAAGTGGGAGAATGTTGAGAACAGGTGTCTCAAACCTATTGGTAAGGCTCTCTGAAATCAGAATATCTACTTAGCCGAGGAAATGTTTTCCTTCATTGTAGTATTGTGGGGTGCAACCAAGAGGGGTGCAGGCTAGTGGTGTTACCTATCATCCTATGATAGTCTTCTCCAGTCTATGTGGTTGTGTGGGGCCATACCGCCACCCCACAGTAGTCCTTGAAATAGTCGACAGGTGTGGGTCATCCTGCCACCCCACAATAGTGTTTGGAATAGATGGTGATATGGTGGTACATGGATCCATGACCCTATGATAGAGGTTGGAGATGGTTGGCAGTAGAGTGAGAGTTACCCTGCCATCCTGTGATAGCCCATGCGATGGCCTGCGATGGTATGGTGTTTGTCCCACCATCCCACAATGGTCTGTTGGTGGTATCTACAGTATGGTAGTAGTTGGAAATTCTTCGTTAGTGGGAATACATGGCATTGAAAGGAGTTGCTACATGGTCTCCTTGATGGTGATAAAAATATGATTTAGGTGGTGATGCATGGCACAAATTCATTAGTTGATTGTACATCGTTGTTGTGAATCAATGTGTTCATTGGCTTAGTGATTTCAACCTGAAGGCGATAGCTAAATTACCTGATAACCATGTAACTACCTATGATATCTTGATGCTCGTTGGTCAATGAGATAGTACTATGAAAATGAAGGTTATGTTGACTTGAAGGTGGAGATATTTATAATGTCATAGTGCATTGTGAGGGGTGTGAGAGATTGGTTTAAGGGGGTTATGTTGTCGGATTATCTCTAGATGGAACAAGATGTAAACCTCCATGTAAAGGCTTAGAGCCTACATTATATTGTAACTATTTATTTGTTGCTAAATAATATAGTGGATCTATGCTTTTGGAGTGGGGATTTTTACTCGAAAGGGTTTTCCCCATGTAAATCTTTGTGTTCATGTCTTTTGTTCTATCTTTCATGTTTTTTTATTCCGTTTATTAAATCTATTCAATGCTTGTTGTTGAAACTGGTTGATCTTAAATTGTATAAACTTTCCTCTAAGGATTAATGGTGGGAAATGAACTTTTTTATTCTTCTTTGTGGCATAGCAGCATGTGCTTTTGAGGCTATCTAAAGAATTGAATGTTATCAAAGGCACATACTAATCTTAGATGCTCATTCTAGGATGAACCATTTTTCCCTTCACTTTTGTAATATCAAAGTTTGGGTCAGAGGTGATGAATATAATGGATACATCAATGGGCCATGTTGATCTTTAGAAATTTATAAAGGCTACCTTCTCAAAAGATGCTATTCCCAGGGCTAAGAGGATTTCTACTTCAAGGTTGGCACGTATAGCTTCATTTCCCATAGCTATGCAATGTCTTGAATTCATATTAGTTGTTTCACATGCATATAACCCGATCCAAAGGAAATACATTGATCCTTGGGGGACTATAATTATTGATCTAACACTAGGAATGATAAGGATACTCTTTAAATTACCTCCCCATCTAAACCTTAAAATTATGAAGAGGCTAAAGAATTGCAGAAGTATGAAGCAAATTTGGATGGCAATAAAAGATATATAAATAAGAGGTGGTTGAAGAAAGAGAAAAACTCAATAACCAAGCTACCCACCAAGCCTAAGAGGTCTGAATTCTCTTCAAAAGTAGGGGAGATCATCACACTATTGTCTAGGGAATTCAGGAAAGAGGATTCACATGCATTTGAGACCTAGATGTTCTCTTTTATTTAGGTTATTCTTGATGGAAAACAATACTTGGACTGGGGACAAATGGTATTTGATGCCATTCATGACCAGATCACCAAGGTGAAGGATACTGAGGTTTTTTATATGAGTTCCTATGTTATCTACTATGTTGCAAGAATGGGAGACTTCTCAGGCCTTAACATAGAAGGGGTCCTTGGGGAAGCAACCAGTGAGAATAAATTTTGGAAGTATTATGATAAGTTGGAGCTCAAGAAGGAAAAAAAGCATTTTAAAAGAGTTAATGATTCCTTTTCGTATGTTGTTACCAATCAATTAACGAGAGATATTGGTTTTAGATTAACTAAGGAATCCATGGTCTTTATTGGAGAGTGGGGGAATTGGCTTATAAAATACCCTAGGACTACTTATATTTGATTGTTTGGTTTCGACAAGGCTCCATTCAAGTTGCCAAGATGCTATAGTGATAAAATGATTTTAATGGAATTATCTCGACAAGCAGTGGAAGTAAATGCAAATTTTGCTAGCAAGAATAAGGCAAGTTGTCACACATTCCCTATGAGTTAGGTTTGTACTCATGTTCAACAATAGTGACAACCAAAATGACAACATATGAGTTTCAAATGTGGAATTTGAAATTTTATGAGGAAAGGAAGAATTTTGACTTGAAGGGGAAGATGAATGGTATGTATGCATCTTTGTTCCTATATCATGAGTGTCACCGTGAAGACTTTTGGGATGATATTCAAGATCAATTTGAGGTAAGAAAAAGAGGATATGAAAGGATGATTGTTCCCCAAATGAGATACTTCAACATCAAGGAGGATATACCTGAAGGGATATCAGATGATGGAATCATCCTTGATCCTCAATATGAGGTAGATGAAATTGAAACAAAAGAGTTGGATCCCATAAATGGATGCAAAAGGAAGACTTTGATATAAACAAGTTTTCACATGTGGTTATTGATTAGAGCTTAAAATGTATTGACATACAAATCAACTAGCCTCAAGGAAGAGCTACAAGAAAGAGAAACGATTCAAAAGTTGAACCATGTTCAACTACCAAACCAAAGAAATACCAAATGACTAGGAAGTAGCCTCCACATGCAAGAGAAGATGAGGTTATAATGGAGAAGGTTACAAAAGACTTACAAAAGGATAAAGTTACCTATCAAGCTACTACTACCGGAGTAATCTTAGGTCTCAGTGTTGAGCCCATTTCCACTATGTATCCTAAAGTAGAAACTATTTAAGAAGGTCCTTCTACTACTCCTTCACAAACTAGGTAAGGTGGAACTAAGGAAGCTCCTTCTACTATGCCTTCAATAGCAGAAACAAAAACTAAGGAAGGGGGAGAGCCTCTTGTTATTACAATCACAAAATCTTCTCTCCCCTCAGATTTTGAGGAGAACCCTCTCTGAGAGGAGGAAAAGGAAGAAGAGGAAGAATAATTTGAGGAGGAGGATGTAAATTTGGAAGAAGGGAGCCTTTGGAAGATAATAGAAATGGAGTATGTTCTAGTAGAGGATGAGCAACAGGAGATAATGGAGAGTTCCAAGAAATAAGTTGTTAACAACATACCTAGAGAAGAAGAAGAAGAAGAGTAGAAGAAGAAGAAGAAGAAGAAGAGTAGAAGAAAAGGGATGAAGAGGAAGATTAGAAAATGGAGATGGAGTTGAAGAAGATTGCAAACATCAAAGCTGAAAATGAGTAGCGAGAAAAAGAGAAAGTCAATAAAGAGAAACTTGAGAAACAAAATGTTTCATCTGCACCTGAGATTAGAACAACTCTTATTCCTCCATAGCCTCCAAATCCAACACCCAAAATTACTAAACAAGTGACACCCCCACCAAGTACTCCAACATGGTTGAGACTGAATCTAGAGAAGAGACAGTAGGTAGAGGCTCAACCAGTAAGCTAGGATGAGATGATTAAAGAGGTGGACAAGGTGAAATGTTAAAAGAAGCCAAAAGTAATACACTCCACCAGACTAACAGATGATAGTGATTTGGTCATAGATATTGTAACCCCAACATTCGATAAGGATGATAGAGAATTACAAGATTTTAATTAAAAATTGAGCACAACTAATTTAGGGAAGCAAACCAGAAATTGGCAGATGACACCAACACTGTGGTGAGTTCAACAAAATAAAGGTTGGTAAAAGATAGATAGGTGAAAGATGATTTGAAGGCACAAATGGGACAAATGAAAAGAATTTTGAAGGAGCTCACAAAATCAACCTTGCAGCAGTCAACATCATCATAAGTTCCTATACTTATGAGTCGTAAGGAGGTTGATGAGTTGAATGAGATGAAAAGGAAAGCTCAAATGTTTGAAGGTTTGATCAATTTTATCTAGAAGGAAATTGAATAACTCCTTGACTAGGGATATAAATATTATAATGAAGCACAAACACTGGGAAAGAAAATAGGAGAGTACATTCAAAAACTATGGGAAGAAGAGGAAAATATGGAGAGTATCTAAAAAAGTTAAAAGCTATCAACAAGATTCCTAGAGAAACACGGATTGAATCATTGATGTTAGGAGATGAGAATCCTAAGTACATTTACAAGTCCATCAACATTATTATCTTTCGATCAGGTATCCTCATTGAGCATAGGATCAATTCACTCAGAGTTCAACATGAGGTATGGGATCATACTTTGATATTTGAAAAAAAATTTAGGTGTATTAACACCAAGAAATTACCAATCTCCTATCCAACTCATGAGTTAGACTCTTTTGAGAAGACAAATGAAGAATGGAATAGACAATTGGAAGGTTTGATAAAGAAAGGAGATAGCCCCGATGAGACCCTATTAGATTAATTGATGACCATCAGATTTGAAACCAAATGGTCTTCTAGAGACACCAACCAGATGCATGAGGCCACTAAAGTGGTTGCGGAGGATTTTGAGTGATCAAAGTTCAAAGTAGAATGGGTGGATGGACATGATGAAGAGGTCTTGGATAATTTTTTTTAATAATTTTGATGATTATCATGGGTTCCCAAGGAAAGAATTTAAGTAAAAGAAGGTAATATTTTTTTTTTGAAACAAAATAAAGTCATCAAAGTTCAACCTATTCCAGGCATCCTATTTGTAGTAGTTAACTATAGGTCATCTTTGGTGAGCCAAGAAAGAAGTGCCACTCTTCATACACCGGCCGTTTTGATAAAGTGGAGACTCCAATTGAACTTGGGCATCCCTATAATTATGGATCTAGGTACCTTATCTTTGTGGATTGAGATTTTGGAAGAAGATTTCAATGTTTTTGTTTTCTATAAGTTAGATAATTCTCCTCATTGTAAAGGTCAACAAAATTGAAGTCAGATTTGCTGCCTTAAGTTAGAGATTTTTAAGAACTTTATGGAGTTAGTTAATTTTTACAAAAAATTCTTAAGTTTAGTGGATACATGAATGGAAATAGTTTTCCATGCACTAGTGAGTTTTTCTAGACATAAATGCAACTTATTTTATGGAAATTAATAGAAGAATATGGACTTAAAACTATCAATTAATACTGGAGGAGTGATTAAGTAATCCTTGACTTGTTGGAATGCCTTATTACATCTACCATCCCATTTTAATGTTATGTTTTTGTGTAACAAACAGGTAAATGGATGACACTTATCTACCAACTATGCAATGAACCTCCTGATGTACTATAGTTTACGTTGTGCAATTCTTAGTTGCTTCAATCTTTTTGGAGGAAGCATTTCTAATATAGATTCTACCTTGATGGGATCTACTTCGATGCATCTTCTTGATACTATGTAACCCAATAGTTTTCCAAAGTTCATACCAAATAGACACTTCTTTGGGTTGAGATGCAAGTTGTATTGTTCTAACCAATCAAATATATTTGCTAGGTTGTCTAGATGATCTTCTCTTTTGATGGATTTTTTGAGTGTGTCATCAACTTAATCCTACATAATGGTATGCAACATATCATGAAAAATGGTTGTCATTTCTCATTGATAGGTTTCCCCTACATTCTTTAGACCGAATGGAATGACGTTCCAACAAAATGTTCCTCATGCACAAGTGAAAGCTATTTTATGTTTTCGTCAGGGCATATTTTGATCTGATTGTATTTGAAGTCATCCATCAATGATAGCATCTAATAACACATCATAAAGATGAATCAAAACATGGTATATCATAAATCATAAAAAATGGATAATTTCATCATCAAATATCATGTGTGATACAACATCAAAGGAGATCAAAATAAATACATATATATGAGGCCTCAATTGGGCTAATGAATATATATACAAAAATATGTCTATGTAAGTCTCCAATACAATAAATATAAAAGATAATAAATAAATTCATCCATGTTGGACGTCCCACGATGGAGATCTAAGTTGATGTTGGCTATGATGCCAAGAGGGTTGTGGAACAACTAGAGGCTACTTAGGCTGCCTGATAGACTAACCACCAGACTTTGCACCTAGTTGGGTATTTGTCTCTCTGAATCGTGGATGTCTCTTAGCTTTGGGAGTAAATGCCTTATAGAGCATCTGATAATATGTACATATTTGTAATAATTGATCCCTCTCGGCCTAGTACTGAGAAAGAGGCTACAAATATTTCAATTATAATTATGTGTTGCCTCTCGATAGTCAACTCCTATCTCAATGAGTCTCTCTCCTGACAAAGAGTATCTTTCTCTACTCTAAATGTGTCCCTCTCTCCAATAATGATCAAAACCTATGCCTCAGTGGCCTATCACTATGTAATCTTAGCATTCCACTTTGGTCTAATTGCATCCCTCTTTTTTGTCATCTGAGCTAGCTAAGCTACCATATCCCCTATGGGGAGGACCCAAAGGAGCCTATGGTCCCCACTACTACTAATACCCGTCATGTTGGTAATCATGTTGATCCTATACATGTTGTAGCTACTCATGAGAAATCCTAAGGAACTGCCAATCATGTTGGTGCCCAACATGGCCTCCTCTGTGAACTCCCATAACTAGACCTCCAAGAGGCATAGTTAATCTCAAAGGCCTACGGAAGGCTCTCCAACCATCAAAATCATGTGTCATCCTAGGAACTATAGGACCAATTTCCCAACCCCATGGAAAAGCTCCTAATTCTCTAAATGTTGCCATTATCATGCCAAAATCCGCACGAGCCCCCCAAGCAGACTCCTCCCATGTAGTGTGTCCAAAAATGGCAATATAATCATAATCAAGACAAGTTTAGCACTTGTCGAACTATCTTAGTACTTTTTTTGGTAAATATATCTCAAGAAAGATATCTAAGTGACCAATTAAGAAATGGGTCTACTTGTAGTAGACCAGCTAATCCTAGTCATCTATTCATGCCTCGTAATCCCTATACGGCTACCATATAAATTTTGTCACATCATAAATAATTTCCCTCTAGTAAGATAGTCTACTTGTCTGAGTATAATGAATATATTCATGATACTTATAATCATAGGGATCATGCGCATCTCTATCTTGCATACACTCTAGTTGAGTAATCGTTATCCTCTCCTAGGCCCAAAAATGCAATAAACTAGCTTAGATAGATATGCTACTACAAACTCTATAAATGACCTTGTGCATATCTCTATAAAGGTGGGCTAACACACATTGACCCCAATCATACATTGTGGCCTCCTCCATCATCTTCTCGATAATGACACCCCAACCAATAGGGAACCTCTTAGCCCTCCTATCGGGTATCAGAGGTCTAGTGATAATACCTGCCAAAATGGGAACCATAGGATCAACACCATCAACAAGAGACCCTGAGTTGATCTCTAAATCAATGACCTAAAACTGCTCCACACCAAGTAATATCTACATCATGAAGGTAACCCTACAAATTTCATACTCAATCAGCTAAGCGTGAATGGGGATCCTGAGAATCCTCCAAACGTCCTCCAAGGTCATAATGAATGTGAGTGAGAAACTGAATGAAATTCAAGAAATTCCACATAAAAATATTTGAGAAGGACCTGCTCAAAGCTTTTTTGAGTATTCCATATTTTTCCTACAGAAGACACTAGGGCATACATCCATAGTAAAATGGAAGAGTATCACCACACAAGATTCACAAACCTATGGATAGATCAATTGATTGGAGATGATTACAAAATCAAACTCGAGAAATGAAAACCTAGTGAAGAAGAAACTAGATTTCTAGCAATGGTTTTCATGCTTCATCTATGATGATGAAACTAAGTATGTGAGAATGGATTTAATTAAAGTGCATGAAAAATTCATATGGACTAACATTCCTGGTTTGATGTCTAAGGAAGATTACTGGACTATGTGTCACTAAACCTATACCAATGTTGAAATATGTGAAGAATAAGGATGTAATGGAATTAACAGCAGCTACATTTGATCAAAGGGCTCTCACTACGAACACTATCTAGAATCCTATAATAAGGTATGTACCTATGGTCATAGGATATAAGATATACTATAGTTACACCAACAGATAGAATTTTGTGTCAGCTATAACAATTCATGAGCCTATGAAATTGTGGAAAAGGGAAAGGACTATGATTTGTGTTAGTTAATTTGGAAAAAAATATTTGACAACTTGAAGCAAACTAAATAAAAGAAATACCCCTTCAATTTTGGTTCTTTAGTAGTTTTTTTGATTTTTTACTTTCTGAGGGAGCTTCTAGGAAGAAGCAATGTAATATGGGATTAAATAAAACATGTATCCCATCAAATCTTGGAATATCTACATAGTATTAGTGATATGAAAGATCAAGATGAAGCACTTACCTCATTATTTGCATTATTTCAAAAGAGAATTCATGAAAGGGAGAGGATCCCTAAGTCTGTGGTGGAAAAATATGAGAAGGATATCACATTTTTGGTCACAACAAATTAATGCATTATTGAGGCTATAGAACCCAAAATTTCCTAGATTCTACCACTTGGATATGAGACCAATGAAAATGAAGTAAATGGTTATGTTGACATATTTCTAAAAATTCCTAAGGACTCTACACAACAAAGACATGGAACATATGAGGAAAAATCCATGGATGTGCATATGGAGCTAAAAAACCTGAAATAAAGAAGAAAGTAAAAAAAATGGTGGATGACTATTTCAAAGACAAGGGACTCACAGAAGAACAAATACAATATACTAGAGCAAGAGAAAAGGGATAATCAAGCACAACAAGTGGGTCCACTAGACCTAGAAGGTCTAGAAGAACTGCTTCCACCATTCCCCCTAGTATTCAACAACCCTTGGGATCAGTTTCTACCACTAATAGAACAAAGAGAATGAAATTAGTGCTCTGATAACAAAGGAACCTCAAGTGAAGGAGGCCACAAGGCCTGATAAGAGAAAGAAAAATGATCCAGTAGCCCCTACTGCCACTACATGAAAAAGAAGAAAAGAGAAAGTTGTAAGATAGAAGAACATGAGTGTACTATTTGAAGAAGAAGAGGAGGATGAAGGTCCTCCATTGATTCTTAGAAGAATTGGTACAAATAAATAAAGAATATATATTTTTCAAACCTCTAATGAAGAATATTTTGAGAAAGAACATAAATCCTTTAGGATACATATGCACAAGAAGATGAAGGAAAAGAAGAAAAATAAATTAGACATAGTTGAATTGGAGAAGAAAAAGAAAACTCTGGAGAGACTGCATAGTCTAATGAAGTTGGACTCATTTTTCAAAGGTATTTTAAATCATGATATGTTGGGAGAAACAAAATCCTTGTACAAAAATGCAAATGATGTGGACAAAGCCATCATAATAAAGGAAATCATCAAATACATTGTGATTATTGAAGTAGACATGGAGAAAATTAAGAAGAAGGTTCCAAATGATGTGTGGAACATCTTAATGGAGAGGAGAAAAGAGGCCACAAGAAAGGAAGAAAATCTTAGATCAAATGCTATGGAGAAAATTGGATTCTCCTTATCTAATGCTGACAAGGCCACATTGGCCCATCTTTAGCAAATAATTCAGAACAAAACAAAGGATCACACTTCTGATGGGAAGAGAACATGATAAATTTGAGAAAATGAAAAAGAAAATAAAGGAGAAGATTACTGATATAGAACATAAGTGTGGCATGATTCCCATTGCCTCTACCAACAAGGAACATACCAAAGTTTAAGAACATACCAAAGTTTAAGAATGTTTGAAGGAAGTACAAGCCTATGAGGAAGAGAAAAAACATTGTTTTTGTATTGCATGAAGTGGTCGAATGCCACACAAGGAATAAAAGATGAAATGGACTCAATTGAGTCCCAGATAACTAATGCATGAAGTGTCTATGATTTGGCACTAGACAGAGATGATCAAACCTAGACTGCTATAGTGAACTTGCATGATAGATTCTTCACTTTGCAAAGCTAAAAGGAAGAGATTATCAAGCATCTTGGGAAGCTAAGGGACTTGGTAAAAATAAAACACATACCTATCTCAAGCACCCTTGCCAGTACTCACAAAATTTTGAAGCTAAATCTTCCCCACGGTATTATGGAAGAAGGAGAAAACACTTTGATGGAGCTTGAATCTCTATATAGGATGCTTGTAGTAGCAAAGAAGAGCTGGGAAGAAGGAAAATCTGCTTGGAAACTTGTTCTTCAAAAGATTCAAGGGTCAACATCTTCAGGTTAACCATTTTTATCTCTATACATTTTTTTTAGTTTTTCATGTTTTCAAATTCTTTTGTACATATATTAGGAGTTTTTGGTTAACTCCCTAAGGGGGGGCTAGTACATTCAGTTTAGTTTGTATATATGTTTTAAGGGGAGCACCCTTTTCCCTCAATGTCAAAGGAGGAGATATGTTTGGAGAGATAGTTGGGGAGAGATGTTTGAGGAAAGAATTTTTATTTTGGAAAATGTTGTCATCAATGATAAAGGGGGAGATTGTTGAAAGAATGAAGAAGGTTTTCATTAATGAGTTTTTATCGATGCCAACACTACATGATGGATGTCAAAATAATATGAAGGATTATTATACAAGAGTTATTTTGCAAGATGGTTTGATCCACACACCAAAATAGTTAAGTACTTTTGCTAAGTTTCTACATCAGTAGATTCAACAAATAGGGCCCTCAAATAATTTGGTCTTCATTTGTTCACCCATATAGATTTTATTTTGTGATTCTAATATGTGGTTCATGGACATCAGTAGCATCTTAATTTTGAATTTCACTTGATTTGTTTAAGTGGTTTGAAAGTTGCAAGTAATAGAAGATTGACATACTTTTAGGTCCTATGTCTAGCCAACCTAATGTATGTAAATAGTTGTGGAGATTAAATTTTATATTTGAATGGAAGAGGGAGCTATTATAGGTCCATGCTGACCTATATTCCATGTGTTTGGGTGTGAAGGAATTTTGATTTGATTTGGGTGCCGACAAGGAACATTTTGTATGATTTGAGGCTACATCTAATTAGGTTGACTTAATTAATGTTTGCGGTGAAGTTTGGTATATATACAAGGTTGTTTTGAGTTTGTGATAATTGAATATGAATAATTTTATTATTGAATATAATGTGTACATGATCTGAATGCAAGAAGTGATGCGAAGTTTTACTGAATTAGGTGAACAAGTGAGTGTTGAGAAGAGGTGTGTGAATGTAGAGTAGAGAAAAGACTTGTAATCTGAGTTGAATAAAGTGTAAATTAAGTTAGTGTTTTGAGCTTCAAATGAACTGAATCTAGCATATGTTAGATTCACTTTGTATCAGTTCAAATCTTGGCTATGAAGCCACTTCTTTCTATCTTTATTTTCCCTTTCAACAGTGAGTTCACTTGGATAGTGAGTCCACCTAGCAGTGAGCCTTTCTATAATATCTTATAACCAATTATAACATATTGTGAGCTAATCCTCACTGTGGTTTTCCCATTTTAAGTTTTCCATGTAAAAATCTTGGTGCTCATGTGTTGTGTGTGCTATGGGTTGTTCATTCTTTCATTCCTTATAACTACAAAGTATGCTTTGGTAATTGCATTGTTTATAAGAATACCGATTCAATCCCCCTCTTAGTATTCTAAGTGTTCAACACAAACCCCGAAGAGGTTTGCAAAAATAAAAATGAACAATGAACCCCTTACAATTAGCCTCTCACAAGTATATATAGGATCTGTAGACACTAAAAATTGGTCTAGGCTTGTGGCTTCATTTTCTTCATAATTTGTACCTTCATTGTCAAAATTAAATAATTTTAGTTATTTAATTATATGTCTAAAGTCATCTATCTTCTATTAATTAAATAAATTTAATTATTTAATTAATTCATTTTACCTTTTTTCAATCTTGATTAATTAAATAAATATTATTTATTTAATTACATCTCTAATTATATATATCTTCTTTCTAAAAATTAAATAAATTGTTATTTAATTTACTTTCATCACATTTTTTACTATAATTAAATAATCATCTAAAATTATTTAATTATTCTTTAACATTTTCTCCACTTAATTAAATAAATCTTTATTTATTTAATTTAATCTCCAAATTTTGAATGTTGAATTAAATAATCATTCAATTCATAAAAAGAATTATTCCTGACATATTCTTCTATAATTAGATAATCCATTAGTTATCTAATTATTCATTTACCACTTAAGTCAAGATTTAATTAAATCAGTCATTTATCTCCTGATTTAATATCTGATTGTTTCTAACAAACATACTTTCCAGTTTAATCAGTCAGTTTTATTCTTCTGCGTGCAAAATTTTATTAATTAAATAACTTTATTTATTTAATTAATTCATTCATGCATTCGAACAGACCGTCTCCTCTATGCTAACCTTTATCTTTTACATGCAATCATTATTCTTTTGAGTTTTAAATAGTATCAACTAAAGATTAAATTATTATTTTATTTAATCTCCACCTTCTAACTTGCGTTATTACTAACACTAATGCATGTCACATGGCATGTCTTTAATCTCAATTGTCAATTTGTCTTTGAATCTTTTCAAATCATTCAAAAATCAATTTTTTTATAAATTGGCTTGACCTTCATCATTATTACTCCTCTCAAAATCTTATGTGTTTGGAAGAAGCTTTAAGAATCTTCGATATTTTGCTAATCATTATCAATAGGCCATAGTTGCATACTTTTGAGAAATCTAAGGGCAATTATTATACAATAGCAAAATGAAGGAGTGCAATAAAGGTGATTCATGGAATGGATGAGACTTTTGGTGAGAATGTTCTTATTTTATTGCTCTAATTTTCATTGCTCTTTGTTGTTAGCATAGGTTATATTTAAGTTTATTTGCATTAGTATTTCTTAATCTTACATTTTTGTTTTTCCTAGCATTACATTGGTGAACCTAATGTGAAGGCACTGTCTTCGAAAAAAAAATCTGTAGAAATTTTGAGTTTTGCAGGTACAGGTAAGACAAGATGCATTTGTTGCATGAAATGATGAAATTGATACTATGAGCTGCATACAACCTTTCATGATGAATTTGATATTTTGCAACGCATTTGTGCCTCCCTGCAACATTTTTGACTAGTAAAATTAAATTTTATGCTGTCTAAAAGTTCTAAGTTTGAATCTTTAAATTGTAATTTTATTACGCCTAATTTGGAGTTTGCAGTATGTGTTCTTGAGGAATTAACATAGTGTTTGTAGGATGCTTCATAGAAGACAAGTATTCAAACCCTTTGTGCAGGATGATTGATAAAGATATTGATCAAATTACTAATGAGTTGTTTTGCAAAATGCTTGTCGAAGATAATTTTGAAACAAATTATTTGAGTAGATTAGAAAATTGTCATTTAGGCTTAAAATTAATCATTGTCTACTATGCTTGATTTGTATAAATTAGAAAACTCAGTTCAATAAAAAAAGTATCCTCTCCCCTTGTGAATTCGTGCGATCTTGGGTGTAAGAGAAACTATTATTGACTCTAGATCTGGGCTTGCTTTGGTGGGAAAAGGTAGTCACCCCAAAGTGACTCAAACTGACAATGAAGTTTTTTAGACAAGCTACTCTCGACCGGTATATAAATGTGAACACTACTAGAAAACTTAGTGTTATAGGTGCAAATGTGTTATATAGACAAGTTTATCTTGCCTCATGTATAGCCACCTAAACGGGTGCCTGTATTAAGAGCCAATTGCTTTTAGTAACCAAAAACCTTCTATTTATTGGTGCAAGAGGTCGAACCTCTGAAGTTGTCTCACGTTCATGCAGTTCTTAGTAGAGATGAAAAATTTTCCATGGGAGTTTCATGGGAATTGAAGCTTGGCTGAACCAAGAAGTCTGTGTCTTGGAGGGGATTCGGTGTGGTCAAGCTTCTAATCATCTACTCTGAATAAGCATAACTGGGGAAACCCAAGTGAGAATTCAACAAGTATTGTCATTGCCAACCTTAGGATCGTACATGTTTTCTAGAATTATACATATTCATGTTCATCAAACCTGAAATACAATTTTTTCTGAGTATTTTTATTTGCCAAAATTTGATCACAAATAGAGTCATTCAAACCTACAATTTACCAAAAAACCACAATTATTAACCAGAAACTCGCAATTGTCAAACTGAGTCACATTTGTTCACCAAAAAATTGCATATGTCAAAACTCAATCCAATTTGTCATTTACCAGAAAAACTGAGTCACATATGTTTATTAGTCAACTACATCTATCACAGTGAGTTTCATCTATCAATTTGAAAACCACATCTGATACCCTGAGTCACATATGCTAAGTTTTTTAATAGTTGTGAGACCGAAAACCTCATTTGAAATCCTCTATGACACATCCAATCTGTTGAGTCAAATTTGTAGTCTGGAATGACGCATTTTCCTGTCACAAACTGAAGACATAGTTTACCAATAGCCCACATATGACACTAAGAACTACATTTGTTAAATTTTGCAACACATCTGTAAACCTAAATCACATTTTCTTGATAACCAAAAAACCAAAATTCACTTTCATAGTTTGAAACCAAACAGTCATACCAGTCTTTGATTTCTCTTTTCACAGTAATCCTTGGACAGAAACCAGAAAGTTTTCTCATAATTTATACAATTGCATTCTTTAGGTATCATTTAGCTATAGTGATAGGCATCATAGTTACAAAATTTAGTTACATCTTAGGAGTCTTTATTACTTTCAGATAGATCAAACTTTTAGGAAAATCACTTTGCAGATCTTAGAATAGGCCACTTTCCACACTGGACAAACCCTTGCTTCAACAAACATTGGTATTGAACCTAATCACTTGTCAACATATATTTTTTCCTAAACGTGAGTCCTTCCAGCTCATCAATCTAGTTTGGGAGCTCACCTTATCTTTTATTCCTAGTCGTACAAAGGTTCCTTGACAAAACTAAATTGTAGCCTTGGTTAAACTTTAGGTGGTAGGTAACCTCTTTTTAACAATATTCCAAAATTGATTACCTTAGAAGCTTGCTTAGAATTTTGTATTTTTAGACACAGTCATCCTAGAATAACATCATTTTAGTCATTCCTTATTTGCCAGAAAATACCAAAAAAATAGTTGCATTCATTCCTTATATCTAGACAATCCAAAAAACATAGACTAGATCATATCATTCTTAGACATAGTTTTGCATCCCCCATTTTCAGCAAAACTTTTCATGGTCAAAACAAGGTCTAAAAAGAAACAAAGAGAAATGGTTGATTCTCAAGACTACATCAATCCCTTCTCAAACATACCATCAGGGACATCAAGACCTCACAAAACCTTCTTGGAAAATTTATCACTGGAGACACACAAGGACAGATTTTAATAGAAGACATAGATGTTGTTGTCCAAGATCCTGAATTTACATCTTTTGTAGATGAATGTTTGGCACAAGATCCCCAAATATATCTAGAAATTTTTTTAGTAGAAGGTTCCATGCTACCTCCTAGATTTGACATCCACTCAAGGGACAAAAAAAATGACATCTAGTGTCTATATTCCTCAAATAGTTGCAACTATACCATCTAGAATACCTACCCAAGCTGCCACAACAATACACACAACACCATTTGGTACATCAAGTATGAAACAAGGCCTTAGTTTTTCTGAAAGTGCATCCTCTTCAAATCCCTTTGGCACTAATACCAGAAGTAAAAGTCCTAAAATAAGCATAAACATGACATAGGCTATACCACAGATCAATACCACTGGTTCCATTCCACAAATAGGGGTTATACAATTAGGACACATACCTACACCGAATTAGAATCTGTCATAAAATATTGTTTTTCAACACATGCACATAGATCCCAACAACACAACCAATATGTCTTTGACACAGGTAGATGTTCTGCAAACACAAATGCAAGCCCTTCAACAAAAAATGGACGATATGCCAATGTTAGGAAAACACACCTTTTCAGCACAATATTTATGTCCATGTCCCTTCGAAAAAGATTTATACATGACACCCTTCCCACATGGATATATTATACCAAATTTTCCTAAGTATAATGGGAAGAAAAATCCTCTAGAACATATAAGGGAGTTTTCCACAACATGCATGGACATCGCATACAATCCCACGTACCTTATGAGACTTTTTATGTGAACCCTCATTGGGATAGCATTGGAATGGTTTTCTAAACTTCCATATGGAATAAAGTCATGCGGTGAATTAGCTGAATTTTTTTGAACAATTTTTCCTTAACATTGATAGTGAAATCATGATAGCTTCCTTATGTCACACCACACAAGAAGAAGGAGAAAACTTCATCACCTTCTTCCAAAGATGGAGGAGTCTAGCTAGTCGATGCCCTATTGAAATACCAAAGAAACAAAAGGTCACAATACTCCTCGAAAATCTTTATCCAAAATTGAGAAGTGACTTAAGAGTACACTATTGTACTTCTTCTATGGATCTAGTACAAAAAGGAATTATACTCGAGAAGTCCCTCATTGATGAAGGGGAAATCAAGACACCAAATAGAAATCCTAATGTTCAAAATGCCCCTAGTGATAGGAACAAATTTTGGTCTTGAAACGAGAATGTGACTAACGATGGAGTTGTCAATGCTAAAGCCTTACGCATAGGGCCAATCATTACATTTAGAGGACACAATCCCTCTACTAATGCACTAAATAATTCCAATCAAATTACCAATCTAATGCAAAACACGCAACAACAATGACCCCAAAGAAGGTTTCCAAAATGCGATTTCACTCCCTTAAGTGAACCGATCGAGTCAATCTTCATAGAACTAATAAAACACAAACTCATATAGCCTCAAGATCCAAAATAGTATGATCCTAGAAAATTTAAACCCTCTTTGTGGGATACAACACTTTTTGCAATTTCCACCAAACTAAGAGGCACACTCTATCAAGTTGTCGACAAATGAAGAACATCATACAAGATTTCATTGAGAATGGAACCATTGAAGTAAATGGACAAAAACATACCACAAACATTGATCACAAGGTCTTTACTGATCCATTACATGAACATGGAAAGGGAAAAGAATTTGGTTCGGGTAATAAGACCAATAATTCAACCAACTATACTCATGATAAGTATGACTATCCCCATGACACAATCATAAATCATATCTGAGCTGTTGATGAAAATGTCAACACTACTACCATAAAGAAACCCCCCAAATGTGTTGTCAACACTCATCGAACTAAGATAATTGTCCAAGGTCCTCCAATATAGCAATAACCATAGTCCTCCAAGCCTTAGTACAATATACTTGAATAGTTTGGGAAGACCCCAACACAAATATCTATCTTGGAACTATTGACCATATCACCCGACCATCGAGCTATCTTAGACAAAGCCTTGCAAAACACTATGATCCCCACTAACCTAGATTTAAATTGTTTCCAAGATATGGTAGGCTACCTAGCCAACTCTCATCATTCTACCTTCTCTGAACAAGATTATTCAACCAAGAAGACACACCATAATGACCCATTACACCTCAAATTTTTTGTTCACAAAACAAAAGTTAGATGATTTTTCGTAGACAAAAGAGTAGGGTTGAATCTTTGCACTTTAAAATTGGTTAAGGCATTAGCTTTCTCAGAAGCATGTGTAGACACTACTAAGAGCATCATGATTAAGGAATATGATGATGAATAAAGATCATCCAAACGTGTTGTAATATTCCCTATCAGAATTGGTACTATCATTATGGATACTAGTTTCCAAGTCTTGAATCTCATCCTTCCATACAACCTCCTATTGGGTAGATAATGGATACATGCTACAAAAATTTGTCCCTTCCACATACCATCAATGTCTTAAGTTCTCATATAATAGCACCGAGATCACAATAGATGGTTATCCTGATCCATTTCAGTATTGCACTATAGCCTACACGAAATACCCCAATGATAGGTGCCTATAAATCTAGAGGCCTCATCATCCAACTCATCCCAATATGTCGATCCATCCACTCTTTCCAAATCATCCACTTCCCAAACACCATCTTCCACTCCTAAGGTTGAGATCTAAGACAAGGGTTATGGAGAATATCACATGAAATCATCTTACTATGTCAGCTAGTTGATTCCTCCTAAGTCATATGGTCTACCAACAGCATATAGGAGGCAATCCATTGTCACACTGCATGTCCCTCCTACAATGAATTTTTCCAAATGGGGAGAATTGAGTAGAAAAGCTATAGAACAAGAAGATGTCACTTCTTGGTTATACACTAAAGATAATGAAGAATGTACTTCGTCTGCCAAAATACCTATAGATCAATATGGAAAAGGTTTCATAATAATGCAAAATAATGGATATGATGAACATAGTGGACTAGGGATACATCAGAATGGGAGGACTGAACCTATCATTGTCTCTCAATGACCAAAAGGCCTAGGGCTAGGGTTTCAACCGATTAATATTGGTGTTCCTAGTACCTTAGCACCATCACAAGAGGAATTAGGTGCTTTTAAAGATATCGAGACATCCAATGAACCCCCTAACCGGTTCCATTGTGATTCCCCCGACTCAAACAAATATGAATGGGATTCCATATCCTCAACCACCTTCATGGATTTAGATAAACTATTTGGTGAACTTGACCAAGTACTTAATCCCTTGCCAAATCCACCTAATTCTCATCCTCAAACATCCTTGACAAAAGAAAAATGGTTAAAATGTTACTATTGAGAAACGCTTGATCCTGCCTCTTAGGAACATGATGAACTCACTTATAATAACCAAACCTCTACAATGAGTCCACCCCTTAACCTGCTCGTGCCCAAGAAAAAGAATAAGGAAGAGTTGGTAAGAAACTTTTGCGACCATGTCAATAGGTTTATCCTCACCCTATTAGTCTCTACCTTTGATACCTTTGATGATGACATGCCCCTGGTATATTCCCAACTTATCAATTGGGATCAACAAGACACACCCATTTTAGATACCTTTGAGAAGCATGAAGCAATAGTTGAGTTCCTGGGACTATGCGAAGGCATACCTAGTGGCGACCATAGGGCTAGATTTACCATAGAGTTGGATAACATGGCATATTTTGGGGAGTCTTATCACACGTCCAGTCGGAAAAGTGAAAAAAAAAAAAAAATGAAAAAAATGAAAGTGACAAGTCCCTAGGTGAAAACCAAAAGGCACCTTTGGACGGTGAAAAAGTAAAACGAAAGGACACATCCAAGGGCAAAAACCTCTCTGAGGCACCCAAGGATGGAGGCTTGAAAATTATCCCTGTTGCTAAGGAAAATTCACCAATGTTAGTTGAGGAATCTATGGAGATCAACATAGGCACTAAAGATAACCCCCGAGTACTCTATTTTGCATCTTTTTTGATAGAGACAGAGCAACCTGAATTTCAAGACTTCTTCACAAAAAGATAGATAAACTTTGCATGGTCATATGCCAACATGCTTGGACTAGATCCTGACTTAGTATTACATCATTTTCCATTACAACAAGGTGTTAAGCCCGTAAAAGCATAAATTAAGGAAAATGCACCCACAGATTGCCTTATTAGTCAAAGCTAAACTAGAGAAACTATTGGATGTCGGCTTTATCAAATCAATTGACTATGTAGAATGGATTTCAAATCTCATACCAGACACTAAACCAATAGGGGGCATCTGCATCTATACATACTTCAAATATATAAACAAAGCATTCCCTAAGGATGATTTTTCCTTGCCAAATATTGATATGATTGTGGACTTAACAACAGGATATGAAATGTTATCCCTCATGGATGGTTTCTCAGGATATAATCAAATCAGAATTACAACCGAAGACCAACATAAGATAGAATTTACTTGTCCATGGGGAACCTATTGCTGGAATGTTATGCATTTTAGAATTAAAAATGTTGGAGCCACATACCAACGTTCCATGACAACTATTTTCCATGATCTCATACACAATGTCATGGAGGACTATGTAGATGAACTGATAGCTAAATCATTAACAAGGGTTGATCACTTAAAGGTCCTCGATAAGATTTTTCAAATACTAGAAGAATACAAAGTGAGGCTCAATCCTAAGAAGTGTGTATTCAGGGTAACATCAGACAAACTCTTAGGATACATTGTTTCTAGACGAGGCATCAAAGTGGACCCAGTGAAGGTAAAACTATAATAGACATGCCTCCCCCAGCCAATATAAGTCAACTAAGGACAATACAAGTCATACTACATTCTATCATACGATTCATAGTGTAGTTAGCAAATAAGATACACCTGTTCCAATATCTACTTAAAAAAGGAGTATCATTCGTATGGATGGATAAGTGTCAAGAAGCCTTTCAATAGATCAAAGATTACCTAATGGCACCACTGGTGCTTATGCCATCTGTCGATGGATGACCTTTGATACTCTACATTTTAGCAACCACGTCAGTGCTAGGAGCCCTACTTGCACAAAATGACAACGAGGGTCATGAAAGAGAAATCTATTATATCAGCCACACTTTTGGTGGGATATGAGCTAATATATAGTCACATAGAATGTGCTTGTCTTGTAGTAGTTTTTGCTACTCAAAAACTTAGTAAATACAAGTCAAACCATCAGACAATGTTGGTCGCTAAGATCGATTGCTTGAAGTGTCTTCTTATTAAAGAAGCATTAACAGGACGATTGGCCAAATGGGTAATGGTACTCAGTGAATATGACATCCAATATGTAGAAAGAAAAGTTGTAAAAGTTCAAGTTATTGTTGGCTAGCTGGAAGACACGCCAATTAAAGTAGATCATCCTTTAGTTATAGATTTTCCTGATGATTTCATCTTCACCATTGACACAAGAACAACACAGAATTTATACTTTGATGGGTCCCACACTAATCATGGCTCAGGGGCTAGCATACTATTCATCACACCACAAGGTGACACTAGCCCAAAGTCATTCAAAATCGCTATTCCATGCACCAATAATATAGCAGAATATGAAGCTCTTGTAACTGGATTATGAATGGTAGTCAAATGAAATATTAAGAACTTACAAGTGTATGGAGATTCTCAGCTAGTAGTCTACCAAGTTAATGATGAATATGAAACTAAAGATGAAAAGCTCACCCCATACAAGCGGATGGTAGATAGTTTCAAATATTAATTTTATAGAATCAACTTCCATTAAATACCTCACATTCAAAACACAGCAACAGATACAATGGAAACCGTTGGTTCACTATTAGACATTCCTAGCAACATGCCTAAATTTGAGTTTTTGGTAGAACAAATTTTGGTCCCTGCCTTTGACATTCCAGATTCTAAAATGGTGTGTGAACTTGTTGGTCCCTATTCCCCATGGTACAAGAACATATATGACTACCTCCATGCCCAAATCCTACCACTAGACCTCCCGAACAACTAACTTAGGACCTTTATCCGAAAGTCTTCCAAGTATACAATCATCAAAGATACCCTTTATAGACGTGCCCTAAACAACACCTTGTTGAGTAGTATTGATACTGAAGAAGCATAAGAAACCTTACATGGGGTACACAAGGGCATATGTGGATCCCATTCTAGCGATCCCACCTTAGCTAAAAATATTATGAGACTATGCTATTATTGGCCTACCATGGAAAAGGACTCATATGTCTTTTTCAAGAAATATTGACAGTGCCAGATTCACAAAGACTTGATACACACGCCAGCATAGGAGCTCTATCCAATAACTTCACCATGGTCCTTCACCCAATGGGGAATTAATCTCATCGGTAATATACATCCTACATCCTCCAATGGCCATAAGTTCATCATTACTGTGACCAAGTACTTTACCAAGTGGATTGAAGCCATTCCTATGACCTACATTACCGACACACAAATTTCTAAGCTTATTCTTAACTATATAATTTATCAATATGGAGTTCGTCAATCCATTATCATAGATAATGGCTACCCATCCAAAAACCAAGAAGTTTGCCATCTCTACGAAGAATTCCATATCCAACATCACTTCTCCACACCATATTACCCACAAGGTAATGACCAAGCTAAGTCATCTAATAAAACCATCATCAGAATCCTCAAAAAGATTTTCAATGATGTTGGTTGTGACTAGCATTTATAACTTAATCCCTTAATCTTTCCCTATGGGCTTACCACACAAGCATCTATACTCCCACCAGCGACACTCCATACTCCTTGGTATTTGGTTCTTAAGACATCTTGCCTATAGAGGTCAAAATTCCTTCCCTAGGGTTATCTTTGAAAGGGCATATCAATGATGAAGAGTACCATGTTTCAAGACTGCATGAACTAGAGTTCCTGGATGAATGAAGATAGAAGGCACTAGATCACCTCCAAGCATATCAAACCCATCTTCATCGTAGCTATAATAGGAAAGTCTTGAGTTGACATTTTGACATTGGTGACCTGGTCTTAATGGAGAATCCAAAGAATCAAGTAGAAAGAGAAAAACTAGGAAATTTTGAACCCAACTGGTTAGGGCCTTACATTGTTACAGAGGTCTTTGGATTAGGAGCATACCAAATTTCTACACCCGAAGGAGAACCATTGTCGAAACCAATCAACAACCTTCATCTAAAGAGGTTTTATACATAGCTTCTAAGAACCTTGTCTTGATCATGAAAAATACAAACAAAAAAAATTGTTACCTTGATGAAAACCTAGCAAACAGGTGTCTTTGTAACACCAAAAAAATTGAAAAATAAAGAAAATAGTAAAGAGAAATAATTCGTCCAATAGTGAAAACCACTTTGGTGGTGCTTTGGATAAGTACCATGGTGAAAACCTAGAAAAAAGGTGGCATGTGTAGTCGAATTTGCTCCTTTGTCTACCATTATTCCAATTTGATGGTTGTTCCATATCCTTATTATCACCCATAATAATTGATTATTTTTTCCATAACTTGGAATGATTGACATCAAGTACACTCCATATCCCCATCCCATCTTATTGGTCTTATACTCGGCTAGGGTAAAATACTCGACCTGCATCATTTGGACCTTGCACTTGTGTTCCGACATCATAAAATGTCCTAAAAAAATCTAAAAACATCATAAAAAATCCTAAAAATCCAAAAACATCATAAAATGTCCTGAAAAAATCCAAAAAATCATAAAATCTTGAAAAGACAAAAACATCAAAGCATGTAAAAAAAAAACTCAAAACAGAGTCAAAGTCAGTTGTGTCAATCAATCATGGACATTGTCAAACTACGTTGCCTCTACGACTGGACATAGGCAAGGCCATCACTTGATGCGCCCCTGAGGCATTAGGTCATTCTTTCTAGGTTTGTCACAGATCACACATAAAATCATGACTCCTTTGTACATCAAATTCATTGGTCATGTCGAACTACGAGGTCTCTATGTCTATAACATAGGAAAGGCCATCAATCAATGAGCCCCTGAGGCCACACTAGGTCAGTCCTTTAGGGTTTATCAAATTCACCATCACACATGTCAGTCCTTTCAGTCAGTCTTTGTTGAACTATGAGGACTCTGTGTGTATAACGTAGGCAAGGCCATCAATCGACAAGCCCCTGAGACCGCACTAGGTCAATCCTTTAGGGTACATCCTAAGTCATACACTGTCATCACACACATACAATGGTCAAAATATTAAGAAAAAAATCACACATCAACAAGACAAACAAGTCAACAATGTCATCAAGTCAAACCAAACAAATTGTCAAAACAATCAACTTATGTCCTATACAAGACGTGTCCTTGACAACAGACATTTTTATTTAATCAAAAATTATCAATGCCTTATACAACTTGTCACATCAATGACATCAGACTCAACATCTTATACAGTACGTGTCTTTCTAAAACTAGGCTTCGTCATGCCTTACATAGAAAGTCACAAAATCAAAACCAGACTAAACATCTTATACGGTTTGTGTCATCCTTGAAATCTGGCTTTATTAAACAATCATCTTATCAAACAAACAACAACGGATCAAATTTTCGAAAATATTTTTACTGGTTATTGACTTTATGGCTTTGTTTTGTCTTATCTTTTCATTTGGCTTTTTCTTCGAGTCTGGTTACTATCTTTCTCGAGGATGTCCCATGAAGGATTTAGAGAAGCAATTAGGATGTCTCAGGACTCTTTTCCTTTGACTGTTATCTATCGACTGTCTTTTGACTTGGGTTTCAAGTCAAGTTACTAGATTTCTCAAGGATGTCCTATGAAGGATTTAGAGGAGCAATGATGTCTCTTGACTTTTTATTTGTATTTCATTGTTGTTTGTGGTTTTTATTGACAAAAAGACTGGGGAAATTATAGCCCTTAGTATGAGTTAGGACACTCCTTGTCTGTGACTGTTTGTTTTTAGCAGGTGGATGACTTTGTACACCTTTTTTCTTTCTCATATCATGATGTTTATTGTCCATCTATATCATTTAAATCCCAATTATGATTTATTGCAAGGCCTAGTATTTATTTGGAAAAATATTGAAGATTCTAAAATTTATGATACTAACATCCATGTCTTCTATTTTACAATTCATCTTTTCTTCACTAACATTTCTTCTTTCTTGCATCATGATGGAGTCCTGTGACACACAAAAATATAATGCATCTTTTATATAAATTCATGTTAGAAACATCATACATATATACATATATGTTGCATTTAAAAAAACACAAAAATATAGGCATTATTGCATTTAGGTAACCATGGCATACATGCATTTCCCATTAATAACTATACAAATCATAATACATTTACATGGCAATGTACATATATATCACATGGCACCTCATATCATAAACATACAATGTATACATAATATTTATAAATACCACGCATTCATCATCATGCAAAATCAACACGTTATCATAAAAACTAAAACATCATAATGTAAACATGATCATCTGTAACATGTGCATATCAAATAAAACGTGTACATACATAAATAGAAAACTACATAATCATATAGTCGCCACAAAAAATGATATATATATCGCTAAAAAATATAAGTGTCATAGTACAATGTCAAAATGTATCTATCAAATGGAGCTCACAAGCTCTATAATCATAATACAATGTCTGTAAATATAATAAAACATGTCCCTACTCTGAACTCCCAATACTCCCATGTGGAGAATGAGGAGGCGACTGATGGGGAGGTATTGATGACTGCTATGCAAAAGGGGGCCTATCATATGGTCCTAACCTGCGAGGCCCTACAACATCCTCTTTGTTTTGAGATCTGTTGCATCCACTGTTGTTGTGCACCTATGAATAGCTAGGAGCCCATCTCTTAGGAGGTACCTCCTTCTCATATAAATCCCTATAATATCTCTCCCTGTCACCAGCTCTAACCAAATCTTGAGCAAAATTTGAAGCCAATCCAGTACATAGAGCCTCAACTCCACAAATCTATGCTTCATCTCCTCTCTCTGGGCTACTACCTGATCTCTCTCAACATAAGCACTATCTCTCTCCATCTGCATAGAATCTCGCTTTGCAGTCACAACCCTCACCCTCTCCTCCAAGGCCTCTACTCAGGCCTGTAAATCTGCCAACTGCTGATCAATGGGACCCTCCTCCCATTGTGGCCTCTCTCCCTCCTCAACATCCCACTCCTCAACAATCCTATCTCAGAGCTCCCTCTCCTGATCTCCCATCTCCTCCTCCTCATCATCATCCTAATACCCTGCAAGCAAACCAAGGGCATCTACCTCCATCTCATCTCTATCGGCCTCATCCTCAACATGCTCCTCTCCACTGGCCTCCTTTGTGGCATGCTCCACATCCATCTTTTCCTCCTCTCCCCCACCAAAATCAAGCATAGGCATGTCCTCCCCCTACCCCTCCTCCTCACGAACAAGTGGCAAATCTAGCCCTCTACCACCTCTCTAACCCCGTCAACCCCATTAACCACCTCTACCACCTCCACCTCTAGAATCATCTCCACCACCTCTATCACCTCGACCACCTCTTCTACCACCATGTCGGCCTCATGGTCCCGTACCTCATCGCTCCACAGGTGTCGTCTAATTCGGATCTGTAAATGGCACTAGCCTGTGCTCTAGTGCTCATCCCACCAAGTATCATATGCCACTATGGTCCTAGGATCTGTGACTCCACCCCTCCAACCCCACTGATTAGGTTGTAATGCAAAAATATCTACCTCATTTGTCACAACGGGAATCAGCGGTCCCCACAAATGAACCTCTCTCAAAGAATGTGCAAACTCAGCTCAACCCCCATGGCTCACCTTGCACCTCACCAAACTGTTTGAGAACTCAATCTGGCAAGTGTCTCTCAATAAAATGTACACTGAAAAATGTGCTACCAATCAATTATTGTGTCTATCTACTGAAAGGTAGATGTATATCCTCATCAGGCCACTATGCACAATCCATATACGACCTCCATATAAACTACACAAGGGTGTCAAGAGCATGCCTCCAATACCCTGTGTCTCCCATATGAATCTGGATAATGGTCCTGGCATTTTGAAAAACATAGGGAGATCTATCATCTAAATTAGCTGTAACCGGTGGGCAAAAAACAACAATGTGTTCCCACGCCTAGATCATTAATAGAGTTGTACCACATCTCATCGATTGCACCTCTCTATAAGCTATGCCATGCAAATGAAAATATAGCATCAATAGTAAACAAGGGCCCCATGCATAAACAACTTGACACTCTAACATCCCAACCAACATCTCACCCCACCCAACAGGAAAACCATGACCTTGAAAGTTAGGTAGTACAATCCCCGCAATCAAAGTGGATGACTCGGGCATGCTTTAACTAATTTTCTTTAACACAACACCAAAATTAAATTGTATCAAAGAGGGGCAAACTATAGACACTAAACATTGGTCTAGGCTTGCGACTTCATTTTCTTCATAATTCATACCTTCATTATCAAATTAAATAATCTTAATTACTTAACTATATGTCTAAAGTCATCTATCTTCTATTAATTATATAAATTTAATTATTTAATTAATTCATTTTACCTTTTTTCAATCTTGATTAATTAAATAAATTGTTATTTAATTTACCTTCATCACATTTTCGACTATAATTAAATAATCATCTAAAATTATTTAATTATTCTTTAACCTTTTCTCCACTCAATTAAATAAATCTTTATTTATTTAATTTAATCTTCAAATTTTGAATGTTGAATTAAATAATTATTTAATTCATAAAAAGAATTATTCTTGGCATATTCTTCTATAATTAGATAATCACTTAGTTATCTAATTATTCATTTACCACTTAAGTTGAGATTTAATTAAATCCGACAATTATCTTCTGATTTAATATCTAATTGTTTCTAACAAACAAACTTTTTGGTTTAATCAGTTAGTTTTATTCTTCTACGTGCAAACTTTTATTAATTAAATAACTTTATTTATTTAATTAATTCATTCGTGTTTGAACATACCATCTCCTCTATGCTAACCTTTATCTTTTACATGCAATCATTATTCTTCTGACTTTCAAACAATCTCAACTAAAGATTAAATTATTATTTAATTTAATCTCCACCTTCTAACTTGCATTATTACTCACACAATTTTTTGTCGCATGGCATGTCTTTAATCTCAATCGTCGATTTGTCTTTGAATCTAGGTTGATCATTCGAAAATCAATTTTCTATAAATTGGCTTGACCTTCATCATTATTACTCCTCCTGAAATCTTATGTGTTTGGAAGCAGCTTTAAGAATCTTTGATATTTTGCTAATCATTATCAATAGGCCATATTTGCATACTTTTGAGAAATCTGAGGGCAATTATTATACAACGGAAAAATGAAGGAGTGCATGGAAGGTGATTCATGGAATAGATGAGACTTTTGGTGAGAATGTTCTTGTTTTATTGCTTTAATTTCCATTTTTCTTTGTTGTTAGCGTAGGTTAGATTTAAGTTTATCTGCATTAGTATTGCTTAATCTTGCATTTATGTTTTTCCTAGCGTTACAGGATCTCTTTGAGGCTAGGGATACAAATATTCATTCCTCCAAAATTCATGTAAGAAGAATATAAATAATGTTAAGAATCATTTTTAACTTTTCCCTTGCACATTCAAATATTAAAATAACACACAAATAAAATGTATTGTACACTTAATGTGTAACTCTTTGAGACTTTATTTATTTTTATATAGTTTTAATTATTTTATTTTATTTTATAATACTAAAATTCACTCCATCTGAATGTACACAATGAATGCTTACATAAATAAAATTATCAATAATGGATCCATCTGGTTTATTATACACTAGTTTATCTTCTTCTCAAATTCCTCATCAGTAATCCATTACCTCATTAATATTGTAATTGATGAAGAATAAAAACTTTATCCACTTAACATAACATCAAAATACATCTTAAAAAATTAAATTGTATTAAGTGCTCCTAGAGAATTAAACATCTAACACCCAATCTTATTAAAAAAAATATTTATATCCTGTAAATTATTTTCAACAAATTATATGATGACCAAATTTTATTTTTGTACCCCTTCAATATACCTTTCCTTTCCTAAATTTATAATTTTCTATCCATCTACTATGAAAAATTCATCATTCCCATCCAGAATCCCTACACTTATAAAAAATTGATAGTCCATGCAAGCTCTAAAATATATGGAAGATCATTATCAATTTCCTTTCTAAGATAAATTTTCTTATAACTTTCATTTTTTAACTTTGTCTTCTTCAATTTTTTTTTACCATCCACTCTACTAAAGCTTTAACAATACATTATTCTTCTTCCCTCCATAGTTTCCCCAATGAAATGGTACTAGAAATATAAATAGAAGGCTATATTTCTATTTTTAGGATAGCCTTCAATGAGGTCTTTATTTATGCATGTCAAGATCCCTAAATATATGTGGTAATAGTGGATCCAACCTATTATTTATTTGGAGGATGTACCCTTGTAATCATATATTGTAGTAATGTAAAATTATCTATAGATAGCTAAAATACCTTCTTCTTACTTTGAATTATTTGATTGAACTATTGTTCAACATTTGCATCATGTGTCTATTGTTGGGAAGATTATTTTGAATGCATAAGACAATTGAGAGGGGGGGTGAATCAGCTATACCTTAAAACTTCAAAACCATCATACATATTCATATCCACACACATTCATTAAACTCTTAAATCTGTTATGGTGATTTAGCATGAAAAGAAAATTAAAAAAAAATAAAACAACTTAACACCATACACAAGAGAACACTAGATTTATGTGGAAAACCTAAGAAGATAAAAACCATAATGAGGATTAGCTCACAATATAAGTAATATCAACACCAAATATAATAGGTTAACTTTCGAAGGGCTCACTTCCCAAAGAAAGAAAGGCTCACTACCAGAATAGAAAAAAAGATAGAGAAGAAATGTTACATAGAGAAAATAATCTCAATGCAATAGAGAATCCACCACAATGTCATCAACACCTTCACAGACTGATTGAATAATTGTAGCCACCTTCTTCTCATTGTATATAGCAGACTAACACATGAAATCTCACACTACACTTCTCAATTTTTCATGCTAACACTCTGCACTTTGCATTATTCACATTTCTCACATCTATCTTGTCATCCCTCAACAACTCAACTCTTATTTATATCATCCACAACTTTGAAACCCTTCTCCAAGGTTGGCTATGCACATCAAATGTGCAAATTCAAATAATGTCCACATCAAAACACTTTCATGGTGGGTAGAAGTGAAAGTGGACCACAAAATACCTTATTTGTCACCCAAATAAAAAACACCATGCTACAACACACTTCTAAAAATAATAATTATCCATCGCAAGTAGTGTAAACACTAGGTTGGCCGTTACCCATGCAAACACCATTAAAATTTTAAGTACACTTTCTTAACTCCAAGGATGACTCACGAACCACACACCATGCTTAAACAAGATCTATAATATTCATCAAACACTTTGAAATCCAAAAAAATCCTTCATAACAACTTCCACTTGAAAAATGTACACACCCAATACACTTAGACAAATCTATCATACACTTTTACTTGAGAAACTAGCTTCTGAAGCACCAAACCATGAAACAACTTAACTGAATAAAGATACCAACACTATCAACACTCCTTTAGATTTGCAAGACCTGAAACATAGTTGTGGAGAAATGTGGAGCAAAGACATTTATCCCAAAAACCTCTGCGATGAATAGTTCACACACTAGTGAACACAACTTCCTCTGTACAAAGATCCAACACAAAAATTTCTAGATGTAACACCTCTAAACACTATTGACCAACATATACGAATCACATAGGCAGATCTTCAACCTAGAATAAATGTAGAGCAACACACGAACACACCTCTATAACCTAGAACACCACTACAACACACTACTTCCTATTTTTATCAAATTTTCTCAAAATAACTTGGAAACCAAGAACTAGAGACACATCCTCATCATCTTCAGTACTTCCTCAATCATAAATAGAATCTTATCAAAGCAAAACTGTAGGTTGACATTAGTAGCTTTACTAATGATAACATAATAAAACTAATCAAAGCATGGATAACATCAACTTCTCATACTCTTACACAAATATAATTCAGTAATAGACATCAATGACAATACTGACTTTGCATACTTGCAACAATCTCCCCCTTTATCATTAATGACAACATGTGATGTGAAAACCATCAAAGACACAAAAACTTTGCTCCATACCCTTTTCATTTTCTATTTTCTCTCCCCCTTTGACAACATACTCATTACACTCTACAATATTTTCTTCTTTTTCACATGACTCTTTTTCTCTCCCCCTGATAACTAGTTCTTTTTAACATAACTTCCTCTCCCCCTTTGACATCAATGACAAAGGACAAAAATATTTACATTATTTTTTGTCTCCCTTTGACATTGATCAACTTGCTGCTTCTTTGAAACATTTTCCTTTACTACTTTGTATACATCCCCTTAAGATAACACACCAAATTGTATCAAATAAGCAATCACTACACAATGACAACACACTCATCTGACTGCAATAACTAGCAATGCCACTACCTAATCCCCTTGAGAGGTAGCCACCAACATCAGTCCAAAACAAGTAATGAATCTTGAGATCCATTGGATTGATGTGTCTCCTTATGCATCTAGTTCAAAGGAGGGGCAATAACCCCCAACTTCTCTTGGAGATACTCAAAAGTATCCTTAGGAAGATATTTAGTGAATATATCAACAATCTAATCCTTAGTAGGAACATATTCAAGCTTCACTTCATTCTCCACAACCTTCTCTCTTAGAAAGTGATATCTAATTGAAACATATTTTATCCCTAAATGCATTATTGAGTTCTTTTAAATATCAATTGCACTTATATTTTCCAATAAGATAGAAATTGGTTCATCATACACTACTCTAATAGCCTTCAATGTATACCTCATCCATAACACCTAAGTGTAGAAAGATGTAGCTACAATGTACTCAGCCTCTTTAGTAGATAACTAAATTGAATCTTGTTTCTTTCTTAGCCATGATACTAATCTACATCCAAGAAAGAATGCACCACCACTTGTAATTTTTCTATCATCTACACAACCAACCCAATATGCATCTATGTAAGCATTCAAAGTGAAATTAGTATCCTTTGGATACAATAAGCCATGATCCATAGTTTCTTTCAAGTATCTAAATATCATCTTGACTATTGAACATTTGAATCTCTAGGATCTTCTTGAAATCTAGTCACAAGAAAAACTACATGCATGATATCCAGTCTAGTAGAGGTTAGGTATAGCAATCCACCAATAATTGATTTGTACTTTCTCTGATCAGCCTTGGGAGATTCATCATTCTTACTCAATTTGCAACTAGTAACCATAGGAGTACATACCGGTTTAGAGTCTCCCATTCCAAACTTCTTCAACATTTCTTTGATATACTTTGATTGTCAAAGGACTATCCATTTGTTTGTTTAATTGATTTTTAGTCCAAGGAAGAAATCCATCTCCCAAAATATAGACATTTCAAACTCTTTTTGCATCTCTTCTACAAACTTCTTACAGATCTCTTCATTTCCTCTAAATATTATGTCATCAACATACACAACCACAATAAATATTTGATCTTTTTTAACTTTAAACTAAATATTATTGTTTGTGTTACCTTTATTGAATCCTTGTTCTATCAAATACTTATCCAACCTTGCATACCAAGATTTGGGAGCTTTATTCAATCCATATAATTCCTTCTTCAATCTACAAACCATATTTGGTTTGTCTAATAATTGAAATCCTTTTGGTTGTTCCATGTATACTTCTTTCAATTTTCCATTCAAAAGAGAAAAATTCACATACATTTGATAAACTTTAAATTACTTATGTGATGTAAAAGCCAAAAACATTCTGATAGCTTCCATTCTTTCTACTAGGGAAAATTTCTCCTTAAAATATATTTCTTCAACTTGTGAATAACCCTTACACACAAATTTACCTCTTCTTCAACATCTTTCCTTCTTGTAAATACACCTTTCTTTTGTCTCCAATGATTTTTTCTTCAAAATGATTCCTTTGCACATACTTAGGGGTTCTACGAGTCTTTTCTAGAGCTTCTTCCTATTCAATCTATACTTCCTTTTCCTTAGCCTTTTCTTTTTCTCTACAATCAGGCTCATCTGATTCATATCCATCTATCACAACTAAGTTTTGAAAATATTCATCAACCTTGACACTTGCACTCTCAACAATCTTTCTTAGTCTCTTTTTGTAGCACTGGTAAGCTTTGCTTTTAGTAGAATATCCAAAGAATATTATGTTGGTTTCCCAAATCAATAGATCCAATAAATCTTAGAAGTAAGCCACTTTTCATGCTCAGATCTAGTGTAGGATCTGGCCAATGAACAGGAAATGAGATTGGAACACATTTCCCCTACACTTAAAAATTTGTAGGACCTAGGGGGTGACCCTTTTATTAACACCTAAGATTTAGACACATACTCAATAGGGTATTTATCAATAGATAATTCTCTAATGTTGGCAAAACAAGGATAGACAATTGAGAGGGGGGTGAATCATTTGTTAAAGAATTTAAACTTATTTAACCTTTATCAACCTTTAATCTCAAATCTGATAATTAACAGTGAAAGCATGAATCAACAACACATTAGAAACACAAAACACTAATATTTTTGTGTGGAAACCCTATTAGGGTAAAAACCATGGTGGAGGTTAATCCACAATTTATACCGTGTTAAAAGTATAAAAGAAATGAGTAAGGAATGCACATGCATTCAGACACACTTCCTAGAGCTCACTACTCAGAAGGGAAGGCTCACTGCCTTACATGAAACAATTAGATTAAATCCATTTGATGAGTTTGAACTGAGAAATTAGCTTCTTCAAAAGCCTGATGACAGTTTCAGCTAGGCATAGAAACACTTCTTCACACTTTGCTCAAAATCCTTCACACTTTTCTCTATAATCGAATGATTTGATCTTTATTCACACATATCTTGCACATACTTCGAATACTTTTATTTGATAAATTTCCAAAATGAGGAAACAATCACTCTTATATATCTGCTACATGAAACTACATCAACAACTCTATCGACCACAAATAAAGAATAAATGAATTACAAACTGTCTGCCCAATTCATGAACAAATTTCAATGTGTACCAACCTAAGTCGGTCACAACATAATGAAGACCTAAATCAACATCCTCAAACATTCCAAGCATTCAAAAATTAATCCACAAGGATCTGTAACATGCTACAACCACCATGTCGGCCAAGAACATGAAAACTTGAACACACAAAGGAAAAATATTTGATCACGAGCACACCAATCAATGCAGACATACATAAATGATAGAGCATGATCTAGAACCATCACTGAACATATCAAGAGAATACACAACAACTCAATTTACTAAAATTTCATTATATTCTTCCAGAAACACCTGCTACACTAACAAAAAAACTATAGAAACTTAGAAACTCATAACTCGCTCCAATATTGATGCGCACCTCTGAAACTTTCGGAGAACATACTAGATAGGATTAAAAAAAACCCTTTAATGTGCAACTTATGAATACCAACTTACATAACTTTCCACGACTTTGATCATCACAGACTGCCTGCAACACATTTATTATAATTTTCTCAATATCCTCAACATATACAGCTTTCAGAATCATCAATGATAATAGTGTTGACATCAATGGCAACCACATATCAGCAACACAACCACATCATCCAACAATCTCCCCCTTTGGCATTGATGGCAACACATGATGTGAAAAATACCATCAACACAACTAATTCTTTACACACTATTCTTCTCTTCCTTACTTTAGACTCTTTCATCTTCTTCCTCTTAGTAATTATTGCTCTTCTCCCCCTTTCTTCTAAAAAGGTTATTCACATTACTCTTCTCCCCCTTTGAAATCAATGATAAAGGTACACAAGCTCTAAACCACATATCTGAATCATCTGACTACTCCCCCTGAGTAGAAGCAACCACAACATAAATCTGAAACAAGATATGACTATGAGTGCATGGATTGATGCAAAGACTTGCATCTTAGTTCAGATTAGAAGGGGAAATCACCCCTAACTAGCCTCTGAGATACTCAAAAGTATCTTTAGGCAACGGTTTAGTGAAGATATCTGTAATTTTCTCCTTAGTGGGCACATATTCTAGTTTGACCTCTTTAGCACTCACTTTGTCTCTCAGAAAGTGATACTTGATAGATATATGTTTTGTCTTTGAATGTAGCACCAGATTCTTAGAAATGTTTATGGCTCTTGAGTTATCATAAAATATAGCAATAGGTTCATCATACTCAATTATGATATCTCTCGACATCTATATTACTTGAGTACAATTGTTTGTAGCAACAATATATTCTGCCTCAGCAGTAGATAAGGAAATGAAATTCTTCTTTTTACTTAGCCAAGACACCAACTTCTTCCCCAAAAAGAATGCACCACCACTAGTACTTTTCCTGTCATCCACATCTCCTACCCAATCTACATCTGTAAAGGCATTCAAAGTAAGATCATCATCCTTAGGATACCATAGCCCAAAATCAACTATCCCTTTCAAGTATCTGAAAATTCTCTTTATTGCAATCACATGTGATTCCTTTGGATTAACTTGATACCTGGAAACCATACATACAACATTCATAATGTCTGGTCTGGTCTAAGTCAAATAGAGAAATCCACCAATCATTGACCTGTACCTTTTTTGATTAGCTTTAGGGGAATCATCATTCTATGTTAACTTGCATTCGGTTATCATGGGTATACCTAAAGGCTTTGAGTCTTCCATGCCAAACTTTTTTAGTAACTCTTTTACAAATTTGGATTGAGATATAAAGATTCCATCATCTAACTGAGTAATTTTCTATCCTAAAGAGATTTTCAGCTCTCCAATCATTGACATCTCAAATTCACTTTTCATTTCATTAGCAAACTTCATGCATAGGTCATCATCACCTTCAAAAATAATGTCATCAACAAAGACTTCAATAATCAACTCTTTATCCTGATCCACCTTGAAATATAGATTGTTGTTAGCAATACCTTTATTGAATCCAAGCTTCAACAAGTATTTATCTAGTCTATCATACCAGGCCCTAGGGGCTTGTTTGAGTCCATCCAGTGCTTTCTTCAATCGACAAACCATATATTCTTTATTAGTCGATTGAAATCCATCTGGTTGCTCAACATAAAATTATTCTTCTAATTCACCATTCAAAAATGTTGACTTCACATCCATTTGATATACTTTGTAATTATTGAAAGCAACATAAGCAAGAAACAACCTTACAGCTTCAATTCTAGCAATAGGGGAAAAGGTTTCTTCAAAATCAATACCTTCCATCTGTGAGTACCTTTTAGAAACCAGTCTTGCTTTATTTCTAACCACTTCACCTTGTTCATTTAGCTTATTCTGAAAGACCCATTTGGTTCCAATCACATTTTTATCCTGAGGTCAAGGAACAAGAATCCATGTATCATTTTTCTCTATCTACATCAATTCTTCCTTCATTGCTTCCATCCAATATTCATCTTTACATGCTTCATTGACATTTCTAGGCTCAGTTTTTGAAATCAAACAATACTCTTCTTCAATTCTTCTTCTAGTTTGCACACCTTTGTTCTTGTCTCCTATAATTTGATTTTCAGAATGATTTAGCTTAACATACCTTGGGACTTTGAGATTATCTCTAACTTTTGGTTCTTTTGTTCTCTCTTTTGCACTTCCACTAGCTTCTCCTTCATGATTCTCTTGATTCACCAGAATGATTTGAACTTGATTCTATGTCTGAGTAGTTTTTCCATTCTCAGTACTATCATGTTAGTCATCCGAATCATATACACAGTATTTGGATGATCTTTCAGTATCCTCATCAACTCTGAAATTTTCACTTTCAACCATTTTCTTCAATATTCTATTGTAGCACCAATAGGCTTTGCTCTTAGTAGAGTAACCCAGAAAGATTCCTTCATCACTTCTAACATCAAACTTGCTCATATCTTCATCTCTCTTGATATAACATCTACTTCCAAAGATTTTGAAATATTTAATAGTAGGCTTATAACTAAACCACAACTCAAAAGGAGTCTTACCAGAATTACCATTAGCATTTACCCAGTTGATAGTATATATAGCAGTGCTTACAAATTCTCTCCAATAGATATGAGGAACATTACCTTCCAACATCATAGTTATGGCAACATCTAGTATTGTTATGTTCTTTCTCTCAACAACTCTATTTTGTTGAGGAGTTCAGGGAGCAAATAATTGTATTTTGATTCCATGCTCTTCACAAAATGAATTGAACTAACCACCTTTGTCTGATCTTAAGCATTTAACCTTCAAACCTGTCTCATTCTCTACCATAGCTTTGAAACATTTGAACTTTTCAAGTGCTTCATGTTTTTCTCTCAAGAAAGCAACCCATATCATCCTAGAGTAATCATCAATAAGCAACATAAAGTACCTTTCTCCTTGTATACTTTTGATTCTAGATGGACCACATAGATCACTATGAACCAACTCTAGTACTCCTTTAGAATGATGTTGTTTTCTCTGAAAAAAAAATACTAGTATGCTTTCCCATCTGACATTCCTTGCATATGGTGTTAGTAGGCTTTACTAACTTAGGTAGATCTTTGACTTATTATGTGGAGATTACTTTGACAATGTTATCAAAATTCACATGACATGGCCTCCTATGCCATAACCAGCTTACATCAACTTGAGCAATTAAACAACTTTCACTAGCAACACTTAGGTGAAAAATGTTACCTCTTGTCTTGGTACCTGAAGCAATTACATTTCTAGAACTTCCCAATATCTTGCACTTACCATCTTTGAACTGAAGATTGTATCGCTTATATACCATTTGTCCAACAATCAACAAATTATTCTTCAATCCTTCAACATATATAACATCATCAATATTATATTTACCACCAAGAGAAATAGTGTCTTTGCCACAAATCACACCAACATTGTTATCTCCAAATCTTACAACACCACTGTCATATTTCTCCAAGCTTAGAAACATGCTTTTGTCACCAGTCATATGATGTGAGCATCCACCTTCAATCACCCACTCATCATTTTCATCAATTTCGGTTGCAAGATCTTTCTCAATACTTTGATTGTTAACAGATTTAGTGGACACTAAACCATTTTCCTTGATAGCAATGAATACCCATCCATCTTCATTTCTAGTTTATTTATCAAATTCATCATTAGTAACGCCTTCAGCATAATAACATTTCTTTTGAAATCTAGACTTGTCAGGTTTGTACTTAGAAACTCTTTCAAGACACCTTGATGCAAAATGACCTATCTTACTGCAAGAGAAACATTTAACAGGAAAATTTCCTTTATACTTACCTTGTCCTCTAGCTTCTCTTTTCACAATCAATGCTTCCAACTCTTCTAGCTCTCTTTTTCCATCTTCATATTTCAATGGATTTTTGTAACTTTCTCCTGGATCATATCTCTATTGGATTTTTCTGGATAAAATAGCTTTAAATGTAGATTTTGTTTTAGGAGTAGACTCACCAAATTCACTCAACTCAAAGGCAACAAGTTTACCAATCAGCATGTCTCTTTTCACATTTGTTATTGTCCTGAGCTCGTCAATAGAATGAGCTTCTGTTTTGTAAAAAGTAGGCACTGATCTAAGAACTTTAGCCACAATCTCATCTTCTTCCAAAATTCCACCGGCACATCTAATACCCATCACTAGTTCATTTACTTTATGCATGAAAGCAATAATGTTTTCATCTTCACTCATCTTCATGTTTTCCCATTTTCCTTTCAGAATTTGTAGCTTAGCAACTTTCACTTGTGCATCTCCTTCATACAATGTCTCCATTTTCTTCCAAATCTCATGTGTTGTTTTCAAACCTATCACATTTGTCATCTTTGAATCTGTCAAAGCACTCAGTAATGCTTCTATAGCCCTAATATTAGTTTCAGCTTGTTTGATCTCATCAGGAGTAGAGGGACCATTCTAAGGAATAGTATGCGTGTTCTTTGTAATCTTCCAGAAGGGTTCACCAATGCACTTCAAATGACACTCCATTAGGACCTTCCATAGAGAGTAATTCATACCATCGAATCTAGGATTATCCTTCTTGTAAGAGGTCATCTCGAATCACCTCAAGCTATTAAAATTCTTCAGAGGAACCTTCTCTGATACCAATTTTTGGAAAAACAAGGATAGACAACTGAGAGGGGGGGTGAATCAGTTGTTATAGAATTTAAACTTATTTAACCTTTATCAACCTTTAATCTCATAACTGATAATTAACAGTGAAATAATGAATCAACACATCAGAAACACACAACACCAAGATTTTTGGGTGGAAACCCTATTAGGGGAAAAATCACGGTGGAGGTTAATCCAAAATTTATACCTTGTAAAAGTATAAAAGAAATGAATAAGGAATTCACATGCATTCAGGCACACTACCTAGAGCTCACTACTCAAAAGGGAAGGCTCACTGCCTTACATAAAATAATCAGATTAAATCCATTTGATGTGGTTGAACTGATAAATTAGCTTGTTCAAAAGCCTAATGATAGTTCCGGTTAAGCACATGAACACTTCTTCACACTTCACTCAAACTCCTTCACACTCTGCTTTGTAATCGAATGATCTAATCTTTATTCGCACATATCTCGCACATACTTCACATACTTTTATTTGAGAACTTTCCAAAATGAGGAAACAATAGCTCTTATATATCCCCTACATGGAATTACATCAACAACTTTGTCGGCCACAAATAAAGAATAAATGAATTACAAACTGTCAGCCCAATTCATGAACAATTCTCAATGCGTACCAACCTAAGTCGGTCACAACATATTGAAGACCTAAATCAACATCCTTGAATGCACCAAGCATTCAAAAATTAATCCACAAGGATCCACAACACACTACAACCACCATGTCGGCCAAGAACATGAAAACTTGAACACACAAAGGAAAAATATTTGATCACAAGCACACCAATCAATGCGGATGTACAACAATGATAGAGAATGATCTAGAACCATCACTGAACATCTCAGGAGCATACACAACAACTCAATTTACCAGAATTACATTCTCTTCTTCCAAAAACACCTGCTACAGTAACAAAATAACTATAGGAACTCATAACTCGCTCCAATCTTGATGCGCACCTCTGAAACTTCTAGAGAACATACTAGATAGGCTAAGAAACAAACCCTTTAATGTGTGAATTCTGAATACCAAATTACAAAATTTTCCACCACTTTGATCATCACAACTTCACAGATTTCCTACAACATATTTATTATAATTTTCTCAATATCCTCGATATATACAACCTTCAAAATTATCAATGCTAATAGTGTTGGCATCAATGACAACCACATATCAGAAACATAACCACAACATCCAACATCTCATAAGAATATGCCAAGAAACATGAAATTTCACTCAACATTGGCTAAGATATTGAGAAACTTTCATTAACTAGCATGGAGAACATGGTAGATACAAATAACCCATAATATTGAAAAACAAAATTGAATGGTTTGGATTGTTTTTAAGAGTTCGGACCAAATTGAAAATAGAAGATGCACAAGGCTTGACTAGTGCCAAGAAAAGGGCTATGGATTTATACAACCAACATTTTATCCTACAATGTTAAACATGTTTTGAAGATCTTTGAAAATGTTATATTATGATAACACAACCACTAAAGCTTTATCAAATGACCATTCTTATAAATCCATCTGAAAACACAATACTCCCATTACATTCATTAAAGCAATTACTCTATTCTTTGAACAAAAGGCAATAAAAAATGCAACTCAAATGCAACAAATGTGTATGAAAAAGCCCAAGTAATCTTTGATTATTGAATTCAAAAGAATATTACATCTCAGCCATGGAGATGGTCACAAAATAAAATATTCGTGGAGCATAATTCAAAACAAAGAAACACCTTAGACTAATGACTAACAGTTATATAATCCATCCCAACTTTACAATTTTTTATAGAGCTTCTACTTGCCTTGTAGAACTTTCAAAAAATGGAACCCCTTACAATGAAACCAGAAATTACATTTTAAGAGAAAAGAGAAGAGAAGATAGAGCCCTAAAAAGAATCCACTGTTGACACATGGCATCTTCAGCTCCCTTGATTCTACAACAGAATGACATTTAGAAAATGCCTTTTTACTCCCCACTTTCCCTCTTCTTTGTCTTCATTTGTAAATCTTGTGCATCTTTTTACCTTGCCTGTAAAAAGTCATTTGCTAGCCTCATTTTCACTTATCAGTGAAAAATATTTACTCTAGGTCAAAACCCATTTACCCAACTATTAAAAATGTTTTTCAAACTTGCATTTTAACCCATTTGATATTTTATTTCATATTTTAAACTATTTAACATTTTGTCAAATAGTTAGTTGGTATCCAGTTGTATACTTTGGCTTGCAATAATCTTGTCCCCTTTCATTTGCATCTCAGTAATGAAAACCCCACTTCTAAATTACCATTGACACTCATGAGCACAATTAAAAATATTGCAGATATTGTTTGGTCGTGAAAAAGGATTTTTGGGTGTTTTCACCTTCATAGGCAATAAGAATGCTCAAAATGCAATGAAAAATGATATCCAAGCATTGAAAACACTTGTTGAGTCAATACTATCAATTGCTGGGAACCAAATTTGCTCAAAATAGCACTAAAATAGCTATTACAGCATGAGAAATTATTGTTGCAAATTTTTGGACGTGAATACCATTATCCTCTGCTCCTCAAAGCTTTTGATTTTACCGTGAAGGCTTTTATTCATTTATCTAGTTGTGTAAAACTTCTTTACCTGTGCATTTTCTTTTAATTTACCTTCACATACCTTTTCTCACCATTAAAATATCCCCTCAAATAATAATATCAAACCATCCTTACCAACATTAGGCATCGCTGAAACAAAATGAAAATTAATTTCATTATAGTGATGAGTGATGCCATCACTCTATCACTGAAATAATTTCAAAAGGAAATTCATTACCGCAATGAGCAATGCCATCACTCATCACAATAATGTTTTCATTCATGCATTTGTTACGACGACCAACAATGAGTTTATCGTGAAACTTTGAACCTTGAGAAGGTTTGCCCAAGCCAAGGAAACAATAAATGAACCTATCTAATCAAGAATTTATGGCTGGAAACATTATATCATTATTGTATTGTTTCCCCTTTCCACTCTCATTTCAGTGATTCCCGATGGAGTTTTTGTGCTACTGTGTTGCATGCTGTCATGAACTCAACCAATAGAAAGCAAGAATTAAACTTGCTTTTCCCCACAAACATTTGAAATTGTAATTTATGTTTTCCCTAAATGTAATTTTCACACTTGCACAATATTTTAAATATTTTAAACATTTTAAACATTAGCACTTCAAACATTAGAAAAATTGCAAATTTTAATTACCACTGTAGGCCAAACGAAGAAATTTCACTGTGCACAAATGGTGACCCCTGGAGTTAAGATTTTTTTGTGCGGCCATAATAAATTATTTAGAATATGGGTTCTAAATCAAACTTCAGCCAGCCTTAACAAATCAGGTACCTCCTTTGTAAACTGGCCCCCGGGACATGTTCGCCACACCCGAAATACATTAAAATAATGTATCAAATGATCTTTGTTTTTTATGAAAATAGAATTGAAAAAATTTTAGACCAAAAAAATTAATGGGTTGTCTTTAGAATTTAAAAATTTGAAACTTTCCAGAACACCAATTTTGGTGCAGCTGTAGTCAACAACATATTAATTAACCCATCAAAACTCATCCAAGAGGCACGAAACTGAACAACCACACTACCATATGAACTAAAAATTCATTGCAACAAATTACTTGGAAAAATTCATCCTGAGGTGAAAAATATTAACTTCCAAAGTGGCTCAATCAAACTTTTCTACAACTGCAACTGTCTAAAACCAATTAGGGCTCACCAAGTCACCTCCTTGAAAAAATATCAAATCATCTCCTGGGAAGCTACCACTAGAAGCACTAAATAATTTAGTTCCATTGAGTATGTGTGCAAGATTTCTTTCCTTGAATCCACATTCTTCACAAGTATTAAGGGTCAAAGTTGACCTCCTTGAAAAAATCTGGAAATGCATATGTAAAAACAAAATAAACTGTATTTTCTTTTGACCTAGTAAAAATATCAAACTTGATCTTGTGGCTTTGATATAGGACCAGGGAGCATATGAATATGAGGGGAATGTAGGTAACCAATCCATTCATCATGACGATCATCCAGCTGTGAAATATCAATCTGAATAGGAGACCACTTCGCAGGACAGAGAGTTTGCAAATGGAAAAATAGTCCCAAAACCCTCCAGCTTTTCATTTCAAAACTCATCATGGGAAGCTAAAATCATAAATGCATGCTCACATATGTCAAATGAATATACTCACCAAGGGGTTTGGCATGAAAGTAAATGGGCTCCAAATTATGACCCTCCACAGTAGGTCATTTGGGAAGATTTTTCAAGTGCACTTCTAAGTGTGAAAAGCAAATTTTTCACATCATGGGCACTTAAAATTTACAAAATTTGAAAGTTCCATCAGATTCCTTCATCAGACCTTGCATTAAAATTTCCCAAATACTCTGAAGTACTTGACAGTAGGGATCCTTCCATACCACAACTCATATAGGGAGTCTTTGTTTTGTTTTATTTTGCTTGAACTCTATTAAGTATATAGACAACAACATGAATTTCTTCTCTCTAGTAGGCTTCCAATAGATTAAATTATTTCATCATAGTCCTTGCAGCTTCTTGAATAGTCCTATTTTTTATTTCAACCACTACATTTTCTTGAAGAGTCCCAGGGATAGACAAGTGCCTCTTTATGCCATGATTCTCATAAAACATGTTAAATTCATTGGTGGTGAACTCTCCACCTCTATCTGACCTCAAACACTTGATTTTTATGTCCATTTCATTCTCAACCATACCTTTAAATGCTTTGAACCTATCTAGGGTTTCAAATTTTTCTTTAAGAAAAGTAACCCATATCATTCTAAAGTAATCATCAATAAAGAGAATGAAATACATGTCACCTTAAAGACTTCTTATTCTTGTAGGACCACAAAGATCTGTATGAACCAATTCCAACAATCTGGTAGTAGATTGTTCTTTTCCTTTGAAACTTTTTCTTGTTTTCTTTCCAAACTATCAATCCTTGTAGACAACATTGATAGCTTTGTAATCTTTGGAAAATCTCTCACTGCTTGAACTAAACTGATTATTTTCAAGTTATCAAAATTAGTGTGACACATCCTCCTTTGCCATAACCAACTTTCATTAATCTATCATAAAACAATGAACATCAACACCCTTGAGCTAATAAATATTTCCATCTATCCTTCTTCCAACAACAACCATAGTTCCAGACCCTTTATGAACTCACATCCAACATCTTGAAACATAATATTGTATCATTTGCTACACATTTATCCAACATTCAAGAGGTTATGCCTTAAACCCTTGACATAGTAAACATCATCAGTATTATGCTTTCCATCAAAATTGATTGAACCTATTCCATATGTCTTAGCACCTGAATCATCACCAAATCTAACAAGTCCTCCATCATACTTTTCAAGTTTAACAAACTTACTCTCATCTCTAGTCATATGGTTAGAGAATCCACTATCAATGATCCAATAGTTCTTATCCTGTCTAGCATTAAAATCAGATACCAAAGTACCTTAATCTTATCCTTTCTCTTTGGAGGGAATTCATGTACGCATCTTTCAGAGTTAGTAGAAATAGATTCATCTTTTGAAGTCATGAACAAGAATTCATCATCATCATCTCCATAATCAAATTCATCATCAAAAATATTTACATCTTCTCTAACATAATAGCTTTTCTCAATCATTTTACCTTTGATCTCCTTGTTTTTGTCATTCACAACTTTGTTTGGACATCTTGAAGCATAGTGACCTATCTTTCCACAAATAAACAATTTGAAAGGAAACTTACCTTTGTAATTACTATTACCCTTTTTCATCCTTCTCACAAGGTTAGCTTCCACATCATCAAGATCCTCTTGATTTGATTCTTCAATCTTCTCTAATTTTCTAGCCTTAAAAGTAGTCTCAACTTTTGCACCATTATTAGTACCAAATTTTATCATTTCATATGTAGGTAAAGAGCCATACAATTGATGTCTTGAATATTGATCTAGAATTTCAAATTCCTCAATAGCATAAACTTTATGACTGTGAGATTTAGGTATGGTTCTAAGAATTTTCTTTACCACTTTTGATTCTTTGACTTTTCCACCAAGACCTCTAATGGAGTTGACCACTTCATCTACCCTCTAGATGTAGCTTGTAATGTTTTCATCTTCAAACATTTTCATGTTCTCAAATGTGATCTTAAGATTCAGCATCTTACCTTGTTTAACCTTATCATCTCCTTCATAAATACTTTCCAACTTTGTCCAGATTTCTCTAGTAGTTTTCAAATTCATAACTTTCACTAATTCATATTTTGTGAGACTAATTAAAAGAGGATACCTTTCTTTATTATTTATTTCATAGGCCTTGATTTTAGATTTAGTGCTTGAACCATTTGTAGGTATAGAATATCCATCCTAAACTGATTCTAGACATCATATCCTAAATAACTTAGAAAACCTCCAATCCTTGTTCTCTAGAATGCATAGTCTATTCCATCAAACATAGGGATCTCCTTCTTGTGTGCCATCCTAGATCTACCTCAAGTGGTTAAGCTTTTCTCTAAGGAACCTTGCTCTAATACCAATTGTTGAATGCACAAGACATCTGAGAGGGGGGTGAATCAGTTGTACCTTAAAACTTCAAAACCCTCATACACATTCATATCTGCACATGTTTATTAAACCCTTAAATCTATTATGATGATTTAGCATGAAAATAAAATAATAGAAATTAAAACAACTTAACACCATACACAAGAGAACACTAGATTTATGTGGAAAACCCAAGGAGGGAAAAACCATGGTGAGTATTAGCTCACAATATAAGTAATTTCAACACCAAATACAATAGGGCTCACTACCAAAGGGCTCACTACAAAAAGGCTCACTGCTAGAATAGAAAAGATGGTAGAGAAGAAATGTTACATAAAGAAAAGTATCCCAATGCAATAGAGAATCCACTACAATGTCATCAACACCTTTGCATTCCAATTGAAGAATTGTATCCACCTTCTTCTCACTGCATCCAACAGACTAACACATGGAATCTCACACTACACTTCTCAATTTCACACTCTAACAGTCTATACTTCACATTATTCACATTTCTTGCATCTATCTTTTCATCCCTTAACAACTCAACTCTTATTTATATCATCCACAACCTTGAAACCCTTCTCAAAGATTGACTATGCACATCAAGCATGCAAATTCAAACTAGGTCAACACCAAAACACTTTTGTGGCAGGTAGAAGTAAAAGAGGACCACAACATATCTTATTTTGGACCCAAATCAACAACACCGTACTATAACACACTTCTAAAAATAATAATTATCCATCACAAGTAGTGTAAGCATCAGGTCGACTATTATGCATGAAAACACCATTAAATTTTTAAGTACACACTTCCTTAACTCTAAAGATGACTCGCAAACCACGCACCACACTTGAACAAGATCTAGAATATTCCTCAAAAACTCTAAAATATAACAAAATCCTTTGCAATAAATTCCACCTGAAGAATGTACACACCTAGTACACTCATACAACTCTGATACCTTGCTCTGATACCAACACTATCAACACTCCTTTAGATCCAAAAGACCTGAAACATAGCTGTGGAGAAATGTAGAGCAAAGACATTTCTCCCAGACACCTCTGCAATGCATAGTTCACACACTGGTGACCACAACTTCCTCTATACAAAGATCCAACACACCAAATTCTAGATGTAACACCTTTGAAAACCTTTGACTAACATATATGAATTGCACAGGCATATCTTCAACCTAGAAGAAATGTGGAGCAATACACGAACACACCTTTGTAACCCATAACACCACTACAACACTTTTTTTCCTCTTTTTATCATTTTTTTCAAAAGCACTTGGAAACCAAGAACCAAAGGCACATCCTCATCATCTTTAGTACTTCATCAACCATAGACACAATCTTATCAAAGCAACACTTGAGGTTGACACTAGTAGCTTTACTAATGACAACATAATGCAACTAATGAAAGCATGGATAACATCAACTTCTCATACTCTTACACCAATCTCATTCAACAATTGACATCAATGACAACACATGCTTTTTTACATCAATGACAACAATAACTGCTCATACTTGTAATAGATCCCTAATCCTATTCACCCTAACTTTTACCTTGCTATTATTTTTGTGCATCCTTCTATCCTATTTTATCATCTATCTACTAAGCTTTTGGAGAACTAGGAAGAATAGGTAGAGATGGAATTTTGATTATATGAAGATATTGGGAGGATATCTCCTTGGGGATGGAGTAGGTTTCTTCCTTAGAGGGCAATAAGGTGTTCTATCAAGAGATAGTGAAGGAGGCCTCAAAGAAGGGGAAGGTGTTTTCTCTAAAGATGAGGATATAAATTTTTTAGGTGAATGATATTTATGTGGTAAGGGAGTGGGATTTATCTCTAGAAAAGAAAATATTTCGTACATAATTTGAGAAACTATAGGGCCTTGAGAAGTTTTGTCTTGTAGATGACTATGAGGAGGTGTATGTGCCATAGTGTAACGTGGATATTGGAAAGTAGGAATTTCCTTTGGATATTCATTAATTATAATTATTTTTTTGGTAGTTCACACTTTATATTCTTTTTTTTTTTACCATTTCTATGTTATTTTCAATACTCCTTGAGTTCTTTTATCTACACTCTTAACCTACTTTTACCCCTATTCTATATATGGTATGAAGTATTCAAACAATTGAATGAGTTTTCAGCTGGAGAAAATTTATTCTATATTAATATATTATCATGACCTCGGACTCATTATTTCATAATTAGACTCCAAATATTCTAATCCTTTTTTATACTTACAAATGTTTCTCATGCCTTCAATCATAGAAATTAGGTTGAATGATGATCTTGATTCATATAATTTTAAACTAATTTATGTCATTTGTACCTCTACATTATTTGAGGCTTGAATTTTTAAACAAGTTTATTTATTTATCATAATGGAAAACAAACCTCTTGATCTTAAACTTTTTAAACATAAGTTGTGTACTTCTATCAACTATTTGTAGAGTTTTAGCAACACTACCTTGTCACTAACATATCTAGGAATCATATTAAGAGCTTTATCACAACCTCTAACTATAATGTATGTAAAATTTGAAAAATAAATATACTAGATGCCAAATCTATTTACCTCATTCATGACTTCTTTAGACACTCTTTTACCAAAATCCTCTTCTAATAATTTGTACATACAAAATATGAAGTAATTGTGAACTCTCATTAAATTTTAATTTTTTCTTTTATTTCTAGTTGAGGATAATAGTCATATACATATATCTTTCCTATCCCCGTAGCTCATATGTCTATAGTCCTAAAAATTATTTCCTTTGGGCTAAGACATATACTAAGTAAGAATCCATGTAAAATTTCTTACTTGATAAAATATTAGAGCTAAGCATGATGAGAGTTACTAATTATTGTAGTCCAATCAATGCATTCCTCCCAAGCTAGTATCTTTAAAATAAATTGGTACGTGTATGATTAGAATTCCTTGGATATTTCGTGTCTAGTGATCCTACTTGAAAATGCCATGCAATCATTAACCAGTTTGATGATATCATTTTTAAATAACCTCTTAGGAGTTTTAGAGAGGTTGTCTTTAGGTTTTTGGAGCCAATTCTTATTAATTCAATTTTAGATCTTGTTTAATTTTTTATCATAATATTCCTTTGTTGACTCTATAGAAATGTGTTTATATGAATCCCTAGTGGACAAAGAAAATATTTTATTAATTTATTATGGCTGAATCAAAAGAACTTCATTGCCACTAAAATCTCTAATTTCCCTTGTATTTGAGTTATAATGTTGATAAAATTCCATGACAAGGTCTACTAATTACATTGGAACTAGAAATCTTGTTACTTGTACTAATCCACTAGCCTTGATATTCTTAGTTTTTGGTGACATGTCAATTTAATTTTCTACCATCCTTGTGTGAAGTTCCTCTAAGTGCACATCTCCTAGGTGTATGTTTGTGATACATTTCCCATATCTATGAGTAGCTTAGATAGTGGAATAACTCCCTTTAATTAATCCTTCATCTTAGTAGGATATGTCATTCCTATAAGATAGTGCTTGAAAACATTTAACTTATGGTAATACTATGCTTCTCACACTTCCCAACATTTACCTTATGTTAATACTATGTTCTCACACTCCCCAATATATTTTATATTTTGGTTAATTAATTCATAATATAGTTATATCATTAACAATATTTTTCATGTTTAAAATTTCTTTAAAAAAAATGATCTTGGGAGTTAAAACCTTCAAAATGAGTATTTTAGTGTTTAGTTGTAGTCCAAGATTTGACTTTAGTTTGTAAATTTTATTTTGGAGTTTGAACCTAATTTGTGTTTATAATTTTAAAAATTATTGAAATTTTGACTTGCAACCATACTTTGGACTTGGTTGTATTTTACATAAAAGTTACAAATTGTAATGTTGATTTAGTTTCCTACTTGCAATAAAAAATATTAATCTTGCAAAAACTTGTAAGTTACAATTTTTTTGGGTATTTTGATTTAAAATCATACTTCAAACCTTGGCCAAAATTCACAAAAGTTTGCAAATTATAGAAATGTTTTGGATTCCTCCTTGCGATTGCCCTTTGGACTTTAGTTGCACCTTGTGCAAAAACTTGCAAAATATTCATGTACTCCAAGAAAATCCCTAAACATTTTTTTTTCATTCATCAATTGCCATTAACTATTTTCCTATGGTTTTAAGGATTTGCAAGTTAGAAAATTAGAATTTTGAATAATTTTAAATGAATCCCTAAAAACTAGGGCATAGGGTTTTGAAAATTGAAAAATTAAAGATTAAAATTTTGAAATCCACACAACTTTTTCAAAAATTTAAATCCAAATAAACACTCAAACAATCTAATGAAGATTTAAATCAATAATTTCAAACATATGAACCATATTGATGAAAATATGGATTGATAAGACAAGATCACTTGCAAGATAAAAAATTAATAAACAAGAATATGTAAAATGAAGAAAAATATCATATGCATCAATAACATGTCAAATGTACAAAAGAGCCTTGCATATAAAGGCAAGGGTGAGGAGGTGAGAAGTTAGGATTGAAAATTTGACTATCCCTCCAAGAGTGAAACACATGTAGGACTCTATGGACATGTGTTGGAACACTTGGTGAGTCAACATGAGGTGAGAAAAAAAAGTGAGATGTCTCCTAAGTGATCTTAAGAATAGTGTGAATAGGACTCTCCTAAATAATATAAAAGATAAATATTTTAGTAATATATATTTTTCACACTAACACCCACACTTAAGTGATACTTATGAAGAAAGCTAAACACAAAAAATATGAGTCCCAACAACAAGGCCTGATGAGGTACTCATGTACAATAGATATCTCTCATAAATATAGAAAGAGAGAAACCTAGTGGGAAAAAATATCCTCTCCAAAAGAGAGAATAAGAAGGAGAGAAACCTCCTCAAAAGATGTCCCAAAAATATAGGAACATGAATATTAAGATTTTTTTAAGAATGCAAAACTTATAAACACTATTGAAGATGAAATGATGTTGTGTGTTGGAATTAAAAACTTCTAGAGGCTATAGATCAAGATAGGATATAAAAAATTGCATGAGTGGCATCAAATATACTACTCAACTATGAATACACAAATGACACATAGGAAAAGAAAATCCATGAAGTTGAAGATGCAATCTTAGTACTATGATCAAGGATCAAAAAAATACTACACAAGTGACATCTAGTACACTACTAAAATGTGCATGGAACTTTGCATAAGTACTAGAATCTCACAAATGATGATCAATTAGAAAAATAAAAGGTTGCTCCATTGCTCCACTAAAACCAAAGAAGCATTAAAATAACCATGTGATGATACCTCCTTTAATGTCGAGAAGGGAGAGGTGTAGGCAGATCAATTGAAATGTGGCACAAAAATGTTTGAAGGAATGTAGTATGTAGCATCAAGTCTATACATAGAACATTGAAAAGGGTGTGCAAAATCCAAGGCACACACACATGAGTTGATAGTCACTAGGATTTTTTATTGTCATGGAGGGACACTCACTTTAAAAAGATGTGATGACCAAAATTAAGGCACTAAACAACCCCCCATGACACTTTATAGCTTAGTGCAAGTATAAAGGAGGCATAGTAGATGTGCAAAATTACCCCATAAGGACCACAAAATTAGTTTTTGACACTTTATATTAGTGCATTTACAAACATGTGTTCTTGGAATTCTTACAAATGTTCAAAAAAGGATGAAATGGGTTAATGTCACGAGGTGAACAAAGAGCCTAAAAAAATGATAAAATATTAAAGAGAAAACCTCATTATTCAAATTGTGAACCCCCCCAACAATTTTATAGTGGTTTGGCACTTTATATTAGTGCATTTATTGTTTCCACAAAGTGGATTTGATGTACAAATCCTCAAAAGAGGTATTTTAAAATATAGTCAAGAAAATTTGACTACATTATGTAGCACTAAAAAAATAGGCAAGTTAAAAAAAATGGGACCTAAAAAAGAGTTTGTACATGCCCAAACGAGCCCTTTCAAGTTACAAAAATGGGGATTGTGAAAGGAAACCTCTAAGAATCAATGATTTAAGAAAATACCATACATCATACTATAAAATAAATTACATTACTAGATAGAAGATGAAAAAATATCAAAACTATAAAAAAAATCACCCAAAACGGTGTTTATATGGATGAGAATGAGGCTCCTAAAGTTGAGCCAAAAAAAACTAGCTAATAGTGAAGGGTTTGTGTTGAGAAGAGAAAGGATGATGTCATGATAATGTCAAACTGATGTTATGTTTATGTTAGCAAAAAAAATTCAAATATTTCCATGGAATATTCTTTGGCACATGTATATTCCAAAACCACTTTTCATTGACAGTGAAACCACCCAAAAATTTGAAAATTGTCATAAAAAAAATGTGAACCCACCATTGTCAAGCATAGGTGTTTTTCCACTAAAATATTTTGGTGAATCTTCTATCACTAGTGGTAGGTCCTACAAGCATCAAACCTATGTAGGCTAATGTCACACCTATGTAGGCTATACCCTACATAAAAAAAGAAGGAAAAATAATTAAAAAATGTAAGTTCATACACCTACATAGAGGTGAAGGTAGAAAACTGATAGAGGATATATATGGTACGATATCATTAAATTTAAGATTGCAAATTGCACTATACCCGTACAACTTTATGAATTCGTGTGGATAGTACAAATTTTTGTACAACCTCCATGGATGGCTCCTCAAAAAGCACCATATTTTCTTGTCACCAAAAACTCAAATGTTACATATGAAAATTTGTTTCTCAACCCCTTTTGAGCATAATAGTGGCGTTTGTTTTGCTCCAAGCCATATCATTTGAAAGTTGATACCCATGACCCTAACAAATTCAAGCCAATTTGGAAAGGCATTTGCAAGGAGGCTTCAATATCATGTTGTAGTAGCCAAGATCACTTGAAAGATCAAAAACACTTCCACAAACAAGAATATGCAAAATAAAGAAAAATATCACTTACATCAACAACATATAAAATGTACAAAAGAGCCTCACATATAAAAGCAAGGATGAGGAGGTGCAAATGTAGGAGTGAAACTCTGACTACCCCTCCAAGAATGAAACACATATAACACTCTATGGAGAAGGGTTGGAACACTTGATGAGTCAACATAAGGTGAGACAAAAAGTGAGATGTCTCCTAAGTGAGCTTAAGAGAAGTGTGAATAAGACTCTCCTAGATAAGCTAAATGCTAACTAGTTTAAACTAAGTCAATTCAAAACCATAACTAATTTTGAGTTTTTTGAAAAGTAAATCAAGATTGCTTCGATAATCTTGAACCTAATATAAAGGTACTACTTTCAAATATAAAAATATTCTTAAATAAAATCAAAATATTATTTCTAATCACAAATTGAAATTTGAAAAAATATAAAACCAAACAAAAAAAATATACTAATAAAATACTTAATTTAAAACATCTACACACAACAATATCAAAAAATAAAAAATATATAAAAATACACTTTCCATCCTTACAAAACTTATTAATTAAAACACTTCAACTAAAATATCTAACCCATTTTAAATCCTCCATCCATATGTGACCCCACAATAGTGAAGTTTGAACCAAGCCAAGACCTTACATTAAACCACCCTCTGCAAAGCATGGCCCACAAAACAACCAACATTAACTCTTACATTTCCTTTTTCTATCTCATTTTTAAGGCTTGTAACCGACACCTTGGGGCCCAATTTGCATTAGATAAATGTACCCACATATCAAACAATTTTAATGCCTATGTAAATCCAACCTTTGATTTTGTCCCTGCTCTTACCTCATTGCCTTAAAATACTTTCCTTTCTCTATTTTTTAATACTTTTCTACGGATCTCAATGCAGTATATGATTTGCTTTAATTATCAACCGTGTCACGGGCAATTTACAGCGCAAAACCCAATTAAAAATTGCTCGATTGGCGAGCAAAAATGATTTGGTTTGATTATGATTTGTTTTCCAAGGTGAAAGCTTCTCGCCTTAATAATATTATAATAATACGCCCCTGCCTCCTCTTATGACTATTTGAATAACTAACATACTTTCCGCTGAGACAACTGAAAAGTTATCCTAATCAGTGTCCTAGACCAACATTTTTTACTCTAAAAAATATGACAACATAGTAAAATATATTTTATGGAATTGTAAAAATAGTTTTGTGTTGATACGAGGGATTTATGAGTATTTGACTAAAGCTAAATATTCGTTCATAAATGATATTATCTCATCTCCAACAATAGAGTCTATAATCATATCAACATTCACTAATGGAGGTTCATCTTTGGGCGAAGTTTTATTTAGATTCTTAAAATATGTGCATTTGTGAATGCGATCATACAATTTTTTGTTGAATTTATAGATTAATAGTTACAATTTGTTCATCAAATTGATAATCAAATATAATTTAACTTGCTACTATAAATTCAAAATAAATCTCAAATAGATTAAAATAAGATGTGTAAATTAGAAACACAACAAGCATCGAACAGTGGTTTACACATCATATACCTTGAGAGACCCTTTTAGGAAAAAGCTCACCGTCAAAGAGAGATCCAACGATGTATTAGTCCATCAAAGGAATGATGAATACAATTAGATGATGTAGCAAAAATCTTTACAAAACTCGTGAAGAAAATTATGAGCACAACCTTTCTTAAAACTTGTGATGCGAACTACTAACTCAAGACTTCAATTTATAAAGACTGTTAAAACTTGAAAATATATTTGGTTTTCAAAAATATTCTGCTTCTCCAAAGAAAAATCCAAGCCATGGTCAAGGTCCGCCTTCCATCTCATGCACCAATTCTCACACATGTAAATGTAACTCCCATTCAAAAGATGTCTTGATTGGAATCAACCTAGTTAAACTAGGCACCCAAATTAGAACTCCTTTGGAAGAACAACATTCTTGGGAGGACCAAGTCCACTTTGTAACTCTTATAGTCAATACTCTTACACAAAATCACTAGTGTCTAGAGATATATTTATGGTTTCACTTATGAATGGGCATTCCAGTCCAAGAGGTTTCATTTTCACACAAAAAATATTGAAAATATTAAATATGCCAACCTAGTCTTTCAATATGTAATAAAATCCTAATATTTCACCAAGGACTTGCAAGGTGAACAACTCACCTAGTCCTAACATTCACCCACTAGCTATATACATTACAAAAGCATAACTTAGAAGAAAAAACAAAGATGATAGGTGCTAAAGGGACAGATCCCCATGGCTTCCTTGCACTAGATGGATCTTGGAAATTTATCCCTTTAATCCATGCTCAGAACATTGTTAGATTATGCTAGTCAAACTAGAAAACTCATTGTACCCTACTTTGAGTCATTTTAATGCCCACATTTTTATTTTATTTTATGAATTCAACCTCTATTTGTGAAAATGATCTACACCTTATAGTCACTTAATCTCCTCATCTTGGGTTTTTGAACTTGTGTCTAAAATCTAGAGTGTTGATGAACACCTTTGGGAGCTTACTATGCAAGGTTTTTCTCCATAGTCAAGCTCCTCGAGCCAAATTAATGGTTTTGATAAAATTGAAGATACATCAAGTAATCATGCAATTTTCCTAATCAATATTGATGGCATGCTAATACAATGTGTGGATTTTGATGTTGTAATATTTTTCCTTAATGATATTTCACCCAAAATATAGATGATCGTAATAAATTATAGTTTACTAGTTTATCCAATACCTTAGAGTTGAAGATTAATAATGTCACACTTAAGTCAGTAAATAATGGTTAGTTGAAGGGGGTTGGATTGAGCTTGAGATAAAATTTGAATTTTAGAATTAGGGGGTCATTTATGTGTTGTGGTTTTAACCCAAGGTTAATTCTACATCACAAATTTGATCTATAATAATGAATGGATAAAATAAAGATTGGGATAGATCCTTGGGTATATGTTAAGGTAGGATAAGGTTATGTTCAAGTTAATTACCAATTTTTATGTAGAAAGATTCCATTTGTACATTAGACATTGTATTAAAAAAAACTAGTAAAATTGATTTTAAAATGGAGGGGAAGTGTAAGTTATGCAATTTTCACCCTTACAAAACTAACACAATTTTTAATGGCATATTTGTCCAAACTTCTATAGGGTACTCTCTAATCCAACCAATAGCCTATCTAGTAAGTACGAGCAATATAAAATTAGATTAACAAGTTTGAGTACATGCAAGAAGAGCTTTCCAAGCACATCAAAGCTATCACCTCCAACACCAACCTCATGATTACAACCAATACCTCCTTTTGAGATGGATGCAAGATCATCTAAGATAACCTTTAGTACATCTACACTATATAATAAATAAAACATGGTGCTTAAACTTGATGTGGGAATTCCATTCCTAGGATTAAAAAATAGTGAACGTTCTTGTTAGTTCTTAAAAAAGAAATATGACAATCCTTATGTTTTAAATGGTAAATATTTGTGCAATTCATGGTCAAAGTTGTTACTTTTTTCTAATAGTTACTATTGCAATGTTTGAGTGTGTTAAGATGCCCATTTTTTACATATAAACACTAAGGCAACCATTTTTTTGCATTGTTATTAGACCTCAATTTTCCTCAATAGAAGACAATAAGACTAAAGTTTACAACATGTTCCCTAACAATACTCAATCTTCCACTTGTTGTGGGATTCAAGTTCTCCATCACCTTTATGGTGTGAGGAAAGAACATAAGAACCTAGAAACTTGTGATCATCAGTCAATAAGAAATCATTACAAAAGTGTATACATCAAGGTTTGATGTGTTGTGACCCAAATTTGATGGTTTGAGAAAAAAACATATGTAGATTAATGTATGGAGATTAAATGCATAAGGTAAGTTACACACTATAATGTTAACTATTTCACCCTAGTGGTGACACATGTATTCATACAAAAAATTCAAGTGTATGGAGAACTAAACTAAACAACTTAACATTGAAACAAAACTAATATGTTAACATGAGACTTCAACCAAGAAATACAGTAAAGGCAATGAACTTGGACAAAAGGAAATTCAAGTTATTTGTACAATACTCATAAATAACTCTTTATAATTAAAACAAACCAACCAAAAGTAAAACTATAAACATTAAGCTTGAAACTAAACCACATTCTAACCATTTAAACATGGTGTGTAATTAAAAGCATGAAGTTTCCATGGTCCATAATAAAAACTTATACAAACTCCTAGATTTGATTGTGTGGATTTTTTGATCAACATTTTAGATCAAACTTCATGATCCATCACGAGGATGAGATAGCTAGAGAAGAAATAAATCAAATTTATTTCTTCTCTAGCTATCTCATCTTGATGATGGATCATAAAGTTTGATCTAAAATATTGATGATAAAAAAAATTACATAGTCAAATCCATTGATTTCTTTCTTTTCAAACTACTCATCTTGATAATGAATCAAGAAATTTGATCCACAACACCGATAATAAAAATTTACGCAATCAAATTCAAAAAAATATATAAACATATCTTATTAAAAAATTAAACTTCAAATTTACTAAACACTTTTCAAATCCCTCACATCATTTACATATATTATATCAATAACTTTCAAATCCATTGTTAACTTGATCTCTATGTTTCCTTTTCTCAACTCTATTAGCTTTGGTGGACATAAAAAACAAGAAAATAAAACTCGTGCCATAAAAATATTGTGATGGAGAGTAGTTGTAATAAAATCTTTCCATTGTAATAGGGTTGAATATATTTAAGAAAGATGCCTTTAGCACACATTAGAGCCGGCCTCTGACATCTCTAGGGAGCTTTGGCTCTGGCACGCATCTCCTGCCTCATTTGGTGCAAAATAATATAAGCTTGGTTGTCACACTTCCTATATTCACTAAAGTAAAGTCGGTGACTATCTTTGTTAGAGTGACTTAAAGGGTTGGTCTAACATACCACAAATTTTTATATGTTTTACCACACACCCCAAGAAGCACATCATTGAGATGAAGTATTTTTTAATCTTTTTTGAATGGGTATTATCTCATTTTAAAAATGGGTATGATGTGCTTAAATGATTCCCTTAATAAGATATTACTTTCATCTGACACTCCTCATGTTCCCACCTATTCCTTTGCTTCCACTTATCATAATTCTCCACCTTAATAAACTAATTGGATTATAATAGGAAATCAAACTTGGGATCCACTTCAATACAGCTAAAATAGTGTTGAAAGTGTTAATAAACTAAGATTATGCTTTAAAAAGCCTAATTGACCGGCCACACATTAATTGAAATTTGAATTTAGTTTATACAAGATTATCATAGCTTTCACACTTGTAGAAGCTACAATCATTGAATTAAGACAAATGTATATTTTATTCAAATCCAAATTTCAACCAACATTGGTAGTCAAGAAATATAAGAATATTACTTGGATTTTAGAAAAGATTATAATGCACTCTTCCCAATTTCAACAAGATACTTAATGAGTAAAATAGAGCATAAACCACTTTTCATGTTTCCTATGATATGGTGTGCCCATCACATCATGTCAATGCATATGTTCATGGACGTACCCAATCAAGATATAAAATAACATTATTCTTTTGGAAATAAATAAATAAAATAATTTGGGTTTTGTTGCACCTTATTCAATGTTTGTTCAATCAAGAAAGTCTATCCAATTGTGAAGGAGTAAAGCTTCCTTAGAAACTAGTTGAGTTTTTGAAAAAGTGTTTATTAATCAATATTATAATCAAGTATTTCCTTTAATATGAAAAAACATATATATGTTTGTTCATATAAAAAAATAATAATTAAGGAAAGATAAGACATTGAAATAATTATAGTTACAACTTTAAATTCACTCAAGCAAGTTAATATGATGTTTTCACAAGACAAATGATAAATGTAAGGAAATAAAATATATGTACATAAGAGATTATGATGAATATAATTTATGTGAATAAGTGGTAAAATTTATATAATAAAGAGATTATAATTAAACAAGTTAGGAATCTAATATAAATATGTTGTGATATATGTTTAAAGATGATTTTTTTTAATTAGAAAATCAATTAAACAAAATTTTGGAATTCGAAAAAATATTAGTTATATATTTTATTTTCTTTCATCATTGCATAAATGATTTATGTGGTTAGGTAAGTGTATGAAAATGGGGATAAAAAGGGATCAAAAGTGGTCATTTTTTTGTTGAAATCAACTAAATTTGAATTTGGATAAGTAGCTCGAGATGTGTGTACTCAAATTTTGAATATATGATAAGAACAAAAATTGTAGTACTTTGAATTTAGTTTCTAACCTACTAAAGATTTTTAAAAATAGTAAAGATTAAGGGGACAAAATGCTAATCACACACACAAGTGTTTTTATTTTATCACCAAAAAATTTAGCATAGTTTGTAGTGTGCACCCCTTTTTTTTTTTTTTGTATTCAATATGTTAATAAATTAATTGGTAGAAATATAGTCAAGATTGAGCATTAGATATTTTTTAAGTTGTGTATTTTTTTATTGAATAATTTTTATGGTTTTACAAAGTAAATGCATCTCAAAAATTCTATCACTGAGTGTGCACTTCACATAACATGCACAAAAAAAATCAACGATCTACCTTTTTTTAATTGTATATAAAATAAGATGTAAAACAATCTTATACAATTTTCTAAAAATTTAGATAAATGGACTAAAAGTTATAAATAAAAATCAAATCATATGTATTAGAAGAACTATCGACACTCTTTAAAGGAAATAAAAATAAAAACCTTAACGTACTCAATATTTAAAAAAATATTTGGTTGGAAAGCTAACAAGTAGCTCATTATTTTCGACGAGCTTCATAAAATTTTATTAAAAAATATGTAAATTTGATGAAATTAAAATTTGAATCCACTGTTTATAATGAAAATGTGAATTTAGGAGCTAAACTAGACATCCAACCCTTAGGCTTGAAAGTTCAAGCTTAAATGGGCAAGATCATAAAAAATTTGAATTCAAGGCATTAGAAATGTATATATAATGAGTTAGATCTAATCCAAGGGATAAAACCTATGCATTGTAGCTTGTATGCATTATGGATTGTACATTTTTTACATAGTATGTATATATTTTATTAAAATCTCAATAGTCACGAATTTGTCCCCCATTTCCATGCACTTGCCTAGATCTATGAATTTGAACCTAACACATAGATCTAGTTTTTGGTGTGCATATTTTGAACTTTATTAAATTTTGATATTTACTTATTAGTTTCCTTGATGTTTTGATTTGTATTATTTGATTAATGGTGTTTAGAAACACTTATGAGGAGTTTACTAGAAAAAATAATATCCATTGGTTAAACCTTAAATGGATTAATTCAACATCTTGGAATAAAGATTAAAGACATGTAGTATGCCCTAGAATTTTGATGCTATAATGAACCCAACTATTCCATTAAATGAAAAACACCATAAATTTATTTTGACATAAAATGCAAAGTTTCATTCTTTAAACTACAACTCTATATAGAAGATTAAATTGATTCCTTTAATCATTAACCCTTATTTCTTCATAAGATAATTTCATTGAAAAATCTTTATAAACTCATGAATAGAAGATACATAAGGGAACACTTTTTAATTTCAATAAAGATTTTCATATTAAACATTTCAAGAATGACAATTGTTCAATTCATAGTTTCAATAACATAATACAATCAATGCCATAGTATATATTTGAATTATAATGTATCAATAATAATACAATGTCAAGTGAAATCAATGGTATTTGTCTCTAATAAACCAAGTATTTGACATATCAATTGCAAGAGAGAGCATCACTTGAGTGCTTTACCTCTAATCACAGACTCATGGTCCCTCACACACCTTCCTATTGGAAGTGGACCTACCCTTCACTAGATTAATAGATCAAGGACACTCCTAGATCACCATGCCAACCAAGAACTAGTGTTGTGTACTAATACAAACAATTTATCAAACAACTCTAGCTAAGTATGATATATCTGATTGATTTGTAGCTTTATTCACTATGAACTGATAATGTAAGCCATGATTTTATATTGATTTGGCCAAAGATTTCATAAGAAAATACTCACATATCAAATAACATGATCATATGTTCACACACCTCTTTCTCAAACTAGTTATCAAAAATTTAATTTCATGTCAATCTTTACACAAATCAAAGTAATACTATATATATTCCTGTTATCACAAATTTAATTTTGATATCACAAAGTGTAGATGAAATTTACTATTTTCCCTTGAACACTATGTTTTAATTAAAGTTTTGATATTCACCATGCCTATATGCATGAAAAAATATATACATACAATCTGCGACATTGGGAATGTTACAAGTATGGATGTGTTTGGTGGTGTTTTCATTAATGTTGTAATTGATGTCAACACTGTACAGGTTGAGTAAGTTGGATTTTTTCAACTGTTTTTGAGAAAATTTTGAGAAATAATGAAAGTTGTGTTGAAGTATGTTTTGGGTGTGCTCTGGTATTATGGTTTGTGTTTCTCCTGTGTTGACCCAATGCCTATGAAGATTTATAGGTGTGTTCATAAGCTTAAATGGATTGTATATTCTAATTTTCAACTTCTGGTTCGATGGAGAGTAAAATTTATGTTCACTGGTATGTGAATTGGTGTGTTAGAGTTATTTGGGTATTGACTGGGAGATTTTTTTTGGCTCTGTGGTCTTCTGGTATTTGGTTTCAGATCTTGCAGATCTAGGAGATTACTCTTTCTAATTATTTATGTGTTCTGACAAGATTTCTTATGGTTTGGCACTCCGGAAGACCTGCTCCATAGTCTTTGTGTTTTTGTTGGTTGTCCCGATTGAACTGGTGAAGTGTTCTCTACAAATGAAGTTTGTTGAAGTTGTTGCAGATGTATTTGAGTTTTTCTCAGAGATGGTAAAATGACTGGTGAAGTGTGTTGAGAAATCCGCGTGTGTTTATCTTGCTGAAGATGTGCATACTTCAAAGATCATTGGTGTTTTCACTAGGTTTGACCGACCTAGTGTCTACACATTAAATTTGGCTTTTTCATCAAATTGAGGAAGCGTGTGCGAGCTTAAAGATGTTATTTGGGTCCTAAATTTAATATGTATTTGGTCCCCTCACATTCTTATCCACTGCGGGAATGTTGATTAGCCGACCTAGTTTGAATTTGTAAATGAAATGGTATAGTCGACCTTGGAGAATGTTCCTAAGGTTGAAGATGGTATAAATACAAGTTAAGTTGTAGCAAACTTAATACCCATCCACTATTCGATCCGAGCAAGAGAAGAGTGTGCAAACAAGTGCAAAAAGTAGAGCGTGGAAGAGAAAATTGTGGCAACAATACTTCATTATATTTATAATCTTCTGATCAAGTTACGAAGTGTGTGGAACTCCTAGTGGTGGATCTTTATCTATTTCTTTGTATATTTCTATAGGCGGTGAGCCTCTCTTTCGGACAGTGAGTCCTAAGGCAATGAGCCCTTGATCTAGGTAGTGAGCCTTTGTATTTGGGCAATGAGCCCTCTGATAGTGAGCCTTTGTATTTGGGAAATGAGCCCTCTGATAGTGAGCCTTTTGTATATGGTATTTCATTACTACTATACTGTGAGTTAATCCTCACCATGGTTTTTCCCTCATTAGGGTTTTCCACATAAATCTAGTGTCTCTAGTTTTGTGTTTTTGTTATCTACATTTTTCATGTTCACACTTAATAACAGATTGAAGATAAAGTGGAATTGAATAAGTTAAGAAGTAAATAATTTGATACAATTGATTCATCCCCCCTCTTAGTTATCTTGTGCATTTCAACAATTGGTATCAGAGCTCTAGTTCCTTGGTGAAAATCTTAACCGCTTGAGGTAGATCAAATGGTGCACAAGTTGCAACTTCCTATATTTGATGGAGTTGATTACAGTGACTGGAAAGAGCAGATGGGAATTTATTTGATTTCACTTAGTTGTAATACCTGGAAAGAAGTGGAGACAAAGTATTTGATTCCAGCAATCGGACCTTCCTCTGTTGATGAGGTTGCAGCTTTTGAAGAAAATGAAAGAGCAAGGTTTGCTATCTTTAGTGATTTATCTAAAAATGAAAGAGAAAAATTTCTTTCTTTGACTATAGCGAATGAAATATGGACAAAATTGAAAGAAATTTATGAAGGAAATGAGAGAGGAAAATTGTCAAGGAAACTAACTGCTAAGCAAAAATTTGAGAATTTGAGAATGGAAGATGGAGAAGACATTGCAAGCTATTATCAGAGAGTTGAAACTATAGAAATTGAAATCAAGAATCAAGGTGGTACCATGAAGGATGAAGATATAATTGAGAAGATCTTAATGACCTTACCAGACAATTATAGTGACAAAGTATCTGCACTTGAAGAACAATATGATCCAAAGACATTCACTAAGGAACATCTATTTGGTTTCTTGACTGCATTTGAGATGAGAAAATTTGCAATAGATAAGGAGAAGACTGAAACAACATTTAAAGCCATGAAGATAGAAGATGATGATGGTGATGCAAGAGATTTGGAAGCAAATTTCACAAGGATATTGAGGAAAGGTACTGGTAAATACAAAGGTAAGTTACCCTTTAAGTGTTTCAGTTGTGGAAATATTGGTCATTATGCATCAAGATGTCCTAATAGAGCTACACAAAAGAAGAATAAGGATAATAACAATAATTACAAGGATAAGAAAGAGAGGAAGTTATATTATGTTAAGGAAGATGTAGGAATTTCTGATGATGAATCTGACCTTGAGGAAGACAAAGATGAATGTTTGTTTCTAGCCTTGGAAAAGAAATGTGAAAAAGAACCTAGTCTGAGGTATAAGAAGGATGAATCAGAAGGTACTCTGGTAACTTCTTTTCATGCCAGATAGGATGAAGACTTTTGGGTAATTGACAGCGGTTGTTAAAATCATATGACTAGAGATAAGAGTAAGTTCACTAAACTTGAGAAGTATGATGGAGGAATAGTCATGTTTGGAGATAATTCTAGTGCTAAGATCGTTGGTAAAGGAACAATTATTTTTGATGAAAAACATAACATTGATGATGTCTATTATGTAAAGGGTTTAAGGCATAATCCCTTAAGTGTTGGACAAATGTGCAACAAAGGTTTTAAGCTTGTGTTTTAGGATAACAATTGTGAGATTAGAAAAGGATATGGAACCATGGTTGCAGCTGGAAGAAGAACTCATGGAAACGTCTATCAACTCAAAGGTGGTGATGGTCAATGTTTTGTTTCCCAGATTAGTGAGAGTTGGCTCTAGCACTAGAGAATGGGACATGTGAATTTTGATAATCTGGTTAGGATCAGTTCTAGAGAAGTTGTGATAGATCTGCTTAGAATCATAAATCCTTCAAATTTAATCTACAGAAGTTGCTAGATAATAGACAAAAAATAGTTTTAAAACAAAGGATTTATCATCTACCAGAATGCTAGAATTAATCCATACAGACCTCTATGATCCTACAAGAATAGGAATCCTGAATGGTGACATGTACTTTATGCTTTTAATTGATGATTACTCTAGGATGACATGGGTTACATTTTTTAGAGAAAAGTCTCAAGCTCTTGATAGATTCAAGGTGTTTAAGGCAAGAGTAGAAAATGAGGAAAACCTGAGAATAAAATGTTTGAGATCTGATAGAGGTGGAGAGATTACATCCGGTGAGTTCAATGCATTCTATGAAGATCATGGTATAAAAAGACATTATTCTACTCCTAGAACCCCGCAACAAAATGGAGTTGTAGAGAGAAAGAACTGGACTATGCAAGAGGCTACCAAAACTATGATGAAAGAAGCAAATGTTCCTGATGTGTATTGGAGAGAAGCTATTCACACTGTTGTTTACATTCTTAACAGAGTTCAAGTAAGAGGTAATAGCACTAAGACCCCTATGAACTATGGACTAGTAAGACTCCTACTGTAAAATATTTTAAGGTATTTGGAAGTAGATATTACATTAGAAGAGATGAAGAAAATCTTGGAAAATTTGATGCTAGATGTGATGAAGGAATTTTCCTTGGATATTCAAATAACAATAAGGCTTATAGATGTTTTAATAAGAGCTTGAGGAAAATCATTGAAAGTACTAATGTGAAAGTTGATGAATCCATGTATAGAACAGTGGAAATAACTGAAGTTGAACCCGATGAACCAATCTGTGTGCAAATACAAGAAGAACAAAAAGAACAAAAAGAACAAAGTGAAGAAGAAGTAGAAATTTTTGGAACCTGCACCTAAGACTCCTAAATATGTTCAGAAAAATCATCTAGAGGAACAAATAACTGGAGACAAAATTGAAGGAGTGAAGACAAGAAGCAAAGTGGTTGAGGTAAACTTATGTTTACTTTCTAAAATAGAACCTAAGACTGTGAATATGCATGTGATGATGAAAGAGGAATTACAACAAATAGAGAAGAATGAGACATGGGAACTAGTCCCTAGACCTGCAAACAAGAATGCAATTGGTTCTAAATGGGTATTCAAAAACAAATTGAATGAAGATGGTGAAGTAGTAAGGAATAAAGAAAGACTTGTATGTAAAGGATATTCACAGGTTGAAGGAATAGATTTTGAAGAAAATTTTGCACTTGTAGCAAGGATGGAAGCCATTTAGATGTTCTTGGAATTTTCAGCTCATAAAGACTTCAAAGTCTATCAAATGGATGTCAAATCTGCATTTCTGAATGGAGAATTGGAAGAAGTGTATATGGAGCAACTAGAAGGTTTTTCACTGTGAGACAAACCGGACATGGTTTGTAAGTTAAAGAAAGAATTATATGGATTGAAGCAAGCTTCCAGAGCTTGGCATGCAAGATTGGATAGATACTTGGAAAAGCAAGAATTCAACAAAGGGTCCACCAACAACAATCTTTACTTCAAGGTTGAGAAAGACAAGATTTTGATAGTTGTGGTTTATGTTGATGACATCATTTTTGGTGGTAATGAAGGTATGTGTAAGATGTTTGTTGAAGAGATGCAAAAGGAATTTGAAATTTCTATGATTGGTGAACTAAATTTCTTCCTTGGACTTCAAGTTAATCAAACCGACAAAGGGACATTCATTTCAAAATCTAAGCATGTAAAATAATTGTTAAAGAAGTTTGGAATGGATGAATCTAAATTGGTGTGTACCCCTATGGTAACTAGATGCAAGCTACGTAAGGATGATGAATTTGCTAAAGTTGATCAAAATATATATAGATCCATGATTGGTGGACTTTTGTATCTTACTGCTACTAGACCAGACATTATGCATGCAGTATGTTTAGTTGCAATATTTCAAGAAGAACCAAAGGAAGCACATGTTAAAGTTGTGAAGAGGATATTCTGATATCTTAAAGGAACTCCAGACTATGGACTATGGTATCTAAAGGACAAAAATTTCACTTTGAATGCCTACACTGATCCTAATTGGGCTAGATGTGTAGATGACCGAAAGAGTACAAGTGGAGGAGCATTCTTTCTTGGAGGAAGATTAGTTTCATGGTTGAGCAAAAAACATGATTCAATTTCTTTATCCATTGCAAAAGCTAAATATATTGCAACAACATCTTGTTGTACACAGGTACTTTGGATGAAGCAAACTTTGATGGACATAGGTGTGGTGAGTGATGAACCTACTTCTATCTATTATGACAATACAAGTGCTATAAAAATTTCAAAGAATCCAGTGATGCATTCTAGAACAAAGAATATATCTATAAAGTATCACTTATTGAGGGAGAAAGTATTAAGGAATGAAGTTAGACTTGAATATGTACCTACCAAAGAACAAGTTGCATACATATTCACTAAATCTCTTCCAAAGGATACTTTTGAGTATCTCAGAGGGAAGTTAGGGGTTTCTACCCCTCCTTCTTTGAACTAAGTGCACATGGAGGTGCATCATTCCAGTGGATTCACAAACTCTTTTGTTTTGGACTGATGATTGAGGTCTACTCCTTAGGGGGAGTAGAGAAGTGCATTGTTGCAGTATGTGATGTGGATGTACTCCTTAGGGGGAGTGAAAAGAGCTTTTTTTGGGAATAATTTCCTTTTCCATTGATGTCAAAGTGGAAGAGATAATCATGTGAACATCTTATGCTTGGCAAGTTGTCACTTCTGAAAATCATGTAGGATGTGGGAGAGAGAATCACGTGAAAATTCTAAGAATCATGTATACTGTCTTTGATGGTTTTTCACATCATGTGTTGCCATTAATGAAAAAGGGGAGATTGTTGCAAGTATGGATGTGTTTGGTGGTGTTGTCATTAATTTTTTCATTGATGTCAACACTATACAGGTTGAGTAAGTTAGATTTTGCCAAATGCTTTTGATTTTTTTTTTTGAAATAATGAAAGTTGTTTTGAAGTATGTTCCAAGTGTGCTCCGATATTGTGGTCCGTTTTTCTCCTATGTTGACCCAATTTCTATGTGGATTTATAGGTGTGTTCATTAGGGAAAACTTTAGAGGCGAATCTTTGCCAATTGGCGAATAATTGAAATCAAGACCTCCAAAAATGGCAAATATTACAAGCTAAAAATGATGCTGAATCGCTAGGTTTTTACAAAAAAAAAATCATCTTGATTAATTCACCTATGTATTATATTTTAAACGATATGTCATTGGAACTGATTAACCAAAAATTTATACTATAATCACAAATATCGATTATATTCACCAGTAATATTATATTCATACCATTAGTTTTGGGGAAATATCGCCACAATAATAAATTACCATTTAATTCCACAGATATTTTAGCCTTGAATAGGGCTTTTATTTATTGCCATCAAATAATCACTTAGCTTTTTAATCGAATGACTACAGGTTGATTCTATGACCTAATACACACATGCCTTTTAAAAGGCTTGTTGAGGCCCAAAATTTGTTTTGTGCCACATGATTATATCTAATCATGTGGCCCAAAACAAATTTTGTGCCACATGATTATATCTAATCATGTGGCCCAAAACAAATTTTGTGTCTCAACAAGACTTTTAAAAGGCTTGTGCATAATAGGCCATGAAATCAACCTGCATTCATTCAATTAAAAAGCTAAATTGCTAATCGATGGTAACATTTAAACTTTTCCCCTATTGCAACGATGAGAAGGAAACATTCTATAGTGTGACCGAGTTATAATGATGTGGGTGACATTGATGACAAGGATGAGCATCTGAGATTAAATGAGGTTGATCAGACAACATACTAAGCTAGTGGAAGATGACGTATATCATGAACTATTGGCAACAGTGAACGGTGGAGATCAAACAGATCATTGATCGGACGTCTTTCTGAGAGCTTGGTGCGAATATTGTAGACTCCCTTCTTGATTCTCCAAAATTACACAAGCAGTGTACCTATGCCTTGGTGGATCTCTCACCACGACAAGTGTTGACATGAATGATGATGGTGCAATAATGAGGATGACAAGGTGAGTGTGAACCCAAGGTGGAGTATGAAAGCCTTATCGGCATGAGTGAACATCATCGATAGTACAATTAGGGATGTCCCCTTGATACAACAATTCAAATATGGGGGAACTGTGCCGACCAACTATGCAAATTTTTAAAGGAGAGATTCACCATTGTAATTAATATTTTTAGTGATTATTCACTAGGATTCACCACTATGATTATTATTTTTTACCAATTATTCATTAAGATTCGCCAGGATTTTACAAACTTTTTTAATAATGTGCATAGATTGGCCAAAATATTAATAATTTTTTCAAATAAAAGGAAATATTCACCAGGATTTTACACCTTCACCGAGGGGGGGTTTCTTAAAGTTATCCCTGGTGTTCATAAGCTTAAATGGATTGTATATTTTGAGTGTCAGCTTCTGGTTCGATAGAGATAAAAGTTATGTTCACCGGTGTGTGAACTGGTGTGTCAGAGTTATCTAGTTATTGACTGGGAGAAATGTTTTGGCTCCACAGTCTTCTGGTATTTGGTTTCAGATCTTGCAGATCTGGGAGATTACTCTTTATGATTATTTCTATGTTCTGACAAGATTTCTTATGGTTTGGTGCTCTAGAAGACATACTCCAGAGTCTATATTTTTGTTGGTTATCTCGATTGAACTAGTGAAGTGTTCTCTGCAAATGAAAATTGTTGAAGTTGTTGCGGATGTATCTGAGTTGTTCTCAGAGATGGTAAAATGAATGGTGAAGTGTTTTGAGCAATCCGTGTGTGTTTATCTTGCTGAAGATGTGCGTACTTCAAAGATCATTGGTATTTTCATTAGGTTTGACTGACCTAGTGTCTACACGTTACATTTGGCTTTTCCATCAACTTGAGGAAGCGTGTGCAAGCTTCAAGATGTTATTTGGGTCCTAAATTAAATATGTATTTGGTCCCCTCACATTATTATCCACCGCGGGAATGTTGAGTAGCCAACCTAGTTTGAATTTGTAAATGAAATGGTATAGCCGACCTTGGAGAATGTTCCTGAGGTTGATGATGGTATAATTACAAGTTAAGTTGTAGCGAATTTAATATCCATCCATCATTCGATCCGAGCAAGAGAAGAGTGTGCGAACAAGTGCAAAAATAAGAGTGTGGAAGAGTGAATTGTGCCAACAATACTTCATTGTATTCATAATATTTTAACCAAGTTGCAAAGTGTGTGGAAATCCTAGTGGTGGATTGTTATCTATTTCTTTGTATTTTTTTGTAGGCAATGAGCCTCTCTTTTGGACAATGAGTCCTAAGGAATTGATCCCTTGATCTGGGTAGTGAGCCTTTGTATTTGGGCAGTGAGCCATCTGACAATGATCCTTCTGTATCTGATATTGCATTACTACTATACTGTGAGTTAATCCTCACCATGGTTTTTCCCTCTTTAGGGGTTTCCAAGTAAATCTGATGTCTCTGGTGTTGTGTTTATGTTATCTGCATTTTCATGTTCACACTTAATAACAAATTGAAGATAAAGTGGAATTGAATAAGTTAAGAAGTAAATAATTTGATACAACTGATTCAGCCCCCCTCTTAGTTGTCTTGTGCATTTCAACAGGGAATACATATGGTATTAATTTTATTTGTGTAAATATCATGAAATCAAATTGTCAATAACTAGTTTGAGAAAGAGGTGTGTGAACATATGACCATGTTATTTGATACATGATTATTTTATTATTAAATCATTGGACAAAGTAATGCAAAATCACTGCTTGCATTATCAATTCTCAGTGAATACCACAAGTTTTCATAATCATCTATTCATATATATATATATATATATATATATATATATATTAACAACTATTGTAGCTTATAAATTTGAAGAAGTTCTAAACCTTTTATTTAAAATATTTAACAAAGTATGCATTGTCATATAAATTATAGAAAAAATGGTTTGTGTTCACCTCATAAATAAGATTTACCATAATTTTAATTCATCTTCATTGAATCTATAAAAGTATTCTTAATGTGAGTCTCTCATAATTTGACTATAATGTAATGATTGAGAGATATCATTCATCAATTAGGCATGGTTAAGTTGGTCTCTTTATGAAAAATAGCCCTAATGTGATATGCTTAAAATAGGGGGGATTATCCAGATAAGTTGGAAGAGATTGATGGAAAGATCCTTTATTCAATTGGTTCAGACCTATTTGATGAAATAATAGAGGATATATTAACTAAAGAAGGAGAAATTACACCTTTATAGGAAGAACAACCTCAAGTGTTTTCCAATCAGGAAGTGTTTAATGAAGATAATATGGAAATTGATGTAGGATTAGTACATGAGTTTGATTATTCATAAAATCTATCATTATCACAAACAAAAACTTCTCAGCTATTAGTCAAAAGTCTCCGAGGAAAAGGGGAAGAAATTTTAAAGTTGCCAAGTTAAAGGAAGAGATTGATGCTAGATTGCAGACTACTTTGGATGGAAGTATTTCAGTCAGTAAGAGGTCGAGGAGAGCATGTTGATCTCCTCAAACAAAATGAGAGTGGTGTCTTGGAATGTCAGAGGCATTAATGTTTCTAACAAGAGGGCTCAAATCAAGCCTCAACTAGACATTTGTGGGGCAAATATAATACTACTGCAAGAGACTAACAAATCACAAGAAACATACGACACATCAATTATGAACTAGGGAAAATGGAAATCAATTCATGTTCTAGCTCAAGGGGCTTTAGGTGGGTTAGTTACCTTATGGAATCCTAAAATAGTGTCCATTAAAGTAATTAACAAGGACAATAATTGGAAATTAATGACTATGGTAAGTTTTGATCTCAGATTCAAGCTATTCAATGTTTATAACCCAATAGCTACACATGATAAGAAGAAGTAATGGGAAGTGTTAATAAACATCATTCAAGGTCTTGGAAATGAAAATGTGATATTGGTAGGGGATTTTGGCGTTAGTGCCATTACACGAGAAGCAAGGAGGTATATGCCCACCACATAAAACAATGGGAGATTTTAGATTTTTCATTTCAGACAATGCATTGAAGGATATTGTGTCAGTGAAGGGAAAATTTACATGGACAAATCAAAGGAAATATTTCTTGCAAATTGCAGAGCACATTGATAGATTCTTAGTATCATAGAATTGGATTATAGCATCATATAATTTGGTCTTAGAGATATTGTTGCGTGCAAGTTCAGATTATTTTTCAATATCATTAGAGATATATTAGGTTTAAGCTCTACAGTAGAGCATAGGCCTTCATTCAAGTTTGAGAAAATGTGGTTCACACACCCAAATTTTCTTCCTCTTCTCTAATAATGGTGGGTTAGTGCACCATTCCAGAGAGGAACAATTTTTTTCAGTTCTTTAAAAAAATTATAGTATGTTAAAAATCAAATAAAAACATGGAATGTACAAGTTTTTAAAAATATTTTTGTACAAAAAGAAGAGGTAGAAAAGGATTTAGCAGATGTACACAAACACATAATTCAACATGGATAAGACTCAGCTACATATGAAAAAAAAAAAAATTGCAGCTGTTGTCGGAGGAGTTAGGTAAAAGAGAAGAAATTTATTGGCACTAGAAATCCAGGGAATTATGGTTAAAGGAAGGGGACCGTAACACAAAATATTTTCACGCATCATCTCAATTCAAAATATTTGCACAAATAGTGTTTTCAATACAATATACCATAGCAGGGAATCATATTACAAATGCAAAGGAGATTTAGGAGGAAGGGGTCAATTTGTTTTAAAATCTTTTAGCTTCGCCTAGGAAGGAGACAACACAGGTAAATCAAGATGGGAAAGTGTTATTTTCAGCAATACCAAACATCATTTCTCATGAATAAAATAAGGGATTGATGAAACCTTTCACCTTAGAGGAAGTGAGGATGGTAGTCTTTTCACTTTCTCTGGATAAGGCCCCAGGGTCAGATGGCTTTACAACCCATTTCTTTCAAAAGTGTTGGGATGTGTTGGGTTTTGACTTGCTTTTAGCATTGGAAGAGTTATGGAAAAATGGAAAAATGTTGAAGAATTTTAATGTTACAAACATTGCAATTTTTCTATAAAAAAAAGGAACCAAAGACTTTTGCAAAGTTTAGACCCATCTCACTATGCAATACACTATAAGATTTTCACAAAGGAAATATATTTAAGGATACAACATCTTATCCCTAAGGTTATTTCACAAGAACAAGGGGGCTTTGTTCCAAGTAGAGAAACAACCGAGGGAGCATTGGTTGCATATGAAGTGATTCATTCTATTAACACTAATCACTTATCATCTTTCATTGTAAAAATTGATACATGAAAGCGTATGATAGGGTTGATTGGAGCATTTTAATGAAAGTCTTGGCCAGGTTTGGTTTTTGTAGCAAATGGATATTGTCTTGTTTATCAGGGGCCAAATTCTCAATTATAATAAATGGATCACCTTCAAGGTTTTTTAGTGCCACACAAGGGGTAAGGTAAGGGGATCCTTTATCCTTGTTTCTCTTCATAATTATGGTAGAAGCATTGAGTAAGGTAATAAAGGAGATACATAGTCATGGATTTTGACAAGGTGTACATATTCCTCAATCAAACATTTCAAATATGCATACTCTCTTTGCAGATGATAATTTGTTATATGGGAAGGGAAATATTGTAGAGGCAAAACAAATAAAATGGATATTAGATATACACTCTTCAATGTCAGGAAAAAAAAAAATGCACAAAAGTCTAAGGCATATGTCTTCAATTCTAAGGTAGCTATTAGAAGGAAAATTGTTCAGACGTTAGGCTTCCAGGTGGTAGAATTACCATGCACATACTTGGGGATCCCATTCTTTATGGGAAAAAAATATGATATCTTATTGGTCTAAGGTTATAGAAAGGATTAAGTCTAGAGTTTCATCCTGGAAAGCTAGATGGTTATCATTATTAGACCACATCTTTTTAATAAATAATTTATTAGCAACAATCCCAAACTATTTCATAGCAGTCCTCAAGGCTCCGAAATCAGTTGTGGGTCAAATAGAGAAGATTATTAGGAACTTCTTATGGAAAGGGAATATGAATGATGAAAAAAAAAAATCCTCTAATCTCCTTAGATAGTATGTATGCTGAAAATTTCAAAGGTGGAGTGGGAATGCATAATATTTCCAAGTGTAACATGTATTTTGGGGGAAAATTGATATGGAAAATGTACACTAAATTTGATTCAAAATGGTGCAAGATAATGCAGGCAAAGTATCTAGATACTCAAAACCTGACAAGAATATTCACAATAGCCAATCCTCTAGATGGTTCTGCCATGTGGAATTTTATGGTGTCATGTCTGAAGGATGTCACCTCATACATCTCTTGGGAAGTGCATAAGGGAGAAGAAGTTCACTTCTGGAATGATTCTTGGAATGTTTATCCTCTTTTGAACGATTTTCAAGAATTGCAATCAGCCATCCCAGTGTTATTTTAGTTGTCGGGTACTAGACTAATTGATCATGTATGTTCAATAGACGTGGAAATAGGTAGAGTAAAATGGAAAGAGTTTTTTGAAGCACAAATAACAATGGATCAAAAGGATTTCATGCATCATACATTGGAAGAAAGAGTAGTGTTTGTATCAGGTAAATCTGGTAAAATCATTTAGGCACCTTCCAAAGATGGAAATTATACAGTCAAGCAAGGTTATAGAGCACTTTTTAATAAAGAAGCTCAAATGCAATCTCAAAGAGCTTATTCCTTTTTTTGGAACAACATGATTCTGCCAAAAGCAAGGAGCTTCTCATGGTTAGTATTATGTAAAAGGGTGCTAACAAGTGATAGGCTCACCAAATTAGAATTTGCAGAACCCTTCAAATGTGTTTTATGTGAAGAAGAGTTTGAAGATGTTGATCATTTATTTCTACAATGTGCATATGCTCATGTTGCACAAAATAGGCTTTCTTACCCCTCTACCAAAGACGATCTAGGATCTTTTCATAGTTTGGCCTATATTATACAAATCTTCTTTCTTTTCCTGCATTTAGTGTTTAATACCAACCACAATACTTTGGTCTATTTGGTGGAAATGAAATAAGCATATTTAAGGAAAATATCTTCTTCAGTTTAGAATGTTCAAGGTACAATAGAGAAATCAGTTTCAGAAACAACCAATGCATATGCTCAAAACTATAAGAATGCTAGTTATCTCTTTATGGCATGGGATGACAATATTCTAAAATTTTGGAAAGGCGTAAGTCTACCATTCAAAGGAAACTTGAAACAACCCCATAAGATAAAGATAGATTATCTCTTTATGGCATGGGATGACAATATTCTAAAATTTTGGAAAGGCGTAAGTCTACCATTCAAAGGAAACTTGAAACAACCCCATAAGATAAAGATAGATAGGAGCACTATTAAATGGCAACCCTCAAAATCAGGCTTTTTAAAGTTGAATTTTGATGGTGCTTCGAGAGGGAATCCATGAGTGTCTGGTGCAAGGGTTTGTATTCAAGATTCTTGTGGGGTATTGAAAGAATCTATGCCAATTTATTTTCCATTAGGTACAAATAATATAGCAGAATCAATGGAAATTATTCATGGTTTAAAGCTTTCCAAACAACTAGGTATATCCAAAATCCATATAGAAGGTGATTCACTAATAGTCATAAATGCATGTAAAGAGAGAGCTTGTCATAACTGGAATTTAAAATATGTAATGCAAAAGGTTTGGGTGTTGCTAGATAAGTTTAATTATTTTTAGATCACACATACATACTGTGAGGGGAATATGTAGGTAGATCGACTGGAAAACATGGGGTGTCAAAAGTAGGAAGTGATCATATCATATGATAGTGTCAAGATTGATGCATTTCTAGTTTTAGCTAAGATCATGACAAAATAAATTGTACAAGGTGATAGTTAAAATAATGTCTAGTTAAAAGGTGGCCCCATTTGGTTATGTGAGAGGAATTTCAATCTCATAATAACCGGTCTCTGCCATATATATGTGTTTAATGCGTAATCATACCGAGGTCATGTTTGGTTTAGCTTGAATCTCCAAATGAGCTGGGAAATATATAAGGATAATTCCTTGCAGCGAATATCATATGAGCACGTCAAAAATTTCATGAGTCCCAAGGTGGCCTTGTATTGGTTTTTCCCACAACACGTGGGGGCAGTTATCAAGGCCGAAATGATCCTACCAAGCAAGTGAAAGAAAGTTGTTTTAAATGCTAAAATTTGTTGTATGAATGCAGGTGTAAGGTGGTGTGAAGCATTCCTAATAATGATGATACACGATTAGTATTGTAACTTGTGAATGAACTTATGTGTGTGAGGTTTGGTAGTTCCTATGATAGTGAAGGATGGAATGACATATACACTATTGTGTCATCCTAGCTAAGCATGTGAAGGGTAAATTTAACCCTTTATTAGGCTTGTTCAAATTTCAACACATCTTTATTAACAATTACAAAAGGGTTTTCAAGCTAGTGCTATACATTGAGAGATTTCTTCAGAGGAAGAGGGAAAAATCCATGGCTACTTCCAGGTTTGCAAAGCTTTTCATAGGGCACAAATGGAATATATGCCACTTAATTATAGAGTTTGGGTGCCTGTATGTGAATGGGAGTTTTCATTTTTAGAATCAATTGGAGATGCATAGCTTAGCCAAGCTTTCAAGACCCATTGCTACCAGTTTAGAAAATGTGTGAAAAGGATCATTGGAGATTAAATAATGTACCCACAAGCAAGGAGGGTTATCTTCCCTTCATAATTAGTTTCTATTTTTCTCTCTAATTCCTTTGATTTGTTGCAGTCGATTCCACTACTTCAATTGATTACTGGTAAGGTAGTTAGGGAAGTGTACTTATAAGACACCAAGCTTCTCATGGCTATGCAAGCATATGATATGTGGAAAGGGAAATGCCAAATTGAGGCCTATTCTCGTGCCATTTCTTATTGAATGACAATGTATACATTTCAGTATTTGATGCCATAAAGAATACCTTAGAAATGCAAAGTTCCAGATATTTTCAGAAAGCACTTGAAAGGCATGCAGGTGTGGTAGGGGAAGACTTAGTTGAGAGGATAAGGAAGAAAGTAAATGCACTGTTGGCTTTGATTTTTCATGTACACAATGAACCAATTTGAATTGTTGCACTTGCTCTAGAGCTTCATGACCTTCATGTTCCAGTGACTCAAGTTGTTCCTATGGTGGATGTTCATGATAATGTTTTTGTGACTCAAGTTGTTCCTATGGGTGATGCTCATGATAATATCATCTCTTCTCTCCATCCATGCCATGTTCATATTCCCAATCTCAATACTTTTCTGCCTACACAATCTACAATGGGCGAATTTCAAGAGCAACAAGGAGAGAATTAGATTCAAGTTGGTGTAATGGAAGAGTAAGGGGGACACTGTTAAAGTGTTTTTTCCATATGATAGTTTGTTAAGGGGCTTATTTAGTAAATTATGCATATTTTTTCGATGGTTGTATAGGATCTTCAGATAGGGGATGTGTCTCACTACATAGAATCTATGGGTAGGGGATGGTTGTAGAGGGTTTTCAAATAGGGGTTATGAAAGAATATTGTACAAAGGAAAATACATAGAATCTATGTGCAAGGGATGGGAATTTTTTTTTTCAAATACAAGATTTCATGTTGATATGTCTAGCTAGCAAGAGCCATTGATCCTAAATTTTGTAAAACTTTATTATATATTAATATGTATATAGGCTAAATGCCTTTCGCCAAAAAAAAGTCAAAAATTAAAACTTCTATAAAGACAAGTTGAACTGCAACTTAAATATTAATCACAATACATCCAACCATGTTGAGGTTGAAGGGCTATTTGAACTAGGGAACTATTATCTACAATTTTATCCTAGAAAAGGTTTTTTTTGAAAGAGTAATTTCTATCAACCATAATACTTCTTAAAAAAAAGGAAATACAAACTCTTTAAATCGAATTTATCAAGAAAAAAACTATTTCACTTTCTTGAAAAATTCAAAATGTCACAAAATGTGTTTCCATATTAATTTACTATAACAAAAAAAATTGCATACTATAGTTGGAAAAAGATCAACTAGAAACCTAGAATTTCCCAAGTCATTTTCTCTATCGACTTCTCTCTTTTCCTTATTTTCTTTCTTTTATTCCTCATCCAAGCCTCTATTCTTTCTACCATATTATTTTGCATGTCTCTAGAAGCCTCCACTCTCTATACTTACCTCAAGAGAAGAAAAGATTCTGTTTACTTCACATCAAGTGAAGTTTAATTATTCATTCCACTTTCTTACTCTTGACTTTGTGGATTGATAAGATCAAAAACTTCCTCATTAATTCAATGTACCCAACATTAATTTCACCTTCCTCTAGGCCCACATGACTATATTTAAATACATATATACATAATTACATACATGCATACATGCATACATACATACATATATACATACATACATACATACATACATACACACGTACATACATACATATTTACATATATATACATACATACAAACATACATACATACATACATACATACATTTGTAAGATTTAGATTATATATATATCATTTATTTTGCATTATTGAACTCTTTTTAGAAATCATAAAGAAAAATTGGATAGTCTTCTCCAATTTATCTATAGAAATATATATGCATAAGGAGATTCAAAACTGAATATATGCAAATTTCCATATCTAAATATCCTATTTAGTGAAGATATTTTACATAGAATATATTTTTTCGATATCAAACATGTTTAAATTTTAATCATTATTCTATCCAATGAAATACATGCCACATACATACATCATATCATGCTCCATCATTTGCTCGATGTAGATGCCCCAACCAACAAGAAATTGTCTACCTCTATGATCAAGTACCACGAGCCCCATGATCAAACCACATAAGACCATTGAAATAGGATCTGCGCTATCAATAAATGGAGACAAGTCTATCTACGAGTCCACCACCTAAAGACATCTAACATTGAGAAATCATTGCATAGCACGGGTGCCCTATCTAACATCGTAGGTAATGATCTCCCCATGAATAGGAATACAAAGAATCCTCTAGAAATCCTCCAATGTGATAGTCACCTCGCTAGTCAGCAAATAAAATGACAATGACTCAGAGTGCCATCTCTCTACAAGGGCGGTCATCATCACCCTATCACATTGAATCTCCGACATGTAACATATATATATCACAGGCCCACAACATTTAGGAAATCTTGCTCCACCTCGAAGAAACTAGCAATCAAGTCAAACAACTGTCATGGCCCTCACTCTCTAGAATAAAGTGGTTTGAGAACCTCCTACAAACATTGAACCCATGCCATTAAGAATTTTCTATAAAAACACATCACAAACCTAAGACTATGAACAAACTAGCTAAATCTTTCAAAACTAACAATAGCGCTCACTTTTTGACAATAGCGGCCTATTTTTGGAAATAGTAGTTATTTCGAACAATAGCATTAAAAATGACAAAAGCGACCAAATTTTTCAATAGCACACAAAATTAACAAAAGCAGTCATTTCACAAGCCAAAAGACAATAGCACACAATTTTTTCAGAAGCGGTAAGCAAAAGCGATAAAAAAATTTAATAGTGCAAAAAAAACACAATAGAAATCAATAAAATTAAAAGAAAAATAAATGAAAAGAGCAATAATGGTCAAATCGAAGCAAAAGTGAAAATTTCACAAAATTACCGGTATTGCTAAAAATGTTTTCTAGCATTAATTACACAAAATTGACAAGACAAAAACACAAATAGAAGTGGTACATACCACGATACCTACGCCAACTGGCCTCCCAAAGTCACATACCACCTCTACATGATGTGGGGCACTTGGAATCCTCAACATCATGAATCGACAATTGTCAAAGCAGGATCTCCAAAGAGAAGAATTTGCTAAGGGCTAAGAGTGCAAATGAGGTAAAATGAACCTTAATTCTTTATTTTTACCCCCAAACCCTAATTTTTTACCTAGGAAACCCTCCTAGGTTAAAATTATGACCACCCGAGAATGTCTGAACAATAAACAAAGGTCTTATAAGCTTAATTTTTCATCCTCTATGCATATGAACTACAATTGAACCTTATCACGAGTCTAACCTAAAATTTGATTTTTTTGGCCAAGCTCTCAAGGGGGTAGCCTAGTGTCGTACTATCTTTTTATTGACCATTGGGGCATAATCGAGCATATAATTTTTTTCAAATCTTGATCTTAACATCAAATTATTTGAAATAAAGAAATCAATACTTTGTCTCAAAGAGGGGAAAAATGTAGACATGTAAAAATGACCTAACACATATCACACATCCTGAATGATATTTTTTCATCTACCGAAATCATTATCATTAAATATCACCACATTTCACATCATTTACATCAAAAACCATATTTTCCTCTATTAATTGAATAATATTTTATAAGTTAATTAATTCACTATATCATCATTAATCTAACTTTTATTCCTCTTGAATAATTAAATATATATAAGTTATTTAATTATGTCACTAATATACCCTATTCTCCTAAATCAATTAAATTGTTATCATTTAATAATTTAATTAAATCACTCTCCCCTGTCTAAACTTGAATAATTAAATTAGTTATTCGACATCATTCAACATAGTTAACAAACAAATACAACTTTATTTGTTGAAGTCAAACATGACTTGCACATTCATCTCTATATATTAATTAATTATTCAATTAATTAATTATCCTCACCCTCCTTTTTGATTCAGTAAATCACGACCACTGATTTCTCACTCTAAATAGTTGACTAACTCATCTATTCTTCAATCCCACTAACCACTCAACCTGATTCCTCAATCCCACTAACTACTCAATTTGATTTCTTGAATCACACAGATTATGCAATCTACGTCCACTAATCTTTCCAATATATTTCCTCTCAATGGTTTTGAACCATTGATCAAGATCTTTTACTACAAAATCTTGATAATTCATCTTGAAATAGGAAATCTATAAAATAAACCTCCACCTTCTCATAAATCATCTAGAATTCACACATCGAAGCACTACACAACTAATTCTTGAGCACATTGGAGAATTGCTATCCTCACATTCTAGTTCACCATTATCAACACGAATCGAAGCTTTTGCAACAACAATGGAGGCTTTGTATTGAATTGAGCAATCTAACGTCCAAAAATCAATACAAACACAATTCCAACATGGGATGGTATAGCTTTTAAGGTTTTGAATTCAATTTATGTTGTCTTTAAGATTACATTATTTGATTTCATTATTCTAGAGCTTCACTTCATGAGTATGGGTTTTAGGATTTTTTATTGTTTGAATTAAGTTTATTTAATTCATTTGTTGTGTTTTCTTATTGATTTATTCCCCCTTACGACAATTAGTGATTGCATAAATAAATTCATGACAACATCCTTATCCTCAACTTCAGACATTTTCTCATCATCAAAATAATTATCACCTAATATCATTGCATTTCACATCATTTGCATCAAAATCCCTAATTTCTACTATTAATTGAATAATATAACATTATTTGATTAATTCACTTTTGTTTTTTATCATTTTGGACTAATTAAATAATTTTAATTTATTTAATAAAGTCCCAATCTAACTTTATTCCTCCTAATTAATTAAATAACATCAATTATTTAATTATGTTGCTAATTTACCCCATTTTCCTAAGATAATCATTTTTTTTTTTGCAAAAGGCTAATAACCTATATATTATATTAATAATAATAGTGTTGATGGGTGTTTTTTCACCTTCTCAACATAGAAACAACACAAGTGTATTGCCTCTCTTGAAAGGTAATTTCCACAACTAAAGGTTTAGAAATCACCCCAAGGTCTCTCGGGTGTCAGGTCATGACAATGCTTGGAATAGTTCAATTGGTTGATGTGTTTTGCTGGTAATCACAGGGTGGAATTTATGGTTTACAAAGAATGGGAAGTTGGGTCTAAAAATGGAGTTTCTAAGTTTTGGAAATGAATGAGTAGTTGCTGCAATTTCATGACAGTAGTTTGAAACTCCCCATGTTCATAAGATTTAGCTTTTTTGTGATGCTTAGGATCCTACATTGACAAAGAATTAAAAGAAATAGAAAAAGAGAAAGGGTTAAGAGAGATATTCTAAGTATAAGCTATGAATGAATAGTAACAATGGAGGATGCTACAATAGATAGACTCCCATAAAACTGAGTTTTGCTTGACCAAGAGAAATCTATAACTACACAAAACTAGTGCAATCTTCTAACGTTTGCAGGTTTTTATATTGTGCATTCACCTCATCAACATACAATTGAACTAAAGTGCAGAATATGAATTAGCTCAAACTAGATTTGAAAAGTGATTCATCTTCAACAAACCACAAAAAGAATGAGTTGGAAGCGCATCCAATACTATAACAACAACCACCATTAAAGACATTCTAGAAAATAACTAAGTAAAACTAACATGGAGGTTGAATCATGCATGCACAATGAGAAAGTTCAAAGAAAACATCCATAAAATAATGAAATGCTTCCTTCTATTGTTGCAACATGCCTCTTACATCAATTCACCACCCCTTTACAAATGAGGAGCAAGCTCCTATTTATAGTTTTCCCAAAGTGAAATGAACAACCAAAATTTAATTACAATTAGTGGCCTAGATTTGTTATAGCTTAGGGTTTCACCTACCCCCAATATTTAACAATTTAAAATAGAATATTTTGTCCTCTTCTCTATTTTGTCTTGTAGCCTATTTTTTCCTCTACCTACTATAGTTGTTTTGTCTTCTAGCTACCTTCTTTGTTGTGGCTGAAAACTGCTAAAAGCTGCCCTTTGTCTGATATGTCTACAACATCCTTTCAGCCAATCAAACTAGCCTTGCTATAGATTGGTGTCATTGAGAATTACATATGCTGCCCCTAATCCGGGTGGATAGCTCTTGACAACACTACAACAGAATAGGAAAATAACGCCTAAAATAATGCCAGATTTTAGTGTATTTTTGTTCACGAATTAGGCGATCTGACTAGCACGAAAATTGGTGCAAACAGGCATGCTCTTCTCAGCACCGACTTTGGCACCAATTTTTGCACTAGACTTAGTGCCTTGGAAATCACAACGCCCCCACCAACACCTAAAATAGTGCCAAAAAATAGCACCGAAAACAGCCTCTTTGCTAGTGCCGAAAATAACGTCCAAAATAGCATCTAAATTGGTGCCCAATTTTGCTTCCGATTTTGCTTCTATGTCTACTCCCATTTTTTTTTCTAGTTTTGCTTCTAGGTTCGCTTCCAATTTTGCTTCCGGTTTTGCTTCCACTTTTGCTTCTGATTTTGCTTCCACTTTTGCTTTCGGTTTTGCTTCCGGTTTTGCTTCCAGTTTGTCTTCCAGTTTTGCTTCTGGTTTTACCTCCAATTTTTCTTCTGGTTTGGCATCCACTTTTGCTTCTAGTTTTGCTTCCAATTTTGCTTCTAATTTTTCTTCCATTTTTGCTTCCATGTTCGCTTCTGGTTTTGCTTCCGATTTTGCTTTCGGTTTTGCTTCCAGTTTTTGCTTCCAAGTTTGCTTATGGTTTTGCTTCCAATTTTACTTCTAGGATTACTTCTGGTTTGCTTCTAGTTTGGCTTCCATTTTTGCTTCCTTTTTTTCTTTTCTTGTTTTGCTTCCATTTATTAATTTAATATGTTTTATTTCAATTTAATTAGTTAAATATATCATGCCTCTTAAATAACTCATATGATTATAGAGTAAGTAATTTAATTATTTAACTCATATGATTAAATAACAAGATAATTATTTTTTTTTGGGTCGGTAACACAAAAAAATTGTATTTCTTATAAGGATAAAAAAGTACATCTATTGTTTAGTGTCATTACCCACCAGGTGGAGCTTTTAAATTTCCCCCCCTTGTGAGTTTGTTTTACTTTGTCCTTGGCTCTAATTGGTTGGGTTTTGGGTTTTTTTACAAACGAGTCTGGGTCATACGTGTTCTATTTGAGCGATAACTTATTATTAATGGTGGCTAGTTGTTTAAGTATGGTCCTAACCCCTTTTGGTGGTGACATTACCGACCCCTCTTTACCTGTCCTCTCGGTCTTTTGCACCCTGACTGTATTTTGTATTTCCTTAGTGTCGGGTTGGTAAATTTTTTTAGATTAATCTCTAAAAATATTTTCGGCCTCGAGGGTCATTTCCCCGTCCACCTAGTCAGTCCCCTTTTTATAAATAACCTTTTTTTGCATGTGTAGATTGCATAGCTATTGGATGGAGTGATCCGTATCTGGACTGTTCCTTGTAGGCCCCACAAGGTTTCCTACTGACGTTACTAAAGTGGTGCGAGGCATGCGAGATGCTGCCACCTATCACATATGATCTTGGGACCAGTTCTTGTTTCCTGACCGATGAAGGATGCTGATGCTGACAACTGTTTCTTTACCAATGCATCATGGCCATTCTTTGCTGACCTCGTGCAATTAAAACATTAGTTTTAATAATGTTGCGAGGTGTGCAAATTGTTGATGCATGGATGCCAATGCTGCACGAGGGATGATCAAGGTGGGGCTCGTTTTGTGCTGAGGTGGTGCCCGGTAGGTGACTTTTTGTTTGCCTAAAGACTGGTGAACATATGCGGCATTTTCAAACCATTCTGACTCAATCTGAGTCGTTCTTCTGGCTTAAATTGTTTTGGATCAATGATTGGCATTTGAAATAGGTTGGTTTTGTAGTATAGCTGTTTTATCTCACGCTAGTGAGTAGTAATGGTCGAGTTCAAACTGTGCTCTCATAATTAAATGCTAAAAGATTAGTGAATTGCTATTTTTGTGTGTATTTCCACGTTGAAGAGGAATCACCTGGTACCAAATGAAGTGAGCCATCTTTATAATTTTTCAGCCTCACTATCATTAATGTTTTGCAAGTGAAACCGTACGAGCTGTTGAGGTGGAATAAATTGTTACAACGGTTAAAGATGCTTTTGATGTGAACAAGTGGCCCTTTGAAGGGCAGTTTCTTTTCTTCCATAACAACTAATGATTATTCTTGTCTTATGATTTTCTCTTTCAGTCGCATGATGTAAATGTCACTGATTGAGGGATTAGCAATCCAATGAAAAATGGACATGTGTACTCTTCGGCTTGAAGCTTGTTTGCTCCCTTGTTTTATAAAAGGGAATTTTGGGCTGTAAAAGAAGGTTTGTTGAAATATCCAATATTTGAGAAATAAAAGTTTAGTGATACAGAAAGTATGAATGTAAGTCCAGGTATTAAGGTTTTGAGTTAGGTAAGAGAACTTGGTCAATTATGGGGTTCTTAGGCATGTTTGTATTGAACATGCGAATGTTTTGAGTTTTTTTTCTCTCCTGTTGTGGTACTTTGCATGGATTATTAATGAAATATAGGTCCAAGATGACTTTCATTGATCTTCATTTGTTCTTTACTGTGAATTATGTTTAACGATAGCTATGGTTCAAAGGATCAATTAAATGCTTCAGTTAATCAGTAAGTTCATGTAAGCTAACAATAGGATTCATAAAGTAGTGATAGACTTAGATAAAAATATATGGATTGTAATGTGATTCGTATAGATCATAATTGCTTAAGATGTTCGCCCTATAGTTCATTTTTCTCATTTGACTCTGTGCTTTAGGATATGGCACTGGAACTTTGATCGCGGTTGTATTTTATCATGTCTTGTGTTATGAATTCAGGACATTTTATTCAAATATTTCCTATCAATCTATTTTAGTCGTGTTTGCGATTCTCTGCTAATTGGACTCAAGCCTTTTCAAGGAATAGCTAATTTCTTGAAGGATTTCATCCTTTTAGCGTAAATGGGGAATCTATCTATTGTTTATCAATGTGCAAGTGGATTGTTTAATGTTGTATTTCAAGAACACATTTTAGGGAGTACCCTCCTGGGTCTTATAGAGCCCGAAGTGTAGAAGAATTAGCATTATCGCTTTTCTCGTCGAGTTGGCCAAACGCTTCCTAGACTTTTATCATTGAACATGGCAAGTTCATAGAAGCTCTTGGGAAGTCCACTTGGGTTGTAGTAAAAAAAACACCAACACCACCAAAAGAGCTTAACACTTCTTTGATTTGTTCAATTATGTTCTAGAGGTGCCAAGCATTCATTTTACCTTTCATCATGGCCTGAACTATTATTGTAACATAATCATCATCTATAATTTAATTGAATTTGAAAACATCCATCTTGAGTAGTAAATTAAAATCATCATACGTAATAAATATCTATTCAAAAATCATCGACCACTTTTAATATATATAAATTGACAAGTCAATACTGATAGGATCATCATCATATATAACTAAAAAAAGTGAAATTCAAATATGCTAGTACATCAAAAACATGTCAAAATGATACATGTCCAATAGTCGACATAAGTGAAAATGATACATGTACAAATGATGTAAATAAAATTGATAAATTATGTAACTCAAACTGATACAAATCAAGATGATACATGTCCAAATGATATAGTGAAAATGATACATGTTAAAATGATAAAACTCAATAATATAGTACTGTAGGCCATGAAAATGATACATATGATAGTAACCATGAAAAGGGTCACCATAACGATATATCAACAATGATCCATGATGCAGTCTATATGATCATGAATGTCACTAGTTACTACCACCAACTATCTCATCATCATCATCATCATCATCATCATCATCACCATCATCATCATCATCATCATCACCATCATCGTCGTCGTCGTCGTCGTCGTCGTCATCGTCATCGTCATCATTGTCATCGACCTTAGTGTCTTTTGTATCTGTGTCATCATCATCCTTTACCATGTGATCTATACCATCTATACCGGAAGAACCAATATTTTGTGAATCTATATCATGTTGAGGATCATCTTGATCTTCTGGAAGATCCATGTTCTGCCAAAAAATAACATTTAGAATGAAAAGTTATTATTTGTTTCATGCAATAATTTATTTTTCTGTTATATGTCTAATATTACAACTATGAGACAAAACCATAATCATATTACATCATATCAAAGTGCACATACCATAATAAAATTTCAAAAAAGTTACAGCTAATACTGGCGAGTCAGGAGAAACTTCAGCTTTCAAAAACAAAGCCAATTAGGTTGGCAACATTGAAAATTAAATCCCTAGTAGTATTTATATTAAGGAAATTGTGTTTAGATGCAAGGATTCAAAGCACATCAACCATGTGATACAAATGATTAAATCCCAGAGATGATCTATAGCAATGAAAGAGTCTGAAAAATTATTAAATCCCTAGTAGTATTTATGTTAAGGAAAATTCCTTTAGATGCAAGGATTCAAAGCACATCAACCATGTGGTACAAATGATTAAATCCCAAAGATGATTTGTAGCAATGAAAGAGTTTGAAAATCTAGAGAGAGCTACATTGGTGACTTAGGAGAAACTTCAACTTTCAAAAACAGAGCCAATTAGGCTGGCAGACGTGTGGATCAGGCCAACATTTGGTGGAAGAGGAAGAAAGATGACTGGAACTCTGGAGGCCCACCATACTGGATTTCGATATTCAACCATGAGAGCATAAGAGAGAGATGATATCATGTATCAAAACATTAAGCATGCATTCTTCCAGCCAACGGAGAAGGAAATGATTAATTTGATTCATTTTAATTTGAATAACCATATCATGGCGTGGGAGCCAAGAAGATCAGGGATGCCCAATTTTATGTTGAGGTAATGGATGTGGTCCAAAATTTAGGAGGGGCAAGAAGGTCAATGTATGATCCTAATAAAATTGAGGAAGAACAACAAGAGAGGGATAAGAAAAATAAAATTAATGTAGATTTTCAAGGATTTGTCAAGCGAGTAAGAGAGCTATGGGAGTAGCCTCATCTAAAATATTTTGAACTAGAGTTTGATATAACATTTAGAGAGCTTGTTTTTCATGGAAGAGGAAGAACGATTATTACTTTGCTTCATTTTCATTTTCATAACCATACCATGGCGTGGGAACTAAGAATACAAAGGATGTCTAGTTTTATGTGGAGGTAATGGATGTGGTCCAAACTTTAGGAGGGGAAAGAAGGTCAATGTATTATTCTAATGAAATTGAGGAAGAACAACAAGAGAGGGATAGGAAAAATAAAATTAATGTAGTGTTTCAAGATTTGTCAAGTGAGTAAGAGAGCTATGGGAGCAGCCTCATCTAAATTATTTTGAACTAGAGTTTGATATAACATTTAGAGAGCTTGGTTTTCATGGAAGAGGAAGAAAGATGATTACTTTGCTTCATTTTCATTTGCATAACCATACCATGGCGTGGGAACCAAGAAGACCAAGGATGTCTAGTTTTATGTGGAGGTAATGGATGTGGTCCAAAATTTAGGAGGGGAAAGAAGGTCAATGTATGATCCTGATGAAATTGAGGAAGAACAACAAGAGAGGGACAAGAAAAATAAAATTAATCTAGAGTTTCAAGGATTTATCAAGAGAGTAAGAGAGCTATGGGAGTAGCCTCATCTAAAATATTTTGAACTAGAGTTTGATGTACCATTTAGAGAGCTTGGTTTTCATGCAAGAGGAAGAAAGATGATTACTTTGCTTTATTTTCATTTGCATAACCATACCATGGGGTGGGAACCAAGAAGACCAAGGATGTCCAGTTTTATGTGGAGGTAATGGATGTGGTCCAAACTTTAGGAGGGGAAAGAAGGTCAATGTATGATCTTGATGAAATTGAGGAAGAACAACAAGAGAGGGACAAGAAAAATAAAATCAATGTAGAGTTTCAAGGAATTGTCAAGCGAGTAAGAGAGTTATGGGAGCAGCCTCATCTAAAATATTTTGAACTAGAGTTTGATGTACCATTTAGAGAGCTTGGTTTTCATGGAGTTCCTTTCGAAGCCTTTGCTTTTATTATTCCTATGGTAAACTATTTGGTAGAGTTGGTGGAATTAACTTTCTTAGTAATCACTATTAGTGAGATTGGGATTGTTAATCAATTAGGCGCTAATTTCTTGTAGCAATGAAAGAGTCTAAAAATGCGAAGAGATCTACACTGGTGACTTAGGAGAAACTTCAGCTTTCAAAAACAAAGGAAATTAGGCTGGAAGACTTGTGGATTAGGCCAACATTTTATGGAAGAGGAAGAAAGATGACTGGAACTCTGGACACCCACCATAGTGAATTTCGATATTCAACAATGAGAGAAAAAGAGAGAGCTGATATTATGTATCAAAACATTAAGCATGCATTCTTCCAACCAGTGGAGAAGGAGATGATTACTTTGCTTCATTTTCATTTGCATAACCATATAATAGTGTGGGAACCAAGAAGACCAAGGGTGTCTAGTTTTATGTGGATGTAATGGATGTGGTCCAAACTTTAGGAGTGCTAAGAAAGTCAATGCATGATCCTGATGAAATTGAGGAAGAACAACAAGAGAGGGACAATCAAATAATATCAATGCAGAGTTTCAAGGATTTGTCAAGCCAGTAAGAGAGCTATGGGAGCAAGCTCATCTAAAATATTTTGAATTAGAGTTTTATGTACCATTTAGAAAGCTTGGTTTTCATGGATTTCCTTTCAAAGCCTCTACTTCTATTGTTCCTACGGTAAACTATTTGGTAGAGTTGGTGAAATTACCTTTCTTAGTAATCACTGTTAGTGAAATTGAGATTGTTAACCTTGAGAGAGTAGGACTTGGGAAAAAGGTATTTGATATGGATATTGTTTTCAAAGACTTCAAGCGGGATGTACTCCGCATGTATGCCATTCCTAAATCTTCGCTTGATGGAATCAAGGAATGGTTCAACTCCATGGATATAAAATATTATGAAACTGAAATGAACTTGAACTGGCAGCCAATTTTGAAGACTATTACTGATGATCTAGATAAATTTATTGAAGATGTTGGTTGGGAATTTTTGAATATGGAAGCTAATGATTTTGATTTTGATAATTCAGAAGAGTCAAATCAAGGATATTAACCCTCTAATGTAGAAGAGGAATCAAAATCAGATGAGGAAGGTTCAAAAGATGAATCTCTTGCGGATTCAGAGGAGGATGAAGAAAAAGAAGAAGATTCTGAAGAGGAGGAAGGTAAAACATGGGATGAATTAGAAGCCGAAGCTAGAAATGTAGATAAGGAAAAAGGAGACGAGTCTAATAGTGAAGAGGAAAGGTGTCAATGAAAGGTAAAAGCTACAGGGAAGTCTCGAGCACCTAATATTCGATATTCAATAGGAATGTATTCCAAGAGGCATAAAGTCAAATGAATTGAGTTCATCTACATCCTTCTACTATTTATTTATGCACATAAATGGTCATCTTGTAATCATAAGATTTGAGCTCTATTTACTCATCATATGCATCAATAAACAACTCAACATAAGAGATGCAAGTTGACATATTATCACAACAATATCCAACTAAGTTATTGAAACTCAACTATTGATACCTCGTTCTCCATCCAGATTACAAAATCATTCCACTTTTTTTTTGTAACATATTCTTTTTAAATTGCTTTGGATGGCGGCCATATTTCTCCTCGTGTCAAAACATGGCACATGGACTACTTAAGCTAATTGATATGCAATCGTTTACTTTTTCCAAGGAAATAAAAAAAAATCATTTAACATATTAAATATACTTACAAATGTACATATCAAGGTAGTAAATCTTTCTGGCCAATGTGATGCATGGCACGAAGTTTCTCAAGCCTAGCCTTGGAGGCCTTGTTCTGAAACATATACTAATTCAATTTAACTATGCACAAATAAAATTTTAATATCGTTTAATAAATTTGATATAATCTTATGAGGAAATTCAAATACCTGCATAATCTCCTCACCAGACTTCCTCTGTGCATTGGACTTCTCATATGATTTTACAAGCTCTTTCCATACTTTCACACTTACATCAATTGGCCTTTTTTTCTACCTTAGCTCAAGAGGGATTTTTTTTATCTTCTTTGTTTGGTTGCACCGAAATCTCTTGCAGTTTTGAGACATTTGTAGCTTTATCTTCTTTATAGACCAACCTATGCCAAATTCATTTTCCATGTCATGGATAACTTACTTTTTTAGGTGCATGGGTATCTTTGAGAATGACAAATGTAGATGGTCTTTGAACTGTTAAAGGCATGATTCCTTCAACCTACTCACAAATGTTTTCCCAGTATCCGTCATTCAGACTTCCCCTGAAACCACCTTCGTATTCTATATTCATATTGTAGCTACCAATGCAAGATTGAAAACATGGCGTGGTGGAAGAAGTCTATGTCCCAAGAGTGGAAGTCTCCGCTCCCTGTTCCACATTCTTAGAGTTTACTATCACTGATTTCCTTCTTGATCTTTTGCTCGATCCAGGAGTGGTTGGGGAATCAATTGATTCCCTTTGACACAATTGATTTGTTTGCAATGTTTGAGGGGCATTACCAGATTGTTTTTCTATGTATCTGGCAAGTGTTGTCCAGACCACATTAACCAATTTGTTCACTTCCTCTACCCCCAATATGGAAGCCAGTTCGTCTTTATCTTTATTAGTCTCATGTCCCTATATATATAATTTTTAATTATATTTCTTCTTTTAAATTTAGAATTAAAAAAGTAAAAACTAAAATTCAAAGAAACAATGGAAACATTTACAAATCTATAAATTGACAATGAATTACCTCATTGTGGCCAAAGTTCGCTGACAATGCTCGCTTCCCTCCATTGCTTGAAATTTTGAGGAGACCTAGGGAAAATTATTTTCGTCTAGTCTATGGAGGCAAATGAAGTACACATAGTTAGGTATGAAAGTTTTCATCCAGTTTGTGGTATGAAAGTTTTATTTTGTGGGAAACTATGTTCACTGGGTTTGCTTAGTGTTGATAACCTAGGGAAAATATGTTCACTTGGTTTTCTTAGTATTGATAACCTTAGCACGAACACTCTTTCATAATGCAGTCTTGCATGAATTTGTCATGGCATTGGTGACTATGGCATGGCTAGGCAAAACCAAGCGGTTTCTACATTTATTTTCAGCAGTTGCTCAGTAGTGATCGACCCAATTCCCAGATTTTCCAAGAAGTTCACTATTTCCTTGATACCCAAGTTAGGGAAAGAATACAGAGGCATCCTCGCTTGGTGCTGTAATATTTTGAGCCAAAGCTCAAATGGGTAGGGTAAATTTTTTTGTTGCTTTCTCAAAGGTTTTACAATTTATAATGATGGGGCAATTTAGAGGTTGCCTGGGCTGGTTAGGCCACGAACAAGTAAACAATCAAAAATTCAAATGCAATACAAAGAGCATTAAACAATCACAAATTCAACCAAGAAAAAAAATTGTAACCTTATGTATGGTGTTTCAAACTAAATCAAATTTCTCATCAGTTGCTGGTAGCGCCTTGCTCTCTTCCTTCGTGTGACGTTTTTCCCTTTTTTGTCGTTTGATTTCTTCCTTCATGCGGGAAAGTTTTAAATTTTTGATTTTGATTCATTATTCGACACTTTAGTCAGCGTTAGTTAATGCCAACTTTAGTGCCGACTATTGGCCATTAATGTAACCTGTTTGGGGCCTATAAGGCGACATCAGGTGCGCCTAATTTAGTGCCTATCATTGTTGTATAGTGACTATTTTCATTGTTGTGTATCACAAGATCCATAGTGTTGGAAATAATTCCAACTCTTGCCTTTCTTTTGTGACCACTGTTATTTCATGGCTTCTTCATCAGCTCGATGTGGTAAAGTGGTTTTTACCGCGATCCCGCAAGGTGCTTCATCCTTCTCGACGGTAGTGCGGTGAAAGCTTTTGTGGAAGCACGCGATTCTTCCTTTTGTTCTTGGCAGTGTTGTCATGACTCATGCAATCCTGCAAGTCTTCTACCATTGGTGTGCGGTAGTGTGGTGACCACCACTGTCCCACGACTCCTTCATCAACTCGGTGTGGTAGAGCGGTTTTTACCATAGTCCCGCAAGTTTCTTTATCCTTCTCGGTGATAGTACTGTGAGAGATTCTATGGAAGAATTTTTATTCAAAGAGGAGGCCATGGAGAGAGGACGTGGATAGCATAGAAATACTAAATCACTGAGAGGAAAGTGGGTGGAAATAGATGAGACAACGAAATCTGTAGATATAATAGAGGTAAGAAGAGAAAGCAACCTCAACCAAAGGAGGAAGGTGTTTATGAATTCACAAATTCTACAAAATAAAGGAGATAAAGTCATTTTTTTGACCATGAGGCCTTTGAGGTCAAACTTATTGGTTGAAAATGCACAAGAATGGTGATTAAATGTGATTCTATGATCAAGGGAAAAGTTTGAACATTAGGATAGCCAAAACATGATATCAATATGTCAAATATATGACTAAAGTGAGGTTTTGTGTTGGATAGCATATTCGTTGAAATGATATAATTGGTGTACTAAACATTATTTACTATGTTGTGTATTGTAAGGGTGAGACAAGGCCATGGCAACAGATCGTGTCATATCAAATGAGGACACAATGGATGAAGCGGGACACTAGGTACTCAAATTTTGACTTAACTTAGGAAAAATGATCTAATGGCATTTTGTGATACATCCATCTTTCTTCACAGTATTATTGAAATTTATAATGTATTATCCATTCTTGACATAAATTAATGCAGGTTGTTGATTTTTTTAGATGGAGATTGGAGCAAATGTAGAGCCTAAGCTCTCAACTAGCAAAAGAACAAGATATGTATGTGGACGTGGACCTAAAATTGTTAAATCACATAGATGATAGTGGGTGGAAGAGGATATGACAATGGATACTGCAGACACAATAAATGATTGCACTGAAGAAGAGGTAGGTCAGGACTATATTACATGGGATGAATACTTTGAGAAAATTGTTGTTTGTGGATGTTTTGTATGTCGTGGAAATAAACAATTCAAACGAGCAATTGTACAAAGACATTACATATATGATGAGATTCCATTCGGTAGTATGCCTCCTACAATTGATTCAAATCCAATAGGAATTGTGGTTAGGAATTTTCCAATTTGATATAAATAACATGTATACTTCGTTTAAACATTATTTTATATTATTTAAATAACTAATTTTTCCTTAATGGATACTTGCAAGATAAAGCTCCTGGTTTAAAGTTTTCTGGATCATCGAATTCTAGCCTAGAGGGAAATGATCATTTATCAAATGATACATCTAAGAAATATGTGCCAATATACCAGCTTAGAAGATGAGGAATTGACAAAAACAAGTAACAGAACAAGAACCGGTGTGAAGATGCATAATTTGCTTAAAGACAAGGGGAAGGTGGACTACATACCCTATGAGAATGAATGTGATGGAGATGATGACTTTCCCCTGAGTTTGATATCAATTTACAAAGAGACATTTGATCATCGACTGTATTGCGCTTGGCCTAGTGATCAAAAACTACCTAGAGTGTATGAGGTGCTCCAATTTTGGGGATATAGATACATGATACGACCCTCCAATATTCATGGAGTGAATCTAGGCCTCTTTATTTTCCAAAATGTACATGTGTGATCCAAGCATAGAAATAATTTAGAACAAACCACTAGGAGATTAATGCTATATTATGGTCCATCATATTACAGTGGTGAATGGAGAAGGCTAGCAGAATATAAGCCTAACATGTCAGCATGTGGTCTAAATTTGAAATGTATACACATCATCTCCAATTGGAAAGTGGAAAATAAATTAATAGAGGTCATCTTATGTATATAGATGGATGTGCATACACACACAAAAATATTGCAGGATTTATAAATAGTAGTAAGGGAAGGGACCCTACTGTAAGACCGAATTGTCAATTTGTTGAGGTTATAAATGATAAAGATGGAGATATGGAAAGAGAGGTTGATATATTGATAATGGTTAAGGCTATTATGGACCTTACCATTGGGGATGAGCTATTGATTGATTACCCCTTCTTAAAACAAACTCTTGCATGAAAGAAGAGGGAATAACAAGGTCTCCCTAAGGATGTTCTTAAGGCCAGAAAACCAAAGACTAATAAATGAGTGTAGACTGATGTTTTCTATGTTGTCAAAATTCTGTTTTATAGCAATTATTGTATAATAAAGGTAGTTTATAAAAGAATGTTCCATTATTCAATTGATGTATACATGTTCATACAATTTATATAATGTCTAATATATGTATTTTGTTCATGTGCAGGTATTTTTCTATGAAGATATTTTTGACCCGAAATGGATATTTGTTATACATTATGATCCAAGATTAAGGCATGTACTTGATGATGCATTAGTGGATACTGAGAAAAACAATGATGGCCAACAAAATGAGAGAGAGGGATTAGAGAACATAGAATAAATTGACATCCATGATGATTTTGAAGATGGTTATGTTCAGGCACAAGAAGACAACAATCTAGAGTTAGATGATGTTATGGAAAACAACAATATGGATGGTATAGAAAATGATGATCCAAATACATTTGGTAGCAATATAGATGGTCTACAGTCAAATTTCAATGATGATGAAGATGATGCAGGTCAAGATGAGGATGATGATAATATTAAGTACTTGAAAGAACATATGAACATTGGCAATGATACACTGGATGACATTGTAGCAGACAATAATTTTAATGACCAAGACTTCTAAATTTTCAGAATTATTTGCAATCCATGTTTAAAAAAGGATGATTCTTATAGCCTAAACTTTGAAATTCTTTGGTAATATTATGTTTTACTTGGACAATTAAAAACCTATTTTATTCTCCGAGAAAGATTTTTTATTTTCCATTATAATTCTAGACCAAACAACTGTTAGTGTAGGTTTTTATTTCCTAGTTGGGATATTTATTTTCCCTTTATTACTAGTTTTTTCCTACACCTTTTTAATCTTGGTTAGGTTAATAAAGCATGTTTAATTAGGTGAGAGGATTATGAGGTGTCACCTTCCTACATGTGAGCATCCATTTTCTATCTTGGGAAGATACCTTGCTATCTTTAGTTCGATAGATGGTTGCTCCTCATTGGTCGGTGTTGCCACCTACACCCCTCTCTCTTGCCTATATAAACACGCTACCTAGCTTGTATTTTCAATCAATATGGAATGCATTGTGTAGTTACTCTGTCATTCTCTTGCTTTGAGCTCTTAATGCAATTTTGTCTCTTCGAATTTTGCATGTCTCTCGGAATCGCTGGTTTGCTTTCATTTGCATTTCAGTTTATGTAGCTTAGATCTCTCTTTCAGATTCTGGTTTTTAATCTTATTCAAGATTTCTAACATGGTATCAGAGCTGTAGTTTGAGAGTTTTAGGTTCATTTGATTCCTAATTAAGAGATTGAGTTTTGTAAGATCTTGTCAATCCCGTATGTTCTTCTCTTGTGTTTTATAACGATCTGGAGAATCAAAAAGGATATAACAAGACCCATTAACCCCTTTCTTTTGCATGCAAATTTTTTGTGAGATCTAAGTGATTGTAGTATTTCTAGTTGTTCCAATGTGTCCAGGAGGCTCGAGAAATTTAGAAATTGCTTTCATTTCATCCGATTTGGAGATTATGTGAAAAAGTTGCAAATGGGGGTTTGAAGCTCATATTTTATGAAGCATCTTTCAAACAGGGTATTTTCAGGCCAAAAGAATATTTCTATTGTGTCTGGAAGGCCCCAAAACCCCCATTTTCATATAAGGGTCATGCAGATCGGACATTAGAAGCTTTGCATGTCGTTTTTCCCTTCTTGAAGACGTTTTTTTACATTGTGGCTACATTCTGCGGAAGTGATAAATAAAAACACCTATCTGGGTTTTGTTTGTTCCATCGAAAAACCATCTGGGTATCAGTTATTTTCTTCATGTAGGCAACTAATCGTGTGGAAATCGCATCAAAAAGCTTCAGGTGGACCCCTCACCATTGCAATTTTCATTTTTCCACCTGATTTTCAAATGGCTCGTTCTCAGCCATACGGAGGTAATTTTCAGTGAATTTTTTTTTGAAAAGGGGTGGAATCGCATGATCTTTACAGTGGTATAATCGGTTTTTTCTCAAGTGACCTCATTTTTCCAGAATTTAAGTTTTCTCATCAGATTTGAAGGACAGTTCTCATTTTTTGAACTTCAAACTGCTATAACTTTCTCATATGATCTCGGATTGAGGTCATTCTTTTTTTAAAAGTGGATATTTTTCCAATAAATACACATTGGTGTAGGTTTGAAGTCATTATTCAGAGATAATTTTTTTTACTTCAGTATTTGGGTCCATTTTTGGACATTTGTATAACTCTGGAAAATAACTCCAGCATTGTAAACGCACTGATCTATAAAGTGCCAAACAAATTTTTCTGGGGGGGTTTCTTTGATTGAGTAAAAAGGGGGGTTCATTGTGTTGACTCTTGTTAGCACATATTCTCTTTTAGAAACATGATTTTATGCATCATAGTTCATTATGGGGTTCTCATTTCATCCTGCTTTGATCATGTTGAAATGGTGAAACTAAACACAATGGAGAAATGGTATCATCACACATCTCCGATGGCTTCATTTGTTGCCAAATTTGTATAATATTGTTCCCCCTCCTAGTTTGGAGGACTTTTTTGAGGGGATATCACTCCTCTATTCAGATCATACTTTGGAGAGTTTTCTAGAGTCTCCTCATCTTTGTGTCTCAACCTTGCTTGGAGATATTGAGACTATCTTGGAGGCCCTTTCTTTCTCTTCAGAGATTTCATATATGAGACTTCCTCCACCTTCATCAGAGTTTCTTCTGCATCTACCATTAGATTGGCTTCAGTCTTCTTTCAATGGTTTTGAGGACACTTCATTATGGGGGGGGCAATCAAGTCTCCATCTATTCCTTTGATGGAAGGAACACCACAATGCAGTCTTTGGATTTTGTTCAGCATCTGTTTCCACATCGTCCTGATTTGTCACCTTCTACATTGATTGGGTATGTACCTGAGTGGGTTGTGGCATCTTCATCTTCATCAGGCAAGGAGACACATGAGCAGCTTTCAGAGATATCATCAGCATCCATATACATCCATCCTTCTCTCAATTCCTATCCGGAATGGGAAGCATCTTTGCACTTGCACCTGGTTTTGTTTCTTCCGAAAGGGAGACAAGTTGTTTGTCGACATTGGATCATGTTTTGTCTTCATACACTTATCTTTTTTTGCAGGTGATCACATATTTTGGGGGGACTATATTGTCTCTCTATTTCCCTCCTATGGGGGGGGGGGCATTGATTGTATTGTATCCATGTGATGATTGTTGTCCTTGGGGGGATGATGTTGAGTCCTCCAATCATCACCTTTCTGCATTTCATCTCCTTTTTTTCGAAGAGGGGTTTTCTTCCCATTGGGTTTTCCCCTTTTTTCTCCATTTAGTGGGAGATTAGTTGCATTTTCATCCTATGTACATGGGTACCTAATATGGCCATCAGCCGGGACCCTTCTTTATACCCACCTAAGCAACACTTAAGGGGGGGTGTTAGTGTAGGTTTTTATTTCCTAGTTGGGATATTTATTTTCCCTTTATTACTAGTTTTTTCCTACACCTTTTTAATCTTGCTTAGGTTAATAAAGCATGTTTAATTAGGTGAGAGGATTATGAGGTGTCACCTTCCTACATGTGAGCATCCATTTTCTATCTTGGGAAGATACCTTGCTATCTTTAGTCCGATAGATGGTTGCTCCTCATTGGTCGGTGTTGCCACCTACACCCCTCTCTCTTGCCTATATAAACACGCTACCTAGCTTGTATTTTCAATCAATATGGAATGCATTGTGTAGTTACTCTGTCATTCTCTTGCTTTGAGCTCTTAATGCAATTTTGTCTCTTCGAATTTTGCATGTCTCTCGGAATCGCTGGTTTGCTTTCATTTGCATTTCAGTTTATGTAGCTTAGATCTCTCTTTCAGATTCTGGTTTTTAATCTTATTCAAGATTTCTAACAACAACATTTGCGGGGATGGCCTTTTACACCAATCTCAATTTGTATGAAGTTCACAAACCTATTGTCAAGAAGTAAATTCCTTTCGTAGACAGGAAAAACAACATTTGCGGGGATGGCCTTTTACACCAATCTCAATTTGTATGAAGCTCATGAACCTGTTATTAAGAAGTAAATTCCTTTCGTAGACAGGAAATGTAAAGGCTTCATTTAAGAAAATATAAGTAGTCTCTTTCTGAGGGTAATCCACATGCAAAAAGTAAAAAGCACATAAAAAACAATTGTACAGTAGAAAATCATATTCAATCAGTTATGTCTTATTTGGCTTGTACACTTATATGAAAGACATAGGGTATTCACCATACATTTCCCTTGACAAAGAAAACATGTGCTTTCATTTATTTTTATAGTATATCTCAGAAGCGAAATTGTTGTTACATAATGATGCACTAAGAAAATAATATATACAAAAAAATGCAAAGAAAATGTTTGAAATTTAACATGTAACCTACTGTGTTGTGATGAAAGGAATCAAGATTAAATAGGAGAAGAAATAAAAATAAAATTTTGAAGATTGTACTTAAAAGTGAATAGGATATGGAAAGTGTGGACAATGATGGTGTTAAAATTGAAAACCTTGTTTCTGATGATATTATTGTTTTATGTCATTCGAGATAAAGAGCACATATAATTTTATATACATAGAAAATGAAGCTTTGAAACTAATAAACTGAAAATGTAAACACTATAAGATTTTTCCTTAAACAATAATTCACATACTCACTTACAAAAGAGGGTGAAGCATTTTTTATTCAAACTTTGTTTTATTTAATAGACGTAATAGTGAAAGAATATTTACAAGTACAAGAATATATACACTGTTTCATAAAGAATAAGTAATGTTTCATAGAATATACAAGTACAATAATATATCATCATCATCATATCCTTAATTTACTATTTCAATATCCTTAAATTGTTCAATCTTTGGTATGAATTGTTGGTAGAAAAAATTAGGATTACTTGGATGCTTCTTCCATTCATTTTGTATCAACATATGTTCGTGAAGACACAAAAGTTAATAAAATATTAATGCATGTAACTCACAATTATTTAAATAAGTAACTTTGTTAACTTTATTATTTTAAATAGTTTCCATTTTTATGTTGAACATGTAACAAGGCAAAATAAGCTCAAATTTTCAAAAAAATTAGTAGCTCTACCAACATCCACAATAAATTCTTTACTATATCAACATATTCATTCACACAAGCACAATATTGAGGCTCAATAACTGATATTCATTCAAATATAAGAAGAAATAAGTATGGAAAACATAAGAAAAATACAAAATGATAACACAGTCATGGAGAATCTCTGATAATAAGATTTTCTCCATTATATTGCTTCAATTGATATATATTAATAACAAAAGTCTTCAAAATGGAAATGATATATGATGATGATAATTTCAAACTAGGCCTTGGTTTCCTATTTATATAGGAAGCAACAAGCTACAGGCCTTTTACAAAAAGAAAGAACCTTTCATAACTACTTCTTTTACTAACAACTATTTAATTAGCATAATTAAGGAAATAACAAGACTTAAGACATTTTGACATATGGTTCCATTATTCAATGTAGAAGACCCACAATCATTGATCTGGCAAAATCTTCCTCTCCATGATGAACATCCAAATTCTCTCGCCTCAGTGTCCTATTCTTCTGAAACCAAATACTTTTCCTCCCATTGATACACCATAAAATCTGATGGCCACTTATATTCTTGGATCTTTTGCATGTTTGGAAGATGAGTTTTCCATCGACTATCTGGTAATGCCTTTGTATCATTGACAAACTTTAGGTAGCCAGCATCAAGAACAATCAACCCATCCATGATCTGATTTAGCCTAGGAAGACTAGTATCATCCTCCTCCTGTATATGAGTTACACACTTATCAACAACCTGATTGAATTCTTTCTTCCACTTATCCAAGTCCTTCAACTAATCACCATATCTCACAATTTTAGGTATATACCATTGTTTCTAGGTCTAGAATAAATCCATTTGTGTTACAATCTTTTTATCAAACCCCTGTGCATACTGAAATTCATCAGTAATCATCTTCATAGTTTGTTCAATTGGTTTTAATGTTGTGGGTGCATCAGGACTTCTTTGTAGAAATTTGCATAACTTAGCCAAAGTGTGGTGAATAGGCTGCCACCTTTTGAGCAAAGGATCTAATACAAGCATATGTGTCTTTATTTGATCCATTGTCTGCTGAAGTGTTTTATAACTATCATGCACATTCTCTAGTTTATCCATAACTTATTTTATCCTGCATTCAAGAATCTTTTCCATAACTTCACAAATTCATCTTTTCACTTCATCCTGGGTTTGATTGCTGGCCTTCTTTACATCATCCACTTCCTTCCCTGGAGTTTTTACCTGCTGTGCAAAAATGTTCTTCACAATATACATTAGAGAAATAGGAGGCTTGTATAACACCATCTCCTTACTTTGTGAGGGTCCTGCTCCTCTTAATTGTTCTTTCAATTTGACATTCTCCATGAATATTTTATTAACGTCATCATTTACAAACATTTTTTCCTTTTCATACTCCTTCAATATGTCTTCTAATCCCTTAATAGTTGCTTGAGTGAACATGGTCGAATGCATGGTAATTGTGGCTGCCTCCAAAGGGGTGGTATCTTGTATTGTCCTTACCATCATTTCCCCTTACATCCCTTGAATTACATCCAAATTTTTTTGGATACTATGTATTTTTTTGTTTGATCCATATGGCCAGGCTTTCAATCTTTGGGTTATACCCAATTCCACTCACACCTTCACCAGAGTCAAATCTGCAACTAGCATTAGATCTTCCTGAGCCCGCACTTGATCAAGCATAAACAATTTCTTTAATTCCAAGCCAAGGAAAATGAGCATATTTATCTTCAAGACCATTTCTCTAGCCTTTTGAGGGCTAATGTTAATGTTGTCAACTCTTAATTCTTGGAAAGTTTGTGCTACCATTTCATTTTTCTCTGATTCTTCAATTCCTGCTTTAGCTGATTCCATCCTCTCTTGAAATTATTTTATCTTCATCTTCATCTAGAAATCCTTAAACTCGAGAGTCTTAATGAATTCTTCATATTCTATGAATCTCCTGGCTGCAATTTCCCTTTCATCTTCATGTACCTATGTACTTGTTTTTTCTACATCACCCATCATTTCCTCATGTTTATGGGCACTGGTCTCAAGGATGGGTTGATCAACTTCAATATCACCTATCAATGACTATAGTACTATAGCCACTTCCCCAGTATCGTCCACCTCTTCAATATCCTCATAAGGTACTAACTGATCAATGCTTCCTATCTTTTGTCTTTTGGGAGGTAATTGCTCCATGGGAGGCTCAGAGGTTTCACTTGGGGTATGCTCTGCAGTTGCACCACTATCATGTTCTTGGAGATATGCTTCCTTCTTTCTATAAAAGTATTCAAATCTACCAATTATCAATTCTATCCTCTTGATGGGGTCCTTTTACTCAACAAAGTATCCTAGGAAATCCTTGGACATTTGCTTCATCCTTTCTTCAAGCTTCTTCATACATTCCCATTTTTTCCTTCTACTAAATACATCATTATTAGTAATGCAGTTCCTTATGACATCTTCTTCAAAATCCACTTGGTGTGGCATTGTCATTTTGGTAAGAAGATTGTTCCTTATGTTTTTCATGTGACTTTCAGGGTCAAAGGCTCTTTCTCTTCTAGATTTCAATGCATATATTGTCTTCAAATAATATTGTAACTCCTCTAGTGTGTCTGAGCCTACAATCCAATCTTCACACTTGGTTTGGTTTGGAAGGAAAGTTCCTTTCTTCTGCTTGTGAATTACATATTTCTCCATCCACATCATTTGCCACATAAATTCAAGAAATGCTAATCTGACAGGCACAAATTTTTGCAGTATGAGTGGAGAAATAGGGCATCCATAAACTCTTATTATTATAACTTTCAGGAGGAAGAACCAATCTCAAAAATCGTGTGTATGACCCTGCTCTAGTCTTAAAGCCACAGGTCTCACTAGTTGCAACATTTTATTTGAAAATATTGGTATTGCATACCCAATAACTCGAAGGATTCTATGTACAAAGTCTTTGTAGAATACAAAAAATATTGAATTCTTGCACCGACTGTCCCAAATATAGCACCATTTTTGGATAGGTGTGGGATTCCCTTGCTCATCTACTATAGCCAAGTCCATTCTTTTATTCCAATGGTTCCTATTCTGGTACAATATCATATGACACAATAGGGAATAGTGTTTGAATGTAATCGGTGCTCTATCCTCTATAACTTGGGAGAATTCATCATATAATGCCTTCTCAAGGTATGAAGCAAAGTCATATTCAATATTAGTTTCAGGGTTTTGAATTCCCATGGCCATGATCATTAGGCCTATTGGAATTTTATCTTGACCATCTATCCCCAACACTTGGCAAAGAGCTAAATATGTATTCACAAAGTAATATTGAAAATCTGTCACATTAAATGGTTCAGTAGTGGTAATAGAGATGGGGAATGTTCTGTTACCAATGCCTCTTTTCATATATAGGGGTACCTCATCACTTCTATAAGTCTTTTTTAACCTAGCATAATCCTCCTCACTTTTTTGCAGGTTTATCTTGGTCAGACCCTGCTTGTTTAAGCCAAAACACTCAATGCTGGCTTTTCTGGATACTTCTACCAGTACTGTGCCATTTGGAAATCTACTGTTTTGGTAGCTGAGTGATAGTGTTTGGCTAGAAGTTTGATAAATTCTACATCAACAAACACATTTGGGACAATCAAGCTTGCTATATCCAACATCCAAGCGTTTGACAATGGAATCTTCTCATTTCTCTTACTATAAAAAAAACAAAATAGGTCCCATCCAAATTTGGAAATGAGGGCATCCCTACAACTTTGTGCAGTGTCCATGAGAAAATTCTTATTACCCTCTTTAGTAGACCCTGGAAGTATATCTAATATGGATTGATGGAGTGGTCTCTTCTTTACTTTAGGTTCTTCATCTTTAATTGTAGGTTGACTTTCTTTTACTTCTAATTATTTTGTTTTAGGATGGAGTACTTTCTTCTACTTTAGGTTCTTCATCTTTAATTTTAGGCTAACTTTCTTTTACTTCTAATCATTTTCTTTTAGGAGGAATGTTTCAATTTTCTTTACTATGACTTCAGATGACAAAAACTTGAAAGATTTTAAAATTAATAGAGCTCTTTCAGAGAGTTTTCGTGCACTTACCCGAGTATTCCAAGCTTGTAGCACTTCTTCTTGTCGTATCCTTAGCTCCTTCCACGCTAGTGCACTACAATTGAGTGCGATATTGAGAAAAATCACTTATCTTTGGATGGTACGGTATTCAATCATATTAGTTTTGGCAACTCTTAATAATTTAATAGCATTTAATTTTGGCAACTGATGTGATTTTCTGCATTTATTTCTGTAAATTTTAATGATGCCATGATTATCATACTACCATCGTCTCTTATTATACTCGTTGTCGTATGGCGGTGCTTTTCCCTTCCCTTCTACTATTTATTTCACTACCACCTTGCTCGAGGCTTCTTGTTGCGGGGTTACGATGTATACTGCTCTGCCACATATGTTGCTCACCTTCCTGGTGGTATAGCAGTGTATGATTTTGATCATTACTTGAAGAGTGTCAATGAGATAATCTTATTTGTCTTACCAATATCTCAATGTCTCATTGACATTAGATATTATATTCCTCTGATGTTGGTTGCCAGTGTCGATGAGACAAGTTAATATCTCTTGCCGATATGTTGCTATCTCATTGCTATTTTCCTTCGACAATATTTATTTATATATCGGTGTAACTCTGCCATGTCGGGGAAACTTCTGATTATCACTGTGGTATAGCTGTGTTTTCCCCTTCCCTTCTACTATTTACTACACTACTGCCTTGCTCAAGGCTTCTTACTGTAGGGTTGTGGTGTACACCGCTCTACCACATATGTTTCTCACCTTCCTGGTGGTGTAGCGGTGCATGCGTTTGATCATTACTTGAAGATTATCAATGAGACAATCTTATCTATCTTACCGATATCTCAGTGTCTCATCAACATTACTTCATTATATCCAAGAGTTGTGTTTCATTGAGCACTTGTAGATATACCTTGTCGATGCGACATAAGTGATTCTCTCCTCGATATGCCCATATCTTGTTGAAATTTCACTTTTTTACATCATCGATGAGATATAAATAAGTCTCTTTGACATAGAGGTGTCTAATCCAATGCTAAACCCGAAGCTAAAATTGAAGCTTAAGCTGGAGCTAAACACGGTGCTAAACATGAAGCTAAACTCAGAGCTAAAGGTTGAGATCAAGGTGGCGCTACACTCAAAGCTAATGTCGTCATTAAATACAACATTACTTTAGGTGCTAATTAGTGCCTAAATTAGCATTGAATTGTACTGATCGATGCAATAAATGCCAAAAATTGTGCCATCCTGATAAATAGCGCTAACATTTTCAAAAAATTGCCAAAAAATACATTAAAACAATGGGCGGAAGGAAAAAAACGGAGCAAAAAATAGAGAAAATCATAGGGATTTGTTGTAGTGCAATCATGATCCTTTGGTGAAAATTAAGGCAACTCCCTCTTATTCCCTTCAAGGCCACCCTTTATAGTTTTCTCATTGACTTCCTTGGCATAGGCCTTCTTCCAATGTTAGTTCTGTTGATGGGTGCTAGGAGGAGAGGCAAGCATAAAATGAATGGTGATTGGAGCAATGTGCTCCTTCCTTGTTCAACTTTCTCAATGGGCCTTCCTAATGGATCCACAGTAGGTTCCATAAATGTTACATACAAAAGATGTAGTTAGTATGTTTACATATAAATCTAGGCAAGTATCAATCAAATCTTGCAAATCAAGCGTTATATCCATTAATACATCATCAAAGATCATAAAATTTGTAATCATTCAACATTTAGGGCTTATTTGGATCATTTAGGCAGATGTGGGTCCAAGGATGCGGGTTTCTCTAGGGTGGAGGTCATTAGAACGAAGGTAGTGAGGAGATCGCTTTGGGGCCACGAAGACCCGTAGGTAGCCACCCACAGTAGAAATTCCACATGGGTGACTTGGCGGTCAAACTTCTCATTGAATGATTGGGCACGTGTGTAATTGACCAATGATGCACCTGATGTCATTAGGTTAGGCTTGGGTGTACTTACAGGTTTGGGACATGTGGGTGCCATGAGGTAGGCCGTTGTTTGAAGTTTAGCTGTTAAAGAGTGGCATTCAGGAGATGACCACCCGCATGTGGAGTTCCGCAAATCCAAAACTCTTAGAAATTTTGATTTTTTTTTAATTAAGCACATGAAAGATGCATTAGAAGGGTGTCTAGACCTATTCCTCAATCATTTGAACCCCTTTCGAAAAATGCAAAAATTTGGAATGCGAAAGCAAGAGGGTCCAAAGCCATTAGCAATAGCATTCCACACACAAAAACCCATAGATGACAACCCAAACTTGGAAACCCACAGACAACGACCCACACATGGAAAACCACAGATGGAAACCCACACATAGAAACCTACGGATGACGACCCACACATAGAAACCCACTGATGTTGACCCACACATGAAAACCCATAGACAACAACCCATAGTGAAACTTCTGAAAAGTCACAAAACTCAGTAAATTTGAGATTTTTCAATTTTAGCACATGGGAAAAGAGGTAGAAAGAATGTCTAGACATATTTCCTTGAGATTTGAATCATTTTGAAAAATGCAAACATTTGGGATGCAGAAGTTGGAACGTCTAGCACCGTTAGCAATGACATTTCACAAACAAACTTCTGTGAATGGAAACCTATAGACGAAATTCCGCAATGAAATTTTTGCAGTGTCTATACACTTGGAAAATTTGACTCAAACCTTTTTAGGCATGTGGAAACATTCATTTTATGGGCCCCAAATGTTGAAAACTTGAAGTTTGCACCCTTTTGGAAATGTGAATATTTGGAATGGGAAGCTAGAGGGTCCGACAAATTAGCAATAGTATTCCACACACAAAAACCCATAGCCGACGACCTGCACATAGAAACCTACGAATGGTGACCTGCACATGAAAACCCGCACACAACGACCCTAGTATTGGATGCACTTCCAGCTCATGGTTTTTGTGGTTTTTTGATGATGAATCGCTTTGCAAAGCTAGTATGAGCTAATTCATATGTTGCACTTTAGTTCAATTGTATGTTAATGAGGTGAATGCACGATATGAAAACCTACGGACCTTAGAAGATTGCACTAGTTTTGTGTAGTTGTAGGTTTCTCTTGGTCAAGCAAAACTCAATTTTATGGGAGTCTATCTGTTGTAGCATCCTCCATTGTTACTGTTCATTCATAGCTTAGACTTAGAATAGCTCTATCAACCCTTTCTCTTTTTCTATTTCTTTTAATTCTTTGTTAGTGTAGGATCCTAAGCATCACAACAAAGCTAAATCTGATGAACACAAGGAGTTTCAAACTGTTTTCATGAAATTGCAGCAACTACTCATTCATTTCTAAAGCTTAGATACTCCATTTGTAGGCCCAACTTCCCATGCTTTTTAAACCATAAATGCCACCCTATGGCTACACACAAATCAGATCAACCAATTAAAATGTTCCAAGCATTATCATGACCTGACACTTGAGAGACCTCAAGGTGATTTCTAAAAGTTTGGTTGCAGAAATTACCTTTCAAGAGAGGCATTGCACTTATGTAGTGTCTGTGTTGAGAAGGTATAAAAACACCCATCAATAGAACTGGCACTAGAAGGAGGGCCTGGCTAAGCGCAAGGCTACAAAGATGGAAGTTGAATGCACCTTCAATTAAAATCTAAGATAGATAGATCTCATCATAAGCTAGAAATTTTAAAATTAGAAAATTGGAAGATAGGCAACATATGAGCTGAGATGGAGCAGCAATTGCAAATAGATGTTGTGTGGTATATAAAATGTGAGAATCCTACAATGTGAGTATAACACACCTTCATGAAAAGCATTACTTAAAAGGAAATCAAAAATAGCATAAATGAAACTATAACTATCCTTCTAATTCATTCCATGGTTCTCTAATCCCAAAGAATCCTGCAAATTATTCTCTCAGATCTTATTATTGCTGCACATTAACCTGCAAAGATTGACAACTCAAGATACGAGATGCTACAATGAAATATGCATGCCTATATTTTTGGATTTTCCAATATTTGATGTAAAGAAACTAAATGATCCTAGGATGGAATGGTGCTAAAATATAAATGTTAAAATTGATGATGATAATAAAATGTAAATGCTAAATGGACGATGGAATGAAATAAACTATCAAAATGAAATTGCCATTATAACACTAAAACTGAGCTAAAATGCAAAGCTAAGCTAAAATGCTCTCCAAATTCTCTCAAATGCACTAAAATTCAGCAGCATAAGCTTGTCCAAATTTTCCTTGTTGAAAATTTGTAGCAAAGGGTTGTATTTATAGATTTTCTAAGCCTCAAGGTGATGTGGCAACAAGGGATGGTCAGGATTGCAATCCTGCAACATCAACGACAAAGCATCAGGAGGTTAAAGGGAATCAAGGAGATGGTTCCCTTCAACAATAAAAATTGCTAAGTGTTAAAGGGAATCACAGAGAAGGAGGAGCCATGTGTCTCATTTAGTTCCAAATTGGTTGCAAATTTGTTGAAGATATTCATATTTTCCAATTTATAAAAAATTATTTTGTGAGACACATGATGAGGTGGCAGGTGAGTTGGAGGTGGTTAGAGGAAATATGTAGAAATGTGCTTAAATTGAATTAAAAATTCAATTTAAATGGAGATGGTAAATTAGCAAGATGCCAAATTAATTCATTTTTATATTTTATCCAATTTTAGAAGAATATGCCAATTTGAATTTAAAAATTCAAATCTAAGAGGGACAGAGGAAACCAATTAAATAACAAATTGATTTAATTTGTCCATTTAATTAATTTTAAAAAGAAAGTGAATTTCAAAAAATAAGAATTAGAATATGAACCATATAAATAAATTTTACAATTTATTTATAATAGTAGAGGAAAATAAGAATATTGATCAAATAGAAAGTATTTAATTAATATGATGCTCAGGCCATTTTTGCATGCATACAGATGTCACTCAGTTGTAAGAAGAGTTAAGTAGGAGATTGAAGAATCCATTGCAACACTTTGCATTGGCAGACAAATGCAAAATTAATGACACTTGAAGACATAATGAGATGGAATGTTTAACATTCTTGGGTAGAATTGAAATGGTTTTGCAAGGAGAAATCCCCTTCTAGGAAAATATAAACCCTTAACTCTTGTAGATCTAGAAGAAGAATTTGCTAACATGGAAACCAAAGCCTTCAAGGAGCTGATCCGAGAACAACTGGGCAGCAAGGATGGACTAATACTAGAGGAAGTACTGATGACTGGGTGGTGTAGGGTCCATAATGCACCTCATTCAAAATTTACTTGCCCTTCATGTGTAAACATTATTGACCAAGTCAAGAGCTATTCAAAGTAGTTTGTGTGGATTGGGCAACCAACTCAAAACAAAGAACAGTCATCCATTCAAGTAGAAAATTAGTCAAAATTTGAAGGACATCACACTGAAGCTGAATCAAGGAATTCTACAAAAGTAAGTGCTAAGACAGCTGGCACAAATCCTGAATTCAAAAGGATGAGGTTGGAAGCCTTGGGGCAGCAAGAAATAATGAGAAAAGCTCAAGTGAAATGGGATTAGAAGACCCTTAGTCCATGAATGAAATTGATTAGGCCTCTAAAAAGGAAGGTTCAGAGGAGTGGGAAGAACTATAAGCGGAGGTTGTCCACTATCAGGATCCCTCCCCAAGTGCCAATGAGGACTCGGTGGTGGAAAGATATAATGAGCTTGTTTCAAGACTTATGAGGGGTTGGTCAAAATTGAGACACCAAGTAGATTTGGAGGTGTTGTTGCTGCCAGGGTGGTGTAGGCTCCATGATTCAGCACATTCAAAGTTCATGTGTGAGTTATGTCAAGAGGCCATCAAGTAAGTTAAGGAACAAGTGGAGCAAGCAAGCACACCACCTTTTGTTGTTGCTTTCAAGATTGAGCTAGAAGTCCAAGAACCAGAACCAAGTGACAAATTAGCTAAGGAGAGCTCTTGAGAAGGTGTTGGGACAAAAATTGAAGAAGAACAATACAGTCCCGAACTTCCAAACGAGGAGGTGGATCAAATAGGAGGTTTTTCCATCAATCATCAAGAGTACTTCCCCTTTGTGGATAATTTATACATGATTGATGATCAAATTCATGAGGAATTCTTAGAGGGAAATCACATATGGAATTTTGGCCCTCTTGAGGAGGTACCGTCAATTGATGAATTATTTTCGTTGGGAGCTATACTACGAAGGTATGACAATGCAGAGAAAGAGTACATTTCAGAGGATGGTGGCGGAAAATACATATCACCTGAGCCTTCATATGGTGAAGCATTGAAGCTCCTCAATTGGGAAAAGGACTCCACTTCCATCTGCAACAACAATGAACAAAAGGAAACAATTAAACATCCTAATGCACCACACAAACTACAAAGAAAAGAAGAAGAAAGCGGGGATGTATTGGTGGTTGCCTATGAAGGTGATATACCTTGTCAACTACAGGCTACAAATGGGAGGCTTTCCTCCTTGTCCATTGCTGATCCTCCTACACATTCTGAGAGTTGTAATAGGACAGATTCATCCATATCATGTTTTTATGACATGAAGTGCCATCAAATAGAATTTAGCATAAGGGGAATGAGATGGGACATCAAGCTACTTTTGAAGATAGCAATCAAGTAGACACTAGGAATGCAGATGACTAACATGATAGTGTCTATATCCTTGAAGAACAACCAAGAGAGGTTGTGGGTCCTTGTTGGGGCTTGGAAGAGGGGTTTTTTGACTCATTTTCTCAGCCTTATGCAGACCCAAAATTAGGTAGAAGGTTCCTTGCATTTAAATTTTTTTCTTCATAGTGTTTACTACTTGATCATTTTGATTTTGATTTGAGGATTTATAATACGAGGGGGATGCTACACCATCCATTGCATCCACCAAAGGTTGCCAATGTAACAAATGATGATGCAATGCACGTTCTTGATCATAAAATACAACTTCCATCACACGACGACATCTAGGTTTTATCTTTCCCTTCTCTTACAAATGATCATACCTATCATTTCAATTATGGGAATGAGGGAAGGAAAACCTGTTTGTGGATTGACCATAGGTTTCACGAGTCACCTCAAATGCTGATTCTTCCTGAATGTGTTATTAGATTTGAATGCTGCAATATAAATTTTTAGTTTTCTAAATATAAGGATAAATTCATATTGTTTAGAACTATAACAATCACTTGTCTTCTTTTGCATGCAATATGAGATCCTACGGTCATAAACATCAATTTTCCTTTCTTGAGCATGGTTCATTATAAATATCTTGTACATAGTTTGGTTTGGTGAGTGTAGGTTTGGTGTACATACTCTGCTTTCCTTCTTTTGTTACGTTAGTTGGTTTTTTGTAGATTAGTTTTCTTTAGAGTAGTTTCCTTGTTTTTTTCTTTTGCTTCTCGTTTTGGTTAGTTTAGGTTGTTTCTTTAGATTAATTTTCTTTATGTTTGCTTTTTTGTTTTTTTTTTCCATTTGTTTTCATTTTCTTTCTATTTGCTTCCACTTTGCTTCTGCTTTGCTTCTTTACGGGGTCCCTTTGCCTGATGTTGGGCATGTTTCTAGGAACAACAACCATTTTAATGCCTAGGTTTGTTCTAGGTATTTCTTCAATAAACTTCAATCAAGTTTTCAGAGTGGATGGTGAAGGTCTTCTATTAGCATCAAGTGACCTAAATGTTTGACTCAAAGAGGATAGGTTATTGGTTGATCTTATTCTAATGTATTCTTAAATATTATACCTCTCACACACTTTAAGAATCTTGTAGTCACTATAGGTCATTTTTTTGAATTTGGGTTAAGTGAAAAATCTTTTTTTTTTTTTTTGTGCCAGTATGATTCTTAGCTCTAAGTGCAAAGCTTCACTGCTTGCGGGTTGAAATGAAAAGAAAGAATTGGAAAGATAAAATCATAAGAAATGAACAAAAGAAAAGAAAGAAAAACATTGAAAATCAAAAGGAAGTTCAACCTTTTAGGAGGATATGAATAACTCTACTAGAGCTATGGACCTCCAACTGGCTATAGAGCAATGTTAAGGAGAATCATAATGACAACCTCGTTGGGGCTATGGATGCCTGACTAGCAGGGAGGCAATGTCCCATATGCTTTCGGAGTTAGAATAAATTTATGTAGATGAACTTGATGGAGCTTAGGTTCCTGCAGTAGCTTAAGGATGGGAATGAATGCATGTGCACACACTTGGATTTTTAGCATACAAAAGGTTGGATTGACTAGTGATTTTGATCCTTTGTTCGAGTGTTCAGTTTGCGCTCTAGCATGAAGGTTGAAACCAAATATTTTGGGTTCATGACTCCAGTTTATCATTGAAATGCTTTGGAGCATTTCCCTAGTGAGTCACCATTTCTTGTGCATGTTTTGCACACACACCCAATTTAAGGCAGGGACCCCCCTTTTTTTTTTCTTTTGCCTTGCTCCTATTGGCTTGGTCCCTTCTCACTTCCTTCACTTTTTCCTTCATTTCTTAACATTAGGGACAAGTTGCCTATAGATTTGGGATGTTTTCATGATTCCTAAGTGAACTGCCAAGGTTTCGTTAAGTTTTAAGAAGTTGTGGGAGTTTCACTGCGGGTTTCTATGTGTGGGTCATTTTCTATAGGTTTCCATGTGCAGGTCACCTTCCATAGGTTTTCGTGTGCAGTTCGCCATCCGTAGGCTTTCGTGTGTGGGTTTCTGTTCATAGGTTTTTGTGTGTGGGTCTTCGTGTGTGGGTCATCGTCCGTGGGTTACCATGTGCGGGTTGCTATCTATGGGTTTCCATGTGTGGGTCACCATCCACAAGCTTTTGTGTGTGGGTCATCGTCCATGGGTTTCCGTGTGATGGGTCACCATGTGTGGAATGCTATTACTAATGGCACCAAACCCTTTGGCTTCCACATTCCAAATCTTTGCATTTCCAAAAGGGTGCAAACTTCAAGTTTTCAACATCTGAGGCCCATAAAATGAATGTTTCCACATTCCCAAAGATGTTTGAGTCAAATTCACGAAGTGTTTAGACGTTGTAGAAATTTTATTATAGAAGTCGATTTGTGGGTTTCCATCCACAGAAGTCTATTTGTGAAATGTCATTGCTAACGACACAGGACCTTCCAACTTCTGCATCCCAAATTTTTGCAGTTTTCAAAATGAGTCAAATCTTAAGAAAATATGTCTAGACACTCTTTCTACCTCTTTTCCCATGTGCTAAATTGAAAAATATCAAATTTACTAAGTTTTGTGACTTTGTGGAAGTTTCACTATGGGTTATTGTATGTGGGTTTCTGTGTGCGGGTCGCTATCTATGGGTTTCCATGTGCGGGTTGTTGTTCATGGGTTTTTGTGTGCGGATTGTCATCTGCGAGTTTTAATGTGTGGGTCACCATCCATGGGTTTCCAAGTGTGGGTTGTGATCCACAGGTTTCGATGTGTAGAATGTTGTTGCTAACGACTTTGGATCCTCCTTCTTTCATATTCCATATTTTTTTCATTTTTTGAAAGGGGTTCAAATCATTGAGGAATAGGTCTAGGCACCCTTCGAATGCATCTTTCATGTGCTTAATTCGAAAAAACTCAAAATTGCTAAGATTTTTGGCTTTGCGGAACTCTGCATGCAGGTGGTCATCTCTCGTATGCCACTCTTTAATGGCTAAACTCCAAACAACAGTCTACCTCATGACGCCCGCATGCCCCAAACCCACAAGTACACTCAAGCCTAACCTAATGATGTCAAGTACATCATTGGTCAATTGCACATGTGCCCAATCATTCGACAAGAAGTTTGACCGCCAACTCACCCATGCAGAATTTATATTGCGGGTAGCTATCTACGGGTCTCTGTGGCCCCAAAGCCGTCTCCTCACTACCTTCGTTCTAACAACCTCCACCCTAGGGAAACCCACATCCCTAGGTCCGCATCTACCTAAATGATCCAAATGCTAAATGATGATGAATTTTATGATCTTTGATGATGTATTAATGGATCTAATGCTTGATTTTCAAGATTTGATCGATACTCACCTGGATTTATATGCAAAAATACTTACTGCATCTTTTGTATGTAGGATTTATGGAGCTTGTTGCGGGTCCATTAGGAAGGCCCATTGAGAAAGCTAAACAAGGAAGGAGCACATTTATCTAGTCACCATTCATTTTATGCTTGCCTCTCCTCCTAGCACCCATCAACATAACTAGCATTGGAAGGAGGCCTATGCCAAGGAAGTCAGTGAAAAAACTGTAATGGGTGGCCTTGAAGGGAAGAAGAGGGAGTTGTCTTAATTTTCACCAAACGATCATGATTGCTAGGAGTTGTCCACTCAGATCAAGGGTAGTATATCTACTTATTAGTGACACCAATTTGTAACAAGGTCCGTTTGATTGGCTGAAAGGATGTTGCAAACATATCAGACAAAGGACAACTTTTAGCAGTTTTCAGCCACAACAAAGAAGGCAACTAGAAGACAAAACAACTATAGTAGCTAGAGGACAAAATAGGCTACAAGACAAAATAGAGAAGAGGAAAAAATAGTCTATTTTAAATTGTGAAATATTGAGGGTAGGTGAAACCCTAAGTTGTAACAAATCTAGGCCGCTCATTGTAATTAAATCCTGGCCATTCATTTCACTTTTGGAAAACTATAAATAGGGGCTTTCTCTTCATTTGTAAAGGGGTGGTGAATTGATGTAAGAGGAATGTTGCAACAATAGAAGGAAGCATTGCATTGTTTTATGGGTGTTTTCTTTGAACTTTCTCATTGTGCATGTATGATTCAACCTCCCTGATAGTTTTAGTTAGTTAGTTTCTTGAATGTATTTAATGGTGGTTGTTGTTATAGTATTGGATACACTTCTAGCTCATTCTTTTTGTAGTTTGTTGATGATGAATCACTTTGCAAAGCTAGTTTGAGCTAATTTATATGTTGCACTTTAGTTTAATTGTATGTTCATGAGGTGAATACACAATCTGAAAACCTACAGACCTTAGATGGTTGCACTGGTTTTTTGTAGTTGTAGGTTTCTCTTGGTCAAGAAAACTTAGTTTTATGGGAGTCTATTTGTCGTAGCATCCTCCATTGTTACTGTTCATTCATAGCTTAGACTTAGAATACCTCTCTCAACCCTTTCTCTTTTGCTATTTATTTTAAGTCTTTGTTAGTATAGGATCCTAAGCATCACAAAAAAGCATGTTATCAATCCTTCCCTAATTTGAATCATCGACAACACAACAACATGTCGGGCTGAGCTACTTTCAAGTCTCCTTGATATTGACCTCTCTCTTTGATACCTCTTGTTGTCCATGTTATCATTGTGCAATTCATAATAGCTATGTGAATTGACCTATTGACCAATCGCCATTCACCACCTATCAAAACACATTGTTGCCACCTCCCTATTAGGTCCCATAAAAGTCATCAGTACGACTTCAAAGCATCGAAGTGACTTCATACCACCTCCCTCCAATAATCAAAATTCTCCTCAATAACTTTTTCAGAATGTTGAAGGGACTTCTAATGATGTCCCACCAATATATGTATCTCCCTTCGATGTGAAGTCTTCACAAATGTTCACCGCTATCGCCTTTGTTATCGCTATGTTAGAGAAACATCAAACAAGGACTTTTCGAAATCCCCATGTCACTTTGATGAGTCAATTTACTAAATGCCAGATGTTGGATTTTGTTCCTTCTTCATGCCGCTTACCATCTTCTGAGTAAGGTGTAAGCCCAACCTTAGTATCATGAAGACTGAAACTCATCCTTACCAAATTCCATCATCTCAAGTGTTGAGGTTCACATTTCCTCCATTGGTAATACATCAACATTTGATTCAAGGAACAAGCCTTAACACCAAATCCCGATGTCTTATCTCTTCAACAATGAGTAAGAAACAATCTTGAAGTCTGAAACTCAATTAGATTTAAGTAGAAATGACTAACTTCTTCTTCATTGGGAAGTAATAAGTGGTAAGCCCGAGGCCCAAAGCTTGAGCTGTTGTACATCTTCAAAAAATCAAAAATAAACTCAATTCTCATGCTCAACAAACTCTATCCAATTTATCCCTCGTTGAAAAGAAACACCTCTTTTCTTTTGATTGATGCAAGATTTCCCTTACACCTTGGATGCTCCTTTAGTATTTTCGAGGTTTGGGTTTCTCTTCTACCTTCTACCTTCCTTCTCTTCTATGAAAGCCAAAAAAATGACCTCTGATCTGTAAAATTCTGATACCCGACTTTGTTTAACTATCTAAGGAATTTCTCAAGTATGAGCTAAGTGATATCTCTGATGCCCGATAATTGCACCCATATGACCATCTTTAAAAAATATTGAATTTCTAATTTTTCCATTGCACCAATTCTTTCACTATAATCTCGGCTAAGTTTGGGAATGCATCAAACTTAACTCCATCCTCTGAAATGGTCACTTCTTGTTTTTGACATCCCATATTTGCAAGCTGATCTGCTAGCATATTCCCTTCATGGTACGTGTGTGAAAATTGGAAAGAGTGGAACTTGTCTAATGGAGCCCAAACATTTTGCATAATATATTTAAATGCCAATTGTGACAAATTCTCTCCTTACCTATATTTATGATTATTAATGAATCACCTTCAACATGGAATTGAGATATTCCGAAGTGCTTATCAAGGTTTAAACCATGCAAAACTGCATTTGATTCTGCTACATTATTCATTCCAAATGGAAGGGAAATTGACTTGGCTACTTTTAACACACTGCGTAGGAATCTTGAATACACAACCTTGCACCTGAAACACTTGGGTTCCCTCTCGAGGCACCATCAAAATATAACTTAAAGAAAATTCGGATCGGTGGCTACCATTTAACTAAGTTCCTATCAATCCTTGACTTATGAGCTTGTTTCAAACTACCTTTGAAGGGTAAAACTATACCTTTCCAATTATTTAGGATACTATCATCCTGTGATGTGAAGAGAGAACACCTTTATGGTTTTGAACATATGCATTGGCTCCTTCTGTGACTGATTTTTCAATTATAGCTTGAACATTTTGCACCGAGGAAGATAATTTTCTAAAAATACGCTTATTCCATTCCCACTAGATAGACCAAAGTACTATCACTAGAATTAAATTCCAAATTTTTCAAAGAAAGAAGATTTATATAACACCAACCAAGCTGAAAAAGGTCCCAAACTATTTTTGGTAAAGGGGTGAATTTTTTTAATTTTTGCATTATGAACTTCCAACAAAGCTGAGCATATGAGCATTGTAAAAAATAAGTGATCAACATCTTCAAAATCTTCCCCACATAAAACATGTTTTAAAGGCTCAACAAGAATTAGTTTGGCTAGCCTATCGCTTGTAAGAACTCTTTTTTGTAATACTAACCATGTGAAACAATTACCTGCTTTTAGAAAAATCATGTTGTTCTAATAGAATGAGTAAGCTCTTTGGGATTGCAGTTGGAAATATTTGTTAAGAAGAGATTTATATCCCTACCTCACTGAATAACACCCATCTTTGGGTGGTGCCCATATGATTTGATCAGGTTTCCCTTTTATGAACAATAGTCTCTCTGGTAGAATTTTCTGAATCAAGTCCTTTTGTGCTATTTTTATTTGTGTTTCTGAAAGATCCTTCCATTTTACTTTACCAGTTACTTCATCTACTAAGCAAACATGATCAGTTAGCCTAGTGCCCCATAAATTTGATAACACTAGTATGGTTGATTGCAATTCTTGAATGCCCTTCAGAGGAGGATATCTATTCCAAGAACCATTCCAGAAGTGAACTTCTTCTCCTTTATGCACTTCCCAGGAGATCTATGAAGTGACAACTTCCCTACATGAGACCATAAATTTCCACATGGCTAAACCATCAAGAGGATTGGATATAGTGAATATTCTTTCCAGATTTTGACTATCTAAATATTTGGCCTACATTATCCTACACCATTTTGAATTTGATTTGGTGAACATTTTCCATATCAGTTTTCCCCGAAAGGCCCTATTACGTTTGGAGATATTATGAATGCATACCCCACCCTTGAAATGATCAGAGGACATACTATCTAAGGTGATTAAAGGAAATTTTTTCCTATCATTCATGTTCCCTTTCCATAAAAATTTCCTTATAAACTTCTCTATCTAAGCAACAACTAATTTTAAAGCCTTGAGAATTGCTATGAAATAATTTGGAATCACTGCTAACATAGTATTTACTAGAAAAATGCAACCAGAAAATGATAACCATCTAGCTTTCCAAGCTGAAATTCTAGACTTAATCCTTTCTATAACTTTGTCCCAGTAAGAAATTTTATTTGTTCCCATAAATAATAGAATCCCTAGATATGTGCATGGTAGTTTTGTGAACCGAAAGCCTAAAGTCTTTACAATTTTATTTTGATACTTGACTTGGAATTAAAGACATAAATCTTAGACTTGTGTGCATTTATTTTCTACCCTGATACTAAAGAATACATGTCTAGAAGAAGCTTTATTTGTTTGGCCTCTGTAAGGATTACTTTTCCAAATAATAGAGTATCATCAGCAAAGAGAGACTGTGTTACTGAAATATATGATTGGGGAATGTGGATTCCTTGCCACAAACCCTAATTATTCCTTTCGTTTATTGTCCTACTCAATGACTTGGCCATAATTATGAAGAGAAAAGGAGAAAGGGACCCCCTTTCCTTACCCCTTGTGTGGCATTGAAGAAGCCTGAAGGTGACCCATTTATTACAACTAAAAATTTTGCTCCTGATAAGCAAGAAAAAATCCACTTACACCACTTATTGCTGAAACCAACCTTTGCCAAAACTTTCATTAAGAAACTCCAATCAACTCTATTGTATTCTTTCATCATGTATAGTTTTATAATAAAAGATGATAGATGATTAGAATTAATAGTATGAATCACTTCATGCACAACCAAGGCTCCTTCAATAATTTCTCTACCTAGTACAAATCCACCTTGCTCTTGCGAGATAATTTTGGGGAGGATATTTTGCAATCTAAGATATATTACTTTTGTGAAGATCTTGTAGATTGTATTACATAGCGAGATGGGTCTGAACTCTATAAAAGTTTTTAGCTCCTTTGTCTCTGAAAAAATTGTAATGTTTGTGACATTAAATTGTTTCAATATTGTTCCAGATTCCCATAATCATTTCATGGCTAAAAGAAAGTTAAAACCAAACACATACCAACACTTTTGAAAGAAATAGGCTATGAAACCATCAGGCCCTGGAACCTTATCCAACAATAATGAAAATACTACTTTATCAATTATTCTAAGATAAAAGGTTTCATCAAATCCTCATTTTCTTCTCAAAAAATGAGATTTGGTATCGCATCCAATAACACTTGATCATCCTAATTTAGCTGATTTGTTCCATCTCTTAATGGAGCTAGAATATTTTAAAAAAAATTGACCCCTTCTTCCTCAATCTCCTTTGCATTTGTAATCAAAGTTCCCATTGAAACATCTTGAATTGAAAACACTGTTTGTGCAACTTTTTTGAATTGAGTAGATGCATGAAAGCATTTTGTGTTGTGATCCCCTTCCTTTAACCATAATTCCCTAGATTTTTGTTTCCAATAAATTTCTTCTCTCTTTCCTAACTCCTCCCACACTAGCTGCAAACACTTTTGTTTTCATATATAACTGAATCTAGACCATGTTGTATTATGTGTTCATGTGTCTCTACTAATTTATTTTTCTACCTCCTCTGTTTGTACAAATATGTACTTAAAAACTTGAACATTCCATATTTTTTATTTTTTGTTTAACATACTATAGTATTTTTAAAAACTAATTTATTTTTTTACCCTTATGGTAAGGCACATTGACCCACCATTGTCGTAGGAGAGGAAGAAAATGTGGGTGTCTGAACCACATCTTCTCAAATTTAAAGGAAGGCTTGTGCTCTACCATATAATTTTATCTTGATATGGTTAATGATATTTCATAATGATCTAAGCCTACAAAAGGAAATGTATCTGAGACCAAATTATATGCCCCTAAAAACCAATTTTGTGATGCTAGGAATCTGTCTAAATGCTCTACAATTTGCAGAAAATATTTCCTCCAGTTTGTCCAGGTGAAGTTACCCTTCACAGGTAAAATATCCTTTAAAGCATTGTCTATAATGAAAAAACTAAATTCTTCCATTGTTTTATATGGTGGACATATACCTCCTTTTTTCTCCTGTAATGACACTATCACATTGAAATCACCTACCAATATCACTTTTTCATTTCCCAGGCCTTGAAGAACATTTGTTAGAGCATCCCATAGCCTCTTCTTATCATAGGTAGATGTTGGCCCGTATACATTTAGTAGCCAAAATTTTAGATCAAAGCTCACCACCCTCATTAGTTACCAATTGTTGTCACTATTGCTTGCATCAACAATCGCTGTTCTTGGATTCCACAATGTAACTAATCCACCAAAAGCTCCTTGAGTGGGTACATGTTCCCATTTCCATTTTCCCCATTTCAACATCGATGCCTCATACGTTTCTTGAGATGTTTTAGTCTCCTATAACAACACCAAATCTACCCCACAAGCGTCCAGTTAATGCATGACTTGAGCCCACTTGTTAGATGCATTAATGCCTTTGAAATTCTAAGAAAGCACTCTCACTGTGATCGAGGAGAGAAAAATGCTATCCTCGACGTCTTGCTCACTAAGATGATTCCATACAATGTGGTTTTTATCCCTACATCAATCTCTTCCTTCAGCTTGGAAACCTTAGACTTTCTTCCTCCTTTTCCTATAGATTTTTTACATATTGCTTGAGAAGAAGGTGTTTGTGATAAGGATAAATTTTGTTAATAGTCAAACCCTTGAACCATTTCTGCATCAATTTCAATGTTGTCCTCTTTATGTACTTTTTTATTATCAGAAACTTGAAGATGCTCTACCTACAGGGATGATAATTTAACCTCTTCATTTAAAATACCCTTCTCTATTTCGTCAAAAAGATCAAAGCTTATTTAAAAAATAAGCCTATCAACTAGTTCTTCCAACTTATCTATACAACCTTTCTATTTTTAATTTACTGCAATATCTCATTAACTGAATTCTCATCACTTTCAATGGCTATATCTTCACTATTAAGTAATTTTTGTTGAGAGAAACCACCTATTTGCAATGAGGCAAAACTATGTAATTCTTTATTTGAAAGGCTTTAGAGATATCTGAATTGGTCTCCCATTAAACATCAGTCAGCAGATAATTTCATCCAACTGATTTAATGTGACAAATGATTTAGATGGGATGTATGTATTTACACTCACATTACTAAGTTGCTTATTCTTCTTGCCTCTACCATTTGGTAGTATAGGCAGTATCACAAATGGATCTTTATCTTTTAGTATTGGAGAGTGCATGCTATCTTCAATGTGAGCAACAAATCTAGTTACCTTATTAACCATCAAATATTTAGTTTTCTCCTTGTTTGATGCAAGTGATACCTGCATTGGGTCTTCTTTCCCTTTCAATGCATCTTCTTGCCCTATAAATCCTTCAATATCAGAATAAGCTATTTTAGTGTGCTCTATAGAAAGACATATACCACATGCATTATGTGGATTTTACACAACAATTTCCTAGACCCATTTACCAAACATAGAATTTATATGTATTTGACTTGGAAATATTTTTGTGGTATCCAATAATATACAAAACCTAACAAGTTTTAAGGTATTTCTAAAGAACTCCATATCATGTTTAAGGAAAATCCCTACATGATTTTCCATGATTTCTATTACTTTGAGTTCTCTATATTTTAGGGGTAAAGAATGCAACTAGATCCAAGATGGAACAAATTTCACCTCAAATTATTGTGGTTTAAAATTTGGTGTCCATGTTTGCATGTAAAGACCAAAACCTTCATAAACCCATGAATTTTCTTTGAAGGTAGCATCTCTATGAATCTTTGTATCAAAAAACACAAAAAATATTCCCTTTGCATGATCTAGGTAAAAAAAAATTGAAGCCCCTTCTCGTTCTTCAAATAATAGATTTTTCAATAACTCTATATCTAAGGTGAGATTCCAAAACTTACATATTAGGGCTTGTTGTTGAAGGTCTTGGGTTTGATCTTGAAACATATCCTCAGAGAATATAATATTGGCAATGCCCTTTTTCTATGACCCACACTTATTAGCTTGTGGACTTTGTTGTGAGGGTTTCTACATAGATATTTCACATTGTTATGACTCTTTATGCCTCCATTGCAATGCAGGTTTTTTAATACCATGTGCTATATTCTTATTCACTTTCTTCTAGTTGTGCGTATTTTTCCCCTTTCTTTGATGTGTAATATTTGATAACCCTACTTGGTCATCTTGCTTTTCGGCCTTCTATTTAGATTCATCAATCCATTGATGAACATCTTATATCTTTACCTTTGGTTTGATACAAGAAACTTTCTCATTTTGAATATTCTAATTTTTTCTCTTCTCTAAATCCCTTTTATTTTCATATTCATTCTTTTCATGACCATTGTGCTTTGTATGCAAACCATTTTCCCTATCAAAAATCTTTTGGTTTTGTGAAGGATCTTTATTACTCTATAAATGTATTTGCTGAACTTTTCAATTGAAGGAAATTACTCTATGTGTGGGCTCATTCCATGCAAAATTTTTTCTCTGAAAAGAGCCATCTAATCTTGTTGAAACCCTAAATGACTCCTTTTTTAATTTATTTTTGATCTGAAATCCGCTTCACTTTCTCTACAGATTCGATTCATAAACCCTGGATTAGCTTCATATTTCCTTTATTGTAGATTTTCCCTTTGAGAATAATGAGATCTATCATCTTCACATATATCTATAACTTCCTATTTTCTTCTATCCAAGTGTCTGTGAGAGTGAAATAGGACCCAGTTTGGCTTTGTAAATTTGTGTCAGATCGCATCAGTCCCACGCCTTACACAATTCCAAATTGTATTACTAATGGGTACACGAGCATGAGGGATTTGTATGCTATGGTCACATGGGTCATGAGGAGGAGGAATCTTGCGTCCAAAAGTATGAGGAATCTACTTGTTGTAGTCACACTAAAATGCGTTATTTCCATAACATTTTTTATATACAAGTTTATGGTGAATTATTTCCCTTTCATGCTTATTATTTTAAAAAACTATAAAAAATGTAGTCAAGGAATCATCCTCCTAAGATTATTAAATTATTACCACTTAATAGTTTAATTATATTACTTTCCCCTAAACTTGAATAATTAATTTATTTATTCAAAACATCATTCAAAAAGGTCAAAAAAACAAATACAACTTTGTTTGTAAAATTCAAGCATGACTTGCATGTTTAACTCAAAAAGAATAATTAATTAAATTAATTAATTAATTAACCTCACCCACTTTCATGATTGAGTAAATTATGACCACCGATTTCTCACTCTGATTGTCTAACTGATTCATCTATTTCCTAACTAAACCATCTATTCTTCTATCCCATTGAAGGCTCAACATGATTTCCTCAATTCCACAAATTAGGCAATCTATTTCCTCTGATTGATCAATTAACATCCTTAATTGATTTGATCATAGAAGCTAATTGATAAATCTAATTACTCTCAACATATTTCAACCGTTGATCAGGATTTCCTACTATGCAATCTTGATTGTTCATCTTGAAATGGAAAATCTATATAACAGTCCTCTCCATCCTCAAAAATGATCAAAGAATTCACATCTTTTGCACAACAAAGTAATGTCAAATTGACAATCGATTTCTTGAAGAACTTTGACACACATCTTCGATCAACATACACACATTAGAAGATTTTTCAATGCATAAATGGAGGCTTCACATTCATATAATGATCCAACATCATTGTGAATACACCTCGACATGAGATGGGTAACGACATTAGTTATTTGAATTCTTTGTATCTTCTTTCATTTTATTGCTTTAGTTCATTGAATTCAATAATCTCACATCACATTCATTTCATGAGTAATGGGTATGAAGCTAAATCTTTGTTTGAGTTAAATATTGTTTAATTCATTTAATTGATATTCTTATGCATCTCTTGATTTACCCCTTACACATTCCAGCACGCTCGGTGGGACCTCAGTCCTTGAAACCTTCTTTGTGAGTTTTAATTGAGCAGTTGCAAGTTTCAGAATGCGGTTGCACTTTCCAAAAACACATTTGAAAAAATTTCACGCAAAAGCTATAGGAGTTTGACGCGGTTGCTCTTTAATTTTTACAATGGTTTATTTTCTCCTAACCGCTTTTGTATTTTCTAACCGCTTTTATTGCAAGAATAGAGATTCTCTAGAAAATTTGGACTGATCTTGCACTAAACAGGTCTATAGTTGAGTATTTGGGCTGCTTTTTCTTCTAAAAATAGGTCCATAGTTGTGCTAAAAGGGGCTGCTTTTGACTAATTTGCACACTTTTTCTCTCTATTTTTTTAATTTAAAATCCACAAACATTTTTTGTTGATTTCTAAACACTAATGAGTGATTTTTTTGGATGTTTTTGTGTTTGCTAACTTTATTTGTGTAGATCTTGTAGGGATATGGTACACTTTACATCAAAAATAACTAACACTCTTATTGCAGAGAAGGAAAATGGTCCAAGCCCAACATTTCAAAACACTTTCGAGTTTAGAACATCTTTCAATTTGGTGCTATAAAAATGAACCCCACAACTTGCACGCTTTTGATTTGGTGCTTTAAAAAGAATCTTCAAAAATGTTTCTAGTTTAGAACATCTTTTGATTTGGCGCTTTAAAAAGAACTTTCAGAATTTTTTCTAGTTTAGAACATCTTTTGATTTGGTTCTTTAAAAAGAACCATCAAAAATATTTCTAGTTTAGAACATCTTTTGATTTGGCGCTTTAAAAAGAACTTTCAAAAATATTTCTAGTTTAGAACATCTTTCAATTTGATGCTTTAAAAAGAACTTTCAAAAAGCTTTCTAGTTTAGAACATCTTTTGATTTGGTTCTTAACAAATGAACCCCACAAACTTGCACACTTTCAATTTGGTGTTTTAAAAGGAACTTTCAAAAGCTTTCGTAGATTAGAACTGTAGATACTGAAAATTGGTCTAGGCCTGCGAACACCACTTTCGACATAATTTTCTATAGTTCGTTGTCTTGATTAAATAATGTTAATTATTTAATTAACCTTTTCAACACATATCTCCTCTATTAATTAAATATCCCTTTTTAATTAATTCATAAATAAACTTTATTCAACTTGATTAATTAAATAAATCATATTTATTTAATTATGTCCCTAACTAATTAATTCTTCCCCCTTTGTCTATAATTAAATATTTATTATTTAATTATTTATATTATCCTTTTCTAGCAGTCAAATTAAATAAATTACTTTATTTATTTAATCAAAGTCTCTTAATTTCAAATGTTGAATTAAATTAACATTTAATTCATATTTAATTATTTATGTCACATTCCTCTATCATTCAGTTATCTAAGTCATTCACTCACCTTCTGACTCGAGATCTATTTTTAGTTCTTCAATTATCTCTAGATTCAACACCTGTTTATCTCTATGACAAGACTCTTTGTCACAACTAGTCGATTAACTAGTTCTAACTCCTGTTTGCATTCGAATGCATTAGTCTTTGAGTTCTAACTTTGGCTTTTGCATACAAAGTCTATTTCTTCTATTTTTGGAGATTAAGATCCTGAACTCGTGTTCTAACTCATGTTCTAACTTAGTCTCTATCTTCACTCTTTCCTGAACTCATGTTCCAACTCGCGTTCTAACTCACGTTCTATCTAACATAGAACTCACATCGCATGGAATTCATCAATCTCATCTGTTGATCTCTCCTTCAATCTGAGCCGATCGTTCGGAAACCCAAAATCTACAAAATGGCCTGTCATAATCATTATTCCTCCTCCCGAAATCATACACTTTTGAGAAGAGACTATTCTTCGATATTTTTATTAGACACCTGATGAAGTTATACTTGCATTCAAACACAGAAATCTGAGGGCAAGAATACTGAAAAGGCAAAATGGAGAAGAACAATCAAGATAATTTGAAGGGGTGAACGCATATTCGGTGAGAGCTTTCCATTAAATTGTTTAGTTTGTTTAATTTATTTCTTCATTCTTTGTTGTTAGATTTTAGATTATTACTTAAATTAGGATTAACATTGTTATTCTAGTTGCAAATTATTCATCACATTTGAAAGATACATCTACATTTTAATCTACTGTTACAAGAACAACACTTCAATTTTGGTGCTCATAAAATGGAATGTTGTATTTTGACCAATGCTTTCATTTATGTTGACAAAATAAACAAGTTTATTTTGTTGACCACATTAAGAAAAGGTTATTAGCAACACTCAATTTTGGTACTTAAAACTAGACAAATACATTCCTGATTTGCATATTGCTATCTACTTGTTTGAAATCTAGAGTACTTCATTTTGGTGCACATAAAAATAAATTGCTATCTTGTACACATTTCATTTCCTTTTTTTGGATAGTGGCACTCAAGGGGCTTAAAAATAATATTATGCTGAATTGTATATTGTGTCTTCCATGTTTAGAAAACTATGTGTCTATCCTCTCCCCTCATGTATTTTGGTGATCTTGGGAAATGAAAATAACTTTGAGTTTCACACTTGTTTTCATTTTAAAGCATTACCTTTATAGGGTCTACCTTTGAGAAACATCCCATGTTGGAGAAATCAAAGGCGACTCAAAGTGATATTTCATTCAAATTGCTATATAAATGATCAAGACTAAATGCCAAACAACTTAATCGACAATTACTCCGCCCTCAGTTCCATTCACAAAAGGGGAGGTACCATTGTGTATATAGAGCCCCGAGAAAGTTGGTTAGAGCCTTAAGTGGCTTGTTGGACACTAGAAAAGCATTAGATTCCTGAGCATGACTAAGAACCAATGTAGTAAAAGCCACCTTTTTTAGCCAAAACATTCTTTGAAAGTGGTGCATCAGAATTTACTTCTGAGAAGTTACCAAGTCTGATTTGTGGTTGAGATTAAAACACTCTCCATAAGTTTCATGTAAAATCATCCCTTCGGGGCATGAGGTAAGCCCACCTAAAAGAATGTGTCTATCTCCAGGTGGTATATTGTCTTCATGAACTTTCCAAAATTCTCAGTTACTTTGGACATCAAACACATTACTTGATTTTTAAAATGAACACATCAAAACAAGCATTGAATGTGGTTATCAAACTTCAAACTCTTTGGACTTAGTGTGAATACTTTGAAAAGAGCCCTATATTTACACTCCTTAAAAGATATCTTAAACAAATATCTCTAAAGGTTTATGAATATTTAGGTTTACATTTTGTGAACATAAAATTTCCCAAGCTCCCTTCGGGTGAGTTTATTTTGCCTAAGTATCGGCCACACCCCCTTTTGAGAAAAGGTAATGTTGGGCTCCATTTCGCACAAGCCTATGCCAATATTGCCACTTGGTAGCTAAGCACTCTTCGTAGGATTTTCCTCTTTTTTCTTTTTGAAAGCTTGCGACAGCCTTCCATGTGTTAGCCATTCACAAAATTTTGAGACTCTTTGCATCGCTTCCCTTTCGGGTCTCGATAGCTTGCCACATAGCATCAGTTCACACACATTTCTTGGTGGACCCCACCGTTTAGTGAAATATGCAACAGACCTCCACGTGTCTTCACAGCGCAAGTTCTTCATCGATCAAGGGAAATGATGAACGTCGGGTCCTGACCACTTGCCACGTGATCTTCCAAGGGCTCCATCGCAAAGCGAAATCAAGCAGGTGATAATTAACACCAGCTGCCATGTTATGTAAATGCCACCATGAGTGAATTGCACATGTCCAAGTGCTGGTATGTTGGGACCACTACCATCATTCGCAGGGGATGGCAGGGGATGCATCTAGACTTTGGACATCCTCATTCATAGCCTAAATATTTTATGTTGTAATGACCAAGGAAAATCATTGTGAATGCATCATTTCTCATGATCAGAGAATATTTCTTGTTGCTTTCTCATCAAGCCGAGTTTTTATTATAAATACTACTTCTTCCTTAGAAGCAAAAAAAAAGAGTTCCAACTTTTTTTCAAATTTCGGTGGAAGAATAGATAGAAGAACCAGGCCTTTATTTTCTTTATTAGATTATTGTACAAGAACTCAGACTATGCCATTTTTTGGCCTTTCTATTTTGTTTGATATTTGATAAGTTTTACTGTGCCATTGTTGTAATCAGTGCATCATTCTCAGAATTCTATAAATTAATACAAGTTGTTGGTTTAGATCATGTCTCGGACTCTTCTTTCTAGAAAATGTGTATGAAGCTTATTTTATGTCATATATAGTGAATCATTCAAGATTCTATCTTTGTTTTACCATTCTGGAACACAACAAACTACCCAACAGGCCCTTAAGTCGTATCCCTAAGATATATTTATCGTGCCTAACATTTAAATCTTGACACATCACCTTAGTTAGATTCTTTATTTTATATTTGCTTCATTTTCTCATTCAAAACCACAGTTATAGAAGAAGCTGACTTCTTTAAAAATTTGAAGGTTACTCAGTTTGGTGCAATAGGTCCCCCCTTAAAACTGAGTTTCCCACAAAGGTTTGTTGCCTTGCCAACTTTTGGAATCAATAGTTTTTTTTCTTTCCTGGCACGCTCAGTGGGACGACTAAAAATAACCAAATAAAAAGGGTGTGTAAGTCATCGACCCGTTACTAGGCCATGAACCTCAAAATAAAATGGCCTCTTAGTATCCCCATTCGTAACGGCGTATACCCAAACTCGCTCAGTAGAGCCATCGGATCCTCGCCATAATGCTAATCACAAACTAAAATTATGTAGCTTGGGACGTTCAAAGTCCTCTTGTTGCCCCATTAGCACTTGTCGTTGTATGGGCCCCTATCCTAGTCTCTGCTCTTAAATTTATTTCAAAGTTTACCGGAGATGGCTCAAGAACACCATCCGAACATCTGCAAGATGTTGCAGACATGTGTCTGGTGCGTGGAGTAACAGATCAGAATATAGCATTGAGATTGCTTGTAGCTTCTTTCAGAGGAAGAGCGCTAGATTGGTATCGCACTCTACTTGCCAATACCATCGGTATTTTGGATGAGCTCGAAGATCCCTTTAATGAGATATTTTCTAACAATGGAGATAGATCTTCACTATACCACCAGCTATCTATAATAAATCAGGTCCCATTTGAAGCCATGACATATTTCTACGCTCGATTTCATATGACCTAGCAGAGAATCTAGAATTCCATCAGACTACCTACCGAGCTAGCATTCATGTTCTACTTAAAGTCTATCAACGTCGACATGTACATGATGATCCAATCACTCGGTGGAACTACATTACCATATGCATAGAGCATAGCGGTCAAAGTAGAGAGCAATCTAGATCGGCACTGGGAAGCTCCCACCTCAACCTATCATTCCAATCTTCCCCGAAGTATCAAATTCTAATCAAGAGATGCCATCTACTAGCACAACCACGTCACCACCACCATCGATGTACACATATCCAAGTGTGCAACCAAATGTTTCTTCCGTGTTTGGCACCCCGAAGGATGAGATGAGTGACATAAGGGAGATGATACAGAACTTGAAAAATAAAGTAACTACCATTAAGTGCAACTAGGTTGCTCCTCCAAGGCTAACCTATCAAATTTATCAGGGTAAAAAACCCTTCTACCAACAAAACCAATATCAAGTGGCTGCATGCACAACTCCGCTGACTCAGACAAATAACCAAATTGTACTAGTACCGACTCCACTAGGAACTACTCAAACAAGTACAAGAAGAGATTGACCACCGGGTAGAGCAACCTCACTAAGGATTTCAATCCTTGGTGGTATCCTTGTGGCGACGTTCATATGCCCCCAAAATTGTTCATGTGGCAATTTGCAGCAAAAAATTGCCAAACAATGCAGCCAAGGTGTAGCACCAAGTACAGGAGGGTATACATATGTCTGTTCTCGAATAGATGATGCGGTTCTCAATGCATAGATGCAAGAAATGCCCTTGGAGCAAGAAGGTGACATAGCTCATGACCATTCCCTCCTCTCATGAATGGAAGGGGATGAAGCAACATTCACTTATGAAGCATCCACATCAATGACCCCAAAAGTACAATCCGACTACAACACCCGATCAAAGAGAAGATTCACAGGAGAGCCGGTCACTCCATAGTTGAGGAATATTCCAAGACAACTCCCTAGCCCTTCTATAATTGCTCTAGAGCCTCAAGTATGAAAATAAATCATTATCACCAAGGAAAAAGAACAAAAGAATCTAAATCCATCACCAATCAACGTGGTGGAACAATTGAAGAAATCTCCCACTAATGTGTCCCTCTGGGATATCTTAGCCATTCCAGAACAAAAATCATTGCTACAAGAAGACCTTCAAAAAGATGAATCTGCACAACCAATGGAACAATATTCTAAAAAGATCATCGACACATCACTTCAAGTCAAATTTCTTGTGAATACTGCAGAGTAGATTCCGACAGAGGAAAAGAGGGAGAAGTTGAAGCCTAAACCCTTCTTCCTAACTCTCATTATAGGAATGAAACTATTACACAACTCTATGATTGACTTCGGTGCCAGTACCAGAGTCATGCCCAAGTAGATAGATGAAGCCTTAGGCCTTAGGTATGAACCCCTAAAGAGAGGAGTTATGTAGCTGGATGGGAACAAGGTCGAAACATTAGGTCTCATTAAAGACCTCCCCATAAATTATTTTCCTATTTGAGTATCTCAGTACCACAAGATACTGTGATCATCAACATTCCCCCCATGTTCGGCCTCTGTCTATGATGAGAGTTCATGGCGAAGATAGGTGGATACCTTTCTTTGGATTGGTCTCACCTAATTCTCAGAACTAAGCACAGAGCCAAAATGAAGATTGTATCAGAATCCTTGCATTTAGAGAATGTGGCCGATGAAGCCATGATCAAATATGATGCTACCCATACTCATCCTACAAAAGAAGAAACCAAAGTTGCTCAAACCTCTTATACCAAAGAAGAGGTCACCGATAGTAAAATGAAAGAAGAAGAAAGAGTGACCGAAGACAAAGTTGGTTCTGAAGAAGTCTTATTGAGCGATTTCTCAAAGGCCAACCCTTTCAGAAATTATCATGCCACTAGTTTGGGCACCTATGTCATCTACGATGAAGATCAAGAATTGCCAAAGATAGAAAAGGAATATGTAGCCGAGCAGACCTCGGGACTATGGATGTTTCACTTTGACGGTGCAAGATGCAAAGTTGGTGTTGGTGTCAAGATATGCCTAACATCTCCAAACAATGAGAAAATTGTTAGATCCTTCCAGTTTCAGTTTTCCTGCTCAAACAATGAGGCCAAATATGAGGGTCTTGTGCAAGGACTAAGCCTCGCAGAGTAAATGGGTATCAAGCAAATAAAATTGTTTAGAGATTCTGAACTTATAATCAATCAAGTAATAAATACATCTACTATGAAAAATGTTCACATGCAATCTTATAGACACAGATTTTGGGACCTCATTGAATGGTTTGAAGCTTTCAACATCCATGCGGTACCAAGAGAGTAGAATTCAGCTATGGATCACATGGCAATGATAGGATGTCAATTTGATCCTATTTTTGACTTGATGGAGAATGTACACTTAGTACAAGTAATCATTCGACCATCCATTCTAGATAATTACTAGAGCTAGCAAGTTTTTGAAAGCAATGAACACATCACCTTGTTCATTCAACAATCGGGTGAATTCACCAATCAGCTCCAATCAAAGATTGAAGAAGCATACAAAGGGTAGATCATTCAATTAAGATCAAACAAGATTCTAAAAGTATTGGTCACGCTCAAAAATCTTTTTGACTATGATGATGCAAGGAATAATAGGAGGAAATTCATGGAAAACCAAGTGGATTATATCGACCTTAAGTTCAGAGGCGAAAGAAAACTAAAGGTTAGAAAAGAAGTCCCACAACATGATAAAGATAGGTTGATACACTTTTGTGAAGCATACAAAGGAGTCATAACCTGGTCTTATGATGATACTAGGGGATATGATCCTGGTATCATCCAGTATACCATTGAACTCACAAAAGGTGCTAAACCTGTCTGAAAAAAGTAGAGGCCTGTCAATCCGAAGGTTGAAGCCCTAATGGCTCAAGAGCTAGGGAAGTTGATCCAGTCAAGGATTGTATTTCCTATCAAACACAACACCTGGGTATCTAACCTTATGCCAGTCCAAAAAAATAATGGAGACATTCATCTCTATTTTGATTTCCGTGACCTGAATAAAGCATCATTAAAAGATCATTATCAACTGCCTTCCATGGAATCCATTTTGCAGAATGTGGCAAGTTCAGAAATTTTTTCTCTACTGGATGGATTCTCGAGCTATAATTAGGTCTGGGTAAAAGAAGAAGACCAATACAAAACCACATTCACCACCAAATGGGGGACATTCGCATATGCGAAAATGCCTTTTGGCCTATCAAATGCGGGAGCTACCTTCCAGTAGGCAATGGATATCGCGTTCTGCGAACTCATCAATAAAATCATTCTCATCCATTTAGATGACCTGGCTATGTTTTCAAAGTCAAAAGATGACCATTTCAATCATATGGAATTAGTTTTCAGGAAATGCCAAGAGTTCAGGGTATCCTTGAACCCCAAAAAGTATGTTTTTGGCATACCGGAAGGAAAGATACTAGGGCATGTAGTGTCTAGAGACGCGATTGCTATTGATCCTAAAAGGGTAAAAGTGATCAAAGAACTCCCCCTTCTAGTCAAGAAAAAGGGAGTTCAGTCCTTTCTGGGAAAGGTAATTTTTGTAAGCAAATTCATCTCTGATTTTGTAGGAATAATTTGGCCAATCACTCTAATGCTAAAGAAGGATCAATTATTCAAGTGGACAAAGGAATCAAAAGAAGCCTTCGAGAAGATAAAGGATGCTATTTCCTTAGGCCCTGTGCTAGTAAATTTGGACTTGTCCAAAGATTTCATGATGTATGTTTTCAATAGAAAAACAAGTATCACCACTGTCCTGACCCAGAAGGACAATGAAGGAAAGGGAGAAAACCCAATAGCATTTCACTCTTAGACCTTGAAGGAATATGAGGTGAACTATAAATTTGTCGAAAGACAAGCATTCACAATTGTAAAGGGACTTAAAAATTTTTGACATCTGATATGTTGTAACAAGGTGATTGTCTATGTTGCACACTCTAGTGTGCGCCAATATATCATGGAAGGAGAGATCCCAAAAAAAGGGCCAACTAGATCACTAAGATCCTGAAATATGACATCGAGGTTAAGCCCACAAAGACTATCAAAGGGAGAGGGTTGTGTGAATATTTGGTGCACCGTGAGGAAGTAGAAATAGAAGCAGAGCAAGCAGAGCTGATCCTGATGAATGAATTAGAGCCTGAAGGATGCTAGCTAACAAATAGGATAAGATTTATGCACACTGGAAAATATTTTGTTAGGCCTTCCTTTGTAGAAAAGAAGGTTCTACTGATTGCATAATAGCAGATATGCACTCATTGAAGGGGTTCTCTTCAAGAGAAATTCCAATGGCATCCTATTATGATGTGTCACTATGGAGCAATCAAGGAAAATCCTTGACACATTCCACAAAAACCCCAAAGGAAGACACTTCTCTGCAAAGACTACCGCCATCAAAATCTTGTGCACTGGGTACTTCTGGCCTGCACTATTCAATGATTCTTACAAAATGATTAAGACCTGCAAGGAATGCCAATTCTACACAGAGAGGAGAAAAAAATGCGCTATGCCTCTCAATTCGATAGTGTCGAATGAACTATTCACACAATAGGGGTAACCTTTATAGGAATGATCAACCCAACATCCAATGTAGACCATAAATGGATTGTTATAGCTACAAACTACTTTATGAGGTGAACTAAAGTCATACCCCTGAAGAATGCAATAGAAGCAGAAATTGTGGATTTTCTCGATGGGCTAGTGACAAGATTCGGCCCTTTAAAGACCATCATCTCAAACAATGCCAAAGCATTCCTAGGATATAAGGTATGTCAGTTCGCACTTACGCATGGCATATTCCTAAAAACCTCATCAAACTATTACCCACAAGGGAATGGCTTGGCCGAGTCAACTAATAAGAATTTAGTCTGACTCATCAAAAGGATCAGGGCCGATCATGAGAAAGAATGACATAAGCATCTTTGAATAGTGTTATGGGTGGATCACATAACTCCTAAACAATCACTAAATACCTCGCCATATGAGCTAGTATACGAGAAAGAAGCACTATTGCCTATCTCTAGAAAGATACCTACACTACAGCTACTTAAGTCTTTAGAGATTGAAGAGAATGGGGCTATGGAAGCTAGGTTGTTCGAATTATTGGAGGTGTAAGAAAAAATGGAGAAATCCCTAATAGCCATGACTAAACGCTAGCAGGTGGTTAAGAAATGGTTTGAAAAGAAGGCTTTAGACCAAGGTCTAAAATGTGGAGACCTAGTACTAAAGTTTAATGAAAGAGTTGAAAAGCCTAGACAACATGGAATATTCGACAAGCTATGGGAAGGCCCTTTCAAAATAATTCAGTCCAAACACAACAATGCATTTGAATTAGAAAATATGGAATAAGAACCACTTGGAATTCCGGTCAATGCGATTCACTTAAAATTGTTCAATTAGGCTACAATTGCTTTATGCAAATGTAAATTGTAAAAATGTAATTAGTTTTCCTTTTGCGTTTTTCGGTCAATTATTTTATCACATTTTTCATGGTTACAAGGAGCGAGGAAAATTTCATGAAACCCATTATTACAAGAACAGAGAAAAAAATTTCTACTCAGGTTGCAGAAATTAAATTCAAATACAAAGGATGAAAATAAAGAAGTTTAACATAAGCAAGTGTATCCGTTATATATACACTATCATAAAACATTGTCAAAATGGCTTTATGGCCAAACATTCAAAAAGTATAGCCATATATATGGCTTCATTACATACATATATGTGAGCCTTCTTTTAGGTGTATATATATACAAAAAAAAAGCATGTGAGACTTCATATCTCTGCATTATAGGTATTGTCCTCATCAATACCCATGATGAGTGGTGGAGGAAGCACGAGATTCCTCAAATTGGTATACTAGCCTACATCATAGAACAACACCATGTTGTAGCAGCGCAACAGGAAATGACATGCACAAGTGGCTTTATCACAATGATCTGTGAGTGACTGAAGCGGAAAACCACTCAGGAATGGCACCCACGATACCACTTCATCTTCTTCAACATGCTTCCTCAAGTCACTCGCAATGGGAAGTCCCAGGTCATACACCGCATTTCTCACCATCTCGTCGAGACCCCCAAGGTACTTCTTTGGGAAAATCTGAATTGCCAAATGGAGGATCATAGCTTTTGGAGCCTGAGCATCAAGTAACAAAGCAATGAAGAGTGAGCTAATATCAATATTTACTCGATATTTATCCTTGTATTCAATGTAGTCCCTTCCCAGGACCCACTTGATGGCTATGATAGCCAATGAATGCTTATTCTTTGTCATACGTTTTAGATGCTTGCTCGAGATCTCTCCAAGGAAGGTCATTTGAGCCTTGTTACAAACTAACCTAATTGGAATATTCATTATGTTAGCTTCTGCTCAAATCACCCAAGACTAGCATTATGTAAATTTTAAACCTATCAAATCACCTAAGGCTGTTTCGCTAAGAATGTTTTCACTGTTGTATTAGAGCTTATTTTTAGAAATATCTAAGGTAGCCAGCATACAAAGCATGATGAAAATCAAGTGCTTACTCAAAAATCCCACAAAAATGCAAGCTCAATATTCCAGCCCTGTTGCATCTGTAGGTATTAATTGTTGCATGCAAGCTTAAGGAGTGGTAATCAATTAGCACAAATTGGTGGTAGTCCTAGGTGATGGCTCATACAGACAAAGGCTAGTTGGCACGACATGAAATTTTTGAGCTCCAAGGGTGAACCCAAATATTTTCAAAGTACTCATTACGATTTCAACTTGATCACATTGTGAGAGATATTAATTGCTAAGGCGGATGAGGAAATGATAGGCATTGCACCGACGACTCAATTTCCCATGAAAAATCACGTGGAAAGGACGCTATTACCAATACAATAATGAATCCTTACCTTTTCAAAAGAGGCAAGGAGCTTATCTCACATGAGAAAGAGAGTTGGTAGTACACGCCAAATTAAATGCAAAAGGTAGCCAATACCTACTTATTTGAATGCAAGAAATCAAAGAAATTCCAAGTGTTACATGCAAAAAGACAAAATAGAGCATAAAAACTTCTTCAACACGCAAAAGGAATTAAGAGAAATAGAGCTATCAAAAGACCAAGTATAGTGTAATTTGCAGCAAAAGAGCTAAAGATAGATAGTTGTAGAGAATTCACTACCCCAATATGAATTAAACCTAAAATGAAAGGCTGCATGGTGTTGAAATTTAGAGCCTCGGGTTGTGTTTTAGGTTCCATTTATACTGCTTCGGTGTACTTTCTAGGTGAATAATTTGCAATAAATGGTGGCCGCTCAAAGTTCTCAATCAAAATTGTAGGAAGGAGGAACACAAATATTATTTAATTTCATGCGCGTAGCTCTAGGGGCCTACTTTTTCAAGGATGTCTCTTATGCCTCGCCTTGAATACCAGAAAATCCGACATGGGTAAATACCTGAGTTGCAGAGAAGAAGACCCCTCACAAAACCAAGAAACATATCCAAGAAGAGTGAGAGGACATTCTTGACACCATTCTTGCAAGGAATCTGATAGGGTAAGAGTTGGGTGGAACACTCACTGTTCCATGCTTTGGGTCCTTGTTCTCAAGAACACCTAGGTGACTCTCCACCTTAACCTTTAGGTCCTATCTTAGCTGTAGGCTCCCCTGGTTCTACTAGCCAACCCCACTATCATCAAACCCTCTGTCTACCAAGCCAAGCTTGGTGCCTTGCCACTACCTCTTCCTTAGCCCTTAATCTCCCCTAAAGGCTAAATACTCCCATCCTTTCAATTGCTCTTTGCAGGGGTGTGGGAACACTTCCAACAACTTCCCACCATCTAACATTGATGCTGATAGCTCCATCTTGTGCCCTTTGTCCATCGCTACCTCCAAACCCTCACCTAGGGTTAAAAAGGCTACAAGCCTAGAGCCTCCCAATTAGCCCTCCTAACCCGAGAAAAGTGGATATTTCTCCAAAATCTCCCAAAGAGCCCCAAAAATTTTCAATGGTTTCTTATTTTTGATATCTACCACCTCAATATTTTCAAGGTCTCAATCCTTGCTTGACTGTACACAGGCCTATCAATCAATTTAGCAAATGTAGGGTTTTTAGAGCCATTTCCTGACCACCTGGTGAACTATTATTTTGTTCTCCCATCAAATGGTTTAGTGAAGCCTCCTCATTGATACCTAACCTCTACAAGACCTCCATCCACCTTTCTACCATGGGATTTAGCAAGGAGAGGTCACCCCTACAAGTTAGGTGTTTTACACCTCTTGACTTTCCTAGCTGGGCACTATTTAGCTAGCCTAGGAGAAGTCTTTCTTCATGCTTCCAATACTCTTCACCACTCCTAAACCTAACTTATGTACAAACATTGAGCCTAACCACATTTCCCAAGGGTCGTACTTAGGTACAATGGGGGAAAGCAATTAGGACTCCGTCAACTACAATCTGCCAGTCAAAAACAGTGAACTGAAAGAAACTAATTAACTGAAATCAAAAGGTTGTAATGATGAAAACAACTATCTACAGACCCAACCAATACTTGGAAGGAAATTACATCACTTCCCACATGAGTATCAATTCCTGGTTATGCCATTAACACACCACCAAGAACAAAAACACAGAAAAATAATCTAATCTTCCTACTGTCCTCGCTTATCATTCATGAAAAATTCAAATTACAAAACTTCAAATGCCTTCCAACCTTTGGACCTGGTCAAGGAACACCTTTTAAAGGTTCATAAAGTGGTTACCCTTCCCCTTGGTCAGACATAACCACCACATTAGGCCAAAATTGCACAAATGCAACATTTTGGGCTTTATTTCCAATTCTTAGTGAATCCTAGTGGAAACAAGTTGCTAAACTCATCCATTCTACCATGAGCTACTGATCAACCTTCCTCCTAACATGTTCTAACACCTCTAACTCAAAACTAAATGGTCAACATGACCTTAAAACATCAAAACCACAAAATTTCATCCTAGGCTCACAAATTTGCCTAGTGCTACCTAATGCTTCCTAGGTGCTCCTACACCAAAATCCCAAGTCACTAAGGGAGGCAGCTTGTGAAAGGATGAAAAGGAATAGCAACCCAGATTCTTTGGCACAAAAATGTTGGAATTGTGGACTTTCTCAATACATGGTCCCATTTGTACACCACTGCCCGAAATTAATTGATGATGCCATCAAACACTTCAATCCGGAGACCAACACCATTGAAGGGCGAGAAGTAACTATGAAAATATTGAAAGAAGCTATCTGGAATATTCTTTGCATCCTAGAATGAAGCTTCAATGTGCCAAAAATGGAGCAATTCACTCTAACAAAAGGAGAGTCCTATTGGAGAAGCAAAGACCCCATAATGAACTTCTACAATAAGGAGACATGGAATAAGACAATGAAGATCCCAACCTCACATAGGAGCTTCCATGATGATATGAAAGATGCATTCTCAATAATGGCATTTGTTTGTGGATTGGAATCTGACAAGGAGGTCCAGGAGTTTCAACTAGGATTGGGCTTTCAATTGCAAAGGCAATATTATTTCTTCTAGTACAATTTCATTGAATTTCTGGAGCAAGAGATGCTCAGCTAGATAGATGAATACAATATTCGATGAAGGTTCAGGTTCCCATCTTTCCTCGCACATATGTTCTTACACCAGAACCCCAACTTCTTCTAGAGGTATTTTGAGCTCTCTATCTTTGATGAAAATCAGAATAGGAAGCCTGTTTTTGTATGGACTCCACTCCTCTCAACAACATTTGACTATTATGCATTTTTGGATTATTTCTTATATCCAATTTTGTAGGATTTAAGAGGAGACAACACCGTCTTACAGTTCAACCCAGACCAAATTGAGTTCATGCAGAACTTTGTTCCAAGGTGTGACTGGTTTCTGGGAAAAAACTTCACTTTTGTCTGATTGCGTGGTTTCACCAGAGAGCCCTTCTGGCTTCCATCATGTCTTACAGACCAGGTAGTGGCATTGGAGGTTTTTCGCCAGGTTTCAATAATTGATGACACATTTTGTAGCGAGAAGGCACATAAGAAGGTATTTTTCAATCCTCTGGTAGGTTTTAAGACTATGGTCATGGCTAAGAGAAAGACTTGAGACATATTGGAGGTGAAGTTGGCTCATCTTGGGTTGGTATGAATCTGTGACAAATGGAACTACAATGTCAAAAATGATCTGCCAAATAAATATGTCAAGGTAACGCATAGTCCTGACCTTACTGGGAAGAGTGTCATTATCCAGTTTCAGATGTGGATGAATGTATTATTGACTTAGCCTACATTCCCACCAAAGATGGTTGACCACCCTAGCTAAGGTTTTATTTCCCAACTGGGTCGTATGATAAAACAAGAAAGATGGGAACTACCTTATACAATGATCTGCTGAACAATTACGACTGGAAGGAGGAGGAGATCAATAAGTTCTACATATACTGCCAAGAAACCCGACAGAATGAGGCTCCCTATAATAGCCTAGAGATGGATGACAATTTTGAAAAATTGTGGAACAACGAGCATCCAGATTTTGATGAGAGCGGTTAAAAGAATTCCAATTTTGAGGAAGCCGAGTCAGAGTCAAAAAAAGGAGCTCAACCAGAACCAGAAATATAGGACACCTCAGCACAACAAAGAGGAAAGGCATTGAAACAAACTATTAAGGTTTCCTCCAATGTACGTGTCAATATATCAAGTGCAAAGTCTTCACTGACTCAGACTTGGACAACAAGGAGAACCCTGGCAACCTTGCTGAAACAAGTTGAAATTGTAGTGGTTGATAGCTCAGCACCAGTAAAGAGGCAGTGAACTTAGGCACTTTCTAGAGAATGTTCACAAGACCGCGACGCAAGTGAAGAGCCAACAACAGATCAAGAACCATAGTCATCCACACTGTAGGTATCTTTTGATCCCTCTTCTCTATTTTCATAAACCATGGTCGCCCCTATTGTATCTGTGACACCCCTTGTTTCATACGCCAACCCATGCATTTTAGCCTCTGCTTTAATGATTACGAGAGGTTTCACATAGTTCACTCATGTGGCTCCATTCGCCCTTACTCCTCCATAGAACCTCACACCATTTTCCTTGTCCCATTCCGCGTCCCAAAGCATCATGCACTCTGCCCCCGCTACTTTCATTGATACACCCCCTGCCATGAAAATATTGGAGCCAATCCACTCTTCCCAGCAGATGGATACCATTATGACTCCACCCTCCTCAAGCCCTTTCGGTTGTCAGTTTGATTATTGGAGTATCCCTCCTTTCTCGCCTCAGACCATCAAGATTCCAAAGAAGAGGTCACACAGGACTAATGTCCTCTCATTTCCTTTCTCCCTTCCTCCTGGTGCACCTTTCGTAGGTGGACTCATTAGATCACCCACTGAATTCTTGTTGGAAGGTGATAAAACCATGCAAGTGCAAGCAATTAGAACCCATAAGAGAAGAGCTAAAGATACCAAGAGACCAGCAGAGCTGAAGATGCACACTATTTTCCATGAGGCTTAGCAGTCGCTACACTTTGTGACTATGTTCCCAACTTTCAACAAACCGCAAGGGGAGATGCAACCAAATGATTACAACATGTACCCCATAGGGCTTGAATTGAACATAGCCCAACCATAGGATAAGGTCAAGCTCATGGAGGAAACACAACAAGTAGTGACCACTGACTTTCATAAGTTTGGTCGCTAACTCAAGAAGAAGGAGGAAAAGATAAAAAACCTGAAGGGTAGGGTCGACGTATTGCTCTCCAAGGAAAAGGCTATGGAGGTTGAATTTAAATGCCTATCACAGAATAGGGAAGCAAGAGAAGAAAAGCTTCAGTCGATTGATCCTAATTTGGTCGATGAGTTGTGGCAAAAGATTTAGGAGTATCAAGATCAAATGGAAAAATTAGGGCTAGACATACAACAAAAAGATGAGGAATCTCGTCAATTAAAGCTGCAAATGTAACAATAGGATACAGATTTCTAGATTCACCATGCTAAAATGGAAAATAGAGCAAGAAGCAACAAACAAAGAGCGATCCAAGGATAGCTATCTCATAGAGTCACGGAAGCTGCTGGGGCAACTCACCACAACAAATCAAAAGGTTGCAAAGCTTGCAAATGATATCGAATGAAAGGATGAGGAGATCACCCTATTGAAGGACTCAGCCTTACCCTCGGCCGATCAAACATACCTCCTACAAATAGCCCAATTGTTACACATATCATATTGGGAAAGAGTGAAGGCATTTTTCCTAACTCAATAGTCGGTGCTTCATTTTGTGGCAGAGGCAACCAGTCTTAGCAGAAGGGTTCACAAGGTGATCGAGAAAATTCCTTAGTCCATCATGGAGAGAGTTCTTGAGGCTGAGGAATTATTAAATAGGTTATATCAGGGCTCAAACGAAGTCTTGGAAAATGTAGGGATTGAAGACCGAAAAGTCGTTGCTAAAATAGCCAACAGAGTGATCCACTACCACGAAGTTATCCTTCATGCTGGTGAATGTGTCACTAGATTGGATCAGGCCATAAATAGAATAAGGGCCAAGTTCTCCCATCTAACTCAGATGGTTTTACCTTCTCTATTCCTTGAGGGTGAGTCAATGGCCACAATGGAGCATATTGCAGCAAATATCGAGGAAAAGCAATGGGATGTGCCTACCTTGTAGAATTTCAGACAACCCCTTGTTGTAGAAGATTTTGAGAACATCACTCAGCCAATCATGCGTCTCCTTTTCCAATTCGATTCATGGGCTGATATGTCATCGGCGCTACCTTACAAGGAAGTGATCAAGCTACAAAAATCACAAGAAAATATGCATGACTTATTGCATCCATCTGAAGTTGAATGGCTACCTTTGCAGATCGCCCTCTCAAAGCTCTAACTGCACCATCTAATGGATAGGACTCTGGCCTGCAAACTAGAAAGTTTTGGGTTCCTCATTCCGCATACAAAATGCCCCTCATGAGTCACCAGAAGCTATGAACATAAAATTTCCCAAGCTCCCTTCAGGTGAGTTTTTTTTGCCTAAGTATTGGCCACTCCCCCTTTTGAGAAAAGGTAATGTTGGGCTCCCTTTCACACAAGCTTGTGCCAATACCATCACTTGTCATCTGAGCACTCTTCGCAGGATGTTCCTCTTGTTTCTTTTTGAAAGCTTGTGACAGGCTTCCATGTGTCAATCATTCACAAACATTTGAGCCTCTTTGCATCGCTTCCCTTTCGGGTCTCGACCGCCTGCCACATAACATCAATTCATGCACATATCTTGGTAGACCCCACCATTCAATGCATCATGCAATAGGCCTCCACATGTCTTCATAGCACAATTTCTTCATTGATCAAGGGAAATGATGAGTGTCGGGTCCCAACCACTTGCCATGTGATCTTCCAAGGGCTCCATCGCAAAGGAAAGCCGAGCAGGTGACAACTATCACCAGCTGCCATGTTTTATAACTGCCACCATGAGTGAATTGCATGTGTCCAAGTGCTGGTATGTTGGGACCAATACCATCATTCATAGGGGATGCATCCGGACTTTGGACATCCTCATTCATAGCCTGAATCTTTTATGTTGTAACGACCAGGGAAAATCATTGCGAATGCATCATTTCTCATGATCAGAGAACATTTCTTGTTGCTTGCTCATCAAGCCAAGTTTTTATTATAAATACTGCTTCTTCCTTAGAAGCAAAAAAATAAGAGTTCCAACTTTTGTTCAGATTTCAATGGAAGAATAGATAGAAGAACTAGGCCTCTATTTGATTTATTAGATTATTGTACAAGAACTCACAAACTATGCCATTGTTCGGCCTTTCTGTTTTCTTCAATATTTGATAAGTTTTACTATGCCATTGTTGTATTGAATGCATCATTATTAGACTTCTATAAATTAATACAAGTTGTCGGTTTAGATCATTTCTTTGACTCTTCTTTCTAGAAATGTGTATGAAGATTATTTTATGTCATATATAGTGAATCATTCAGGATTCTATCTTTGTTTTACCATTATGGAACACATCAGACTACCCAACAGGCCCTTAATTTATATCCGTAAGATAGATTTATCATGCCTAACATCTAAATCTTAGTGCATCACCTTAGTTAGATCCTTTATTTTATATCCGCTTCCTTTTCTTATTCAAAACCCCAGTTATAGAAGAAGTCGGCTTCTTTAAAAATATGGAGGTTACTCAGTTTGGCGCAATAGGTCCCCCCCTAAAATTGAGTTTCCCATAGAGGGATGTTACCTTGCCAACTTTTGGCATCAATACATTTCATGTCACATTAAGAACAAAGTCAACATTGGGAACTATGGCTTTTGTATTTTTACCTTCACAAACTTTGAACTTTTTTGGAAAGAAACTTACTTAAGCTATAGACATTTAGGGTCAAATAGTTTTGATTACTATGTTATCAATTTCATATGTTCTCAAAAACAAATCAGATAAAAAAAAAAACATCAAATCTGTAAAATTTATCCAAACTATTGCCAAAACAAGAACTGGAAAAATAAACCTACACAAAGGCCCCTATTGATCTTATTTCTACCGCTTTTGACATTAAACTAGTCGTAGTTAACCAAAAACAAGCTGCTTTTTCTCTCGAGTTTTTGATAGTCGTTGTACAAACCCTATCTCTTTTGCAAAGATATAATGTAGTTGACATAAAACTACCATTATTGATCCTAAGATTTTCACACTTGATATATCCTTTTAGTTGCAGTTGACTTAAAACTGGCCGCTTTTGCTCAAAAACGCCACTTTTTCTTGCACTATTTACCAAATAGAAAACTTCAAATATAAGTCACTTTTGAGAAATCTTCCCATAGTTTCCCTCAAGACTTGACCACTATTGACATAAATCTTTCCAATTTTGACAAAAAATACCGCTACTATTCTAAGATTGCCACTTTTTCCTTTCTTTTTGGTAAAAATCAAAAATTGATCTTGAACTATTTGAATCTTGTGAGAACAAAAATAGTTAGACCCCCAAAACATGTGATATCTACATCAGTCCATATCCATTTGCAAAACCAAACACACCAGCCAAATTTTACGATTGAAAATCAAAACACAACTTTGGATTATTCCTTCACTCAAAATTCTAAAGATATCAATATTTGCTTAAACCTCAAGGCTGGTTTAAGTAGATTTTTCACAACATATCCTCTAGAAGAACAAAGTGAAATATTAGTCCATGTTTTCAACATTTTGAATCCCAAAAATATCATCATTTCCATGTCATCCAAAACATCACTCAAACTCTAGGGTCTTGAGTATCACAAAAACCATATCAAAACACCAACACCTTCATCACTCACTTTATGACCATTTGGAATCCTACTACCTCAATTCAACAACCAAATATTATGACACCCATTATATAGCTAAACTTCACATGAATTGAAGGTGTAGAATTATACATCATCAATAGCTTGAGAACTTTCATGTTTGAGAAAAAAGAAACACCAACTTAGTGGAGAAAAACAACTAATATCCTAGACAAGGAGGAAGGAATAGTGAATCTTGCAGTCGGAAGGACAATATTACCACCTCCCACATGGAAATATATAAATCATAGCTTTACACTACATCATCCTTTCAAAATAGAAAATCCCAAAGACACAAGAAAACAATTCTTTCAAAACAAAAAATTCCAAAAAAAAAGAATTATTTTATTCCATAGTTAGAAATCACCAACTTCCACAAAATCTTGGCACTTTTTTATGCCAACCACATGATCTCAGCATAGAAAAAAGATAGAAGAAACAAAAGTAGCTCTAGTCTGCCCCCAACGAACACCACAAATGAGAGAAGTGATCCATGGGGTTATAGACCAAGTGACCTTATAACTCCTCGGAAGGAACCAACATTCAAAGCAACATCAAACCAACCACCAAGTGAGGAGGAAGTAATCTATAGACAACAAGAAACAATGGATAGATCAAATCAAAATCACAAGGACATAGTCATAGAAGAAGTGGATAGTGAGGAAGAATTCTTTCAATACTTCAACAATCCCAAGGTACTTAAATTGATGGACAAATTGCTAAGAAAAGATCCAAATGCCTACTTCTTCAAATTAGAAAAAAGTGGTGCTAAACTACGTATAAAATTCAATGTGGAAGGTCTTAAGGATCCTCAACTCATTCCCTTAAGGGACAAATCAGTTTTGAGAAAGATACCCAAATCAGTAGAGATTCCAAACATGTCACCAATCTTCTCACAAAGCAATGATCAACCTAAAAAACAACAAATGGAAAACCCTTTCTTTAGAAAGGCAACCCAAATCAACCAAGCAATAGTGGTCCAACAATATCAAGGAGGTCTCACTCAATACATGCCACAAAATAATAATATGAAAAACATGGGAAACTTTCCAACAATAGAACAACAAGGGAAAATCCCATTGCAAGAACATTAAATACCACATAATGCATCATATATTGATCCTTCAACCAAAATACCAAATCAACAAGGTGTACCACCAACACACTACCAAGGTACCCTTCAAAAAAATTCATCTCAACAATAAGGTGTACCACCAACACACTACCAGGGTACCCTTCAAAACAATTCATCCCAACAACAAGGTGTACTGCCAACGTACTACCAGGGTACCCTTCAAAATAATTCATCCCAGCAACAAGGTGTACTTCCAATGCACTACCAGGGTACCCTTTAGCAGAATCAACCACAACATGATGTACCACTAATGCACTATCAAGGTACCCCTCTTCAAAAATATCAACAAGGACTTAATCCTCCTTTCACACAAAAAAAACTTAATCCTCCTTTCACACAACAAGGACTCAATCCTCCTTACATACAACAAGGACTTAACCCTCCTTACAATCAACAAGGACTTAACCCTCCCTACAATCAACAAGGACTTAATCCTCCTTCCATATAACAAGTACTTAATCATCCTTCCACCCAACATGGTTACCAAGGTCCTATACCTCCACCATACCCATCCTATGACCAAACAAACATATTGGGAAAACAAAGCTACTACACATAAGGTCCCCAAACAAATGTACCAAACATAGAAGTAGGCATGCAACTACAAGCCATGAACCAAAGGATATTGGGCATCCAAATTGGAAAACCAAATAAGACCTACACTCTATAGGATATATGTTTGTTCCCTTTTGATCACTCTATTACTATGCTCACCTACTCAAAAAATTTTGAAATACCAAAATTTGACAAGTACAAGGGAAAAGGAGATCTAGTAGAACATGTACAATATTTCTCGGTATCTTGCATGGAAGTGAAAAACAATGATTCCTACCTAATGATACTTTTTCCACGTAGTCTTATTGGTTACGCTATGGAATGGTTCTCCCATCTACCAACAAGTATTAAGAGTTTTGATTAATTAATTAACAATTTTGTGAACCACTTCTCATTCAACATAAAGAAATATGTCACCATCGTTGACCTCTACAATATTATACAAAGTCAAGGGGAATCCTTTACATCCTACCTACAAAGATGGATACATAAAGCTAGTAGGTGCAAGTGGCATATTCCTGAAAAAGAACTGGTGGATATCTCTATTTCCAATGTCCAAGCATAAATCAATTACCAACTCACCATGTTGTGCCCCAATAACTTCAAAGAGACTATTGAAAAGGCTACACATTGAAATATCTCTCATAGCAAGAGGATTCATTAAACTAAACAACTCGAAAGACAACCCATCTTGTTCAAATGACAAGCCCAAGATTCGGGCCATGAACAAAAATGTTACCAATGATGGATTAGTTGATGCTAGAGTTGTATGGAATGTGAAAAGTCCCAATGGACCACAAAATAAATCCCAAGTTGAACAAATGATCTATGCTCCCAACAACTTACAAAAAAAAAAACATAGCTATCCCCATAATAATCAATTAGATAACCAACAGACAAATCAAGGAGGACAACAAAGACAACATAACCAACCAAGGAGGAAATTTATTGCATTAGGAGAAACACTTGAAAAATTCATGCTAAATTAGTTCAACAAAACCTCATCAAAGTCAACGAGTGCACAAACTATGAAAATCCAAGTTTTAAAACAGCATGGTACAATAAAAAATACTTATGTGAGTTCCATAAAATCAAGGGACATACGAGGAATAACTGCATGAGACTTAAACATTTAGTGCAAGACTTAATCGACAATGGAGAAGTTGATATAGAATATTGCCTTGGAAACAAAGACCTCTAAATCTACATGAATCCAATCCCTAACCATGTTAAGAAAAATGAAAAAGGGAAAGAACAATACTATCACATCACTAACTACACCTATGGTGACATCATCTAAGGCACCCTCTCCCAAGTAGATGACACTAGAGTCAATGTGCTAACTATACAACGTATTGACCCCAAATGTAAAGTAACTACCCATCGAGGGAAAGTCACAATACAAGGATCACCACCTAAACCCACAACTAAGTCATCCAATGACTATAGTATTGTTGAACAATTGAAGAAGACCCCCCGTGATCTTCATCTTAAGGCTGTTGAAATTATCACCTATGTATAAAGAAATACTAGAGAAATATTTAGAAGCATTGGTCCCTAATGACCTCAATCTTGATCAATTTCAAGCCATGGTGGGAAAAATCATAGCCACTCATCATTTAGTATTTTTTGAGAAAGACCTTCCATAAAAATTGTTCCATAACCAAGCCCTCTATATAGAGGTTGGTGTCCACAAACATAAGGTCAGATGAGTATTGATAGATAATAGTGTAGGTCTAAACATTTGTACCTTAAACTTTGTTAAAAAGTCAGGGTATTCTGATGATATAATTGACAAAGGTGCAAGCATCATTATAAGGGCTTGTGATGACCTAGAAATAAATTCAGAAGGGACAATCAAGCTTCATGTATAGATAGGATTAGGAACAACAAAAAAAAAAATGTCAAGTACGAGACCTTAAGCTACCATATAACCTTCTTCTGGGACACCCATGGATTCATGCACTACAACTAGTTCCTTCGACATTCCACCAATTCTTGAAATTTCCTCACGAGGGAAAGGAGGATACATTATACGTTGATCTTCAACCCTTCCACTATTGTGCAAAACTGGAGGAGAAATACAAAAAATATATTGAATACCTAGTAATTATATATCATTCCACTCCTTCTCATATGTTGACCCATCCACACTACCATCAACCTCAACTAAAACCACATCAATTGAACAACCAAAATCTGATCCCAAGATTCAAGTACTTGACAAGGATAATAGAAACTATCATTTCAATCAAGACTTTTGCACTAGAATTCTTCCCCCAACTCCAAAGGTTTATAGAAGGCCCAAGGAGAAAAAAAAAATTCAAATAGTACTAATGGTAGTCAAACCCAAGATCTTTACCAAGTGAGGAGATATGAAAGATGAGGAAATATTCAAAGAGGACCTATCGTCAAAGATCTACAAAGAAAAATAAGAAGAGCCAAAACAACTACAACCCTTTCCAAATGATCTTAGCAGTAAAGGGTATCAGATGACTATGAAAATGTGATACACTAGAAAAGGTGGCCTTGGGTGACACAAACAAGGTAGATGGGAACCTATTATAGTGGAACAAAGAAAGAATAACATAGGACTAGGCTATGATTTGATAGACGTGCTTACTCCAAACACTGAATGTACCTCTTTTGAGAAAGGAGCTCCTTCTACTAACATTAAGAAACTGGATACCTACCATCTTATAAACAATGATTTACCAATTGAGGACCCATTTGAAATCTTTAGCGTAAGTATAATTCCTACCTGACCTAGAAAACATATTCTTAAAGACTGTACTTATGAAAAAGACTCTAACAAGGATGAATGAGATTCCCTCGCTTCCAATGATGATGAAATAGATAACCAATGGGAAAATGATGCCCAAGCTATATTGACCATTTCCACAACATTTTTAAGGTTTATAGATAATGATGACAACCTACCCCTCTAATATCCATAGTTAATAGATTGGGACCAACAACATCATACACCTATTTTCGATCAATTCCAAAATGATGAAGCTATTGCAAAGTTTATGGGGCTTTGAACCGATATACCATTAGGAGATCATAAAGTAGGGCTTTTCATGGAACTCAAACATGAAGCATATTTTAGAGGGGAGATTGTGTCCTCTAGTTGTAAAATTGAAAAAGACAATGTAAATATCAAAATGAGATCCCCTAAGGAAAACCATGATGTGGCTCTATCGGATCCTAAAAAGAGAAAAATAAAGGATGAATCTTAGTGTGAAAACATCTCTAAGGCGCCCAAAGATGGAATATTCAATCTTCCTATTTTTGAATAGCAAGAGAAGTCAACACTCCTAGTTGAAGAAACTAAATCTATCAATGTTGGCATGAAGGAGAACCCAAAAATAACATACCATGTAGCATCATTTGATCCTAAAGAAAAGGTGAACTTCTCAACGTTCATCAATGAAAGGAAAATAAACTTTGCATGGACATATACTGAAATTCTAGGGCTAGATATAGGATTGGTCGTACACTAGTTAGCCATATTTCTTGGAGCTAAACCCATCAAGAAAAAACTACGAAAAATGCATCCATAAATAACACTTCTAGTAAAAGTAGAACTGAAGAAATTGCTAGATGTGGGCTTCATCAAACCAATTGATTACCCTAAATGGATTTTGAATCTAGTACCAGTATCAAATCCCATTGGGGGCATAAGAATCTACATGGACTTTCAAGATCTAAACAAGGCTTTCCCAAAAGATGATTTCCCTCTTTTGAGAATTGATATGATCATAGATCTAATGACAAGACATGAAATGTTGTCACTAATTGATGGTTTCTTGAGATATAATTAGATAAAGATATCTCCTTAAGATCAACATAAGAAAAAATTCACTTGTGCATGGGGGACCTTCTATTGGAACATCATGCTATTCAGTCTACAGATCGGAGGGCTGACCTATTAGCGAGAAATGACTATAACATTTTATGATATGTTGCATATAACTATGGAAGATTATGTAGATGACATACTAGAAAATTCCATCAAAAGGAAAGAACATTTGATCAACCTAAAAAGAGTATTTGATAGGCTTGAACAGTATAAATTGAGGCTCAATCTGAAAAAGTGTGTATTCAGGGTAACATCTAGAAAATTGCTAGGGTACATAGTATCAAGAAGAGGCATTGAAGTAGTTCCTACAAAGGTAAAATACATATTATAAATGCCTCCTCCAAAGACATTGGAGTGGATAATAAGTCTACAAGGGAAACTACAATCCATCAAGTGATTCATCACATAGTTGGCAAATAAGTGTCATCCATTCACCCATCTGCTGCACAAAGATGTCACATTCAAATGGGATGGCAGATGTAATAAATAATTTCAATAGGTAAAGGATTATGTAGTCACTCCTCTACTATTAATTCCACTTATTCTAGATAAGGAAATGATACTCTATGTTTCTACAATACAAGCAATATTAGTAGCTCTTCTAGCACAACTAGATGACAATAATAAAGAAAGAGCAATCTATTATATCATTCAAATACTGGTGGGATATGAATTGAAATATTCACCCATAGAAAGAGAATGTATCTTTGTCATCTTTGTGACACAAAAGTTGAGACACTATATTTTGAATAGATAAGTAAATCTGATCTCAAAAGTACATCCCCTAAAATACCTATTAGAAAATGTAGCTCTAACATGTAGGATTGCTAAATGGGTGGTGATACTAAGTTTGACATAGAATATGTGTATAGAAAGGCCATGAAGGGATAGATCATAGCAGACCAACTAGCAGAAGCACCAATGGAAGATCACCAACCTCTCACAATAGAGTTCCTAGATGAAATCATACTACTAACAAGACAAACAAACCATTGGACCTTTTACTTTGATAGGTCCCACACTCAACACATCTTAGGGGAAGGTATTTCATTTCTCACACCATAGGGAGATAGTATACCTAAGGTGTACATAATTGCTTTCCCATTTAAAAATAATATCTTGGAATATAAAGCACTAATCATAGGACTCAAATGGTCATAGAATGGAGGATAAAAGAACTACAGGTTTATGGAGATTCTCAATTGGTAATCAAGAAAGTAAATGATGAGAATCAAACAAAGGATGACAAGTTGATTCCGTATAAAATAATGGTGGATAGTTTCAAGAAATACTTCATCATCATCATATTTGAAAAAATTCCCCATATCAACAATAGACAACTGACGCTATGGCAACAATAGGTTCACTTCTCGATATTCCACAAAACATTCCTAAATACGAATTCCTTGTGGAGCAACTGCTCATACCAATATTTGATATCCTAGAATCAAAACTAGTGTGTGTTGTTATTGGTCATAATTCACCATGGTACAAGGATACATTTGACTACATCCACCATCTTAGGAGACACCTTATACCGTCAAAGTTTAGATGGTACTTTACTCTGATGTCTTAACACGAAAGAAGCACAAACCACCTTATAAGAGGTATATGATGGAATTTTTGGGTCCCACTCTGCTGGACCTAACCTAGTACAAAATTTACTAAGAATAGGATACTATTGGTCCTCCATAGAACAAAATGCATTCAGTACTCAATAAGATGTTCTCAATCAATGCCAACAACACAGTGACCTTTCTCACACACCAAAACAGGAGTTGAGATCCATTACAACACCATGGCCTTTCTCGTAGTGGGGATTAGACTTGGTAGTTAAGATCTCTCCTACTTCATCAAATGGGCATAAGTTCATTATTGTGGCACCCAAACACTTCATGAAGTGGATAGAAGCAATTCCATTAACATACAGCATAGAGAAACATATATCCAAGTTCATATTGAATTATCTAATCTGTCGATATGGAATTCCCCAAACCATCATAACAAACAATGGAACCCCATTCAAGAACCAAGATTTCCATGAAATTTTCTCTAAGTTTTATATCCAAGATAGATTCTCCATGCCCTATTTTCCCCAAGGAAATGGTCAGGTTAAAGATTCCAATAAAATCATACTAAAAATAATAAAAAATACTGTTAACGACATCGTTCACAATTGGAATTTTCAACTAAACCCAACCCTGTGGGATTATCGAACCAACATTCATACACATACATGTGCCACACCTTTTTTCCTTGGTCTACGGATATGAAGCTATCTTACCTATTGATTTTGAGATCCCCTCACTACAAGTATCCCTGAAAGGTATGGTCAACAATAAAGAGTCTTAGGTGTCCAGATTAAATGAGTTGGAACTCCTAGATGAAAGGTGTTTGATAATGTTAAACCATCTTTAGGTTTATCAAAATCAGCTCAAACAAAGCTATAATAAAAATATCAAGAACAAAAACTTTCAGGTTGGTGACTTGGTACTAAAAGAGAATCAAAAGATACAACTGAATCAAGATGGAAAAGGTAAGTTTGAACCCAATTGGTTAGGTTAATTCATCATCACAACAAGCTATAGCTCTGGAGCTTATCAATTGGCTACTCCTGAAGGAGAACCTTTATCCAAACCGTTGAATAGAAGCCATCCCAAAAATTTCTATACTTGAAACACATCAGAGTATCCTAGCGAAAAAGATATTAAAAAAGAAGCAAAAAAATAAAATAAAAGCAAGAAAAATAGTAAAGAGAAATAAAACATTCTTTAAGTGAAAACCACTTTGTGGAACTTCTAGAATAGGTACCATAGTGAATACTTGGAAAACATGTGTTACATTTGAACAAGACCTGTATCCTTATATATCTACACTATTTGGAGCATCCACCCATTCGTTCCATAATAAAGCATGTTGCCAACCATGGCTTGATGACTAATCAAGTGTCAAAATTTGTTGCACTATCAACATTTGCCTTCCCTCATGAAAGTAATCTTGTATCAAACTAGGGGAAACTTCTCAAAATTGGTAGTAGATTAGATCCTTCTAAATCACATCGTAGTCAAAAACTACCAAAAATTTAAAAACATCCAAAAAATAAACAAAATTGTAAAACATCAAATACTCAAAAACATGTAATGTTTTGAGTCAACACTAGTCGAACTACATGGTCTCTGTGTGTACAATGAAGGCAATGCTTATCAGCCCCTAAGGCCTTAGGTCAGTCCCCTTAGGTGTTCATAATGTTCTTTTAACAGTCAAAATATTCAAAATTCAAAAAATAGAAAATGATGGGTAAATGCAAGAAGTTGGGTCCACGAAGAGGGGAAGTTTCAACAAAAAAAAAATTGCAAAAAATGTGTACGCATTATCAAAAAAACATGTATGCGTTATTGAAAAAAGTGTATGTGTTATACATCGGGTACCCGAGCATAAAAATTGTGTATACACTAAAAAACATGTGTGTGTTATAACATGTACGCTTATATAACACATACACATTTTATAACACGTACAAGTCATTTATTTAAAAAATTAAATGCCTTTTAGAAACGTGTACGCATTTTAAAACGTGCATGCTTTTATAAAAAGCATTTATTTTTTTAAATAATCAAGCAAATAAAGCATGCATATGCATTTTGTAACACATACACGTTTTTAAAAATGCATAATTTTGAATCCCCAACCCACATGTTGCCTCAGTTTTAGGTTCGAGAAAGGCTTGGCAACCCAACCCTTAGCCTTTGACTTGCAACTGAAAAACTAAGGCAGATTCAAGAAGAATGTCCAAATTTGGTAATACGGCTAATGGTTTTTTTTTTTAATCAATCTATGAAATTAAAACCCATTAGAGAGCACGATTTCTAGTTTCCAAATATACAATTTTTATTAAGATTGGATTATATTTTTTATTCGTAAATTAATTCCTAAGCAAACTAGTCCATAAACTTGAAATATCAGACTTTTTTGTTTTTTAATTTTTTTATTGGTTAAGTTTCTTGTAAAAAAAATTATGACATCAATCTTTAGAAAATTCTCTACACAATGAAAAAAAAAAGATTCAAAAAATGTTTAGTTTAGGTCTAACTATGTTGCCTGCACACGTTGATTTTTAAAAACAACAATTAAGGCCAATAAAAATTCAATTAAAACAAAACTCAAAAAAAATTACAATTTTTTTTTCTCATCAATCTTCATGTTGTTATCTCTCTTTCCTAAAAATGAATTAGAAAAATACTTTTATTTGTATCAAAAATTGGTGTCTGTACACGTGCATGGTATGGTAAAACAAAGGGACTTTTAAAAAGTGGTTTTTATACATCCCTATCAAAATTTAATTTCTATCACCTGGGTATTAGAATAAATTACATATTTGGAAACTAAACTCAAAAATGATAAATTTCATATTACTAACTTTTTTTAAGATGAACTGTGTAAGTGCCTCAAATTTTCAGTCCAAGTGTGACAAATTTTGAAAAACAACAAAAACACTTCCACTTTTTAAGCTTTTTGTGGACCCAACTTCTTGCACCAGCCCTAATAAAAAACATGTTCTTAACAAACCAAGAAAACTACAAGCCTTTGTGTGTACAACATAGATAAGGCCATCTTTGATGAGCCCTCGAGGCCCTAGGTTAGTCCCCTAAAAACATCAAAAATGACATCTAATAAACCTAGAAAAACAAAAAGGTCCTACACCATTGCCACCAACCACAATAAAATTTTCATCCATAATAAAAAAATCATCACACTAACCCTTTGACAACACAAAAAATAAAAACAAATATAAAAATCAAAAAATAAAAAGTGAGGATTGAAGTGATTGGACAACTATCAAGATAAAACAAAGCCTAAGTATAGACTACCATACCCAGCTGAAAATCATATCAAAAATCCTAAATATGAGTCTTAATAGATAAAACATTCCTAAAATAGATGCCACCAATGGATTTCATCATGAAACAATCCTAAACATGAGTCTTAACGGATAAAACATTCATATAATTTAGATATCATAAATGGATTTCATCATGAAACATCAACAACTATGACAAGTGATACTACAACATTGTTTATCATTTTATAGTCTTATATTTGTTATTTATCATTCCAAGGATCTCTCAAGGATGTCCATAAGGATTTAAAGAAGGAGGAATGGTGGTATTAACTATCATTTATGTTAATTCAATTTTTAAGATGTTTTCGTGATACTACCATAGCGAATAATTGCTTTATTTTGTGTATGGAAGTTGTTTTAAGACAATTCGTGTAGAAATTGCATGTTAGGTATTTCATACCTCTTTGTGTAACTAGACCAAAATGTTTTAACACAACTCAACCATATAGTCTAACAAGGTTTCCGTATGTCTTGTATGATAAAAAATATTCTTTGTATGTCGAGTCAAAGTCCACACAATGGATACAAAGCCACCTTGGTTATTAATACCCTGGTGCATCATGTCTATTTGCTACATCAAAAAGGATTGTTAAAGATATAGAGCATCTATGCAAAGAAAAATAAAATATCATCAATAACTAACAAACAAAAAATTTCTATCCACCATCCAACATTTCTTCTAACTAACAACTTCATTCTACATCAAAATATCATTAGTACCACATCCATCCCACATCCAAAATATCATCACTACATATCATGATCATAATAAAATAATAAAACATCATATATCATATCAATATATAAATCATTCATCATTTATCCATCCACATAATATGCATACATCAGAAAATATAAAACATGAGCATACATTATCCATAATCATCTCATTACACATAATAAAGCTGAGTTGAAATATGGTATATCTCATATATATCATCAAAACTAAGAATTTCATATATCATCAAGTAACATATGATACAAAATTACATATATACAAGGCCTGAGTTGGGCTGATGAATGTATATACAAAAAATCATATCTACAATATAAGTCCCTGATATAATGATCATAAAAGATTAAGAAACAAACAATCCTACTACTTGGCCAGAGGTGGGGACCTTTGATGATCATGAATTTGGTGAGGAAAAGGTTGTGGAATAACTACAGGTTGATCAGGCCGTTTAACTGACTGATCACTTGACTCATATTCACCAATAGCTGTGCTAGGCTCACTAAGGAAAGGGTGTCTCCATGCTCTAGGAATCAAAACCTCATACAAAGTTTGGTAGTAGGTGGCCTCCATCATAAACTGATCTCACTCTACTCTTAGGGAATCATGCTCTATCCTTAGGGTATCCCTCTCAACAGTAATAACTTGCACGTACACCTCAAACATAATATTTTTCCCTATCTCAATATCCTACTACTACCTAAATCCATCTATCTCCTACCTCATAGTGTCACACTCGACAATCAAAATGACAACTTGTGCCTAGACACCCTGTCATTGCACAACCTCTGCATCTCGAGTAGCTATCAAATGTACTATTTGTGCCATTGCCACTATAATCCTAAGTGGAGGAGGATGACCCTACCCCTAATCCTACTACATGGGATCATCTTGTCCATCCTACTACTTCTCCTATTTGGCTCTACCAAGCTACTACATATTGATCCTAACTTTTTTTCTCTCCCCCCCATCATCTAATAATGCCTTCTCCCAAAAATTGGAACAGGGCCAACAAGATCTATAAACCAAAGAAGAATTTGCTAAGCCCACCACTGATTATAATCTAGTGTGGTACCTAGATCGACCAGTCCAACAGGCCACCCCCATAAAAAATGGGGCAAGAGCTCTAAACTCCATAACTACTACATCACGATCTACCTACAATCTCCACACCTAGACCTCTTGGGTGGTCCTACCAAAATGAGCCTAGTAATCATCTCAAAAATGACTCTATCTCTCACCAAATTGGTAAAGCACTTGATAAGGTAGATATCTCTCAATCAAAGAATGAACTTGATCGATCAACCAACAAGTCTATCTACAAAATTTAAGTTTCTCCTAACCATCATGCCATGCATTGTAATCCAACCATGACCTCCAAACAAAACCATACATATAATCTATCGCACGATGCTAGTAATGTAGCTGACCAGGCCAAGTGTAATGTAGAAAATCATTATATTTGTAAGAGTAAGGATCCTCTAGATCCTGATCTAAGATACCATAAATCCTAGTAATTTGGATGTGCTCCCAGACCCATACATGAAATAAGGTAACCCCAATAGAAATGGAACTGCCTCCTCAGTAGGAAACCTCATGCATGTCTATGTAAAGATGAGCAAGGAGACACAAGCCCCATGCATACCTAGTGCCATGGTTGAACATCTGCTCAACACACATGCCCCAACCAACCAAGAATTGTCTACCTCACCAATTAGGAATGACGAGCCCGAAGACCAAAACACATAAAACTAATGAAACAAGATTTACACTGCCAACAAAAGGAGATAGGTCTATCTCTTACTCCCAAACCCGAAGATGCCTAACACCGAGGAAATTCCACATAGCACGTGTACCCTATAGTATAGAATAAGTCACAAGCTCTCCATGAATTGGAACACATAGAATCCTCTATACATCCTCCAAGGTGATGGAGGCCTCACTAGTTGGTAAGTGAAAAGATGATGTCTCAAAGTGCCATCTCTCCACGAGGATAGTCATCATCTCTCTATGGCATCTAATAACTAGCATGTAACATATATGTCTCAAACCCACAGTGTCTAGCACATATCACTAAAGTTCATGGAACTGAGTGATCAAATCAAATAAATGATGCAGTTGTTGCTCTCTCGGGTAAAGAAGTTTGAGATCCACCTACAAACATTTAACCCGCGATGTTAATAATTTTCTACAAAAACATGAAATAAACCTAAGATTGCAAACAAAATGGCTCAAACTCCCAAAAATAGCAAAAACGGATACTTTTTTGGCAAAAGCGGTCATAACAGTCAAAAGAAGACTTGCTTTTTTCAAAAGTGGTAAAAAAACTCAAAATTGACACAAATAGCAAAAGCAAAAAAAATCTCGAGTGAACAATTTTCACAAAGGTAGTTATTTTACATGGAGAAAGTCAAAAGTGAACATTTAAATCAAAGGAAAAAATAAAAGTGAAAACATTTCTCAAAAGAAAACATTTTAAATGAAAGCGGGCAAGAAATGCAAGAGCAGTCCATTCAAGAACATCAAATGTGGAAGAAACGATGCAAAAGCATAAAAAACATAGAATTACCACTTTCGCTTAAAAAGTTTTCATGCATTAATTATTTAAAAATGGAAAGATTAAAAATAGGAAAGGAAAGGGTACATATTGCCACGTCGATGCCAGCAGGCCACCCAAACTCATGAACCACCTTTGCACAATGTGTAGCTCCTTGAATCCTTGCTAGAGGTCCTCGACAATCACAAAATCACAAAATCCAGAGTCGAGAAATCACTATAGGATCAAAATGAAAATGAGGTAAATTAAACCCTAATTACCTATTTTAACCCCCAAACCCTAATATTTTACCTAAGAAACACTCCTAGGTTCAAATTAGGGGCTACCGAGAACATCAAAAACTATCAACGAGGGTCTTATAAGCTTAATATTTCATCCTCTATGCATCTAAACTAAAATGAAACATTGTCGCGAGTTTGTCCTGAAAAATTATTTTTTCGACCAAGTCCTACCATCTTTCCACTAATCATTGAGGCATAGTGTGGCGTATAAATATTTTCAAATCTTGATCTTAACATCAAATTCTTTGAAACAAAACAACCACTACTTTGTCTCAAAGAGGGGCAAAATGTAGACATGTAAAAATGACCTAACACTTATCACACATCCTAAATGACATTTTCTCATCATCAACATCATTATCACCTAATATCACTGTATTTCACATCATTTCCAACAAAAATCCTAATTTCCTCTATTAATTGAATAATATAAAATTATTTAATTAATTCACTTTTTTATCATTTTCAACTAATTAAATAAATTTAATTTATTTAGTAAAGTCCTAATCTAACTTTATTTCTCCTGATTAATTAAATAAGATCAATTACTTAATTATGTCGCTAATTTACCCCATTTTCCTAAGACAATTAAATTATTATCACTTAATATACTTTAATTATATCACTTTCCCATAAACTTGAATAATTAATTTAATTATTCAAAACATCATTCAAAAACGTCAAACAAATACAACTGTGTTTGTAAAAGTCAAGCATGACTTGCATGTTCAACTCAAAAATATTAATTAATTAAATCAGTTAGTTAATTACCCTCACCGACTTTCATGATTGAGTTAATTATGACCACCAATTGCTCACTTTGATTGGTTGACTGATCCATATATTTCATAACTAATCCATCTATTCTTCAATCCCACTAAAGGCTCAGAATGATTTTCTCAATTCTATAAATTAGGCAATCTGTTTCCTTTGATTGATCAATTAACATCCTTAATTGATTCGATCACAAAATCTAATTGAGCAATCTAATTCCTCTCAACATATTTCAACCATTGATCAAGATTTCCTACAACACAATCCTAATCTTTCATCTCAAAATGCGAAATCTATATAACAATCCTCTTTATCCTCAAAAATGATCGGAGAATTGACATCTTTTGCACAATGAAGTAATCTCGAATTGATAATTGATTTCTTGAAGAACTTTGACACACATCTTGAATAAACATACATACATTTGGAGCTTTTGCAATGCATAAATGGATGTTTCACATTGATACAATGATCCATCATTGTGAATACACTTCGACATGAGATGGGTAACCACATTAGTTAATTGAATTCTTTGTATGTTCTTTCATTGTATTGCTTTAGTTAATTGAATTTAGTAATATCATCGTTCATTCAATGAGTAATGGGTATTGAATCTAAATCTTTATTTTAGTTCAATCTTGTTTTATTTGTTTACATTGATCTTCTTATGAATCTCGATTTTTCCCTTACACACATGTAAATAAAATTATAAGATATATACAATTGAAAGGGGAATTTGATTTTAAATTTGGTGACCATGGAATGGTAACCAAAAATATTTATTCAAAGTGGTGCCTTAGACCTAGGCAACAAAGTCAAAGAAAATGCAATTGAAAACTCATACAACTATATTTTAACCTTTTTCTATGAAAGCTTAGTAACTATTGTCACATGAAATTGCACCTTGTTAAACACTAAGTTCAGAATTCCTATGACACAATGGAAATAACCTGAAGGTGTGGGAGCTTTATGCATATGAGGTTGAATCTCCAGAGAAGGCCTGCTTCCTCTTTCGATCAAAGTGCAATATGTTGGTCCAACCCAACACATGAAAACCAATCACTATCCTCCTCTAATAGCTCACAAGAGAAAAGGGGAGAAAAAAATCATGAAAGGGAAATGGAGGTGGTACACCAAGATGGAAATTTGTTTCTTCCTAGCTAAGATTGCTCAACAAAATCAATGAAGAAGGACCAAGGGACTCACACAGATCTCTATTTGGTCAATTCCTAGATGAATACAAGAAGGTTAGGGTTTCTCAAAGCAATAACTATAAAAAAATTACTTGAAACATGTATGCATAAAAATACAAACAAACACTTAGATATGAAGGAAATGAAATCACAAACATAAAATTTGATAAGAGGAAAACTTTCTCGATTTCATAATGTAGAGGCAAAAGCCAAACTTTACAATTGTAGAGTGAAAAATGCAAGTCCGTGAAAGAAAAACCCTAGAGGAGCTAGAGGAAGAACCCTTGAAATGAATACATTTCTCACCTTTATAGATCAAGAATAACGTAGAACCACAAAATAAACCCTAACCCTAACCAGGGTTAGCAATGAAGGTTGTGTGTGAGAGGATGGAGCTATCCCATGAAAATTGTGATCTAGCATGGATCCATCAAGAAGTCAACCAAAAAGCAATAAATGAGTATGGGCAGCCATGAAAATCCACTTGTAGAAGTTAGGGAAGCAATGAATGTCATCCTTGAAGTCTAGAAACCAAAACAAGATGCTCAAAAGTTAGATCAAGCATTCATGGTGTCACCCAAAAAGCATGCTAAATACACTGAAAGGTCGAGGCATCAGGCTCAAAAGGAAGCCTTTTCTTATACATTAAATGGTCTAGAGCGATGAAATAACATCTTTTTTGGGGATCAAGTGTCGAGATTACTTCATACTTTATGCTTCATAGCTCAAACCATCGGTGATTGGGTTTCAGAGGTACCATTTACTACATGATAGAAAAGGAAGAAGAAGGAATAAAGTAGAAAGGGAGAACCACAAAGTCTGAATAGGTCACCCTCATTAAGCATCAGAGATCAGGGAGAGGGCTTACAACTTCTTGTAGATTCGAAAAGAGTAAAGGAGAAGATCGATGCCTGATGCTTGATGCCCAAAATATTTAGCCTTATGTGAAACCTTTGAAGGAGATGTTAGAGATTGGGAATTGGAGGGTCATTTTACCGCTTACTACAAAGTGGTAAGAAGTGAGACTAAAGAGAGAATCTTGAAATTTTGAAAAACAAGGATTTTGTCAAATTTTGAAGAAATGGGACCTCAAGAGGGAATCTCAAGGTTTTGATAAGGAAATAAACTACTAAGAAGGTAGTGAAAAGGAAGAATATTTTTGGGGATCGACATTGGGTGGATGCCTTTCAGCTTGCGAAGAAGGGAAGAAAGGAGGAAAGGGGAAGTCCAATCCTTGATGTCATAGAAAACAAACACGATTGATTTTCCAAAAGCATATCAAGAATTATGGATTGAAGGGTAGGCTTAACTCTTACCTTAACAAAGGTAAGAGGTAAAGGAAAAGGATGAAGTCTAACCCTTGAAAGATCAACACTTAGTCAATTTTCAGAAGGAAGGATAGGGGCTAGAGGGAAAGGATTAAGCCCGATGGGAAAAACATGAAAAGCTAATGAGAGAATTGGAAAGAAAGGGAGAAGAAGAAGGAGGAGATCTGGGGAAATAGAAGAGGCATGCAAGGAAGCAATAAAGTGACAACTTGAAGGTCTAAAAAACACAACACTTACCCACCTTTAGGAACCTTCAAGGATAATTCATGCAAGATGGCCCATGTAGGATCTCTCAGATCAGTTATCAATGATGCGTCATCAAAGGGTGGCATGAAATATCAACATTTTTTGCAACTTTTGTAGGATGATTTCTTGCTAATTATGGAATCTAGGGGCCTTATCAATCTATTGGGTATGGATTCAAAAGGGAAAAACTTCGATATATGGTCCTCCCAAGGGAAAAACATAACATGTACAAGCCTACACTTGGAGAAAATAATTAAACTAGGAACATACATTCCCTTAAGGAGAATGCAGTGTGTGCAAAATTACTTCATCAAAATCAAAACAACTACAATATGTAAATTAAACTAATAGGAAACAAAAATGAGAATTTTCCTCTATCAAATATGAACCTTTTGAAGGAGTTTATATCCCTCAAACCATAGTTGCAGGCCTCACCCAGTTGCAACCATTGAAAACTACTTCCAAAATTCATGGAACTACATAAAACACATGCAAGGTGAAGGATCACTTCACTGTAAACAATGCCATTGTAGGGGAACCATATCATGCAAGTGTCAAATTCATCTGACACTGGTACCTCAGGTGAACATATAGAAATTTGAATGAAACTTTTTGAAGATAGGTCAACATCCAAGGAAAGACCTTCTATAGAGGGAAGAGAACTCACCTCACAAAATGATAGGCCAATGTCATCACCATTGACCTCCTCATTACATGAATTAGAACAAAAGGAGAAATTTTCCAACTCACATGGTGATGCAAAATATTCCAATCTTATTTTTTGATTTGCACAAGGGATCTCTTCTTCATGTACATCAAATAAAAATATTTGAAGCTTAGGCATACTTTAAAATTGAGCAACTAAAGCATCACTCCCCCAAAAAATGTGTGGTTGCTCAATAATTACTGAAATACTTGTATTGATGCACACTTCATCAACACAAAACTCATATTTTTGAGACACTTTAAGTGGAGAATTTAATTCTTCAAATTATCTCTCTTCTTTGATTTCTTCTTGACATCTAGTTGCAACAAATTATACTCTTGGCATGCAATGGTTGACACATCCTCTTTCATTTTCTCACTCTTAAGCTACTTCCCTCTTTGCTCCTCTTTTGGGGGTTAAGGATTGACATCCAATCTTGAACAAAAGTCTTCTAAATTATCCTAGAAGAGGTCCTCCACCTCAAAATTGTAGGCCTCATTAGATAGGGGAGTTTCCTCCTTTATAATAGGGGCTAAACACGTATGTTTCTATTGCTTCTCCAAAACCATAGAGTTGTCTTCATCCATCAAGTTAGATCCAAACCACTTAGAGGATTCTTTTGATGTAGGTATAGGTGATCTATCCTCCTCATCTTCAATAAAACTAGAGAGGACATCAAATGAGAGGATTGATTCCTCTATTATATCAATTTCCTTTACTTGTTTAATATCTTGTTGTTTCAATTGATTATCTTCAATTGTTTCTTGCAACAACTCAAGACACTCATTATTAAGAGCACAAGAAGGCTCCTCAAGAGTAGCCTCTTCACTCCTAGCCTAAAATTTCTCATTCCTTTTTTCTTTTGGCCAACTAGCCTTCCAAACCATAGGTCCACCCTTGAAAAGTTAAATAGTATCAAGACAAGAAAAATAGTCAAAAAGACATTGAAAATCCTATTGAAGCTCTGGAAGAGACTGCTCAATAGGATTAAAAGGCTATGAATCCTCAAGGATTGGTTCTTGTGAGGAATGAAGGCTCTCAAAAATTGGGATCTCTAACATAGGATATCTTCTTGATGACATAGGAGGTTGAAAATGAGTTTCAAGAGGCTGATTAGGATTCTTGGAACTAAAAAAATTTTGCTTGCAAACCTCCTACACAATAGGTCGTTCTGGAACAAAAGGAGGTATAATATAAGTTTCAAGATGTTTTTTAGGGTTCTTGAAGCTTAAAAACTTATGCTTTCTTACCTCCTCCTTAGTAGGTTGTTCTATAACTAGTAGAGATGTTTTCTTGAAACTAGGAAAACAAGAGGTTTCCTGAGTCTCAAGAAATTATGCTAGAGAAAGGGCAAGCCTGAGTTTCTCTTGCCTAGCAAAAAAATCCTTTGATGTATAATCCTCTTGTTGCCTTCTTTGTGCCTCCAACTATTACTTAGACCTCCACTGAGCTTCTATATTTTGTTGTTGTGGATAGTGAGATTGATGGGCAAGCTCATCATGGTGTGGGAAACAACCTTTTGACCCTTGATAGGCTTGATTATTGCACTCCTCCTACTATAGGTAAAAATCTTGTTGTCTCCAAATATCATCCAATCATCTATTGAAATCTAGCAACATGCTTGTAATTTCACTTACACTCATATTGCTAGAACTTTGGAATTGGCATGGAGAGAAATAAGGTTGATTTTCAAAATGATGAGTCTCTTGGGGTTGTTGATAGGAATATATGGGTGTCTAAGAAGATTGAGCAAGGGGTGGGTGGTAAGTATTTTGATAAGTTTGAGAACCCATCACAACATGGTTCTATGGAATGAAATGGGAGGCATAACCAACCTGATGTTGTTGATGGGGAGGTGAAAAGTTGGCATTATCATGGTATGGAGGAGTGTACATGTGGCTTCCATTAAATTTTTACATTTTTAAGCATGGGAATGATAGGAAATACATTGAAATTTTAATAGGAAAGCAAAGGACTTTCCAACCAAATATTTTGGCTACATACCAGTAGAGTCACCCAAGTGATGTTGCAAAGTCACCAAGTTCTTATAGAACCACATTCAAAGGCACCACTTCCTCAAAGGGATGAAGTAAAACTAGGCTACTTGAACCAGTATATTTTGAATGGAGTCACCATGGTGTTTGAAGATATGCCTTAAAAGGAAAGATGCACTGGAGAAAACACAAAATTTTATAGCGGAGAGAAAGTAGTCCCACTAGGAATACCAAAAACTATAGCCACATGAAATTGCACCCTACTAAACAATAAGTTCAGCATTCCAATGACACAATGGAAACAACCTCAAGGCGTGGGACCTTTTCACATATGAGGTTGAATCCTTGGAGAATTCCAACTTCCTCTTTGGATCAAAAAGCAATGTGTTGGTCCAACACAATACATGAAAACCTGCCACTATCCTACTATAACATCTCATAGAGGAAAAGGGGAGAAAGAAAGCATGAAAGGGAAATGGAGGTGGTAAACTAACATGGAAATGTGTTTCTTCTTGGCTAATATTTATCAACAACATCGATGAAGAGGGACTATGGGACTCACATGGATCTCTATTTGGTCGATTCCCAAATGCATACAAGAAGGTTAGGCTTTGGCAAGTTGCTGGAAGGAAAGTAAGTTTTCTCAAAACAAAAATTGTAAGAAATTTAACTCAAACATGTAGGCATGAAAAGATAATAAAACACTTAGATATGAAGGAAACGAGCTTACACAAACATAAAAAAGATGAGAAGAAGCAAGATTTCTTGATTTCATAATGTAAAATAAAAAAGGCAATATTTACAATCATAGAGTGCAAAATGCAAGTTTGCCAAAGAAGAAACCTAGTGGAGCTAGAGGAAGAACCCTTGAAATGAATACATTTCTTGACTTTATAGATTATGCATACCTTAGAATCACAAACAAAACCCTAACCCTAACCAGGGTTAGCAATGATGGTTGTGCGTGAGATGATGGAGATATCTTGTGAAAATCACAATCTGGGGATACATCCATCAAGAAGTCGACAAAATAGCAATAAATTATCATGGGTTCCCATGAAAATCTACTTGTTGAAGTCACAAAAACAACAAATATAGTCCTTAAATTCTAGAAATTAAAATAGGTTGCTCAAAAGTTAGATTGAGCATTCACCTTGTCACCCAAAAAATACACCAAATCCATTGAAAGGTCAAGGTTTTAGGCTTTAAAGGAATCCTTTTCTTATGCATTAAATGGTCTATAGCCATGAAATAACATACTTGTCAGGGATCAGGTGTCGAGCCTACTTCATACTTTATACTTCATAGCATCAAATTGTTGGTGATCAGGCTTCGGGGTACCACTTATTGTATGATAGAAAATGAAGAAAAAGGAAGAACCATGACGTCTGAAAAAGGTCACCCTTATCAAGCATTGGAGATCAAGGAGAGGGCTTACACCTTTCCATAGATTTGAAAAGATTAAAGGAGAAGATTGATGCCCAACACTTGAAAGGTTTAGCCTTAACTAAAATCTTTGAAGGAGACATCAGAGATTGAGGATTGGGTGTCATCTTACCATTTTCCACAAAGTGGTAAGAAGTAAGACTAAATAGCTAATATTTAAAGTCTAAAAAATAAGGATTTAGACAAATTTTGAAGAAATGGCACCTCGAGAGGGAATCTCAAGGTTTTGATAAGGAAAGAATCTACTAAGAAGGCAGCAGAAAGGAAGAGTTTTTTTGAGGGTTAGGGATCAGGTGGATTCCTTTCGGCTTGTGAAGAAAGGAAGAAATGATGAAAGGGGAAGCCCAATCCTCAATTCTCAAAAAAGAAACATTTGGTTGATTTTCCAAAATCATATTGAGAATCAAGGATCAGAGGGAAAGCTTACCTCTTACCTTAACAAAGGTAAGAGGTGAAGGGAAAGGTTGAAGTTCAACCCTTGAAATATCAAGACTTAGTCATTTTTTAGAAGGATACGGGGTAGAGGGAAAGGGTTAAGCCCGATGGGCGAAACCAAAAAAGCTAAGGAGAGAAATGGAAAGAAAGGGAGAAGGAGGAAATTAGGGGCAATAGAAGAGGGATGAAAGGAAGCAAGCAAGTGACATCTTGAAGGTTTGAAAACACCACTTAGCCACCTTTAGGAACCTTCAAGGATAATCCATGCAAGATGGATCATGTAGGATCTCTCAAATTAGTTATCAATGATAGGTCATTAAAAGGTGGCATCAAATGCTAATAGTAACAATTCCTTACATTACTACTCTTAGAATTTACAATCAACTCTACTTAGCAATTTATGTATACATTTAGAACATTCAAAATTATTTATATAGAAAATTAATCTACTCCTTGACTAGAATCCATAAAAGAAACATTCAATTGCAGAAAACTTGCACAAATAAATAGAAGTGATCTTTGATCAATTTTTATTCATAAATGATAAGTATACATTTTAGGAGATAATTTATTGAAAAATTATCACTGTATATTGATGTACAAAACTAGTACTATTTTACAAAATTAATAGTTATATTCACATCATTTCTTTTGAAAACCTGGATGGGACATATACAGACTAAACACAAACATTCTACTTAAAAAAAAATCCAAGATCCTAACAAAATGGTCCTAAATTCCCTTTTATAGGAACAAGGGAGAAAACAAGCTTTAGACCATGGACAAATGTCTTATATTCATTTGACAATAATTTCCTAGAAACAAACAAAAAACAAAACTTCCGTGTAGAAGATAGAGGTGACAACCCATTAGAAGACAATATTTTTTTGGGTTGTTGAAGAACATATTCTCTAAAGTTGCAATGATGAGAGAGAAAATGATTTCTCATTAAGGCCTTACTTCTTTGAGCTGAAAGTATGTTCCCTTTGAGAACCATTGGAGTAGATGTTGAGTAGGACACAAAGGAAGAAAAGTGCCAAAACCCTAGGAATAGATGGGAAAAGTTGAATGCCAAGTCACCATATGAATTGGATTTATTTATAACTCCAACTTGGTTGGAAAGGAGGATCATAGTCTAGGAAATTTATTATACTTATCATCCCTTTCCATGTATATTATTTTTTATGGCCATTAGAATGTAATAATCATATCGACATTTCTCATATAATACAAATATCTTGCATCCATAATTGCACTGGTTTCCTTGTTGAAGGCCTCTAATTCTTGGTCTGTATCATTTAACTTGTCCAAGAAAGTTTTAAGAAAACTTATGTCTACTTTATTATTATCATAAATAAAGAATGAAAAAGTTGGGACCAATGCCTTGAAATAACCCTGTCATTCAAGGTATGCTTTCATCTCCCTATCCTCCTTTGTAACATGAGGTATAATCTTTACCTCAATATTTTTAGAATGTTTAATTCTATTTTGGAATTTTGCATTAGGGTGGTGATATATTCCTACATTTCCCCTACTAACTTAATCATATTGAAAGTGTATAGGAGCGAATTTTCACCCCTAATGTAAATTCCCCTTTTGCATCCCCTACTTTCTAATAATCAAACCTGACTAGATAATTCCACATCACTCACCTGCCTTCCATCCACTTGGTGTTTGTCTTGTGTGTCAATGGGGGAATATTTGTTAGGGACACAAACATGATGCACAAATGTCTTTCGACGCACTATCGTACCTAGAAGATTCCTACCTCTAGTGTCCATAGGGACATTGCATTCTCCATTGGACATGAAGCATAATGGTTGGTCTGAAAATAGCTCTTTCTCTCCTAATATTCCTTCAAATGCATAATTTTCACTATCGATTCATCTCTTTAGCATCTCTAGAGCAATCTATCTCATCTTCTTCAAAATTATTTATATTCACTTGAACTCTTGGGCGTACATTGAGCATTATAGAAGATTTTTACTCCATCAACTCCATTTTGTACATGTGGTGTTACCATAGAAGTTGTGAGATTGGAGTCTTGTGAGACCTCCCATCATCAGCATTACGACCTTGTCAACTTTACCACGCTCGTTGTCTTTCATTCTCCCTCCATTGGCCTTGAGTACCTTTGGGTGGAGGTGGTATTGCTTCACTATCATTTACTATTATGGTTTGATAGAGTAGCATTGTATCTTTTGTAGTGTTTTATATTATTCTTTCCTTTGTCACATTTTCTACTTCATGGCTTTCCTATTTGTCTGTGGAGGTGGAAACACCAAAACAAGGGTTTGACTGAGGCAAACCCCTATATAGCCCCAATTTTTTTTTCTTGGTTGTTTGTATGTGTACGTGTGTGTGGAGATCACTAGAAAACTAGACTCTTAGTGAGTTGGTATTCATCACCCTTACTTTCATCTACCTTATTTACCATTTACATAGTTATTTCTCATATTTTATCATTTTGTTCATTTCACTGAATTTAGTTAGCTCAACAGTTAGAAGGTTTTCTCATTTCTTGCACTGTATTTAATGATTTATAGTTATACATATACCAATGCACCAGAAAGAAACCAGCATGCCACACTATCATCCTTGACCTACACTACCGTCCTTGCGTAGAGAGCTATTTGAGGAGCAATTCAAATTCAAGAAACCATCTTGTCTAGTCTCATTCAAGTTTTCAGATCTGTAGAGTGATAAAAGCACTTGAGAGTGCTCTTCATTCTCTATCCTTGACTTAAACACTCACTTAGCTTGAGGTAATATAGAGCTACCCTCCACTCTCGAATCTTCATAACCTAGAGCCTTAGTGTGGTTGGTTCCCCTAGCTTTACATCTCATCTCTTTGTGATTTGGAGCCTTAATGTGGTTGGTGAACTTGACATGAACATCGTCTATCTATTTCTTTGTATCAAGACTTATTCCCTCACGCCTAGTTTCTGTTGCAAACTTGAGTGTTGTGAAGTTTTATGAGCATCACAAATCAGTCTACAACCTTCGATTATGTGGTTAGTAGAAGTGCGCGACACCTGTCGATGGAAAAGGTGAAGATCACTTCCAATTTTACCACCATTTTTTCCACTGGTCTACCTATTGACTTTACTACTGGTTTTCCTATAGGTTTTACTAATGAGATGGGTTTCATAGATGAGATCACCCATGCTCCTACCCCTCCAACCTCTCCTACAAATTCATTCATGGACAAGGACAATGTTGTGCATATCCCTGTGGAAAACCTTTTGGCATTGGATAACAGTTTGTTAGACCTTACAAAACACTGGGAGAAAGCAGTGAATGTAGAAAGAGCCGCTATAATTGATAGCGAAGTGAGATACCTATTACGAAAGAATCATACATTCATAGATTTCTTACGTGGCCTTATCGATCTAACCGAAGCCTATATCCCCTTGTATAGGACTAGATCGGGTACTACCCAAGGAGAGGTGTTTGATGCCTATTAGAGACAGATAGGTGTCGTGATTCCTACCACATCTATATGTATGGCTAAAAAAGAACCTTCTATTAGTGTTTCATCTGCTTCTCAAAATCCCCCTACTATCAAGGAGAGTAGAATACCACCTGGTTTCAGTTTCACCCCTCCTACTACCCCTAGCAATGGGGGCTCTGGTGGAATGAGTGGTGGTGGCACTGGCGAAGGTGGTTCTAGTGGAGGCCATGGTGGTAGTGTCTTCGATGGAGGTCCTACTGGTGGTTGTGGCTCTAGTTGTAGTCATGGTGGTGGATTCGGAGGTGGTTCTAGTGGTGGTAGATTTGGAGGTTCCATTAGGCCTTTGTCATCCTCTAACCCTATTCTAAATTCTCTTCTTTAGAACATGGTTCAGACGCAAAACCAATTAGCGAGAATTTATAAAGCCTTTGCCCAACCTATCTTCTAACCTTTCTTCTGACATAGTCCATTATCAGTGATGATCTTGAGTACTCCCTTCCCACAAGGAATGAAGATTCCTAAGTTTGAAAATTATGTGTATGGATTTCTTTCACCATGATGCTTTAATGGAAAAACTCTTTCCTCAATCTCTCAAGGACACAACACTTGAGTGGTACTATTCCTTGCCCAATAACTCTATATTCTCATTTGATCAGCTTGTGAATCCATTTCTCTAACAATTCTAGGCTAACATTGGTCTGAGGATGACCTTCTTAGATCTTGTTCACTGTAAGCAAGGAGATAACAAGAAGATAATTGACTTCATAGCACTACACCAAGCACTCTTTTCACAAATCTCATACCCGTTGCTCGACTCTGATATGTAAAAGGTGTTCATAGGCAATCTACAATGAGCTTGGTAGGATACTTTTTCCCTAATAAAATACCCTTCCTTTGTGTATATGTGTGCCGCATTGCGAGAGTATTAGTAAATGGTAGTTCAGTTTGAGGGTTCCTCCTCATGCTCCCATTCAGAAAAAAAAATTCTATTGTGTCTATCTCAAGAAAAGGTAAGGTTTTTATGAATGTAGTCACTATGACTAATGATAACGGCCTCAAGAACAATAGAAAGTTTACAAAGTTAGCAAAATCTTATTCTTCTATTCTATAAAATTTGTTGAAGGATAAGGTCATAACTTTAGAAAACCCCTGACCTCTAAATGAACCTTATCTTGATTGGTATGATGTGAATGCATTTTGTTAGTACCATCGTGTTAATGAGAATGATACTGAGCATTACATGCATCTATTTCATGAGATACAAGACCGCATCGATAACAGTACCATCCATCTTGATGGGAAAAGACAAAATGAAAATAATTTGATAGTGAAGGCCAATAACGAATTGTAGACTTACAAGGACCTGTTTCCATTCCATTTTGCGAATTTAATTATTGACCCCTGTAATGCTTTTCCTCAACCTTTGGTGTATGTTAACATGGCTTTGATTACTCCTCCCCTATAGCTTGGAACTGGTTTGCTAGACATGACTTTCACCTTGCAGGAATTTCCATTGAATAATAAACCCTCTCCTCTATACATTCCTTCTCACCTCAATGGAAACATTATGACAAGTGTCTTAGTTGACCCCACAAACTAAGTAAATGTTATTACAAAGGAGACGTTATGGTTAAATTCATTATAGTGGGAGGAATATGAAGGAACTAAGTCTACCATATGTACACATTATGGTCTCTCTCTTAATCCATATGGATCTATAACTCTTTTCATCCTAGTTGGACCTATGGCTATGGATACAACCTTTAATGTTATCCCAAAATCTGATCTAATCAGAGTGAAGTTGGTCATCCTAAGGCTAGCTTCCATAAACGGAATTACTTATGTTATTCACAAATGTTTGAAGTTCTCCCATGAAGGTGTTGTGCGTGTCATGCATGACACTAGATATCATCCATTGGTATCTCATGGGGCATATTCTTTGGATCATTTTTGGCCCACCCTAGTCGGTATGCTCCCTCCTAGAACAGGCATGCTTTATCAAAACTAAGTAAAGTATAAAATTAGAGACAAAGGAAAGCTAAAAGTGACTCCTCCGGTAGCACAATAGCAAGTTCCCTCCTACTCTCAGAAGGGAAAAGAGAAACCTTCCCAACCTCAGAGCGTCACATTTTTATCCCTTCCTAAAGAGGGACTTTGGATGACTACCCTTGATTTTCACATAAGGAGTTTGATGGTACCTGCTTAGCGTAAGGCCAAGATTTGAGTTTCTAACCTTCCTACCTTATCCATGGGCCCTTGGCCCAGTATGAATGGTAAAGGGAAGGATCCTCATGGGGATTCCTCTATGTCTTAGCCTCCATGGCCTCCTATTTCTCTTGCTCCTAAGGCGCTAAATGGGAAGAGGCCCAATGCTGAGGCATTGGAACTAGCTCCCCCCATTGTTGTTCCTTCCTTTTCTCAGTCACTCCCTCCTACTCCCATCCAAGAGTCTCTCCCTCCATAGGAAGTGGTCATGATGGACACTCTGATCGTTGAGCAAGATCCTTCTATTCCATCTCAACTCCCAGCCTATATCTCCCAGAGTCATAGGAATCACCTTGCACATGAGCACAAGTGTCAAAAAAAGGATCTAGTTGTTGAGCAGGTCACTCTACAGAGAAAGGAAGGGGATTCAATTGTCCCTATTTAAGGGCCTATTATTGTGTCCTCCTCTCCCATCCCCTCTACTTCAATTCAATCAACCACGATGTTGCTCTTGACTCCTGCTGCGAGTGTAAACACCCCTAACCCCAAAAAGGTGCATATATTTATTGATCCTTCACTCAAGCCTCCTCTCTTGATGTCCCTCTCAAACATCCTTCTATTCCCTAAGCTCGTGGGCATGCCGAATACCTCAGTGGTGTCTGCCATAGTTTTCTCATCCTTCATGCCTTATGCCTTGTCCATAGGTGTAGGATTTTATGGTGAACTCCTCAAACACCACAAAATCACTTGCAAGACAAAATAACTTCCACAAGAGAGAAACGGTAGAAATATTATGCTATCATTAAGATGCAAGAATGCCAAATTGAATATGGAAAAGCACATATGAAGCCTTGCTTATATAGGAAAGGTTGAGATGTAGTAGTTAATATGATGTTGACATGTTTCATAATCTTATGACATGTGACAACTAACTACCTAGGAAAATTTTGCTAGATAAGATAAGACTTCTAGAAAAGACAACTCATCCTTCTAGAAGTAATCTTATATCCTAAGAAAATATGTGAACCTATCACCTAGGAATATAATTAAATGCCTAAGTAAACTTATGTAAGTGTAATTAAATAATTAATTACACCAACACCCCCCATAAGTGCAACTTAAGGAGGAAATTATTATGCAAATTATCCAATGATGGGCCTCAGCTACTAGGCTATATTAGGTACCCATGTACATATGCAAATGAAATCTCTCACAAATGGAGAAAAGGAGAAAACCCAGTGGGACAAAACTCCTCTCCAAAATAGAGATGAAATACAATAATGATATCCATCACCAATCCAATCAATCTCCATCCACACAAAGGATGACAAGAGAGACCATTCATTCCCCCATAATGAGATAATCTATTGCAAGAGAAACACTGGAAGTACATTGTGGAGTAATACTGGAATCCTCAATTTAGCAAGCAAGGAAAGACACTTCTATTTTCTAGAAACCATATTAGAGTCACTCAAGGACTCAGGTCAGAATCATCATAAAGCAACAATAGAACCAATGCCAAGAAACACTTGAAAACTCATAAACTAGCACAACTCTAGGATCTATGAAGCAATAGTCGATTGAGAAATGATCTGGAACTGAAATGAAGTGTAGAGAAAATGCAAACCTACTACACACAAAAAAGGAAATAGTGCATGCATTGATGAATGCTCACATCTGCCTCCATGATGAAAAATAACCTCAATTTTTTGTAGATGATAAAATCTTAAAAAATGGCATGCACCACTAAGAAGTGCTCGAAACTGGCTTTTTGTCAATATCTCGTTTGCCAAAAACAGACACTATGACCAAAAGTTGTGATTTTTTTTTTAAAAAAGTTTACTTCTGATTTGATTTTTGAAAAATATACTCACTGTTTGTAAACAAACACAAAAACCCATTAATATTTTGATGCTAAAAATAAAACCCATAAATTGTTTTTTGATCCAGCAAGCATAAGATGAGAAAATTATTCTTTTTCAACCTTCAGCCAGGAGAAAAATGACGCATGCCACTTTTTGTACAGAAATTTCCTCTAGATCTATACAAGATATGAAAAATCTAAAAGATACACATTTGAGATTTCAACCCTGGCTACAAAACCCATAAACCATTTTTCTTGCAAATGAGTGGAAACTAGATTTCTAAAGAAAAAATAAAAATAGTTGGATCAAATCCTTGTAGATTTGACAAAATATGCAAGATTTTGATGAAACAAAAGTCTATCTTGACTTTCTTTGACACCTTGGATTCAATGATGAGGCTCTCAAGACCCCAACTCACACCCAACAAAACTTTCATGCCAAGATTGGTCCCTCGGATCTGGGAAGAAGTTTGTAGCACTGGAGCTCTGATACCATGTAAAAGTTTATGGTGAACTCCTCAAACACCCCATAATCCCCTACAAGACAAAATAACTTCCACAAGAGAGAAATGACATAAATATTATGCTATCATTAAGATGCAAGAATGCCAAATAGAATATGGAAAAGTACATATGAAGTCTTGCTTATATAGGCAAGGTTGAGATGTAGTAGTTAATATGATGTTGACATGTGTCATAATCTTATGACATGTGACAACTAACTACCTAGGAAATGATGCTAGATAAGATAAGACTTCTAGAAAATACAACTCATCCATCTAGAAGGAATCTTATATCCTAAGCAAACATGTGAACCTATCTCTTAGGAATATAATTAAATGCCTAAGTAAACTTATGTAAGTATAATTAAATGATTAATTACACCAACAATAGGGATCTCACATACTTTGATGAAGCGGAAGATGGAGGATGGACCCGCTAGCCATGGGGCTCAAAAGAGGAGTCCACCTTCTTCAAAGGGTGGTCCTGTGTTAGCTTGTGCCATCCTAGTGATGGAAGAAGTTTCAGCATCCCTGGAGTTCATCACTACTCCTGAGTCACTCAGTGAGCCTAGTAGTAAATCTTGGGTGCCACCTTCCTCACCTATTGAGGTAACACATTGCACTTCTATGAAGTGCATGTTTAAATCTTTGGATGAGGTCCTGACCCTTTCAGTTACCTTTACAAAATCATTGACCTTTACTCCATAAGAACTGAGCGGAGAAGACATCGAGGTGTCTCCTTCCTTGGCTCTTGTTGCAGGGGGGTCAGAGGGTTCCCCCCTTTACATTCTACCCTTGAACGCTCATCCGCCTTCCCTGTATAATGATCTAGATTGGGAGGCTGATGACCTCTTGTTTGATGAGTGTTAGGGAGTGCCTCTTCTTTATCTGAAATGTAGAGTGTGTGTGCTTGTGTTCCCTTGTACTTGCGTTATGTGTTCCTAGATGACCCTTGCCACTCTCGTAGGTGCTTGGATACAAGACCGATTATGTGTCATAAAACTTCCTCTAATTTTATCATTATTCTTCCTCTATTGCGTGTATTAATTTTTGACTATTGGGGACAATGTAAAGTGTTGGGGCATTTAGGTTTCCCTTCCATGTTGACCCAATTTTTATTTTATTTTTTCTCCTACATTCTTCATATGGTCTGATTTGGTAGGGGGTTGATGACAGTTCATCTATACACTATTATACTTATATATATTATGAGCAGCTCTGACTCTAAAATATTATTCCACCCATGTTCCCTTTGTTCATAATGTTAGTGTTTTTTTTCCTATGTGTTTGCTCTCTTATCTTTCTTTCTTGTTTTGTGATGTTTTGGTGCTCAAGTGTTGTCCCTCACATGTGCAACAACATTACCATGATTACATCTCAGTATCTTTTGCGGGCCACAACATCACTTTTTCATTTCTTTCTTTTCTCTCCTTAGGATGTCACATGCCTTTACATTCAACATACACCATCTTAAGGGGGCTATCATGTCATCTTTTATTTTTAGAAAATGCATTCGATGGCCAATGAATCTTTTCTTAAAACTCCTTTTAAAACATTTTTCAAAAATTACATTCTCAACAAGGACCCCTAGTGAAACATGTTTCCTTCATCATGGGTTTGCAAAGAAAGAGCTTGAAAAACTTTCCTTTGAGGAGGGAGCAAATTTTCTTGTGGGAGAAGTTTCGACCTTCCCATCGTGAGGGGGAATTTTATTCCTTTTGAATTCCTTGATGAAGTGAACATCTTTTGAAAGGATTCATTGAAGTTGAATTGATTTATGAAAAAATCCTCTTGCACTTTGATAGGATATCGTTAGGTCTCATTACTTTAGAAGATAAAACATCAATATATCGATTGGGCAGTGTCCAAGGTTATTTGCAATAGAAGGTGACTTGACTATCTCTCTTAGAATTTCTATATTTTTAGAGAAACTGAAATTAATTTTAACCTAAGGTCGTTTAACTAATGAAATGGAAAATAATTTATCTAAAAAGATGGAAAGTATTTGTAGTTAGGGTAAAAATATTAGAGCAAAATGCATAAACAAATTATAATGAAAAACCCTAACAAGCACAATAGAGCACACACTAGCATGAAAATCAAAACAAGAAAGAAAAGCAAACCGATCTTCAAGCTACAGTTGAATATTACAAGATGTTTTACAAGGTCATGTATCGACTAGGTAACGTTATGACATGGACAATTTTGGGTGTCTACAGTATTTAAACTAGAAAGCACAAAATAATTAATCTAGAAAGAATGATAACTAAACTAGTGAACACAATAATAACTAAACTAAGAAGAAGAAAAACTTGTAAACAATCCATGAAACATCTAATTAATAATAATAACAGTTCTAACCTAAGGGACCTAGAGATGACATCTATTGGAATTTTCCTCCTCTTGGTTGGGTAAAAACTAACTTTGATGGGGCAGCTAAGGGTAATCCTAGACTAATCACCTTGTTGAAGCCATAGGGGCATTCCAAGATTTAAATATTTCCCATCAATTGAATTACAAGTATGTGTGGTTAGAAGGGGACTCTAATAATATCATAAAATGTATCAAGGGCCTCCAAAAGCCTTCATGGACCATAGAAATCTAGATCAATCTCTCAAAAAGGATAATAAGCTCTTTTAAAAAATGTTTCATCTCCCATGCCTACCTAGAAATTAACACGGTGGAAGACGTTTTTGCTAATAAGGGTGTTCAAGCCAATGAAAAACTCACATGGAAAAGGGGTGACAAGTTGAAGGCTGATGCCATAGCCTTACTCGAGTATGATAGAATCCATGGGAAGGATGATAATATCCCTATCAATTAATCATTATGGATTATGAGTGTCAAGTCATGCAGTCTTGGAGCTGTTGTTTAATAATTCCTTTTCTAGGTCGGAGTACGAAATTTTTAATTGTGTTTCCAAGATTTTTGGCTCGCATGCTTTCTAGGTAATTTGGCGATTGTTTGGTGTGGCTTTCAGTAGCTTTTTGAGTGGCTTTGTTACTCTATAAAAATAGGTGGTGATCATCACCGTGTGGAAGCGATGGACTGTGAGGAGTTCAAGAAGAATGCTAAGGTGTGGCCTTTGTTGGAGAAGGGGGGGCTCACCACTTATATTGAAAAAACTAATGGATGGAACCCGAAGGTTACAAAGCACTTTTCTAGGGAATGGAAGAATGGTAAAATTAATTTTTTTGGGAGAAAGGTTGTCATCAATGAGCAACTTATCGCCGAGGTGATGAGGCTTTCTATGGAGGATCTCAAATTTTATAGGGATAGGAAACTCTCAAACCTGGTTGTGAAAAAGTTTTGAAGATGGAGAAGGAAAAAAAAGACCTATGAAGGGTCTCTAAAAGCAACTACGAATTCAAAAACATTAAGTTGTTCTGGCAGGAGGTTTTAAAGGTGATTATGGAATACATCACTCTAGATGGGAGACACACTAGGGTCTTTGGCTACCATTTCATGTTCCTCAACCATTTTTGGCATCAGGGTTTCTTTCCCTTTCTATCTGTTTACCTCTTTGAATGCCAGCCTTAGTGACCATAGCATGAACCCTTTTTGATACCCTATCCTTCATCAAGGCTTGCTTGTCTTAATTTTGAGCACTTTAAATCCATGTCGGCTCTGTCCCATGTGACGCCTTCTCCCCATCTTTCTGTCTCTACTGAGGATGAATTGGGAAATGGATATGGAGGATGAGGTTGATCCATCCTTGAAGGATTTATGGAAGGGAAGAAGCAAAGGAAAGACAAAAGCTAGCGCCCCCTCTACACCTGGTTCTTTGACCCCTAAAGGAAAATTTAAGGGCCCTGTAGATTCTAAATCTAAGGCTAAAGGTAAATCTATTGCCTCCCCCTAGGAGAAGGTTAAAATAAAGGATTATGTGGACCATTCTAGTGATTCTGACCATGAGGAGTCTTAGTCGGCCCCTTCGTCGGAGTATTATAGCTACACTTCCACTAACAAAGAGGAAAGGCCTCACTTTCCCAGTGACCTAAAGTTTGATGACCATTATTTCAAAGCTAAACATGAGTTCCCTACTGACATCCTCACCATTTCTCGCAATGGGGTTGTGGACTCTTTTAGACAGACGAGATGGGTGTTTTTTGAGATTAAGGAAATTAAGTTGAATCAAAGGGTTATAAGCAGCAAGTAGGAAGGGCTTGACTTGAATGACCACACAATCAAACACAAAGATAGGGCTATTGATTTATGGACTAAGGAAGAAAATAAATACATGGTGTACTGCCTCAAGATAACTATTGAAGACCTTCAAAAATTCAAGAAAAATCATGATGAAAATATTTCTTCTGTTGAGGAAACTCTTAAGAATGTAAAAGCGTCTCTCCAAATGGTGGTGAACATGAGCCACAAGATTTTAAAATCTACTGTGGATACTATGAACACCATGGTTGCCAATCTGGAGAATGTTTACCAGGAAAAGACTATTGAGGATCTAGATGCTAAAAAAGAGAAAGTACAGGAGGAGTATGTTGGTTGTAGCAAAAGAACTAGAGAGAATCTAAAGAGAAAGGATGACAAGGCCCCTATAAAAATTTAGGAGATAAATAAATCAGTGCTCAACATGAACCAATTGGAGCAAGAGGTGGAGTATGTTGGTTGAACACTTTTGATTGCTATATGATGATTGATTATTATCCTACAAAACACTTAAAACTACCCATTAAATCTACATTAGAAAGATACTTCAATAAATCACAAGAAATAAAGTTTGTACTATTTTTCTCAAAAGATAAGCAATTATTATGCCTAAAGTTTAATTAATTGGCAAAGAATAAGTATTTTGCATATATGAGGAAGGGTTTTATTATGTTATCATGATGAGGTTATTTTTACCTCATCACTTCCTCCCCTTTGTAATTTATGGTAGATCCCCCTTCCCTTTGTTGTGACCCCTGCCCTCCTTCTCTATTCAATTCTTCATATTTAGCACTAACATCATATAGATCATCTGATGTTTTATAGAACTCCTCAAGTTCATATAGGAAGACTTGATCATAAGTAACTCTCATTTTCCACATGTTGAAGACTCCATTATCCTGATCTGTATTAATATGAAAAGTAAGTTGTGGTGAAAGCAACAAAGGAGGTTTGTACCTCATCCTCATCCAATATATTTTGAGGTCTTTTAAGATTTTGGCCAAGGAAACTGCTCTTTTGTAGGACCATTTGATGTTAAGAGGGAGATCACTTCTCTTTTCTTTAAGTATATTGGTAGTGGGGTGTATCTCTCTTCACAGGCATGCCATGCCTTACCAATCAGTTTTATTCCATGTTCCATGAAATGATTGTAACATAGTCGGAGGTTATCAGTATATCTTTGATTTACAGTTTCTTTAGTTTTAATAGCCAAAAGTATGCTTTGAAAGCTACATGTTTCTTGTCGGGGTGTCTCATCTAAAGATCTACATTCTTCTCTACTTGAGAGTATTCTCTAGAGCGCTCTTGCCAATGAACCTGATAATACATAGTAGATAACAAATATCTCAATTTGACCTCTCCAACAAAAAGGTTAATAAAGAAACCAATATGTGTTTCCATTAGTAAATTGTGAACAAAGAATTCACATAACATATCTTGCTGCTCAGGAGTTGATTCTAAAAATACTTTAAAAAATTCACAGTCATTAGGGTCATGTGGCTAGTTATGATAGATTCTCAGTAATTTCCATCTTAACAATTGTTCATTTAAAAACATAGCATATAGCCTTGATGGTCTCCTACATGCTAATAGAAATTCTCCTATTTGGCATGCATCTTGTTTTTCCCTATAGACCCTATCAAATGACTCTTTGAGTAGTACCAACTCCTTTTTCAACCTGATATTCTCAATCCTAGCATCCCTTAAAAAATAACATATTTCCATCCACTTCATCAATAATGGGGGAATTCGGACTTGAAACCATTCCATTACAGCTGGTTCAGTCCGAGTTCCCTTTGATTCCATTATTGGTTTATTGGTGCTTTCTTGCAAATCCTAATCCAGTTCCACAATCTTAGTGAGAGAAACATTTAATTCTTTTTTCTGTCTATTATTTTCCTCCTCAAAATCTTGAAATAACTGCATAAAATTATTTCTCAAGCTTTCAATTTGTTTATCCTTATCAGACAGATTAACATTATATATCTTATTCTTTTGATTCCAATTTTGAATTTTTATCTGCAATTCATTAATAAATGCATCCTTCTTTTCTATCTACAATTTCAAATTTTGAATCTCCTGATCCCTTTTTCTTATCATAGCAATGTGTACTGCTATTTCCTCTTGTTGTTGTATAATATGTTCTTCATTTTTCTACAATTTATTTCTTAACTCATCAATTTCCACTTTCAATTTTTCTAACTCTGCATTAACACTATCATTTTCAGCCATTTCAATAACTTTGTTTACAATAGGAGACAAATTTTCTAAACCATTATCCTCAACCTCCATAAAAGGTGGAGATTGTTCTCTCTCTTCTTCCTGTATTTCTTCAGTAGGGGCTTCTTCCTCTTGTCCTATATGGGAAGGTATTTCTTCTCCTTCTACCCCTATAGACTAATAAACTTGCTCCCTTGTTTCCATTACTTCCACATTATCAATGGGGTCCTTAGTTTCTATTGAATTTTCCTATTTTCTAGACCCCTTTTTCTTTGAAGAACTCCCTATGTCTTGAACTGGGGTTTATGTAGACTCAAAGGACAATCTCTTGCTTCTCCTCAAGGAAGGAGTGTTATGAAAAGTAACGGTTGACCTTCTTTTCCTCTTCCTAGAGGGAACTCTTTCTACATATGTATGAATAATGTCAACATCCCCTAACGAGTATAGGGTTCTCAATTCATTGGCTAGAGATTCCAGTCCTTCATCATCAGGGGTTGTGGGAATTTGAGCTTTAGGAGCTCTTAAGGCCTTAGGGGAAGTTTCTCCGGAAGGTGAAGCAATCTGTTTGGAGGATTCCCCTTCTTCTAATTCTCTTTTGGGTGCAAATTTTTCAAATTTCTAGAGAAATTTCTCCCACTTACTTTCAAGTTTCTTTCAAAAATGACATTTATAGATTAATTGATTTAACCCATGGTGTTTCAATAGACCTAAACCAACTTTATATCTTTCTATGGAGGAGATGACAGATTCACTCAAAAAGTCAGGCAAATTGACCCTAAGAGCAGGGTCTTCTTTCCCATGATGCAAGTGTATAAGCATACGAAATGTAGGTCCTACCACAGTAGTAATTTGGCCTTCACAAGTAAAACATTTTATGATCCATGCAATAGTTGTTCCCCAGGGTTCTAATATGGAGGTCCTTGTAAACCCTTTGTTCTATCCTCTAGTAGTGATAACTATCATGGGTTGAGGGTCTCCCTCTCTAAGAAATAATTCTGATAAGTTTTGATATGTAATTTGAGAAGTTTCCGATAACTTAATACTAGAATTATCTAAACCAGAGAGGCAATAAATGACTTTCAAACTCACCTAAAAGTGCTTCCCATGTAGTATCACCTAGCCATTGGAATAGTTTTCTGCAAATTCTTTCACCAAATGCTCATTATATCCCTCAAACTTTTTGATAAAATCTAACCATCACACTTCCTGAAACAAACTGGAAATGCTACTTAATTCCAGTAATTTATCCACTAAGGCTAGCTATGATTTCTTCTTCGCACCCCCCATTTTTTATCTCTGCTCTTTCAATTTTGCTGAAAATTTTCACAATGCAAGAAGCTTGTGCTAAATCATTTTAAAGATATAATCGAGGAACTATTATTTATTTGTCTTTGTTTAAAACCTTATTGTGCAATGATCGTAATTTGCATGGAGGAGTGTGAAAAGAGTGTCGTATTAGCAGTTGATCAATTAGTGGCTCAAGTTACTAAATTAGGAAGGGAGAAACTCGTGCCAATTAATTACACCTTATTCAAAAATAACTACTTATTTAAGCATAAATTTATACTTACATTCTGTGATTGCTTGAAGATTGCGTACCTTTGTTGATTTAATAGGATGATAGAATGGTATTGGTTAAGATGGTGGCATATTTATTATGACATGAGTGAGGCAACTTGTGAATGAAAAAGTCAAGAATAAGGATAGGATGTCATAATGGATTTTATTTATGAAGGAAAAATGGTGGCGAGTCGGAATAACCAAACTAAGCGTGGATACTAAAGTGAAAACTTAAAAAGGAGGCATGTGTACATAGGTTTGAAAAATCAAAGCATTGGAAAGAAATTTAAATTTTATGAAAAAAAGGTGGGCGAAATGGAAATGGATAAGTTTCGGATAATTCTTATGAGCATGTGCTCAAAACAAGTGAATAATTTCTAGAGCACGCTTGGGGAATACACTCGAAATGAAGAAGGTGAATAAGTTCTAGAGCATCGGAGCACCCAAATTTTGCAAGTTCTAGAGCATCTTCAAAAGATGCAGTCAACACAGCAACTAAAGATAAGGTTCCAAAGCATCATCAAAAGATGTAACTAGAGCAGCAATCGAAGGAAGGTTCTAGAGCATCATCGAAAGATGCAACCAAAAAGAAGAAAAGTGGATACATATGAGTGAACTTGAACTTCTAGAGCATTTCTCGACCAATCACCATTCTAAAGGAACAAAACAAATGATGCGATAAGTTGAAATGCAAGTTCTGGAGCATCTAGACATCAAAGCTCACAAGTCTTGGAGCACCATCGCAATTGAGCTCATAATTTTTGGAGCACCACCACAACTGAAGGTAAGTTCCAGAGCACCGAGGCACTTGAAATAACAAGTTCTGGAGCATCACAACAAGGTGCTCTAGAAGTTGTTTTTGATTTATAGTAAAGTCCTACAAAATGAAAACAAAATTTAGCCAAGTCTAATGAAATAGGAATTAATGAAGATTTCTTTGAAACAAATTTGTACACATACCTTTTTATTACAATTTTTAATATATTTATTTATTTATTTATTTGATATTATGCAAGGTCTATATTGACTCTACCAAGGCATAGTCAATGCATTGGATTTCCCCTTGCATTTCTACCAATTTTGTAAATTCCTCCTTGTTAACAGGTTTATGGTAGATACATAGTCGATGACTATTTACCAAGAGATTTCATGTATCACCATCAATAGGTTTCAGCTCAACTGTGCCATTCAAAAACACTTCAGAAATTTCATACGGACCCTGCCAATGAGTTCTGAGTTTTTCGTGGTGATCTATATACCTAGAATTGAATAGCAAGGCCTAGTCACCATTATTAAACTCTCTTTCTTTAATGTTCTTGTCATTCCAAACCTTTCGTTGTTGTTGAAGTAGCTCAATTTGATGGAAAACATACAAACAAAGCTCATCCAAATCGCTTAGCTATAAAACTCATTCCACTTGGGCTTGTTTTAGATCTAGGCCCAACTCCATAGCTATTCTCAGATTTTGGAGTTCAAACTCAATGGACAAGAGAGGTTTCTTCCCAAAAACAAGCTCATAGGAGCTAAACCCAATTGTGGATTTCCATGTTGTGTTGTACGCCTAAATGGCTTTAGGAAATTTCCTAGCCCAATCTCTCCTCCCTGAAGAAATAATTTTCATCAATATGTTCTCTAGCTCCTTATTAGTCACCTCCACTTGACTATTTGTCTGAGGGTGATAAGGAGATGACTTCTTATGACTCACTTGAAAATGGTTTGTGAATGCCAAGAGAAATTTGGACATGAATTGGGGTCCCTGGTCTATAACAATGGTTCTAGGAGCTCCAAACCTCAAAAAGATCTTATTATAGAGGAAATCAGTGACTTGTTCCTCTCTAGCAACTCGTAGGGCCTGAACTTCTACCCATTTAGTCAAGTAATCAGTGAAAACTAGTATGCATTCTTTCCCTTGAGAGGAAGGATCAATGGGACCGATGAAATCTAGTCCCCATTTCTCCAATAGTTCAAGGACTACCTATGGATGTAAATGCATTTCAATAGAAGTTGTTGGTCTTCCTCCCTGTTAGAACCAAAAATTTCAATTTAAATCCTAAGCATTTTTTCCCATTTGAACCCGTTCATGTGCTATCTTTTCCATTAAAAAATAATTTTTTCCATTCATATATACCTTATACATTATACCACGGCCTTAACATCTACTTGGTATGTCATTCACCACTTTACCATGGCCTTTTGCAAAGTGGCTCGCGGTATAGCAGTGACAATTAAGCACAATAAAATCTTACCGCAGTACCATTGGCAATCAAGCCAGTGACAGTATAGCAACAAAGAGATAGCGGTAAAGAATGGTTATCGTGGTACCACTGGCAGTCAAGCCAGAGACCATGGTAGCATGGTAAATGTGGAGATAGTCATCGTGGTTAGCAGAGTGAAGATGGGTCAAGTCAAAACCACCGTGGCACCTCGGGTGAACAGAGCGAAGACCGCGGTAGTGCAGGTAATAGTAGAGGTAACAGCAAATGTTAGAAATTGCCATACCACTAGAGAGAAAATTCAAACCCACGGTAGAGTGGTAATAATAAAAGGAAGCCTCAGGGGATGAAATATTAAGAGAAATTAAAGTATTAAAGCAAAAATGAAGGCGGGAAAAATATAAAATCAAAATAAAATGTTGGACTATAGTTTAAAACATTTAATTTTTTGATAAGGCAATGCAATTAAATGTTTTAATTTCTGCCATGGAATGTAAACAGTTATACCGGAACAAATGAAGGGTCATGACCCTTGGATTTCATGGTATAAATATTTTGTAAACTCGGTTAACTGTAAAATTTAGTGGGAGAAAAAAAATAGTAATAGAACTAGGATTTAAATGGAGGAACAGTCCTTCTTGAAACAGGGTGTAATGGAGAAAACAATTTTAAAGTGGTGTAATCTTTTCTGAGTTCAGTTGTTAAGAAGATATAATTATTGAATTTCCTATCTGGTTGTCACCAATTAGAATTTTTTAAATCATTTAAATCAGGATAACAAGTATATATCTAGTTTATCATGGTGCATTTTTCACTTTCTGTTGTTTGATTAATAGGTGTCTGGAAAGTCGGAACTAAATTCTTTTAAGCAAGTCATAGTGATTTTAGGATTTTTGTTGGATGATTAAAGAAGAACCTGGTAGGAAAATATTCAAGAATAATTCATGCAAGCCATAAACTAGGTGAAATAATATGTCGGTCATATAATTTCATACTTTAAATATGCCTAACAATTTGAATTAAATTGGATGGGGAAACACCTTGAATCCTTGTTATTTTTTACTCCATTGCCCAATAGATAGAAGGCACTAATCTGCCATATCCCAGAGGGTAGAATTCATAACAATATATATATTCAAAATATTTCTTTTGTGTAGTAGGTGTATTTGTAGTCATTTTGTCTATCCACTCCTAATTGCCATTGTGGGTAGATTGTTTAGCAAGAAATACATTTCAAATCTGCATTTTTTTACATAGGTTCACCCACCTAGGTCTAGAAAAACCTAAAGAGCAGAAGGTTCAAAAGATAAAAAGTTTCAATTGTGTAATTGGCCTTGTACATTGGCCAAAAGTGTTGTAAGAACTTGGCAACTTCTGGTTAAAACCTGCATTTTCTAGAACCAACAATTTGGCGACTCCATTGGGGACCATAATCTGAAAATAAGCCTTTGTCATAGAGTTAGTATTTTGTAGAAGACTCCGCTAGGAATAAAGAATTGCAAATTTTCTCACTTTTGGAAAGTGAGTGGTGACTTTGAAAGAACAAATGTGTTGAAACTGATAAATTAAAATATACATCAGAAAGAAATCATCCTAGAGTTTAGACTATCACAATTTCTCACAACATGCAAGGAAGAAGGTCTTTGTACAAGGATGGTGATGGTCCCAATGACAAAATTAAATGGACTCAGAAGAACGATAAGGGTAAGAAAGTATATGATGACATGGGCTCATCAAGCAAAAACAAAACATCAAAATCACCATTGGAGACACACAATTCATATGGTACACTGGAAAATGAAAACAACCCTTCCAGGGAACCTCATACTCCTGAGGAATAGAGGAATCCCTTCTATCAACCAGATCCTAAGAAATTGAAGAGTTCATGGCTGAATGTGAAGGTGGAAGAGAAAGGAGACAGCTTGAATATGATCAAAAAGAAGCACTTCTTGAGGATGGACTTAGATATGAAGCAACATCTAAGGATAATTATGAACTTATGGCTAGGGATGAAATAAATGCAAGATTGGAACATGAGAGACAAGAAGTGGAAAAGGCAAGAATAGAATATGAGCAGAGGCTCCAAGCAATTAAAGAACTTGAAGAGTTGAAATTGAGGAAAGTGCAGATCAATACTCAAATGGATAATTTGCAAAAATATGTGCCACCTCATAGGTAGGGGAACAATAATGTAGGCCCATCAAATCCCCCACAGGCCCACCAAAATTAGCCAGGGAATTGATGTAAACATCAAAACGCTCCACCACAACATCAAGGTGTTCAGCCACCTCCTTATCAGCAGCATGTACCCCCACAAGGTCAGCAATATGTGGCAAATAATAATCTATTGTACCAACATTAGCACTACCAAAATCCTCATCCACAATATGCAGCCATGATCAAGCAATTTGACTTGGCTGGATTTTAAATATGTCCTTATCCTATGGACAACAGTTGGAGAAGTCTTGTCCCAAAATTCATAGGAAGTAGTGCAATTGTAGCTGAAAAACATTTAAGGAGTTTTAATGATTTTGTGCAAGATTTGGATATGCAGTATGAAGATGTGCAGATGAGGTTGTTTATGATGTCAATAATTGAAGATGCTAGAGATTGGTTTAATAGTCTGCCAATAGCTTCTATTGATTATATTCATGTGTTTTATGAACAATTTCTTGAGCAGTATGGGAATCAATATGCACCTGAATTTACATTGCATGAATTGGTGACTATTCAGAGGCATCAAAATGATTCATCTTATAATTTCAACCAGAGGCTTTCTAAATTGCATAATAAGATACCTCTTGGATCTAAATTGGTTGATCCTACTGCGTTGAGTATTTATTTAAAATCTTTTGATCCTAAGATAGGATATGAGCTTAGGAATAGGGGTCCCAGAAATTTGGCTGAAGCTCAAAGGATAGCACTCACAATTGAAAATACGAGGAAAGTTGTAGTGATGATTGCCAAGAGGGATAACCCTAGGGTTCCCCAATATGCTCCTCTAAGTAAACAAGAGAACACATATAGGAATGAAAGTCCTAGATTACATGGCATGCCTTACAATATAAATTGGAGAAATGGAAAGCCAGTGATGGATGGGCCAAGAAATAAAGAGACACCTGACCCTTTGAAGAATAGAGGGACATACATTGGTGTTCAATTTGTGACTTACCACATTCTTCAGAGCATTGTGTTGTAGCTCAATCAATGTCAGGAAAAGACATAGCAGAAAGTAATAATGAAGAGGACCATAATATCTATTTGACTTCCCATACTCTTCACTCTGCAAAGTGAGGGTATTCATCTTCAGAAGAAGGAGGATATGAATATGATGTTGATCATCAGAAGTATAATTTTTGCATGGAAGAACAACAAGTTTTTTCTAATTATGAAGAAAGTGTTGATGAACAAGGTCCCCTTACTACATCATATCAGCCTAATAGGGGAAATATGGGGAGACCAACTAAGGAAGAAATTAAAAGATTAAGTATTGCAGCAATTGAGCTAGCTAAAAGCAAGTATCAGTTGAGGAATAGAACAGTGAATGAGAATGAAGGTGTTCCAAGAGGAATATTCTTGAAAGATAAAAAGATGCCCCATGAAATATCAAAAAACACAAATGATGAGCACCCTAATAAAAAAGAACAGAAGTATGTCCTTAAAGAAGAAAATAAAGAATTCCCCAAAGATAAACAAAAGATAGATCAGAAATCAAAAAGGGAGAAAGAGGAGAACAAAGGTGAACCAACAGAGCAAAAGAAGGTGATCAAAGTTGAAGGTGCATCTTTTGATTTCGTACAAGCTTTATCCTAGGTAAAAATGTGTCCCATTACTTGAAATGATGAAAATTAAAGAGTATAGGGAAAGTTCTATTCAATTAATGTTTGGTGGGAGAATCAAATTGTAAATTTTGAACAAAATGAGAATCTTGAAATTGCTAATAAGAAAGGAAAGATAAAAGTTTCAAAAGTTGTCCTAAATGATGCATTGATGAATACTCCACAAATTGATCCATTTTTACCACCCTACTCATAAATGGTAAATTGGTAAGAAATTGCATGATAGATTCAGGTGCTTCTATGAATATTATGCCAGTAGGGGTAATGAAACAGCTTGGTATGTGGATAGATATTGAGGGTGGTAAGTGTTATGCCATGGATAGTAGCCATGTCCTAGTAGTGGGGATTATGAAGGATGTAGAAGTAAAATTAGCAACCTACCCACAGGCAACCTATAATATTGATATAACTATGATTGATACACCTCCTCGGTTTGGAATTCTTTTGTCAAGACAATCGACTACAACAGTTGGGGGTAATGTGCAGTTTGATTTATCATATGCCACAATACCAGTTAATGGTGAAGAAGTGAAATTGTATAGAGAACCAAGGATGAATCGGATTGTTGAATATGTTCCTTAGGAAAAACTTAATTGCTTATGTGACGTGGATTTAGGGAGTTTCAAAGTAGAAATGTCTCAGCCAGAATTAGTGAATACTCATCTAGTTGATAAGCTTGTCTCTAGAAATCAGCAGGGTGTGTGGAAAATGTACTTTGATGGGGCATGCAGTCAAGAAGGTAATGGAGTTGGGGTAGTTTTCATATCACCTAAAGGTACAACATTTGAATATTTATTTTTGTTGGCTTTTGAATGTACAAGTAATGTGGCTGAGTATGAAGCCTTGCTAATTGGTTTGAACATGGTTGTCAAGCATAACATCAAGTTGTTGATTGTCTTGGGTGATTCTGAACTAGTTGTGTCACAAGTCAGATCAAAAAATGCTGCAAAGAACAAAATGATGAAACAATATAGAAATGTTGTGTGGGATACAGTGGAACTATTTGATGCATTTTCAATTGATAGGATAGATAGATCTGAAAATTTGATGGCTGATTTTTTGGCTAATGTAGCCTTAAAGAAAGATGATATCACTTTGGCAGGAGTGTCTCAGGTTGATTTCAAAATAAGGCATGTTGTCCCTGATAACATATATATATGGAAGGTTTTTAATGATGATACTGACCTTTTGAAGTTTCTTCATTATATAGATCAATATGAGGCACAAGATATTGATTTCAATGCTTTTGTGGAAGAAGTGGATGGGAAATGGACTGTATTTGGGAAGGAAGTTTTGCAGCTTAAAAATAACAAGCTTCCCAAAGGGCTTGTGGCATTGGAGAGAGTGTATGATGGGAGTGTTCATTCTCTCATGAAGCAGACACCTGTTAAGAAAGAAGATATTGAAGAAATAAATTTGGGAACTAAATTAGCACCAAAAAAGGTTTATATTGGAAAGAAAATAATCCCAACTATCACGAGAATGTTGATTACATTGCTGAGAAAATACAAGCATGTGTTTTCTTGGTCTTATGAGGATTTGAAGGCATATAGAGAAGATCTTTTTCAGCATGAGATTCCACTTAAGCTAGACACAAAGCCATTCAGACAAAAGCAGAGGCCTATCAACCCAACCTTGGAACCTAAGATGCAAGAGGAGCTAGAAAAGCTCAGAGATGGAGGTATCATAAAACCCATTAGGCATTCAACATGGGTCTCAAATTTGGTTCTAGTTAGGAAGAAAAATGGGGACATAACACTGTGTGTAGATTTTAGAAATCTGAATGTTGCTTCCCTAAAAGATAATTATCCTCTTCCAAACATGTAGGCAATATTGCACAAAGTAACAAGGTGTGAGCTATTGTCAATGATGGATGGATTTTCTAGATATAACTAGGTCAAAGTCAAAAAATATGAGTAGTACAAGACAAAATTCACTACACCATGGGGAACATATGTCTATGTGAGAATGCCATTTGGTCTCACAAATGAAGGAGCTACCTTTCAAAGGGCCATGGATGTGGCATTCGCAGATCTAATCAATGCTATAATGGTGGTATATCAAGATGATCTCACTACTTATTCCAAAAAGGCAAAGAATCATGTTGGGGACTTGGAGAAGATCTCCATCAAAGCTTTGGAATATGGTATTAGTCTTAATCCTAAAAAAAATCATTTTGTTGTCACAGAGGGTAAACTTTTGGGGCATATTGTGTCAAGAGATGGGACTAGGATAGATCCTGAAAGAGTAGATGCCATAGATAAAATTCCCATTCCCAAAATTGTTAGAGCAATCCAATCATTCTTTGGCCAAATTAATTTTGTTAGGAGGTTTGTGTCCAATTTTGCTGAGATTGTTAAACCTATATCTAAGATGTTGAAAAAAGGAGAAAATTTGGACTGGACTGTTGAAGCTATAGATGCCTTCATATCTATAAAGAGAGCTATCAAAGAAGCCCCTATCCTGAAGTCCCCTGATTTTACTAAACAATTTCATATTTTTTATTTTGATTCATTTCACACCATAGTTGTTGTTATGTTAGAGAAAAATGATGAAGGTCATGAGAAGCCTGTTTCTTTTTTTAGTAAGTTTTTGTAGGGGTCAAAATTGAAGTATGATATTATGGAAAAATAGGCTTATGCACTAGTCAAAGAAACAAAGGCTTTCAGGCCTTACCTTGTTGGAGCTAGGGTAATTACTTATGTCCCACATACAGTTGTAAAGGATATCCTGGTGTAGACATAAGTGATAGGGAAGAGATGCAAATGGATTAATAAAATCCAAGGGTTCAATATGGAGATTCAGATTACCAAATTGGTAAGAGGATAGGGTCTAGCCAGGCTGATGGCAGAAACAAATATTGAAGCAAACAAAATCTGCAATGTAGAAGGTAAGGAAGAGGTCATAGCAAGTATTGAGCATACTCCATGGTATATAAATGTGATGTATTATCTGAAACACATGAAGTGCTCTGAGGGGCTGAATGATAATCAAAGGAGAACTTTGAAGTTGCATGCTTCTAAATATGTTTTTATAGAAGGGGATCTATTCTGGAGAAATAGGGATGGTGTATTGTTGTCGTGTCTAGACGAATCCCAAGAAAAATATGTCTTGAGAGAAATGCATGAAGGATTATTTTGAGGCCATTATTCTACTAAGACTACTGCACACAAGATTCTCAGGGCTGGTTATTATTGTCCTAGGGTATTCATTGAGTCTTTTTCATATGTGAGGAAATGTGAGGCTTGTCATAAATTCTTAGGGAAGTTGAAGTATCAAGGAGCATTGCCACTTAGACCCTTGTAGGTAGAAGCACCTTTTCACCAATGGGGACTTGATTTCATTGGAGAAATACAAGAAAGATCAAGTGGAGGACACAGATGGATACTAGTGGCCACAAATTATTTTACTAAGTGGGTGGAGGCTATCCCAACTAAGCAAGCAACAAGCAAAGTGGTGATGAACTTTCTGATGGAGAATGTTATAACTAGATTTGGCACCCCGGTCAGATTGATCACAGATAATGGGATATGTTTTAGATCTAATGAGTTTAGAGATTTTTGCAAAAAATATGGCATTAATATTTCTTATTTTGCCCCATATCATCCACAAGCCAATGGTCAGGAAGAGTCAAGCAATAAAAATCTTTTGAAGATAGTAAGGAGGATGCTGGATACAAATAAAAAGGCATGGGATTCAAAGTTAAGATTGGTTGTATGGGAAGATATGATTATAGTGAAGAAGGCAACTGGAAAATCTCCATTTGAATTGATGTATGGGACACAAGCTAGGATGCCACTGTAGAACCTTTTGTCAGTCTATAACTTTATTTTACAAGAATATTTGGATATTTCTGAACCAATGGAGGAAAGAATGGAGCAACTTGCAAAAATTGATGAAGTGAGAAGAGTGGCTCAAAAGCAAAATGTGAAATTACAGTCACAAATAAAATACCTTTTTGATAAAAATGCCAAGAAGCGAAAATTTGAAAAAGATGACTTGGTATTGATGTGGAATGCTCGGTGTCAAGAGAAGGGGAAGCATGGAAAATTTGAAGCTTTATGGCTTGGCCCTTTTGTGATAACTAGTAAGGGAGGTGAAAATTCTTATTTCTTGCAGAACATGTCTGGAGAAGAGCAGGAGTTGCCTGTACATGGGAAGTTCCTAAAACATTTCTTCTCTTAAGGATCAACAAAGGGTTAAGGATTGCTAGTGCATGGACAATTCTTAATAACCCTCTTTAAGTTTTTTTTTCCATGCATAGTAGTTTACGAATTTTGAAGGGTCTGGGTTTTCCAGTATATGGACATTCTCAAGAATTCCCTTTTTGAAAGCATTGCTTTCTTTCCATGTGCAGTAGCTTAGGGTCATTTTCACCTTCCATTTTCCATCTCCTTCACTCTTTCATTCCCTCCATCCTCCATTGCCTTCATTTTCTGGACCATTCATGTCTTGTTCTGCTCTCCCAGTTGCATTCTAAATTGTTGCAGTGATTTGCTAAACCAATCATCCCCATCAGGAGCCACTATTAGAACCACAAATTTCCATTTAAATTCTAAGCCTTTTTGCCCATTTGAACCCATTCATGTGCTATCTTTTCCATTAAAAAATCATTTTTCCCATTCATATATACCTTATACATTATACCACGACCTTAACATCTGCTTCGTATGTCATTCACTACTTTACTGTGGCCTTTTGCAAAGTGGCTTGTGGTATAGCGATGATGGTTAAGAACAATAAAAGCTTACCGCAGTACCGTTGGCAGTCAATCCGATGACCACGGTAGCACGGTGATAGTATAGCAACAAAGAGAGCGGTAAAGACCGGTTACTCTGGTACCGCTGGTAGTCAAGCCAAAGACCACGCTAGCATGGTAAACATGGAGATAGCCATCATGATTAGCAGAGTGAAGATGGATCAAGTCAAAACCACTGTGGCACCTTGGGTGAATAGAGCGAAGACCGTGGTAGCACGAGTAACAGTAGAGGTAACGACAAATGTTAGAAACTACCATACCGCTAGAGAGAAAAGTCAAACCCACAGTAGAGTGGTAAAAATAAAAGGAAGCCTCAGGGGATGAAATATTAAGAGTGATTAAAGTATTAAAGAAAAAATGAAGGCGGGAAAAATATAAAAGCTAAATCAAATGTTGGGCTATAGTTTAAAACATTTAATTTTCTGATAACGCAATGCAATTAAATGTTTTAATTTTTGCCATGGAATGAAACAGTTATACCAGAACAAATGAAGGTTCACGACCCTTGGATTTCATGGTATAAATATTTTGTAAATTCGGTTAACTATAGAAGTTAGTGGGAGAGAAAAATAGTAACAGAACTAGGATTTAAATGGAGGAACAGTCCTTCTTGAAATAGGGTGTAATGGAGAAAACAATTTTAAACTAGTGTAATATTTTTTGAGTTTAGTTGTTAAGAAGATATAATTGTTGAATTTCCTATCTGGTTGTCACCAATTAGAATTGTTTAAATCATTTAAATCAGGATAAAAAGTATATATTTGGTTTATCATGGTGCATTTTTCACTTTGTGTGGTTTGATTAATAGGTGTCTGCAAAGTTAGAACTAAATTATTTTAAGCAAGTCACAGTGATTTTAGGATTTTTGTTGGATGATTAAAGAAGAACCTGGTAGGAAAATATTCAAGAATAATTCATGTAAGCCATAAATTGGGTGAAATAATATGCCGCTCATAGAATTTCATACTTTAAATATGCCTAACAATTTGAATTAAATTGGATTGGGAAACACTTTGAATCCTTATTTTTTGACTCCATTGCCCAACAAATAGAAGGCACTGATCTGTCATATCCCAGAGGGTAGAATTCATAACAATATATATATTCAAAATATTTCTTTTGTGTAGTAGGTGTAGTTGCAGTCATTTTGTCTATCCACTCCTAATTTCCATTGTGGGTAGATTGTTTAGCAGGAAATACATTTCAAATCTGCATTTTTTTACAAGGTTCACCCACCTAGGTCTAGCAGAACCTAAAGAGCGGAAGGTTCAATTATGTAATTGTCCTTGTACGTTGGCCAAAAGTGTTGTAAGAACTTGGAAAATTCTTCTAGTTAAAACCTGCATTTTTGAGAACCAACACTACCCTTTGACATTCGTCGCAATGATGAACATACTTTTTAACATCTTTATGCATTGAAGGCCAATAATACCCAGCACCCAAGATCTTATGAGTAGTTCTCTTTGTAGAATAATGACCCCCAAAAGGATCATAGTGACAAGCCCTAAGGATACTATGCATTTCATCTACCTTGACACATCGTCTTAAGACCATGTCAAGGCCACAACGGAATAGTATCCCATTAATCCATTTAAATGGGACACTCTCTCTAACAAGTTGCTTCCTCTATTTTGATGTAAACCCAGGTGGTACTTCTAAGGTGGCTAAATAATTGGCAATGTCAGCGAACCAAGGGGTCTCTATAGAGATAACAAACAAATTTTGATCTAGAAACTCATATTGTACAGGTGCTCAGTCCCCACCTTCTTGTTTAATTCGAGACAAAAAGTTTGCTACTACATTAAATTTCCCTGGCTTGTCAATTATTGTTACATTGAACTCTTAAAGGAGTAGTAACCACCTAATTAGTCATCCATTTACTATAGGTTTATCCATCATATATTTAACATCCGAATGGTCTGTATAAATAGTGACTTTGTATCCTATAATGTAATGGCAGAACTTTTTAATGGCATGTACCACAACCAAGAATTATTTTTTGTTGTAGTGTAGTTTCTCTTAGCAAACGTCAGGTTTTTACTAATAAAATAGATGGAATATTTACCCCCATTCTCATCTTCTTTCCCTAATACTACACCAATTGCATCATTCGGAGCATTGGCATAAATGTGGAATGAAAGATTCCAATTTGGCCCACGCAGTGCAGGAGTAGAGATAAGTTCCTCCTTTATTGTTTCAAATGATAGTTGACACTCAAGTGTCCAGTTAAACTCCACGTCTTTTTGAAGAAGAGAAAATATAGGGGCCGCTATCTTACTGAAGCTTTCTATAAACCTTTGATAGTATCCAGCATACCCAAGAAAAATTCTAACATCTGTTTGCATCTGAGGAGTAGTCAGTTATTGAATGACTTCAATCTTCTTAGGATCAACCTTAATTCCTTCAAAAGAGATATGATGACCTAAGACTATTCCTTGTTCCACCATTATCAAACACTTTTCATGGCTAAGGGATAGTCGGCGATCCTTGCATCTCTCTAAAACCTTGTCCAAGTTTTGAAGGACTTCACCATAGGTTGACCCATAGATAGTGAAGTCATCCATGTAGACTTCTACACAATCACTAACAAGCTCAGAAAATATAGCCAAAATGGCTCTTTGGAAAGTTGCAGGGGCATTAAAAAGTCCAAAGCGAAGAACACGATATGCAAATTTTTCCCATGGACAAGTAAACACCATATTATCCTGGTCTTCTGGTGTTACCTAAATCTAGTTGTAACCACTAAATCCGTCTAAAAAGGAGAAATATTTCCTCCTAGCCAAATTGTCTAGAACTTGGTCTACAAATGGTAGGGGAAAATAATATTGATGAGTGGCTTTGTTAAGTTCTATGTGATCCACTCATATCCTCCACTTTCCATTTTCTTTGGCACTAAAACCAGAAGTTAAACCCATTTACTGTCAAAAATGGGATAAATAAATCCTGCTCGAAGGATTTTCTCAATTGCAATTTTGATAATATCTTTTAATGTAGGATTGAGTCTCCTTTGTGGTTGGCGTACTAGCCTTATATTAGGATCAGTATAAATGTGATGTGTACACACACTTGGGTGAATTCCCCTCATGTATGTATAGTCCCAAGCAAAATCTTTAGACCTTTTTACCAAAAAATTGAATAATCTATCCTCTTTTGATTTTGTCATCCAACTATTGATGTTCAAGATTTTTCCCTATAGTAGCATAATTGTTTTTGTTCTTGGATGGGCAGAAGTGATAGTATGCATTGGTCATAACAAGGTATTGAGAGGACAACTATGAGGTATATTTTTGTGAAATCTAGCAATGTCCTCAAAAAAATGGTTAGTTCTAGGAATCATATTGGCCAAAGGACAAGGCATTGCCATAGTAGTATAGTTATATTCAATCCCACATACATTGATTGGTTGTCCTAAAATTTTTGATCCATTCACCATTTCCTCATCACATGAGCCTATGGAAAGGTGTGCTATATCATTTACTAACTCATCCTATAATTATTCTCCATGTTGTTTAATAACTACCATGGCTAATGAGGCCAAACTATCTTGACCATTAGACTCTTTTGGTTCATCAACCCAGACTTTGTTATATTCGGTGGGTGTAGCAAGAGGATACAAGAATAAACATTTACTGTCTAGACCATGTCAAATGGTCATTCCTCCCTCTCTACAGTCAATTTTAGCTACGATAGTTGCCAACCATGGTCTTCCGAGAATTATCGAATAACTGTCTTTGAGCCTAAGTGATTGAATTACCTGGAAGTCCACCGAATATTCCCATCCATCAACTTTGACAAGAACATTTTCAATAACACCCTTGGGAATGGCTATGGAATACTTCACCATCTATAAGACTATAGTTGTGGGACATAAATTAGTGAGACCTAATTTTTAAATCACATCCATAGTCATTACATTAATGGTTGCTCCTAAATCCACTAATGCATTAGATATTGCTACATCATTAATCGTGATAGTTATCAGTGGACTACTGGGATCATCATATTTTGGAGCAATGGTCTTTCTAGACAAAAATTCATCTAAATAACCATCGATGTGCATAGTATTTATTCTCTTTGGTTTCCTCCCCAGAGTTTTAATGCACAATTTTTTGATCAGTTGGTTCAACTCTGGAATCTCCTTTATTGCTTGCAACAAGGGAAGCCTATTTGCAGTTGTTTGATTTCTTGTATTAACACAATTTCAAAGGCCAAAGGCATTTCCAGAGTATCTTTCAGAATGGTTGGTTTTAGACGCTCGATAAATTGTGCTTGAGTTTTCTCTTTTGGAGTGGTATCCTTCCTAAGATCAGTTGGCGATTGACCTCCCTCCTCTTGAGGTAAGTCGGAAGCTCCCACTAACAATGGTGGTGGAGTGATGTCTGTGGTAACAGTTTGGTTGGGGTCTATAGATGGAGTGGCCTTTTCAGGAGTTTTGGGAGTAGGTTCATCTATAATTTCTTCAATGGTTGGTGGTTAAATTTTTCTACCAGAGTGCAATTGAACATTTCCAGAATGTATAGTATTAAGTCCGATAAAATTATCCTATTCAATGGAGTATGCCAGAGTACTTTGTTGATTTTTCTTAGGATTGGGAAGTGGTTGTGCCGGAAACTAAGGTTGATTTATTTTTTCACTCTGTAGAGGATTCTTGGGTGGTGGTAGCATATTCTTTTGTTGATTCCTCCCAGGGATAGTATAGAATTGATTCTATCCTTGGTTCCATTGAGGAGCAGTATGTTGTGGATACCACTATTGTTTAGTTTTTTTTGGCCACTACTAAGTTCCCCATGATTGGTTCTCCCATTTGGGGGGTCCCCAATAGGGAGCTCCCCAATTAGGTTGTTGAGGTGGTGGTTGAGGCCAAGATGGAGTCCATTGATTATTAGCTCAATTTTTTTGGGGTCTCCAAGCAGGATTGGAATTTTTCCCATAAGAAAAATTCTCTCCTTAGCGTTGATTTACCACATTAATTTCTTCCTCAACCTATGTATTCCTTTTCTTGGAATTCTCGAGGTCAGTAAGAAGCTCACATTGGTTTGCAGGATGATTTTTCTCACAAAGTGGACAAATAGGAGCCTTGTCTAGCAGATATTTTCTCAAAAGATGTTGATTTCGACATCATCGAAAGTAGATGGACAATGTCTCAATATTGTGGATTTTAGCTTGTATTCCATCTAGTGTAGTGTTTAGTTGAACAAGTATGTTCATTTTGAGGTTCACTATTTCCTCTCAGAGCTTGCCTATTTCGTTGGACCCTTTAAAAAAAGTAGTTTTGCGGATTCCTCCTCAAGTACGTGAGAAGTTCTGACACAAATTTCATATGTCATCAAGGCCTAACTGAGACACGTCTCCTTTTCCCATTGGTTCAAGTCTTCTTCTTACATACTCATCGAGTCCCTTAAGAAATATAGTCTTGAGAATCTCAACACTAATGGCCTCTTCTCCACATTGATTAGACAAGAAAATAAACCTATCTAGGTAATCCTCTAGACTCTCATCCTCATTTTTCCTAAGTTTAAATAGCTCCTCCTTATGATCACTCACCCTACAATATCTCTAGTATTTTTCTAAGAAAGCAGTCTCCATGTCATCCCAGGACATAATAGACCTAGCAGCTAGTCCCATAAACCAACGCATGGTCGCGTCCTTCAAAGTAGAGGGAAATAGTTTCAGTTTATGTTTATCATTTTTATATTCATAAGTTTGACAGAGGACCTTAAATTCAAAAAGAAACTGGTCTGGGTATTCCAAGGACAAACCTCAAAAGGTTGGTAGGAAAGCTGGAGATATTTTTTTCATCGTAGTATCATCATCTACATCTAGAGTAATAGGATAATTGAATGTTCATGGTGTTGGATTATCATTGTTATTATGGTTAGCTTCATCCCTACCATCACCCATGATGTCCAAAGGAATGTGTTCCTCCTAGATAATTTCCTCAATAATGAGTTATTCTACTAGATGATCTTCAGGAAAATAGTGGAAAGTCTTTGGTATATTAGGCTTAAATAATTCTTCAATAGACTGGTCTTTTGAGCCTTGGTCCTCCCTATGTATGATTGGAACGTATTTTGGGGGGGTCTTTGGTATAAATATTTCGTGAGGGCCTCTTTTTTTGACCATGCAGAAAAGGAAGCCAAAGGGTATTTTGGGCCTAAAAGAGGTAGTCAAGGTATCTCCTATTATAATACACTCAAGAAAGAAAGTTGTCCCCGAAAACAGCACCAAAAAGTGATAGGCCGTCGTTAGGTCCCATTACTTTAGAAGATAAAACATCATTATATCGATCAAGCAGTGTCCAAGGCTATTTGCAATAGAAAGTGAATTGACTATCTCTTAGATTTTTTGTATTTTTAGAGGAACTGAAATTAATTTTAACCTAAGGTCATTTAACTAATTAACTGGAAAAGAATTTATCTAAAAATCTGGAAAGTATTTAAACTAGAAAGCACAAAATAATTAATCTAGAAAGAATGATAACTAAACTAGTGAACACAGAAATAACTAAATGAAGAAGCATGTAAATTTCATAAGTAGAAAAACTTGTAAACAATCCATGAAACATCTAATTAATAACAGTAAAAGTTCTAACAATTAACAAAAAGTAACTATTGAAATGAAAGACAACGGGTGCTCTAGAAATTCAAACTCTAAGATGACAGACTTAATTACTATCTACAAAATTAACATGAAAAATGACTACACTCATAATTATTATTCATGCAATAAAAACAACAAAATTCTTAAAATGAAAGTAATCATCTATTTAGTCTATCACCCCTTTAGTGGCCAGCTCTTGGGTTCCTACGTTCTCAGGTCACATGCACAATTTAATCGAAAGCTCTTCCATTAAAAGTAATCTTCTTCCATAATTTCAACAACTTAGGGATTGATATGCAATAGTTTCTTTATTCATATATATTCAGAAAGTATGTCGACAACATAATAGTACTTTTCTACCTCCATTTTACTTCTGGAGATTACATATTTATAAAAAGATTCTACTAAATCCTATATTTCAGATGGTTTAGATTACCATTGAAAAACTCTATAACATATTTTGAACAAACTTTATGTCTTTAAATTCCCATTAAATAAATATTAAAGAGGCTCGAGTTGAGCCATGAAGTCTTAAACTTTAAAATATAACATAAATTTAACTAAAAGAAACTATGATTTTGGTCCATCATCCTAAAGTTTCAGAGCATCTTCCCAGTGCATGTTTTTAATCTTTTTTAGAGCTCGTGCTGGTTGAACACTTTTGATTATTGTATGATGACTCATTATTATCCTACAAAACACTTAAAACTACCCATTAAATCTGCATTAGCAAGATACTTCAATAAATCACAAGAAATAAATTTTGTACAATGTTTCTCAAAAGATAAGCAATTATTATGCCTAAATTTTAATTAATTGGTAGAGAATAAGTATTTTTCATATATGAGGAAGGGTTTTATTATGTTATCATGATGAGGTTATTTTTACCTCATCGTGCACTTTCAAACAGAACATCCCTTGAGAGGACCCCTCTTCTTTTGAAGGATTCCTAATGGACCCTGTTGAAATCTCTTCCTTCATTCCTTTGATTGTCTGCATGACTATCTACCTATTTTCCTGTGTGGCTGCTCTTTGTTTTCTAACATGTTTTATCTATAGATTACACATGTTGCTTTGCAAGTGCGATTGTGAAGTTGCTTTCTAGTCCGACTCTACGGAGTCTTCTTACACTGGGCTTCCTTCAGGAGAGAGTACTTGGGGGGCACCTTCTTTTTTAGGTCTGAGGGCCTGTGAAGTGCTCTCATCTTGTGGGATTTTTCCATCGTTATTCTACGGGCCTTCAATGTACTCTATTTAACACTATATTTTTGAGGAGCTATAGAGTTCTTTGTTCAAACCTCCTTAGGATAGAGTACCTGTGGAGTTATTTTCCTGCCCTGTGCTTTCAAGCTCACTAGATTGCAACCTACTTCCTCAATAGTTCAGGTATACTTTTATAACTCTTTGATCTAGTTTATCAAACACTCATTAACACTTGTGCTTGCTAAAGTGGGGGAAAAATGTATAGGATAAAATTTGCACTTCTCATGTAAATTCCCTTTTGAATCCCTTACTTTAGAATAATCAAACCCGACTAGATAATTCCACATCACTCACCTGCCTTCCATCCACTTGGAATTTGTCTTGTGTGTCGATGGGGGAATATTTTTCGGGGATGTGAGCACAGTGCACAAATCTCTATGTGGCATGTTGTCATCCCTGATAGATTCTTGTCGCTGGTATCTACAAAGACATTACGTTCTCCATTGGGAATGAATTTTAATGCCTCTGTGTCGACTAGCCAACTTGAAAATCATTCTTTCCCTTCTAATCTTCCTTCAAATGTATATTTTTTACTATCAATTCATCTCTTTAGCATCTATAGAGCAATCTATCTCATCTTTTTCACAACTCTTGCTATTCACTTGAACTCTTGGGTATCCATTGAGCATTACAGTAGCTTGTTACTCCATCAAATTCATTTTTTACATGTGTTGTTACCATAGAATTTTTGAGCTTGGAGTCTTATGAGACCTCCCTTCATCACCGTTGTGTGGTTGTGTCAACTTTTCCTAGCTCATCATCTTGCATTCTCCCTTCATTGGCCTTGAGTTCCTTTGGGTGGAGGTGGTATTGCTTCACTATCCTTTCATGTTGTGGTTTGATAGAGTAGCATTATATCTTTTGTAGTGTTCCATATTCTTCTTTCCTTTGTCATATTTTCTACTTCATGTCTTTCCTAGTTATTTGTGGAGGTGGAAACACCAAAGTGGGGGTTTGACTGAGGCAAACCCCTATACAACCCTAACATTTTTCCCTTCTTGGTTGTGTGTAGGTGTACATGTGCATGGAGCTCACTAGAAAACAAGACTATCAGTGAGTTGGTCTTCATCAAGCATACTTTCATCTACCTTCTTGACCATTTACATAGTTATTTCTCGTATTTTATCATTTTTTTCATTTCGTTGAATTTAGTTAGCTAGAGGGTTAGTAGGTTTTCTCATTTCCCACACTGTATTTCAAACTACCTGGTTGTATGGATGCTAGGACACCAAAGAAACTCTAGCATGTAGCGCTATTGTCCTTGACCTACACTGTCGTCCTCGGGTAAAGAGCTATTTGAGGAGCAGTTCAGATTCTAGAAATTGAGTCGTCTAGTCTCGTTCAAGTTTTTGGATCTGTAGAGTGACAAAAGCACTTGAGAGTACTCTTCATTATCTATCCTTGACCTAAACACCCACTTAGCTTTAGGTAAGATAGGGCAGCCCTCCACTCTTGGTTCTTTATGACTTGGAGCCTTGGTGTGGTTGGTCCCCCTATCTTTATAGAAAGTAGGAAAAATATCATCAAGTGGGTTATTCTCATGTGCAGAACCTCTATATATACCTTGCGTAGTTGTATACCTAGGAGCCTCTTTATCTATGATATCTTTGATTCTCTCCTGGTCCTTGGATACCCTGATAATAGCATCATTTAGATTCTTATAATCCCTATAATATTCCTCATTTTTATTAAAAATATTGGACATTACATGTCCCAACATATTTGATGCAACATGCAACATCTCCTCATGCTATAATTCCTAAGAATTCCTCACTTGTTGCTCTAGCTCCTTTATCTTCCCTTTGATCTCTTCATTTTCTCTGACCAAATCCTCTACAAGTATTGTTGTGGTAGATATTTTTTCTTGTGTGCTAGTGGTAATATGTGTTTCCTAGGCATCCTTCATCTTAATTTATTGTAATCTATAGTGAGTGTTATGTGATCTTTCAATAGGTGTGCATGCTCACTTTTCACTTTCTTGGAAGTGGCCTCACTAAAATTACCAGTGTCAACTAATCTAAGGAAGAAACTTCCAAGGCATCAGTGTTTGATACTCTCTTTATCACTAAGCCTCTCTTGACATCTTGTGTTGTCTTTGCAACTTGAGGCTTATTGGTGTTAGGGGAAAGGCCCCAATTTAAAAGGGTATCCCAATTAGATTTGAACCCAAACCCTAACAATGCCACTTGTGCCTACTCTTCAAAATAAAAACCCTCTTCATCTTACCTTCCAATTATGTCAAATATTATTTCATTGCAATATACCATTAAAGGAGCAACAACAATCCACTATCTCTCACCATCTTCCTCCCCTCTTCTGGGGTAATGTTCCTGGCATCTGATGGGGGTGAAATGTGTCCTTATTTTTATATTTTTTTATTTGTCCTTTACCCTTTCATTTCTATAGGATCCTTTATTATTCTTGATACTATTTGTTAATGAAATAGGGATATTTAATAAAATGCAAAGAAAAGATGAAAACTTGTAAATATATCAAAACCTTCAATTATTTATTAATTATCTTCATGACTATGATAGCAAGGGATAATTTGGAGGATAGCACATGGGAGCAAGAGGAGCATTGGTGGAATGAAGACACAACCGTTCAAGAGTCATGTGTCAATTTTGTTAAGTTCAATCTAAGTTGTCAGTTTGTTTTAAAAAATATTGAAGTTTGTAATCTATTTTTAAGTAGCTTCTAAGGATTTTAGTCATAGGCCAAAATAACCTAAACAATCATATGCTTTTGATTAGCATTAGTTATAAATTTAGCAACTTATAATCTGTATAAATATGTATGTCAAGGCTCAGATTGATATCATTAATATACATCTATAAACTGTTGTTCTGGTTTGAAAGGATTGTGATTTAAAATATCTTTTCGATGAGTATTTATTAGCATGGAGTAATATTTCATTTCATCGCTTGATAATCAAAGAAGGCAAGGCCCACTTCCTCAGTTACCTAGTGAATCATTGTAGTATTAGCATGTTGTGTGGTAATAAGTGTTTGTGGTTTTAAATCATTTTTCAATCTTTAATTATTGTGTAAATTTGAAATCATTTAGTATGTTGTTAATTATTCAATTGAAATAATTTGTTGTGTTGTTAATCGATGTGTTTGTTTCTATAGGTGCATTCAACTTGGCAGATTACTTTTTAATTAATATTAATTAGTGTATTTTTTGTTTCTAGCATGTTATTTCAGACATTGTTAATTGGGGTGCTTATTAATACATGTGGATTTGATTTAGCACATTAAATTTAAAGTTCAATATTTATTTTTATTTTGTTAGTTTAGTTTCAATGAGAATTATTAATTTTTTTTACTGTTTGATTTTAATCTGCCTTTATTACAAACTGTTCCGAGCACAAGTTCATTTCACAAAATCGATAGGAAGTTTGAAAACCAAATTTCTAAATAAAAATAGATGGTGTGATAGTTGCATCCATCCCCACTTGGCTCACTAGTTTTAGCCCTTAGGTAGATTGCCACAATATCTTTCATAATTTCACAACTCTAATATTGACAATTGAGTAAACTGAAGAAAACTCCATGAAATTCTTGAGGATTGATCTAAACACATCTGCCAATTAGATAGAATTACAAGGATAGTTTGCCCCTAAAGTCCACCCATAGTTTAATCCAATCATTTTGGAATCATTACCAAGGAAAGGTATTAAAGGCCTGAAACCATAGTAAGTTGAGTTAGGACCAATACGTCAAGAGGAAAGCCTATGCAATTGTTGACCTTGTCAAGGTCAATACTCCTAATTTGTGTTGTTATAAGTCATATAGGTGCATGAATCATAGTAGAGATAGTAGAGGGAGATTTAAATTAGGAAGGAGAAGGGAAGTAGTTCACAACCCAAAATTTTAAAAATAAATCAAAACCATCCATTAAGGGAAGTAGCTCAAGACAAGAAAAATTGAAAAACAAAGTATAACCATTGGTCATGCACACATCACCTGAGAAATAATTAGTTGAACCAGACATCGAAAAGTGTGTTATTGAGTCTACCATTGTTGAGACCCCTTCTGGTACCCATCCAAAATCTTTCAAAGAATTGCATAAAAGAGTTTCAAAGTTATTCCATGAATCTTACGAGTTTAGAGTTGGTTCGTCCTTAGGAAACCAAAATATATTAAAAAAATTATTCACTCCTTGGGAATCTCAAGTCATGGTTGATCTCAACAACAACAAAAACAACAATAACAATGATAATAATGTGAGAGAATTATCCCATAATAACTCGGTCAGTTTTTAGTTTCCAATTGCGCATCCTAAAGAGGATGCCCCTATGAAAAATATTCCCCATTCTTCTTTGTCTATTTTTTGTGGTCTTTCTATTAAGGATCTGATGCAGGAGCATCCTTGGTTCTTTGCAATCTTGCATCAACCAGAAAAAATATTTTCATTTCAGTTTTTTGTTCTTGTTCAGTTCTTGTCCAGTTCAAGTTGGAAGATTCGGTATTTCATCATATCTGCTCACTAGCTCATGTGGATCTATGTTTTCATCGTGGACATGTTAATTTTCCTTATTCCAAGATTTCAACATGATTGGATCTTTATCTGACAATTTATCACTTTCGGATTAACTGTCAGTTTCTTGAATCGACACCAGAATAGTTTCAAGCCTATGGCTAGTTTGATCTTTTGTGGATCTTTCCAGTAACTTACGGATCCTTGAGGTGTGATGTGAATTGTTTTGTGGAGTTTCCCCGACCTTTATTTTAGGTCAACACTTCATCTTATGCACCTTTCGAGGAGAAATTAAAATTGAAGGCTGACCTATTTCATGCACATGTTACATTTTCTTCATCGGAGATTGTAATGATCTTTGGCCGACGCGGATGATTCTAGACCCCTGGATGTGATATAAATCATTGTAACCAATCATTAGGAAGTAGATTAAGTAGATTTTATATTTGATATGTAAGGTTTCAGCTTGCATTAAAGAGCATATAGGAATATTATATTTTGGAGCATGTTGTATCAGGCCTGTGAGCCGAATCTGTAAACCCGTATGTGGTCGACTATATGTAATTAAAATTTATGATAATAAGAATGTTTTAATATGCATTTTCCTCCATATTTTGTGTTGATTTTCTTGTGTAACCCTTGTTGCACAGTCTGGATTGTTCTCTTTGAGGACCCTCCTACCATGACTGCACCAAATTGGTATAAGAGTGAGATTCATTTCATGAGAGTTTGTTAGAGTTTGTAAAGTCCTGTTGAAGATTTGTGGTGGGTGGAAGACCGAGGATACGACCTGCAACTGCAGAGGATTTTTGTAAATATGGTGAGAAGAAGAAATGGTAGAGGAAATAGAGTGCACAGAAATGCAAACCTAGCTATAATGGAGATGTTGAGAGGAATTTTTTCTAGATTAGAAGTAGTCAAAATGGCCCAAAGGAGAGGTCAACCAGTCGATGATGTGAGTAATGAAGAGGCAGAATAATAGGAAGAAAGGGAAAGAGAAAATCAACCTGGACTAGATCAGGGAGAAGAGAGGTTCATAAGATCCCTAACCAGAGTAAATACTAAACCATATTTCAATCCATCGGATTATAGTGACAAGTTGGATTTGGATAAATTGCTTGATTGGATTATGGAGATGGAGAAGTATTTTGATTTTGAAGGTACCACAAAAGACAAGAAGGTGATATTTTCTTGTACAAAATTGAAAGGACGTGCATCCCTTTGGTGGGAACATTTACAGATAGATATGCAGAGAAGAGGAAAGGAGAAGATAAAATCATGGGATTGGATGGTGAATAAGTTAAAGATAAATTTCATGCCTACAGACTATCAAATCATTTTGTTTTGAAAGTTGCATAATCTGAAGTGGGATTCAAGTGTGACAGAGTATACTGAGGAGTTCTACAAGTTGAATATCATATCCGGACATTCAGAGGATGAGATCGAGCAAGTAGCTAGATATGTGAATGGTTTGAGGTCATTTGTATAGGATGAGATTAGCTTGATCAAGTTATTGAGTGTGGAGGAGTCATATCAATGTGACCTAAAAGCATAAGAGAAGTTGAATAAAAGACATGAGCAGAGACAGAGACGAAGAGTGGAAGATTTCAGAGAGGAAGGATTTTTACTAGAGGAGGAAGATGATCTTTTGCAGATCAGAATAAAGATAAGGAAGTTAGTAAGAATGATAATTTGTACCATATAAATTATGGAAACTCTTACCAAAGAGGAGGATATGGTGGTTATCGAAATGAGGATTATAGAAGGAAAGATAGAAGATAGGAGGAAAGAGTATTCAGGGGAACTTGTTTTAAGTGTGGTGGAGAAGGACATAGAGCATTTGAATGTAATCATGGAGAGACAAGCAAAAAGATAGAGAATAGTAGAAGAACAACCTTTACTGAGGAGGATCATGCCGGGTCATCTAATAAAGTGGAAGAGGGAGAAGTGTTGGTTAATAGAAGAGTATTGTGTCAAAGTGAGATGGAGCAGGAACCGTTGCAGAGAAATAATTTGTTCTAAACCAAATGCAAGGTAGTTGGTAAATGTTGCAAAGTGATTATTGATAGTGGAAGCTCTTAGAACTTGGTTTTTGAAGAAATGGTGACCAAATTGAAGTTGGAAAGATTGAAACATTTGAAGCCTTATCAGATAGCATGGATTCAAGATGAGCATAAGATACTGGTAAGTGAACAATGTTTGGTGAAATTGAAGATAGGAAATTATCATGATGAAGTCTTGTGTGATATCATGCCTATGGATGTATGCCATGTTTTGATTGGAAGGCCTTGGCAGTATGATAGACAGGCTCTTCATGGTGGAAAGAAGAACACATATACCATCATTGCTAATGGGATGAAGCAAACTTTGTAGCCCTTGGAGGATGTTCCTAAATTTGAGGTTTGCACAAGTGCTAGAATTTTTTTGGTTGATGGAAGGAGATTTTTGGATGGATTGAGACATGAGAACATGTGCTATGCCTTGGTTCCTAAGAAGGCTAAAGACTTGCGACATGTAGAAGAACAACCGGAGGAGATAAAAGAGTTGAAAAAATATGAAGCTATCATTTTAGATAATGTACCTGATGGATTGCCACCTATGAGAAGTATTAGTCATTGCATGGATTTGATTCCTAGAGCTAGTTTGCCTAATAAAGTAGCACACTATATGACACCGGTAGAAAATGAAGAATTGAATAGACAAGTGCAAGATCTATTAAGGAAGGATTTGATCAGAGAAATCTTAAGTCCTTGTGTAGTACTTGACGTGCTAGAACCTAAGAAGGATGAAGAATGGAGGATGTGTATAGACTCTAGAGCCATAAACAAAATCATAGTGAAGTATAGATTTCCCTTGCCTCAGATGGATGACATTATGGATTGTTTAAGTGGAGCTAAATACTTTACAAAGATAGATTTGAAGAGTGGATATCATCATATCAGAATCAGAGAAGGGGATGAGTGGAAGACAACATTCAAGACAAATGAAGGACTATATGAGTGGTTGGTGATGCCTTTTAAACTAAAAAATGCATCGAGCACTTTCATGAGGCTGATGAATGAGGTATTGAAGAAATTCTTGGGTAAGTTTTTGATTATCTATTTGGATGAAATCTTGATTTTTAGTAAGATGAGAGAAGAAAATGTGTTGCATATAAGACAAGTTTTGTAGAGTTTGAGAGAAGAGTAGTTGCTAATAAACATTAAGAAGTGTAGTTTCATGAAGAAAGAATTGGTATATCTGAGATTTGTGATATATGTTGATGGATTGGAGATGGATCCTAAGAAAGTAAGATAAATTTTTGAATGGCCTACACCGGAAAGCATTAGAGATGTAAGATCATTTCATGGATTGTCTAGTTTCTACCGAAAGTTCATTAGGAATTTTAGTTCTATTTGCAGTCCTATGATAGAAACAATGAGAGGAGATAAGAAAGAGTTTAGGTGGACATCTGGAGCAGACCAGAGTTTTGAGTTGTTGAAACAGAAGGTGACTAAGAAGCCTATGTTGGATTTACCACAATTTAATAAGGTATTTTAGGTAGACTGTGATGCAGGTGGAAATGCAATTGGAGCAGTATTAAGTCAAGAAGGAAGACCAGTTGCCTATTTTAGTGAGAAATTGAATGATGCTAGGAAAAGGTATTCAGTGTATGACCAGGAGTTTTATTCCATAGTTCAATCCTTGAAGAAGTGGAGACATTACTTGTTTCATAAGGATTTTGTGTTGTATACAGATCATCAGGCTTTGCAATATTTGAAAATTCAAGGTAAATTGAATCAGAGACACATGAGATGGGTAGAATTATTGTAGAGTTATACTTTTGTTTTGAAACATGGGAGTGGAAAGTCAAATAGAGTTGGTGATTGCTTGAGTAGGAGAAGGAATTTATTGGCATGGATGAGAGTGGAGGTATTAGGCTTTGATGAATTGAATAACTTGTATGAGGAAGACCCAGATTTAATAGAACCTTGGAGAGCTTGTAAAGAACTAGTCTTGGAGTATAGGAGTCAGTGGTTGGATTATTTCATTTAGGAGGATATGTTGTTTAGGGGGAATCAGTTTTGTATACCTTGGAGTTCAATGAGGGACAGTTTGGTGAAAGAAAAACATAGTGGAGGAATGGCAAGACACATTGGAATTGATAGGACAGCAAAATTGGTAAGTGAGAATTAATTTTGGCCATAGATTCATAAGGATGTTAGGAAATTTGTGTAGAGTTGCAGATTTTGTCAAGTTGCAAAAGGGAGTGGTCAGAATGTTGGATTGTATAAGCCTTTCATAGTTTTGAAGAGACCTTGGGAGGATATCAGCATGGATTTCATACTTGGTTTGTCGAAGACATAGAGAGGTAATCATTCCATATTTGTGGTGGTGGATAGATTTTCTAAAATGGCACATTTCATACCTTGTAAGAAGACAATAGATGCAGTACATGTAGCAGATTTTATTTTCAAGGAAGTAGTCAGATTGTATGGATTGCCTAGGACTATTGTTTCAAACAGAGATACAAAGTTTTTTGGTTACTTTTGGAGGACACTTTGGAAGAATTTAAAGACAAATTTAAAGTTCAGTTCTACTTTTCACCCATAGACTAATGGATAGACAAAGGTAGTAAACAGGAGTTTGGGAAATTTTCTAAGATGTTTGGTTGGAGAGAAGACCGGAAGTTGGGATTTAGTCCTTGCACAAGCAGAGTTTTCTTACAATAATTCAGTGAACATGAGTATTGGAAAGAAATTTTTTGAGATTATTACTGGAGTTCATCCTAGAGGTATATCAGAGTTGCTAGACATCAGTAAGGAGGATAAAAGAAGTGCAGTAGTAGAGGAATTTGCAGAACATATGAAGAAAGTGCATACTCAAGTAAAGCAACAATTGGAAGATATGAACCAAAAGTATAAGGAGAAAGTAGATGAAAAGAGGAGACATCAAGAGCTCAATGTTGGAGATGAAGTGATGGTGTATTTGAGGAAGGAAATATTTATAGTTGGCACATACAATAAGCTCAAAATAAGGAAGTTTGGACCTTGTAATAATTTAAAGAAATTTGATTCAAGAAATGCATATGAAGTAGAGTTATCGGATGGAATGGGTATACCATATATATTCAACATTGTAGATCTACATCAGTACCATGAAGCAGAATTTAGTGAAGACAATAAAGAAAATTTGGAAAAATAGTTTCCTAAACAAAAATTAGATGAGATAGAAGAGATTTTTGATATCAGAGATGGGAGGAAAACACGTGGAAGGCAATACAAAGAATATTTTGTGAAGTGGAAAGGCACACTAGTGGAGGATTCTTCTTGGATTTCTCAAGCTAAGGTAGACCATATTGGTATTCCTTTAGCCCCATCAAACTGAGGGACCCACTTTTCAAATAATCTTGGATGTATGATGTAGGAGCATCCTTGGTTCTTTGCAATCCTACATTAGATAAAACATATTTTCATTTCAGTTTTTTTTCTTGTTCAGTTCTTGTCCAATTCAAGTTGGAAGATTCAATATTTCATCATATTTTCTTACCGCCTCATGTGGATCTATGTTTTCATCATGGACATGTTAATTTTCCTTATTCCAAAATTTCAGCATGATTGGATCTTTTTCCGTCAAGTTATCTCTTTCGGATTAAGTGACAATTTCTTGAACCAACACCGAAATAGTTTCAAGCCTAACGGCTAGTTTGATCTTTTGTGGATCTTTCTTGTAACTTGTGGATCCTTGAGGTGTGATTCGAATTGTTCCAAGGAGTGTCCCCAACCTTAATTTTAGGTCCACACTTCATCTTATGCACCTATCAAGGAGAAATTCAAATTGAAGGCTGGCCTATTTCATGCGAATGTTACATTTTCTTCATCGGAGATTGTAATGATCTTTGGCTAGTGCAAATGATTCTAGACCCTTGGATGTGATATAAATCATTGTAACCAATCATTAGGAAGTAGATTAAGTAGATTTTAGATTTGATATGTAAGGTTTCAGCTTGAATTAAGGATCATATAGGAATATTGTATTTTGGAGCATGTTGTATCAGGCCTGTGAGTCGAATCTGTAAGCCTGGATGTGGCCAACTGTATGTAATTGAAATTTCTAATAATAAGAATGTTTTAATTTTCATTTTCCTCCATATTTATTTTTTCTTTCGTTGTGTAACTCTTGCTGCATGGTTCAGACTGTTCTCTTTGAGGACCCTCCTACCATGACTACACCAAGATCTTAATATGTTCTTATTTTAGTTTGATGTGTTGTGCCACAATTATGAATATCATATCGATGCATATAAGTTCAAGTTATTCCTAGCTATGTTGAAGGATGTAGCCTTACGCTAGTTCAAGAAACCTTAGAAACATGAGAACATGGGATGAAATGAATGAAGTATTTTTGATAAAATACTAGGAGTATTGTAAAACAAAAAAGGTTTGGGATGAGATTTTCCACATGACACAAAATGATGATGATCTATGGAAGATTACCTCAAATGCTCCATGTTCAACCTACAACGATCACAAAAACCAGGGCTAACTCTTGATGCTATTAAAATGTTGTTTCTTAGGGGAATAAGAAATGATACTATGGATGCATTAAATTTCATATGTAAAGGTAACATCTCTAAATTGAACTTTGATGATATTTGTGACATTTGTAGCAATTACTTGAGATATGAAAATTTGGGGAGGATTTATTCAAGTAAGATCCCTTCTTCATGAAATGCCACAAGTATAACAAAGCGTGAAATAGGTAATTTACTTGAAGATCTTAAAAATTATTTGTTAAATCATATGGGTAAACAAATAGATACTTTATATACTCGTAGAAAGAAAAATGAAGCTGAAAGGGATTTGTTTGTATTCTACCCAACCTATCATAAGAGACATAGTAGTGAGGATTTCCCTTTTAATAGGACAAATATTTCATCCTTAGAGGAAGTAAGAAAAATTTCTACCTTAAGGCCTCTTCCCATAGGTGTAATTGATATTGAATATTCTGAGGAACCCATCTATTACATGGCCCCAAGGTGACCTTTTCCACCTCGAGTAATGCATCCTGGGATGACGAATGATTATTTTTCTCTTGGACCTAACCAATCCAGTTCTTTTAACAATCAACCTGGATGGTATGGGGGTTGGAAACAACCTTCACAATATCCTGAATGGATGCAGCAATACCAATATGCTTCACAGTCGTGGCAGCAGGCATGGAGGCCACAAGCACCACAACCTTCACCATACCAAAAACCATATCTACCACAATCATAATTTCCACCTCCTCCCATTATTAACCCATATCAATAGCCACAAAAATTTCTTCCACCCATATCATCATCGTCCACCCAACTAGTCAATCCAACACAACCATCAAAGCCCACACCAATGCCAGCTCAACCAAATCCAAATCCCAACAATAAGGCAACACAACCCATGTATAATAATGAGGTGAAAGGTTACTCTACTTATCATGTTAATATTGTATAAATAGATGGAGTCCAATTAAGGTCGATAAAGGCTCTTCATGGGCCCACCATCATCGAAATTAATGAAGAACATGAAGAGGATCTAGTAAAGGAACCTCCCTTCCCCGATTGATTTTATTCAGAACCAATACAAAAGGAAGTCTCCCAACTTGATTTTTATTTTCTCAATGAATTACATAATGTTAATATTAAGATCCCTTTGTTGTGGGCCATCAAGAATATCCCCATGTATACAAAAAAATTTCAATATTTATGTACTCGGAAGCAAAAGAAGAAGCAAGATTCGAAGACCATCCAATTCATTGGATAGCTAGCAGACCTCATGCTTGAGAACATAACCATTCCTAAGTATTTAGAACCAAGGAGTCCTATCATCAAAGTTTCTATTGGTAAAGTTATTATTCCTAATACACTTGTTGATTTGGGTGTTGTAATTAATGTTATGACAAATGAAACAAATGAAATATTATCACCAAAGGGACTTATACCTACTCCCGTAGTTCTCCAAATGGCAGACCAATCTTTGGTCAAACCAGAGGGTATGATTGAACGTGTATTCCTTTCTGTTGATTCATGGGAATACCCAACTGACTTTATGGTTCTATAGCCAAAGATTAAGTTGGGGGATACCCTTTGATTTTGGGATGACCTTGGTTAGCAGTTGTTGATACATTCATCAACTTTTGGTTGAGAAACATGGTCATTTCTAATAGAGAGCACACAAAATAGTTGACTTTATACCCACTAGCATAATCCTTGTTAGAGATGGAGGATCTAGTGTGGGTTGATAGTGACTTGGATGAGTCATTACCAATCTTGGCAATTGATCAAGCATTAGATATTGAAGAACCTACTGAAGATAATATTCTTGTTAATTTTCTTCAGAATAGATATGCATCTAATGAAATATTTGAAAGTGTGGTACTTCATTTAGGTATAATTACTCATTTTCCTTTTAGAAATTTTCCATTGGTAGGTAGCTCACAATCCGTTCAACACTTCATCACATTGCATCAGTTGCTACCTCATAATTATCTATATAGTTCATTTTTTATTTTCTAAAAATTCTACCAATACACCCTCGACCTCACAAGTACTAACCATTAATTCACCTACACAATCAGAGGTTATGGAAATCCTACCTAGTCACAAACTTAATATTAATCCACAATTAACCACTTAACAAATCCAAGATCTCATTTCCATGCTAGGAACACATAAAGATGCATTTTCTTGGGAATACCAAGAAATGTGTGGCATTCATCCTGACACCTACACACACCATATTTATATTGAAGAAGTAGTCATCTAGTTAGACAACCACATCAATGACTTAACCCTGTCCTGCATGAAATAGTGAAAGAGGAGTTAAAAAAATTAAATGTCGGGTTCTTATACCCTATTTCAAATAGTCAGTGGGTCTCTCCTCTAGTCATGGTTCCTAAGAAAAATGGTATGTGGATAATTTGTGTTGATTATAGAGCACCTAATAAAGCTACTAAAAAGGATCACTTTCCATTACCATTTATTGATCAAGTGTTGGACACTCCTTGCAAGTAAAAAGTTATTTTCTATTCTAGATGGGTTCAAGTTCTACAACCAAATTCATATAGCACTCAAAGACTAGGACAAGAATTTCTTTACTTGTCCTTGGGGCACCTTTGCCAATAATGTCTTGTTGTTTGGTTTATGTAATGCCCCTACCACTTTTCAAAGGTTGGTCTTGCGTATTTTTGTAAATCTTGTAAATGATTGTGTTGAGGTGTATATGGATGATTTTACTGTCCATGGTAATACTTATGAAGAGGCTAAAGAAAATTTAGAAAAGGTACTTAAACATTGTATAGACACTAATCTATCATTAAGCCATGAAAAGTATCAAAATCTTATGATAGAGGGGATATTACATGGTCAGTATAATTCTTCCAAGGGTATTCAAGTCGATCTCAAAAAGACAAATCATTTAGGAATTTCCTTCACCTGCTAGCCAAAAGGATGTGTGTAGCTTTTTGGGCCATGCAACGTATTATAAGAGGTTTATCCAAAATTTTAGTAAGATTGCCTCCCCCTTGTTTTCCTTGTTAGCAAAACGTGTTATCTCTTGGACACCAAAATGTCAAGAAGCCTTTAAAACCATTAAAGACCAAGCTTGTAACCACACCCATACTTAGAGGTTTGAATTGGGAATTTCATTTTCATCTTCATATTGATGCCTCAGACCATTCCATGAGAGCTATCCTTGGAAAAAAAGAAGATAACCATTTCTACTCCATCTACTACATCAACAAGAATTTCACAAGAGCTAAGGTAAACTATATGGTAACTAAAAAGGAATTCCTATTTGTTGTTTATGCAATCTATAAATTTTATCATTCTATTATCGGATACAAAGTGTTTATTCATACTAATCATTCTAAAATTTGATTCTTAATGAATAAATATGTTGTAACTAGTAGAGTTATTAGGTGGTTACTTTTGCTTCCAGAATTTAACATTACTATACTTGATAAACCTATTCGACAGAATGTGGTTGCATAATTTTTATCCAGGTTACAACAATAAAATGATGAACCAGTTCTAGTCGATGATGCCTTTCCAGATGAGCATCTCTTTACTATGTCAACTAAAATTCCATGGTATGCTGACATTGTGAATTACTTGGTGACTTATAATTTGCCACCTCATTTCTCTTTAGGGGCATGAATTGGTTGGACTCGGTGGTGACTAAATGTGGATAAATGGGTTTCTTTTTCAAACTAGCATTGACAAAATCATGTACAGTGTGTACTCGAAGATGATGTCTTTGACATACTTTGTGCATGCCACAAAGAACCTTGTGGAGGACATTTATTTTCTCAAAGGATTTCCCAAAAGGTTTTAACTGTAGGCTACTATTGGCCTACAATCCATAAGGATTGTAAGCATTATGTTTATCACTATGATAAATGTTAGTGTGTGGGTCACCCCATGCACTCATATGAAATTCCCTTGCATCCTCAGTTGTCCATCGAGCCCTTTGAAAAATGGGGGCTTGATTTTGTTGGACCTATCAACACAACATCTATGAACAAGGAATGCATCCTTGTGTGCATAGATTATGTAACCAATTGGATTGAAGTTGTCACCTTGAAGCATGCAAGGGACACCAAGGTAGTTGACTTCCTCTATTCTGTGATTTTTACCATGTTCAGTGTTCCATGAGAGATAGTCATAGATCAAGGTCCACAAATCACATCTGAACTCAATTCTGCTTTGGTTCATGAGTACAAGATTAGACATCACAAGTCTTCACCTTATCATCCTCAAACTAATACCTAGGTTGAAGTTACCAACAAAGAACTTGAGAACATTCTTACCAAGACAGTTTCCCTCCATAAATATGATTAGGATGCACAACTTCCTAAATTAGTGTGGGCCTACCGCATAACGTGGAAAACCACCACTAGTTTGATACCTTACAAACTTGCCCATGGTAAGAGAGTTATTCTTCCTATTGAGTTTGAGGTGAAAAATCTTCATACCACACTCCAATTGGGTATGAGCCTAACTAATATAAAAAAAGAATGTATTGCACAACTTCATTCATTAGATGAATTTTTTCAACAAGCACTCTTTCATGTAGAGATTGTCCAGAAACAACATGCTCTTTGGCATGATTGTTTCATCTGACAACAGTCATTTCAACCAATTGATTGGCCGCTCTTGTATGATTCTTGTTTCCAATATTTCAAGGGAAATTTCCACACTCGGTGGCTTGGGCCCTTTGAAATTGAAATGGCTTATTGCAACAGAGCAGTTAAGCTTCACATTATGGATTCCAACTATATGGATCTAGTTGTCTATAATCACCGGTTCAAGTTGTACAAGAAGCCTATTTCTAGGGAGGATTTTGTCTCAAATCTTCCAAAGGAATTCCATCTACTTGATAGAGTTCCTATGGCCTCTTCAAGTAACTTCTAGGTACTTTTCAAAATGTATTTAATTATTCAAAAAAAAGGCAATAAAAGATCCGACAATGAAAACCTTCGAGCGTTGTTGGCTAGTTAACACTTGAAAACTGATTTTTCAGCAAACATTAACTACTAAATAAACTTAGTGGTGAAAATTGATTTTTCGATGCCTCTAAGCAGTGGTAGATTGAAAAACGGCATGTTGACGGTCTATTGTTATGATAAAAAAAAACACATAAATAATTCCTATCACTTTTGTGCCAAGAATTGTCTTCTTCCCTTATTCTTATTTGGTACACTCAGGATGGTTTTCACTTTCCGTTGTTTGAGGATTTCTTTCTGACATTTGGATCTTCTTTTCAGCTAGTTACACCACCTTTTTGTGTGCTTCATTCTGCCTAGTTATTTCTAGACTTGGTTCCTATCATTTTCTAGATAAGGGTCTTTTTTTGGTTCTTTTTGTAGATTTTGGTTAGTGTTTGTCTCCTTTTGACAACGGTTCTTTCACCTCCTTCTTGATATTGCTACCATATTGTACATTTCAATGGTTTTCTATGATTCCATTCCAGTACTCCATCATTTCCAAATACACTTCCTCCATTGATTCCATGGTCTACCCACACATTCATATCGCTTACTTACCCAGATGCCCTACCTCCACTATTATTATTGAATGCACTTCATTTTACATGTGGTGGCATGGGATTTGTGGTACTCCATTCCATGTATCTTGTACCCATCCACTTTGGAAATGGTTTTGATGATGCATTTTTTTGATGTAATTTCATCATCATCACTTTACATTGCCCCGTTCTCAGCTACGACACTACTCTACTAGCATTCTCACATCAGCCCCGACCACGTGATTCGTTTGGTCCCATTTTCTATTCTACCAATTTCTTGTGAGCAAGCTTCCACATCAAATTTCCATACACACGATAATTCAATATTGGTATATTTGAGTTTTTACTTTTCTTTATTCTTTTATTTTGTCTTTTATTTCTTTAATACATAGTGGTGTGCCTCGAGGACAGGTCACATGCCAAGCTGGGTGGAAACTATCCAACCAAATCTGGGAACTATCAAATCGTACCCATGGCATATCATGTTGTATCCATTTTATATCTTTATTTTCCATCATGTCATATATATTTGGCACGTTGTAAATCTTTATTTCATGGCCTCGTTTATTCCATAATATTATTACCCTGCCACTATCTATGTAACCATAAGCTGTCATAATTTTTGTTTTTAACTACTATCTAAATTTAGTTATCACCCATTTACTTTCCATTTTTACCACACCCACTACCTAAAAAATTATTTTGAACTATTCCCAACATTCTTTTCCTCGCTATTGGTAGTTTCTACATCTGCTAACAGATTTTTTCTGCACACTATTCCAATTTGAAAAAGTGCACTATTCTAGTTTGAAACAAATCTCCTAGTAGCATAATGTAAGGATAACACCATCACCATTTTGAGCCACATCCATGGATGAATTGAAAGCTCCAATAGTTTTTGAAGGATATAAAATCTTTAAACAAGCAGGGTGGGATGCATATTTCAAGAGATTGAAGGGGTATGATGAAAAACTTGTGCAAAAATTTGTAATGACATGTCACAGGAATCAAGCAAGGGTTTGTGGTTTAGCTATCCCTATCATAGTAGAGGCCACAGTCGATATCTCTTGTTTGTCGCTAACAAGGGAGAACTATTTTCGTGACAATTCAAAGAGTGCAAGATCTTAAGCCCCTTCTTAAGAGGTTTCTATGACGAGGAGAGTCTATTGAAATGGTAGAAGGGCAACATATGAATATGGCTTCACTCCCACATCCCTGGAATGATGTAGAAAAATTTATCATTCAGTACATGACCTATGAAGGTATGTACATATATGTATATGCTAAAAAATTTTGACTCATGTTGCATCTATGATGGGGTTTGCTTGTAAATTTTTTGTTCTTTCTTTATTCCTCTTTAACTCAAATGAGAAAAGTAGTCGAGAGGAAAAAATAATTCTTTAGCCCATCATGGACTCATTAAACTATTGATTGTGAGAGAATTAAAGAAGTTTTCTCCTCCAAAGGATTGTGACTCATTTACTAGAGATGACAACTTGGAAAACTTTGTTGAGGAAGGCCTCCCTAATTCCCTAGAAAACTATGATATAGAAATATCTTCTAGAAACTCTGAAAGAGAATAATTTGTACATACAAGTTTAAATAAGGGTAGTAAAGATAAAAATTCTTCTGATACACATAATGGGGGCTCTGATTCAGGTTCCCCTAGTTCTTCAAAGAAAAGGGTTTCTATGAAAAACACTAAACAAACCCAATGTTTATGCAGTAAATAGGTCAAGGATTCAAGTGCTAAACATGCAAGTGTTAAATCTATTGAAATTAGTACACCAGAATCTAGGGGTAAAAGAAAACTGCATAGTGGGTCATCCTCAGCTAATATTTTAGAAGTTTCTCATGATAAGGAAAAATCATCGGTTGTCACAATGGATAAATTGGAAAACCTAGCCAATGTAGCTAGTAATGTTTTGAGTCCCAAGAAATCTAATGAAGTTGATGACTTGACAATCCTAGCTATGGTATTCTATAAAACTAAAAAGATAGAGGTAGTTTCGAGGGAGTTGAAGAGAAGTAAAAGGAGAAAGACACAAGAAGGGTCTATGGTCCTAAAACAGATAAAATGGAGCCTAAGCAAGAAACTGAAATGCCTCAACAAAATTTTGTGATTTTAGAGGAAATATCAATTTCCACATAAGGTATTAATGATGGAAACACCAATCAAGATGAGGCTATTCCAGCTGAATAAATGGGCGATTATAACTTGGAAAACTTTACAGAATAGGGAATTGGTGAATTTGAAACTCCTCACCCTGACAATCAAGAAGTAGAACAAGAATCTGAAGAAGAGGTAGAAGAGGAAATAGAAGAAGAGTTTGAGGAAGAATACCTATGTTGACAAACGAAGGAATTCATGACTTGTAGAATATGGTAACCAAGTTAACTGAGGAAAATCAAGCTCTACAAAAGCAAGTCCAAGAGGTAGTAGAGATTGATCAACTCAAGGCAACACTTGAGTAAGAAAAAACTACCAGTGCATCTCTTATGCCCATTCAGGAACATGAAGATTAGATGCATGCACTAAAACAGTTGTGGTTTAAGGAAATTTCTAGCACAATGCAAAAATTGGCTTCTCCACTTGATTTGTCTCCTATATTATTTTGCATGAGGGCATGAATTACCCTAAGCTGGTGGGAAATGATGTGGGTTAACTATGTCCTTATTTTTACCTTTTTATTTTCCCTTTATGCTTTCATTTCTATAGGATCCTTTGCTATTCATGTTACTATTTGTTAATGAAGTAGGCATATTTAATAAAATGCAAAGAAAAGATAAAAACTTGTAAATACATCAAAACCTGTAATTATTTATTAATTATCTTCATGACTATGATATCAGGGTATAATTAGGAGGATAGCATATGGGAGCAAGAGGAGCATCAGTGGAATAAAGAAAAAACCATTCAAGTCATGTGTCATTTTTGTTAAGTTTGGCCTGATTTGTCCATTTGTTTTAAAACAATATTGAAGTTTGTAATCTATTTCTAATTAGCTTCTAAGGTTGTTGGTTGTAGGCCAAAACAACCTAAACAATCGTATTCTTTTGATCAACATTAGTTATAAAATTAGTGGCTTATAATCTCTATAAATATGTATGTCAAGACTCAGATTGATATCGATAATATACATCTATAAACTGTTGTTTCAGTTTGAAAGTATTGTGATTTAAAATATCATTTGCATGAGTATTGATTAGCATGGAGTAAGGTTGCATTTCATCACTTGATAATCGGAGAAGGCAGGGCCCACTTCCTCAGTTACCTAGTGAATCATCGTAGTATTAGTATGTTGTGTGGTAATAAGTCTTTGTAATTTTAAATGTGTTTTCAATCTTTAATTATTGTGTTAATTTTAAATTATTCAGTGTGTTGTTAATTATTATGTTTAAATAATTTTGTGTGTTGTTAAATAGTGTGTTTGTTGCTACAAGTGCATTCAGTTTGGCACATTACTTTTCAATTAATATTAATCATTGTATTTGTTGTTTCTAGCATATTATTTCAAACATTGTTAATCGAGGTGCTTATTAATACATGTGGATTTGATTTAGCACATTACATTTCAATTCCAATATTTATTTATCTTTTGTTAGTTTAGTTTTAGTGAGAATTATTAATTATATTTTAGTGTTTGATTTTAATCTATCTTTATTACAAATTGTTCATGTCGCATAATTGATAGGAATTCTGAAAACCAAATTTCTAAATAAAAACAAATGGTGTGATAGTTTCATCCATCCCCACTTGGCTCACTATTTTCAGCCCTTAGTTAGACTGTCACAATATCTTTCATAAGTTCATGAATCTCAAATTAACAATCAAGGAGTAAATTGAGGAAACCTCCATGAAACTCCCGAGGATTGATCTAGACACATCATCCAATTAGATAGAATTACAATGATAGTTTGTCCCTAAATTCCACCCACAGTTTAATCCAATCAGCATCAAAATTTATCTCTACTAAGACTTTCTTTGGAACCTTCTCATATTGCACCCTAAGCATTCCTACCTTTGCTTGATCAATCCATTTATAGAATTCTTCTCTTCTTGACCTTATGAAAAAATATTAGAATTCCTTTAACTTCATAAATTCATCATTTGAGGTGAATTATGTGCATTCCAATTCCCTAATGCCATTTTTAGCATCCCTTCCCATTGTAATATCAATGCTTAATTTTCTTTGGGGAATTCTGACTTCAATTTCTCTTTGGGTAGAAGGCATTTCCTAGTTGACCTCCTTCATAGTTACTCCAATCTCTTCCCCCTCATTAGGACCAATTGGATAGTCAACCAAATATTTTTTCTCAATTCTTCTCTTTTGTGGTTGTTCCTATAAGGGGAATCAGCAATAGCTATATGGGTAGGGGACAATGGTACCTGTGAGGGAGAAGGTGGAGGTGCATGAGGGGGAGAAGGTGGAGTCGAGTCCCTTATTATAGGTCCTTTATACCTCTTAATAAAAGAAAAAATAGATTAATTAACCTTAGGCTGATATGTTGGCCTCTCTTCAATCACCATGGCCTTCCCAATTATTCTATCAATGTTTTGTAAGATCATTTGGATTATTGCAACTGGATCCTTTATTTTAGCAAAGGAACCTTGATAATTAGAATCCCTTTTGTTTGGAATATTTAGCCTTTCTAAAGACTGCCCATTTAATCTTTTTATAATCGAACTCCTAATCATCCTTACAATTTCTCAAAACATCCTCACTAAAATAAAATTTGTGTTGAAAGGCTAGCCTTTTGATGTTGATACTCACATGATCAATGAAACTTTTAAGATCAAAGGCCCTAGAAATCTCTTGGGCCATATTGTACACCTGCAACATTGGATATAGATTCTTCAATCCCTCCCTAGTAATCGTGAATTCAAATAAAACTATGGAGAAAGTGAAGAAACAACCCTTCTTTTGCCCCTTAAGATGGGCTTTATCTAAAGGGCACACAATCCACTGAGAGGGGAGGTGAATCAGTAGATTTAATCAATTCAAAAATCTTAACTTCAACTCCAAAAATAGATCATTCAACTTGAATCTTCACTACTATTAATCAATCATTGAGCACACACTCATACAAATTGAATACTAGATATATGTGGAAACCGAAGATGGGAAAAACCATGATGAGAATAGCTACTTGGATCTTAGTCCAAATTCAGCCTCACAAAGAAAAAATATACAAGTGAATTTTATAATATGAAGTAGGCACCAATCTATTAGAGACACCAATCCCCCAATGTATTTGTAGGCACCAACCTACTAGAGACACCAATCCTCAACAAAAGAATACAAGAGGTAGAACACCAATCCTACTAGATTACAAAGATAAAGACCTCTCATACACATGCCAAAGTTATAGTTGGCACTCTTCCACATTGCATATGATCTTTTGATACTGGTGCATACACTAAAATACAACTCCCTTTTTATATTCACCACCTTCTCTTCAATTTACACCTATGACCAAGTTTTCTTCACACCAGTGTAATTATACTTCACATATGCATCTACACAACAAATAAATATATACATGGCATTGCATTAACACTCTTCTATGTTGTTCAGGGATCTACAAATAGCGAGGACAACATAAGGTGGACCTAAATTCAAATTACATGAAACATGTAACAAGTCAATCCAAAAACAAATTTTGTTGCCACCAAAATAACATGATGTCATGCACTACCATAGAAACCTTAACCAAGTCCTAACTTAACACTGTACACAAGATTTGAATTCTACATGATACTAGTTGTTACCACACAGGTCTCAAACACCAATAGGTTGACAGACATACACAGATAACCTTCTATCACTTCAAACTTTCTACATACTAAACATATCCTCTAGAAACTCTATAATATGATAGAAAAAGTGTAAGCATGCTCTCCTTTCAAACCAAAAAGCCTACAACATCTCTTGAATGAAGATTTAAGAAACACTAAACTTGACACATACTGAACTAAGATATTCTAGTACAATCTTCTAAACCACCACTGTCATAGTGAATAGATACATGCATGATATTGCAAGTATACAATAGTCATACAAAAACTCCTTAGTATCTAATAATACATGTTTCTTTATTTAATGATATGATTGATATGATAGTACAATTACCAACACATATAGGTATGCAACCACACTAAGTTTATGGCAAACAACATACTTCTATAAATCTCTAAAACTTAAAATGATATGACAAGGGGAATATGACAAGTTGTCATTAGGTCCTATCGCTTTAGTTGAAAATACATCAAATATACCGATCGGGCAATGTTCAGAGCCTATATGCAATAGGAAATATCCTAAATAAATCTCTTAGACTTTCTAAATGTTTGGAATAGTTGTAAACAAAACTTAAACTAAAAGGCCACTAAACTACAAAGCTTAAATTTTGTCTAAGCTAGAAAGCATGAAATTATTAAGCTAGAAAGCATAAAATGATTAAACTAGAAAGCATGAAATGATTAAACTAGAAAGTGATGAGAGCCAATCATGTTCCATTTTATGTCATATTTCAGCCTATTTCCTACACCTTCATACTCATTCTCATGCTCCATTTTCATTTCATATCTTATCATTTTACCATTTTATGTTGCATATGATTAAATATATATAAGTGGTATTTAATATAGTTTTTGGATAAAAAATGGAAAGTAATTATTGATTTTCTTTACTACTAAGCATTGTGATTTTAAGCCTTGGAAAATATATCTTGTAACATGCAGATTTCTTGTCATCAACATACAGACTTCCTATCATGTTCCTGACAGGAACCTGCACAGTAGCAAATAATTTCAGAAATTAATTTTATTTTAATAATTATTTATTGTGCTACTCTTATAGCACAGAATAGCATATATTATTTTCTCTTGTAACTAATAAAATTATGATGGACGAAGGAAAAACAAATGGCTATTTTTATGGCACAAAAAAATCCTATTTTTATGGCACAACAAATTCCTATTTTTATGGTTGGTTTTATTCTAACCCACAAGCCATAGGTAGTGCCATAAAAGAGGACAAGAGAATAGGAGCAAATAGTTCCATAAAAGAGGACAAAAGAATAGGAGAAAATGCAACAAAATAGGTCGGCACAAAAATATGATTGGTGGTGTAGAAAAACATATGCATAATATTAGAAAAATAATGCAACAAATTTACACGTAGAAATAAGAGGAAGGGCGTGAATAGTGAAACAACTTGTAATTTGTTTCACACCTTATCAGGCAATGTAATAAGCTATAAAGGGGGGAATTAGCATGTTCAAGAAAAGCATATAGAATTTTGAAGCAAAGACTTTGTATCGAATTGTTGATGAATAAAATAATATTTTGCATGATCAAGACAATAGCGTAAAAAGGCTCTCATCCCATCTCACTTGCAAACCACGAAGCAAGGGACCACTTCCTAGTGAAGTATTGTGACATTTTTTTTATTGTTAATATTTTTGTGTGTTATTTATTTTCCATTTGATTTAAAACTTTAATTGTTGTGTAATTTGAATTTCAACATTTTAATTAAAAGATGGTTTGTTAAAATGTTTTATGATTTAAGTTTGTAATGTGATATTTCATTAAAGGTTGATTTCATTAAATTTTGATTTTAGTACTTGTAATTAGCAAAGTGTGTTTTATTTTCTATTGTAAATTATTGTTGTTATTATCACAGATTGTTGTTGTTACTGTGTAGACTATTCCTGTCACAGTTACTGTGCATGCTATTACAGTTCCTATCGCAGTTATTGTGCAGATTGTTCCTATCGTAGTTATTGTGCAAACTGTTACAGTTACTATCGCAGTTACTATGCAAATTGTTACAGTTCTTGTCATAGTTATTGTACAGACTATTAATAATTCTTGTCACAGTTAATAGTTTATGTTGCAGTTAACAGTTCTTGTCACAATTAATATTTTTTATTGTAGTTAACAGTTCTTGTCATAGTTAATAGTTTATGTTGTAGTTAACAGTTCCTAGCGAGTTCCTAACAAGAAGGAAGAATAGGAAAGTTAAACCAAATTCACTTAAGAAATTTATGTGTGTTCTGGTTGCATTTATCCCCACTTATTTCACTAATTTCAGCCCTTAGGTATACTGCCACAACACCTCTCACAAGCTTACGATCCTCGAATTGACACTCTTAGACCAAGCTAAAATATTTCTTATTCTTTACCCCAATTTTGGCCTATCATTTTAGCATCGTTATTGAGGAGAGGTGTTAAAGACCAGAAAATCAAATGAGTTGAGTTAGGACCAATGTGTTAGGATAAAAGCTTGTGCAACTACTAGCATTGCCTAAGTGATTAGTCCTAATTTGCATTGTTTAAATCATATAGATGCATTGTTAGAATTTGTAGGTAGATTTTAGAAATTAAAACCATTTATATATCCACATCAGTTGTTGTGAGTTCATTGATAAGAAAGGAAGTACTTTTGAAGAAACAACATAAAAACAATAAAAATGTTACATTTTCAAGGTAGTTCAAATACATCAATTGGTGGGGAAATTGCACTAGCACAAGGTGATGTTTTTATTTCCCCTCTACTTAATGAATACAACTTAGATAATCTTGATCTTCTAATACCATTGTCACAAATGTATACAAATATTATTCTTATAACTAAGCAAGAATAGATAATAGAATAATTTTTAGGGCAATGGAGTTTTGACAATGAATATTTGACCATTTGTTGTTCTAATTATTGTAAGGAAGAATCTAAGTGCAAATGCCAAGCTGTTCAAGAGTACATGGTGAAGGAGACAAATGTTATAAGTGAGCCTCGACACGACAAAGATGGAAATGAACAAGTCTTCTTTGTAACACAAGGACAAATACACACATCAAATCAAGGAAATCATGGTATGCTTAATGATTACAAAATTTCTTATAATTCTATTAGATTAGAAAGAAAATATGTTTCTTCACAAAATGCTTCCCCGTCTAGTATTTATGGTGAATGGAAACAATCCCCATACTGCCAAGAATGGAAAAATAATTTCTCACAACAACTACAATATCCATCTCCATTTTATCCATCCTACTTCATCCCACCCACTTTATATCCACAACAATTATTACCATTTTATTTATCCCATTCATATCATCCACCATCCACTTTGACATATCCACCAAGGGTAAATACAATTCCTTATAAAAAATTCCATAATAAGGTGGTTCATATTGCATATAATGAAGAAGTTTCAATGTTCCCTTTACATTTCATTAAAATGCATGAAATTTGTAATCTATTCACACAACCAAAGGATGTGGTTTTGGTTTAATTGAATTTGAATAAAAAATGATCCACTAAAAGATAATCAACTTAGTTCTTCTTATTTACTTAATGAATCACAACTTTTAGAATTAATTCACACACATAAGGCAACAATTCAATGTGATTCTAATTTTATCATTGAAATGATAAATATGTGTGTTGAAATTAATCATGCAATGAGCAATAGTGAACTATATGCCTTATTTATTCAAGAGTTGTGTGAGATACATAATGACATCCTACAAGATCTTTGGAGGCCTATGGTAAAATTTTGTATTCCTCACACACTTATTGATCTAGGTCCAATAATTGTTTTTATGATTAAGAAGAGCTAGAAGGGTTTGAATGCATTAATGACCACAACAAACTTTCTATAAATGGATGAACATTTATTAACCAAGGATCAAGATATTAATATATACATCTTTTTCCTTCTTGATTCTTTGGATTATCTTAACATCACCATTCATTGAAAAAGCTCAAGGTGTTGTTATATCATTGAATTTATTAATTCCTTAGCTTATCCTAACACCCTCATGATTTTATAGTCTAAAATTAAGTTGGGGGGAAATACATTAAATTTTGGAAATTACTAGTTGCTTCTTGGCAAGGTATTCATCGATTTTTTCATTGGTGATTCACATAAAACCACATGTGTGAGCTTTGGCCAAATCAAGGTACGCATTCTTGTGTATGTATTTTGTCTACACTAGCATTCATTGTACTTCTATTTATTAATGTAACATCATAGATTTTCTGCAATACTAGAATAACAAAGTTAAATATTAATCTAAACAATAATCTAAAATCTAAACAACAAAGAACGAAGAAATAAACTAAATAAAATTAAACAATTTAATGTAAAGCTCTCACCGAATAACGTTCACCCCTTCGAATTATCTTTATTGTTCTTCTCCATTTTTCCTTTTCAGTATTCTTTCCCTTAGATTTATGTGTTTGAATGCAAGTATAGCTTTGTCGAGTGTCTAAGCAAAATATTGAATAATAATCTCTTCTCAAAAGTGTATGATTTCGGGAGGAGGAATAATGATTATGACAGGCCATTTTATAGATTTTGGGTTTTCGAACGATCGGCTCAGATTGAAAGAGAGATCGACAGATGAGATTGATGAATGTCATGCGATGTGAGTTCTATCTCAGATAGAACATGAGTTAGAACGCGAGTTAGAACATGACTTCAGGAAAGACTGAAGATAGAGACTAATTTAGAACATGAGTTAGAACACAAGTTCAGGATCTTAATCTCCAAAAATAGAAGAAATAGACTTCGTATGCAAAATCCAAAGTTAGAACTCGAAGACTAATGCATTCGAATGCAAACAAGAGTTAGAACTAGTTAATCAACTAGTTGTAACAGAGAGTCTTCCTACTGAGACAAACTGATGTTAAACCCAGAGATAACTGGAGAACTAAAAATAGATCTCAATTCAGAAGGTGAGTGAATAAGTTAGATAACTGAATGATAGAGGAATGTGACATAAATAATTAAATATGAATTAAATGTTAATTTAATTCAACATTCGAAAGTGAAAGATTCAACTAAATAAATAAAGATAATTTATTTATTTTGACTTTTTGAAAAGGAGAATATAAATAATTAAATAATAAATATTTAATTATAGATAAAGGAGGTCAAATGAATAATTAAATAAAGATATTTAATTATAGTTGGAAAAGTATGATAAAGGGGTAATTAAATAATAAATTATTTAATTGATAGATAAAGGGGAAAGAATTAATTAGTTCACAACATAATTAAATAAATATGATTTATTTAATTAATCAAGTTGAATAAAGATTATTTATGAATTAATGAATTAATCAAAAAGCGGTATTTAATTAATAGAGGAAATATGTGTTAGAAAGGTTAATTAAATAATAAACATTATTTAATCAAGATGACGGACTATAGAAAATTATATCAAATGTGTACTCGCAGGCCTAGACCAATTTTCGGTATCTACAATTAAGACTTCTATTCTCAATTGTTTGTTCATATAAATAACTCCACCATTCGTTTTCTCATCAATGAACTATAATAATGGCATTATTATATGAATCCTCTTGTGTTACTATACTTGATAAGCTTGGTCATGAGAATATGGTTACAGGTTTTTCATGGTGGTTACCCAAATATTTTACACCATTGATGATGCTTCTCTTCATGCACTTTCCAAGATGTATTTTGTTAGCCTTACTAACTAGATGGTGAAATATAATTTTCTTTTGTGCTAAACTTTTGGTGCTCACACGATAAATTTTGTGCCATGTGTTCAACATTAATGGACATACCTTCCCTTTTCACCATCCTTGATGCTAGATCATGTGGAGGACAAATTGTGACTTGGCATAACCATGACCCTTGTGGTACCATGTTCTTGGCTAATTCTTCATTAGCCACACATCCAGAGACAACTTGAAGGCATACAAGGAGCTTTAGCATCATCTAATGTTGATCACTACAATTCATCATGAGGATTGATTCATATGTCTATCGAAATATATATGGATAAGCTAAGAGACTCCATTGGTCTCTCTCTATATCATCTTTTCTTTGGTGGATTGCTTTTCTTGTAAGTAATTCTTTCTCCACAATCAACTTTCAAAAATGGTGGCATGAGCTATGTGAGATCCAAAAAAATTGTAGGCAATCATTTTGAGAATATCAATGGTCGATCTCAATGAAGGTATATTTCTTATTTTGGTCATCATTTAAAGTTCTCTAAGCAACCAGTTTCAACAATGACATCCATTGAAGGGATTTTTATGAAATGGTATCATCCATGTAAGAGTTTCTTTTTCTTTGGTCATTATATGCAGTTATTCAAAAAAAATGAGAAAAATAAATCAAAAATAAATAAAGGAAAAAATAAGAAAAGGAAAAGAAACAAAATAAAAGATCCAAAAATGAAAACCTTCAGGCGTTGTTGGCCAGTTAATATCTGAAAACTAGATTTCAGAAGATACTAACTACAAAATAAACTTAGAGGTTAAAACTGAATTTTCAGCACCTCTAAGCGGTGACAGGTTGAAAACCGAGATAGCGACGATTTGTTGTCATTATCAAAATTGAAAAAATAAGAAAAAAAAAAGAGAAAAAGAGAAAAATAAGAATATGAAAAAATGCAATAATTGGTGTTCTTCCTCTGAGCGCATCATTTTTTCAGGAACACTCATATACTTCTATGGTTGTTTTTCTCTTTGAGTGTTTTTTAGCACCTCCTATTATTCCCTTTTGTAGCTTTTCTCTGGTTTGTTGTGGTTACCATGATTTTGACCAATTCTAACAAGTGCTCATATTCAGTTGAGGTGTTCAGATAGTGGAATGAGCTACCTATGCTATGTTCTATAATGCTTCATTCAGATGGAGATCTTTCATGGTGTTGCAGCCCCAATCCAAATTGTTGGTTCCTTGTTGCAGATTCACAGTTGTAGATTTATTTTGGCTACTAGACCTTGGCATAAATGGACATGCAAGTTGGTATAACAATCGATTTTATTTTTCATTATTTTATCTCTTAACTTTATTAATATTTCTTATTATATTAATCATATATGCAACATCCATACTTACCTTCTCCTTGTTTCCTGAGGGCATTCAATCCTTTACATTGGGGAGAGGTCGACCATCCTTATTACGATCTTTTCACCCAATACTTCTCATTATCCTTAAGCATTCCATCATACTATTTGTTATTTCTACCCTGCATAATCATTTATATTGCCTAGCATTTTGCCCATTTTAGATAGCTCCTGATTGTCAAGTCATTTTTTTGTGATACCACATATATAGAATTTCAAAAATTCAATGCTATAGAGAGCTGAAAAAAGAAGGAAAAAACAAGAAAAAAAAAGAAAAAACTTGAAACTGAAAAAATAAAAAAATTGAAGGAGGTATCAATATTGAAAAGGAAAATTGGAAAAAACAAAGCAATAAAGATTTTCATGAGAAGCTAATAAAAATAAATGGCATTGTGGTTATGCATGAGCTATAATAGTTAAGGGTGAAGAAGAAGGCCAAAGCCACAAATCTGAAAGGCTACTAGTTCAAATCAAATACCTCTTGATCATATTGATTGCATGAGGACGTGTAATATGCTAAGTTGGGGGGAATGATGAGAGCCAATCATGTTCCATTTTATGTCATATTTCAACCTATCTCCTGCACCTTCATACCCATTCCCACGTTTCATTTTCATTCCATATCTTACCATTTTACCATTTTATGTTGCATATGATTAAATATATATAAGTGGTATTTAATATAGTTTTTGGATAAAATATGGAAATTAATTATTGATTGTCTTTAATAATAAGCATTGTGATTTTAAGCCTTGGAAAATGTATCTTGCAGCATGTAGATTTTCTGCCATCAACATATAGATGTCATGTTCTTGACAAGAACCTGCGCAGTAGAAAATAATTTTATTTTAATAATTATTTATTGTGCTACTCTTATAGCTCGAGATAGCATATATTATTTTCCATTGTAACTAATAAAATTATGATGGACGAAGGAAAAACAAAATTCTATTTTTATGGCACAACAAAATCCTATTTTTATAGCACAACAAATTCCTATTTTTATGGCACAACAAATTCTTATTTTTATGGCTGGTTTTATTCCAATACACAAGCCATAGATAGTGTCATAAAAGAGGACAAAAGAATAAGAGCAAATGCAACAAAATAGGTCGGCACAAAAATATGATTGGTGGTGTAGAAAAGTATATGTATAATATTAGAAAAATAATGCAACAAATCTACACATAGAAATAAGAGGAAGGGCGTGAATAGTGAAACAACTTGTAATTTGTTTCACATCTTATAAGGCAAAGTAATAAGATATAAAGGGGGGAATTAGCATGTTCAAGAAAAGCATATAAAATTTTACAGCAAAGACTTTGTATCAAATTGTTGATGAATAAAATAATATTTTGCATGATCAAGACATCAGTGTAAAAAGGCTCTCATCCCATCTCACCTGCAAACCATGAAGCAAGGGCACACTCCCTGGTGTAGCATGATGACATTTATTTATTTTTATTGTTAATATTTTTGTGTGTTATTTATTTTCCATTTGATTTAAAACTTTAATTGTTGTGTAATTTGAATTTCAACATTTTAATAAAAACGTGGTTTGATAAAATGTTTTATGACTTAAGTTTGTAATGTGATATTTCATTAAAGGTTGATTTCATTAAATTTTGATTTCAGTACTTGTAATTTAGCAAAATGTGTTTTTTTTTGTTGTAAATTGTTGTTGTTGTTACTGTGTAGACAATTATTGTCACAGTTATTGTGCATGTTGTTACAATTCTTATCGCAGTTATTGTGCAGACCGTTCCTATCATAGTTACTGTGCAAACTGTTACACTTCTTGTCATAGTTACTATGCAAACTATTACAGTTTATGTCGTAGTTATTGTACAGATTGTTAATAATTTGTGTCACAGTTAACAGTTTTTGTTGTAGTCAATAGTTCCTATCACAATTAACATTTTCTATTGCAGTTAATAGTTCATGTCATAGTTAACAGTTTTTTTTGTAGTTAACAGTTCCTGGTGAGTTCCTGATAGGAAGGAAGAATAGGAAAGTTAAACCAGATTTTCACTTAGGAAATTATGTGTGTTCTAGCTGCATTCATCCCCACTTAATTCACTACTTTCAACCCTCAGGTATACTACCACAACACCTCTCGTAAGCTTACGATCCTCGAATTGACACTCTTAGACCAAGCTAAAATCTTTCTTATTCTTTACCCCAATTTTTGCCTATCAGAAATTATATAAAGTATCTAGAAGGAAATGCTTGCAATAAAAATGTAAATTTTAAATGATAACAACTATCAAATAGCATCTAATTGTTAACATAAAATAAACTTAACAACCTAAAACTAATAACCGAAGTGGGAGCTCCAAAATTCCAAATAAACAAAACTAAAGATTATAAACTCAAACTACAACCTGCAAGAATAACTTAACAGAGCTCGGCACCTAAAAATCACATTCATTCACATTTATCATGTATAGAATATAAAAATAACAGAATTGAAAATAAAGATACTTATCTATCCTACAAAATTCCCCTCAAGTGGCCAGCTCTCAGGTAAGTCTGTGCTTTAACTCAGATCACATGAACTTTTGTATTCTTCAAAATCAATCCATCCAAGACAACTCCAATGCACAAAACTAGTAACTCAGAATAAGACTAGCAAAGCTTATTTTATTCATATCAGAAAAAGTGTAACACAGAGACATAGTTCAAAAGAACATTATGACAACATAATGATATCCTGTATGCATTGTGTCTGGCAGTTGCATATATATAAAACTTGCTAACAAAACCCTATATTTTGGGTGGTGAAAGATCACCACTAAAAAATTCTTCTAACAGAATTCAACTAACTAATGGACTGAACTCCATAACATAAACACATTAAAGGCTCAAAGTAAGCCATTAATTTTTTAAACAGAAACCATTTAAAAGATTCACACCACTATGCACTCCTAAAATTTTGGCACCTACACTTCCAGAGATTTATCTTCAACTATTTGAAATATGCATTAAGTCCACTCAATCATGCATAATGATCTGTACAAAACCAAAAACTATACCATTATGTTAACATTGGTTAGCTTATTTCAATCAATTTTAGGAAATAAAAATTATACATATTTTACAAAAAGTAAGCAATTATTAATCCTAAAGATAAACAATTGGCAAGGTAAAAGTGATTGGGAGAAATAAGGAAGGGTATTTGGCTTATTATTTTCATGAGGTTATTTATACCTCATCACTTCTCCCCCTCCTAAGCTTGAGCAGGTCCTCCTGCTCTCTATTGTGTCCTCTACTTTTCCATTTCCCTGTTCCTATTTAATTCTTCATACTTGGCACTACGGTCATATGGATCTTCTGCTTCTTGGTCCCACTCATCATCATTTCTAAGAAAACCCTCATTGAATCGGACCCTTGATTTCAATGATTGTACATTCTCAGGGCTCTGATCTATGGTAATATGCACTACAAGGGGTGGTGAGAGAAGTAATGGAGGTTTGTACCTCATTCCCATCCAATCAGTTTTAACCTATTGCAAAATATCTGCCAAGGTCTCTGCTCTTTTGTAGGACCACCTAATGTTAGTAGGTGAAATAACCTCTCTTTTTAAGGTGCATAGGAAGAGGAGTGTATCTCTCTTCACATGCATTAAATTCTCTTCCTATCAATACTGGCCCTTAGACTTTGAAATTCTCAAAACATATTCGAATATTATCATTATACTTCTCACAGTTTCATTGACCTTAATGCTCCAGAATTGAACTTTAAAAGTAGAAGGTTTCCTATTAGGATACCGCATTCCAATTATCTTTTCTTCCTATGAATACTCCCTTGATCTTTCTTTCCATTGAATCTAGTTCTACATGGTGGACATAAATGATCTAAGTTGAACTTCACCCACAAAGAGGTTAATAAAGAAATCAGTATGCCTTTCTAGGAGAAAGTTGTGCACAAATAATTCACATAGTAGGTTTTGTTGAGTAGGTGTTGATTCTTTGAATATTTTTACAAATTCCTTATCATCCAGATCATGTGGAAGGTTGCAAGAAATTATTAATAGCTTTCATCTTAAGAGTTGCTCATTCAAAAGCATGGAATATAGTCTAGATGGCTTCATATAGGCTAACGATAGTTCCCCAATTTGACAGGCATATGTTTTAGCTTGATAAAGCCTAACAAATGACTCTTTTAATAAAATTATTTCTTTTTTCAATCTAGCATTCTCTATACTTTCCTATCTAAGAAAATAAGAAATTTCCATCCATGTTACCAACAATGGAGGTATATGAACCTAGAACCATTCCATTTCAGTTGATTCAATATATATCTCCTTTGACTCCATTATTGGTTTAACATTAATCTCTTGCAAATCCTACTCCAACTCAATAATTTTAATTAGTGATGCATTAAGCTCAGATTTGTGTTTGTCCTTTTCTTCTTCAAAAGTTGTAAGTAATTGCATAAAATTATCAGTTAAACTTTTGATTTGTCTACATTTTTCAAAAAAAAAAAATTTCACATGCCTCTTACCTTCTTCATTCCATTGGTGCACCTGAAATTGTAATTGTTCAATAGTTTTATCTTTTCGTTCTATTTGAATTTTAAAATTTTCAATTTCCCTATCTCTCTTCTTCAAAATTGCAATATGCACATCTATCTCTTCTTTTTGTTGATTTATATGTTCCTCATTTTTCTGCAGCTAACATTTCAATTGAGTAATTTATGTTTTTAGTTCCAGTAACTCCGTTTCTCTTTGATCATATTTTTCAACCTCTGTATCAACAAAAAAGGGAAAATTGGAAATTTCTACATCATCACTAATTATATTTTCCTCATTATGCATTTCAAATGAACATTGTTCAGTAATATTGGAAACTAAGGGGGACAAATGTCCCACAGTTTCATCCTCAACATCTAAATGATGTGGCAACAATTCCCCTTCTTCTTCTTGTTCTGGTTGTAAATATCCTCTATCTTGGCCTCAGGGGATTTACTGGGTTTTTTCACTTCCTTTTGTTGCTTCCTCACAAGGCTGAACCTTAGTTCCTAATGTTTGGTCTTTAGTATTATGTGGTTTCTAGCCACATCTTTTTTCTTTAGGGGCATTTAATTGATCACTAGCTATGGCAACACTCAATTCAACAGATAATTGCTTACTTCTCCTCAAAGGAGAATATGTTTGTGATGTTTCCCTAGACCTCTTTCTCTTCTTGTGATAGGGAGCTTCCTCATCTCCTGAGTTTATTATTTCTACATTTTCTTGACTACCATGGGCTTTTGAAATATTGGGTATATTTTTTGGTGCTTCGTCGTCAAGAGTAATTGTGGCATGTTGGGTTTCAGAAGAATCTAGAGACTCAGGGGGATTCTCTTCCAAATGTTGATTCACCCACCCAAATGACTCACCTTCTTCAAGGTTTCTTATAGGTTCTCAATTTTCAATTTTTTGAAAAAAATTATACCACCATATTTCTAGTTTCTTTCAAAAATGATGTTTACAAATTAAGTGGATGAGGCCATGGATTTTTAGCAACCCTAAACCAATTTTTAATCTCTCAATCATGCTAATAATAGAATCACAAATAAATGCAAGCAAATTAACCCTAAGTGCAGGGTTTCCAACATCATGGCACAAATGGGTGAGAAGATGAAAAGGTGGACCTACAATTATTGCACATTGTCTCTCACAAGTGAAATACTTAATAATCCAATCCACTGTTGTTTTCCATGGCTCTAGGATGGACATTCTCTGAAATCCTTTGTTGTGCCCTCTAGTACTTACAGTTAACACAGGCCAAGGCTCCCCTTCCCTACCAAAGAGCTCTATCATTTTTTATTAGGTAATATTGGTTGTTTCTAAAAAATTAATACCCTCATTTTTAAGACCATAGAGACGATAAATGATCTTAGGACTCACCTTGAATCGCTTTCCTTTTACTATAGATTGACCATCCAAGAAATTCTTTGTAAATTCTTTCACCAATTGCTCATTGTGCCCCTCAAATTTCTTTATGAACTCCAGCCACCCAACTCTCTAGAAAAAATCTGAAATAATACTTAGTGCCAAAATTTTGTATGTGGAAGTTGGCTCAGATTTTTGTTTAGCTCCTCCCATAATGTGTTTTTCTTATGACTTTGCTTAGTTTTAGCTCAAATGCTATGGTGCTTCAAAGAAAAAATTTTAAACAAAATTGAATTTTAGAGTAAAGAAAATGTAACTTTTCAATCACTTGCACTTGATAAAATTGATGTGATATGAATTAATTATCACATTTGGGCTTAACTGCACTTCCATTATTACTTTGCATGGGGAAAAGCATAAAAATTGTTGCACCTCAAGAAAACATACAATTTGCACGTTTTACTAAATTTGGAAAGGCAATGGTTTGTGCCAATTTATTTATCTCTAATCAAAATAATTACCTACTTAAAGAAAAATATGTATGTACCTTACGTCCCATCATCAAATTTAAAATCACTTACCTTTACTGACGTAACAGTATAATTGTATGATTTAGCCAGGGTGGCACTGAATTTATTATGAACGTGGATGGTACAGCTAATTAATGGAAAAAATATTATGACTAAAAAGTAGTCATAATAATTTTAATTTATTATGATAGGAGATGGCAATGTAGGGCATGGATTTCAAGGGTGATGGAAAAATTGAATAATGGGCATGTGTATGATGTTGGAAAAGTCAAATCATTTGGAAAGGAAAATAATTTACAAAAATCTAGAGCATTGCTGGAAGATGTGGCCGAGATGAAGAATAGAAAGTTCTGGAGCATGTTGAGAGATGTACATAAAATAAAAAAGTGAAGTGACTAAATTTAGTAGCATCATTGAAAGACGCAATCGGAGCAGCAACCAAAAATTTCTAAAGCATCATCGAAAGATGCAGCTAGAGCAGCAACAAAAAATTTTGTAGCATCATTGAATGATGCCACTAGAAGGAGAAAGTGGAATTTTTGGAGCATCATCAAAAGATGCCGCTGGAAGGAAAGAACAAAAAAAATTGGAGTATCACTAAAAGATGCAACCAAAATGTAGTAAGAAATTTTTTGAAGCATCGCCAAAAGATTTCATCAAAAGGAGGAAACAAAAAAGAAGAATTTTGGACTTAGGCTTTCTAGAACATCATTGAAATATGTGCCAAATTGCAAGAATAGAACAAGGAATGGCATGATTCAAACGTGCAAGTTCTAGACCATCACAACAATCGAGTCAACAACTTCCAGAGTATCATAGTGAGATGCACCGAAATTTGTGTTTAATAAAATCCTACAAAACAAAAATGAAATTTACCCAAGTCCAAAAGATGAAGAATTCAAAAGAAATGCTTTGAAGTAAAGTAAATACATACACATGCAAAAAAATTGTTTTTTTGTTTCTTTTTAATTTTTTATATATATAAGTGATAGCAAAAAAATAAAAAATATGCATTGGCTCTACCATGGCAGAGTCAATACATTGGATTTCTCCTTGCATTTCTACCATTTTTGTATATTCTTCTTGAATAAATAGTTTGGTAGATGTGTGATCGATGTCCATTAACCAAGAGGGTTTGAGTGTCACCATCAATGGGTTTTAGTTGCATTGCTTTGTTTGGAAAAACTTCCAAAATTTGATATGGCCACAGCCAATGAGTCCTCAGTTTCCCTTGGTGATCTTTATATCGGGAGTCAAATAATAGTTCCTAATACCCATTATGGAAATCTCTTTCCTTTATATGTTTATCATGCCAGGTTTTTGGTTGCTCTTCCACAAGTTCAGTTTGGTGGAAAGCATCTAAATGAAGTTCATCTAATTCACTCAACTACAAGACTCATTCAAGTTGGGCTTGTTTGAGATCTAAGCCTAACTCCTTTGTTGTCCTCAAGGTTTTCAATTCAAATTCAATAGGTAAAAGGGGTTTCTTCCTAAGAACTAACTCATACGGACTAAAACTAGTGATTGATTTCCAAGTTGTGTTATAAGCCCAAATGACTTCATGGCCTAGTCTTTTCTCCTTGATGAAGTTGTTCCTGTTAATATGCTCTCTAGCTCCCTATTAGTGACTTCAACTTCACCATTTGTCTATGGGTGGTAGGGTGACGACATCTTATAGCTTACCTGGAACTGATGATTGAAAGCTAATAGAACTTTGGACATAAATTGGGTCCCTTGATCCATGACAATTATTTTAGGGGCTCCAAATCTGAGGAAAATCTTCTTATATAGGAAGTTAGCTACTTGTTCTTCCCTAGCTACTCTTAGAGCTTGAACTTCTGCCCACTTGGTCAAATAGTTGGTATAGACCAAGATGTACTCTTTTCCTTGTGAAGAGGGGTTTATAGGACCGATAAAATCTAATCCCCATTTTTTAAATGGTTCAAGAACTACCTAGGGTTGTAGAGACATTTCGTTGGATTTAGTGGGTCTCCCTACTTTTTGGCATTCATCACAATGATGAACATATTTCTTTACATCTTTATGTAAATAGGTCTAATAATACCTTGCACCCAAAATATTATGATACATCCTCTTGGTGGAATAATGGCCTCCCAAATGGTCATCATGAAAATCTCTAAGAATGCTATATATTTCATCTTCCCTTACACAACGTTGTAAAACCATATCAGGACCGCATCAAAATAATATCCCATTAATCCATTTGAATGGAGCGCTTTCTCGAATGAGACATTTCTTTTGTTTTGATGTGAAATTAGGTGGTAATTTTGAGGTGGACAAGTAGTTGGAAATATCAGCAAACCAAGGGGTCTTAGTGGATATGGAAAAAGAAATTCATCTGGAAACTCATCTTACACAAGAGCACAATCTCCATTATCTTGTTTGATGTGAGATAAGAAATCTACAACTACATTAAACTTCCCTAGTTTTTCAATAATGGTAACATTGAATTATTGTAAAAGCAACAACCACCTGATTAACCTTTTGTTTACTATAGGTTTATTCATTAGGTACTTAATGGTTGAGTGGTTTGTGAACACTGTTACTTTGTACCCTGTTATGTAATGTCATAATTTATTGATTGCATGTACTACAGCTAAGAATTATTTCTTTGTGGTCCTGTAATTCTATTTAGTGGGAGTCAAATTCTTACTAATGAAATATATAGCATACTTTCCCCCATTCTCATCCTCCTGAACTAATACCATACCAATAGCATCATTAGAAGCATCTATATAAATATGGAATGGAAGGTTCCAATTAGGTCCATGTAGGATAGGAGCAAAGATGAGTTTCTCCTTGATTATCTCAAATGATGATTGACATTCATCTTTCCATATGAAATCTACATTCTTTTGGAGGAGGGAAAACATAGGAGCTGCAATCTTGGTGAAATTCTCTAAAAACATCTGATAGTATCCAACAATTCCTAAGAAACTCCTTACATCAATTTGGTTTTTCGGAGTCACAAGTTATTGTATCACATCGATTTTCTTAGGATCCACTTTTATCCCTTCAGTTGAAATATGGTGTCCCAATACTATTCCTTGTTCCACCATGATTAGACATTTTTTGTGACTTAGGTATATTCAATGGTCCATTGTCCATATTTTGAAGGCCTTCATCAAAATTTGACCCATACATAGTGAATTCGTCCATATAGACTTCCACATAGTCATTTACTAACTCAACAAATATTGCCAAGATAGCTCTCTAAAATGTTGTGGGAGAATTGCATAGCCCAAAGGGAAGGACACAATATGCAAATGTTCCCCAAGGGAAAGTAAAATTTGTCTAGTCCTAGTCTCCAACTACAACTTGTATTTGATTATATCCGCTAAATCCATCTAGGAATGAGAAGTACTTTCTTCCAACCAAATTGTCTAAGACTTGGTCTACAAACAGTAGAGGAAAGTAAACTCTATGGATGGCCTTGTTAAGTTCCATATAATCGACGCACACTCTCAACTTCCCATTTTTCTTTGCAACCACTACCAGAGGTGAAACCCATTTTCTATCAAAAATGGGATAAATAAACCCTACTTGCAAGAGTTTCTCGATTTCAATTTTAACAATGTCTTTCAAAGTAGGATAGAGTCTTCACTGAGGTTGACGAACATGTATAGCATCCTCAATATAGATGTGGTAAGTACAAAAAATTGGGTGTATTCCCCTCATGTCTGTATAATCCCAAACAAAATCTTTAGATCGATTCGCCAAGATATCAAACAATTTGTGTTCTTCCAGCTTTGTCAGCCAACTGTTGATATTCAAGGTTTTTCCTTGAACATAATGGTTTTGACCCCTAGATGGTTGGAGGTGACAATATAAATTTTTCTAGTCAAAGTGTTTTGAGGACAGCTATGTGGTATAGTTTTATGAAGTCTAGGAATATCTTTAAAGAAGTGATCCATTTTTGGAATGATATTAGCTAGAGGACAAGGTAATCCCATGAAGCTAGTGTGATCAAATTTAGTGTGATCAAAATTGATTGAGTCCCCTAGAATCTCGTCTACGTCTAAAATTTTATCACTTGAGTCTATGGTAAGATTTTCCATATTGTTTTCCAATTATTCACCATGTTTTTTATGACTACCATAGAAAATAAGGCTAGATTCTCTTCTTCATGAGGACCATCTAGTTCATCAACCCAAACTTTGTTAATCTTAGCAGGTTTAGCAGGAGGATATAGGAATAAATGTTTTCTATTAGGACCATGTGAAATGATCATTCCTCCCTCTCTTTAGTCAATCTTGGCTACAAAAGTATCTAGCCATGGCATCCCTAGAATAATAGGATAACTATCCTTTGGTGTGATAGACTAGATTACTTGGAAGTCCACTAGATATTCCCAACCATTAACCTTAATGAGAACATTTTCTAGGACACCTTTGGGAATAGAAATGGATTGATTTACCATTTTTAATATTATAGTTGTGGGATGTAAATCATTGAGTTCCAAATTTTCCATCACATCAATATTCATTATGTTAATGGCTACTCCTAGGTCCACAAGTGTGTTAGGTATTGCTACCTTGTTGATTGTTAATATTATGAGTGGACTACTTGGATCATCATATTTCAGAGTTGTGGTTTTTCCAAGCCAAAAATTTAGCTAGATAACCATTTATGTGAATGGTATTAATCCATTTTGGTTTCCTTCCTAGTGTTTTGATACACAACTATTTGATCAGTTGGTTTAGTTCAGGAATCTCTTTGATTGCTTGTAACAAAGGCACCTCAATCTACAATTTTTTAATCCCTTGTATCAACGCAGATTCAGTGGATAAGGAAATTTTTGGAGGATTTTTCAAAGTGGTTGGTTTCAAACGCTCCAAAAAAGGTGCTTGAGTTTTCTCTTTCAAGGTGGACTCATTCTTTAAGGGATCATTTGGAGATTGAACACCCTCCTTATGAGGTAACTCAGAAGTTCTAGATAGAGATGGATGAAGGGTCTTGTCTTGGCTACTCACTGGGCTTGGCTCTAAAGGTGTGGAAGATGTCTTAATTATCTCAAAAGATTCTTTAATGGGTTCATCCAAGATCTCAACTATGGTCAGGTGTTGGAGTGTGTTTCTTGACCTTAACTATAGATTTCCATAATAGATAGCATTAAGTCTAGTCACATTGTCTTGTTCTATGGAATAAACTAGTGTGTTCTGACAATTATTCTTTGGATTAGTTCAGGTTGTACTGGAAGTTGTGGCTGGTTAACCTACTCATTTTTTTGAGGTTTTTGAGGAGTTGGTACAAGATTTTTTGTGGAGTAGGCATCCTTCTTAGCCTAGTATAAAACTAATTTTGAGGTTGGTTCCATTGAGGCACATGATTTTGAGGAGGATACCACTATTTTTGAGTCTAATTCTTCCATTGAGGGTTTCCCCAAGACTTATTTTCCTATTAAAGTTTTCTCCAAGGCAAGCTCCCTAGTTAGGTGGTGTTTGAGGCCAAGGTGTCACCCATTGATTCTTATTCTAATTGTTTGGAGGTTGCCAAACGAGATATTAATTTTGACCGTAAGAGAAATTTCCCCTAGGTCCTAGATTTATAAAGTTGAGCTCTTCCTCAACTTGAGATGTCCTTTTATTGGAATTCTTGATTGCATTTAATATCTCACATTGATCAGTGGCATGACTCTTCTCACAAACTTGGCAGACATCATTTTTTTCCAACAAGAATTCTCTTAAGAGATGTCTGTTTCGACACCTAAGACAGTAGATGGATAAGGTTTCAGGGTTATGTGTTTTAACTTGTAGTCCATCCAACGTGGTGTTTAGTTGAATGAGAATATCATGTTTAAGATATTATATCTCCTCACATAGTTTTCCTATCTCATTAGAACCTTTGAAAAGTGTAGTTTTATGAATACCTCGAGTATGAGAGAAGTTTCAGCATAACTCAGTGATATCTTCAAATCCAAGTTGAGACACATCTCCTTTTCCCATTAAATCTAGGATTCTCCTAGCATCTTCATCAAGTTCTTCAAGAAATATGGTCTTCAAAATCTCTAGACTTATGGCTTCTTCACCACATCATTTTGATAAGAAGATGAACCTATCTAGGTAATCTTCTAGTCTCTCATCTTCATTTTTCCTTAGTTTGAACAACTCTTCTTTCCTATCAATGACTCTACAATAACTCTGGTATTTATCTAGAAAGGAAGAATCCATTTCATCCCAAGAGGCGATAGACCATGAATCTAATCCCATGAACCAATGCATTGCAGCATCTTGGTTATCATTCTTGTATTCATATGTCTAACATAAAACTTTAAACTCAAATATAAATTGGTCAAGGTCTTTGGAGGATAAACCTCTAAAGGTTGGCAAGAAGGCTAGTGAAATGTTTTTCATAGGTGTATCATCATCTGTGTTGATAGTGATAGGATAAGTAAATGTGTACACTCCCACTCTTGGGTTAGCGGTATTTCTACAGTTTCCCCTAGCGTTGAGCAGAATGTGTTCCTCTTAAAATATTTTTCTAATGGGTGAATCTTTGGGGTATACAGGGAGATCTCAAGTTGATCTTGTTTGATCAATTCTTCAAAAAGTTCTTCAGTTGAGATTTCTTCCTCCCTGTTTATTGTTGGAACATATTTTAGGGGGTTTTGGTATGAATCCTCTGTGTGGGCCTCGTTTCTTAACCATGTAGAAAAATAATCCTAACAACTATCTATTGTTTTTCCTAAAAGAGAAATTCAAGAAATCTCCTACTAACACTAAAAAAAGGAATATCTCCCCAAAAATGGTGCCAAAAAGTGACAAGTTGTCGTTACGTCCTATCACTTTAGTTGAAAATACATCATCAAATATACCGATCAGGTAGTGTTCAGAGGTTGTATGCAATAGGAAAAATCTTGACTAACTCTCTTAGATTTTATGAATATTTGAAATAGTTGTAAAAAAATTTAAACTAAAAGGCCACTAAACTAGAAAGCATAAAGTTTGTCTAAGATAGAAAGCATGAAATTATTAAGATAGAAAGCATGAAATTATTAAGATAGAAAGCATGAAATGATTAAACTAGAAAGCATGAAATGATTAAACTAGAAAGCATATAAATTATCTAGAAGAAAATTCTTGCAATAAAACTGTAAAGTTTAAATGACAACAACTATCAACTAACATCTAACTGTTAATAGAAAACAAACTTAACAACCTAAAACTGATAACAAGAGTGGGAGCTCTAGAATTCCAAAGAAACAAAACTAAAGATTTTAAACTCAAACTACAACTTGTAGGAATCACTTAACAGAGCTTGACACCTACAAATCACATTCATTCACATTTATCATGTATAGAATTAAAAAATAATAGAACTAAAAATAAAGATACTTATCTATCCTACAAAATTCCCCTCGAGTGGCCAACTCTCGGGTAAGCCTATGCTTTAACTCAGATCACATGAACTTTTGTATTCTTCAAAATTTATCCATCTAAGATAACTCCATTGCACAGAACTAGTAACTCGGAATAAGACTTGCAAAGCTTATTTTATTCATATCAGAAAAAGTGTAACACAGAGACAGTTCAAAAGCACGTTATGATAGCATAATGATATCTCGTATGCATTGTGTCTAGCAATTACATATATATATAACTTGCTAACAAAATCCTATATTTTAGGCGATGAAAGATCACCACTGAAAAAATATTCTAACAAAATTAAACTAACTAATGGACTAAGGTCCATAACATAAACAAATTAAAGGCTCAAACCGAGCCATAAAGTTTTTAAATAGAAAGTAAACAAAAAGCACTTAAAAGATTTGTGCCACTATGCACTCCTAAAATTTTGGTTCCTAAACTTTCAGAGCTTTATCTTCAACTATTTGAAATATCCATTAAGTCCACTCAGTCGTGTATAATGACCTATACAAAACTAAAAACTATATTATTATGTTAATGTTGGTCGGCTTATTTCAATCGATTTCAAGAAATAAAGATTATACATCTTTTTTACAAAAAGTAAGCAATTATTAATCCTAAAGATAAACAATTGGCAAGGTAAAAGTGATTGTGAGAAATAAGGAAGGATATTTGGCTTATTATTTTCATGAGGTTATTTATACCTCATCAAAATATAATGATAATTCAAGTACCATTGCATACTTATCCTTACACTGTGAACTCCTTTGACATCAATCTTCTTACTACCTCAATGATAGCCTTTGACATCAACTATACCAATGACAACCTTTGTTCAACAATCTCCCCCTTTGTCATTGATGGAAAACAATAAAATGGGCCACCCATAAAACTATCCAGATAAACACGAAGACATTTCTCCCCCTTAGATTAATTTCTTCCCCTTGGAAAATATAGAATTTTGAGTTTAGTTTATCCTCCTTTGACATTAATGACAAAGATTAACACTCCCTCTTTTGCATTTTGGGTACTCTACACAATATAAAAACTTATTTCTCAAATAGACTCCACTTGATTCCATGCTTCACTATTTCTAAAAGTATTATTTAAGATGACCCAACCTTCTTGTTGTAGAGAGACCAAGCTCCCCCTCATCATGTGCTTCCTCTTGATTCAAGTTTTGTCGAAGAAAATCAAAAGTCTCCTTAGTAAGTGTTTTTGTGAATATGTCTACTACTTGCTCCTTTGTCTCAACATACTCCAACTTCACCTTCTTTTCTACAACTTTCTCTCTTAGAAAATTATACTTGATTGCAATGTGCTTTGTCCTTGAGTGCATTACTAGATTCTTTGAGATATTTATTATACTGGTATTATCACAAAGAATAGAAATAGGTTCATTAGACTCAATCTTCATCTCCTTCAAATTTTAGTTCATTCACAATACTTGAGTGCAGCATGAGGCTTCAACAATGTATTCCACTTTTTTTGTAGATAAATAAACTGAGTCATGTTTCTTGCTCAACTAGGACACCAAACTATCACCTAGAAATAATGATTCACAACTTGTGCTCTTCTGTTCATCTATGCTTCCTACCTAATTTACATATGTGTACACAATCAAAATAAAATTTTCACTCTTTGGATACCATAGTCCAAAATCCATTGTAGCTTTTAGATATATGAATATCCTCTTGACTACTTTGACATGAGTTTCCTTAGGTGTTTCTTGAAATCTAGCAACCATCCCAACTTCTTGTATTTTATCTGGTCTAGATGTTATCACATACAACAAACTACCAATCATAGATTTGTATAAGGTTTGGTCTACCAGAACAAATTCATCATTTTTACTCAGCTTACATTTGATAACCATAGGTGTACCCACCATTTTGTAGTCTTCCATCCTAAACTTACTTAGCATCTCCTTTATGTACTTGTTCTAGAAAATGAATATTCTTTTATCTGATTATGCAATCTACAACCCAAGAAAGAAAGATAATCACCTAGCATTGAAATTTCAAACTCGCTCTATATTTCCTTTTGAAACACCTTTCACATGTCATCACTGCTACCTCCAAAAATGATATCATCTAGATATATCAAAACTATCAATAGTTGATCACCTTCTATTTTTATGTACAAATTACTATTTGCACTTCCTCTCTGAAACCCTTGCTACTACAAGTATTTATCCAACCTTGAATACCAAGATCTAGGGGATTTTTTTATTCCATAAAGGTCCTTCAATCTACACACATAATCCGGATTGCCATAACATTGAAACCCTTCCAATTGTTCAATATAGACCTCTTCTTCAAGCTATCCATTCAAAAATGTTGACTTAACATACAACTAGTAAACACTAAAATTCTTGAATGTTGAAAGAGCTAAAGACATCTTGATAGCTTCTAGTCTTGTTACCAGAGAAAATTTATCTTCAAATTCTATGCCTTCAACCTGAGCATACCCTTTACACACAAGTCTAGCCTTATTCAGGATCACTTCATCTTCTTCATTTAGCTTGTTTCTGAAAACTCACTTGGTTCCAATAATATTATTTCCTTTAGGTCTTGGGACTAGTTTCGAAGTTTAATTCTTCTTGATCTGATTCATCTCTTCCTCCATAGCTTCAATCCAACCTTTCTCTTTGTTTTCTTTTTTATAAGACTTAGGGCCTATCTTTGATAATAATGCAAAGTTTACTTTCTCATTTTAATTCTCAAGTCTCTTTTGGATCTGAACCCCAATGTCTTTATCTCCTATAATCTAGTATTTAGAGTGATTCTTCTGAGCATACTTTTCTAGAGTTTTTGTAACAACTTTTGAATCTTCATCACTATTATGGATTGGTTCTTTATCATCTTCTACTTCTAGAGTACTAGTAGACTAAACTGTTTCATCCACTCTCACATTTACACTTTCCATAGTCCTCTTCAGCCTTTTGTTATAACATCTATATTCTTTACTTTTCAAAGAATAAACAAGAAAGATACCTTCATTAGATTTGGAATCAAACTTACCCAATTTTTTTGCATACCTTTCGATGTAGTATTTGCTTCCAAATATCCTAAGATGTCTAACTAAAGCCATTCTTCCTCTCCACAACTCATATGGTTTTTTTAGTCTTCCACCTGATTTGAGCTCAATTCAAAATATATACTAAATTCTAAAATGCTTCTCTGCAATGTGTATCTGGTAGATTTTCTTGACTTAATATTGTTCTTTCCATCTCTTGTATAGTCTAGTTCTTCCTTTTTGCAACTCCATTCTACTGTGGAGTTCTAGGAGCAAACAAAATCCTTTGGATTCCATTCTCTTCACAAAAAAATTCATTCATGTCAAAAGTGAAATCTCCACCTCTGTCTGATCTCAAAACCTTAATTTTCTTCCAATTTCATTCTCTACTAATACCTTGAATGCCTTAAGATTTTCAAATTCTTCCAAATTCTATTTTAGAAAAGTAATCCAAGTCATTCTAGTGTAATCACCAATAAGAATCATGAAGTACCTATCACCTTGTAGACTCTTTGTCCTCATAGGTCCACACAAGTTTGTATGGACCAAATCCAGTTGTTTTGATGTAGAATACTCCTTATCAGGAAATTTTATTTTTATCTATATTCCCTCATGACATGGTTTATAGTTGGTAGATTGAGATTTCTTGATCTTTGGCATATCCTAGACCATTCCTCCTAAGATAATCTTCACTATTTCATCAAAATTAATGTGTCCCAAACTTTTGTGTCAAAGCCAACTTTCTTCTCTCTACACTGTATGATAGCTTATAACCTTTATCACACATCAGGCTTACACTTAACAAATTGTGCTTTAATCTTTCAACATAAAGGATTTTTGGACTTTTCATTGCACCAAAAGATCGGCCTGTCAATTCCTGATACAAGCCAGCATTAAGATCCATAGGAGGCAGTTAAACCATGTCACAAATCTTGAGCACTGTGTTGAACAACCAAGGAGACCAAGGGTGCACACCTTGCAACAATCCTCCCCAGCGCAAGCGAGGGATTCGAACTCATGACCAGCTATGATATCAATTTTCGGCCTTGTCAGTGCACCAAAAGATCGACCTGTCAATGCCCAATACAAGCCAAAGTTAAGATCCACAGGAGGCGGTTAACCATGTCATGAATCTCAAGCGTCACATTGAACAACCAAGGAAACCAAGGGCACACACTTTGCAACAAGAACATCATGATTTTTTGTTCTACCACCATCAAGGCTCAAATTACCCTTACTGAAGATTTTAGAAATAGAGTTATAGAGCTTCCTTCAAATTTCTTAGAATTCATGAGCTTACTCTTATCTCTAGTCATGTGGCTTGAACATCTACTGCCTATTATCCACAAATTCTTCTCCTTTTGAGAATGTAGAGTATTTTGAGCAATCATTAATTTCTCTAGCTTCTTCTCTTTAGGAACCTTCTTCCATACTTTATCTAATTCATGACTCCTAATTTTGTATCCTTTTCTTCCTCTTTCTAGTAGAGGGGAACTCACAAAATTATTTATTCTTTTCCTAGCGATGTATCCAAATTTTTTGCATTTGTAGAAAACAATATTAAAATTATACAAAGGTGTGAATGAATTATTGTTGAAAAACTTATTTCTTCTTATTGGATCTTTTCTACAGTCCATAGCTTGTGAAAACAATTATTACAATTAAAACGATAACCAAAAAGAACAATTGAACCTGGTGTTGTATCTTTGTCTTCTAGATCTTCTCTTCTTCTAAACTTGAATAAATCCATCATTTTGTGTCTTAATTTAATCACTTCCAATTACTCTTCCAAAATTTGTACTTCTATAACTAGACACTTCTAGACTTGCTTTAGCGGGATTCAATGACTGCTTTGTCACCTTGTTCTTCTAATCATCAAAACCAATTCCAATTTTGATAGGTGGAGATCTCTAACATGAAAATATCTGATCTATAGTCTCAATACTCTTTCCAATCTTCATTTTCATCTGATGATTCGCATTCTCAATCTCTTTTCTTATCGACACAACTTCTACTTCATGCTTCTCACAGACCTTATCTCTTGATATTAATTTTTTGGTTAGAACTTCTTCAATCCTTTTTGCTTCATTAGCCTGGGTCTTCAATTCAATAATCATCTTTTCTTCTTTCTCTAAATCTAGAGATACCTTTTATTTAGCCTTCACTTCTATAATTCTCTTCTTCAGTCTCTTAATCTCATTTCCAACACATAGCAATTCTTCCACAAGATATACTTCATCTTCATTGTTTCTAAAATTTATTTATGCATCTTCTTCAGTAATTTCAAAAGCCATGAATACAACTTTTTATTTTTTATCTCCGAAGATATCTTCATCTTCTTCATCAATAGAGTAGTCTTCCTCATTAGTGTAGAAACTCTTTTGTTTCCTCTAAACTTTATTCCTTCTCTAAAATAAATTTTTTCCATACTTTTTCTCATTGTTAGAATCCTTATGGGGGCACCTAGCCATAAAATGTCCTACTTCACCAAAATATAGGTAATTTTCCTTTATACTTATTGGAACCTCTTTGTATCTTTCTAACAAAATTGGCTTCCTCTGAATATGATCCAATATCATAAACTAGATCAACTTGCTTCTTAGATACTCTGAATGTCACATCTTTCCTAATAGATTCCTCCCTTTTAAATCTCATTTCAAAATAAGTTATAATTCCATACAATTAATTCATCATCAAAACATTTAGATCCTTATATTCTTCAATTGAAGAGACTTTAGAATCAAAACTTCTAGGAAGAGATCTAAGTACTTTTTTCACAACATTATTTTCTTTCAGTTCCTCACCAAGACCTCATACAGAGTTGACAACTTCATCAACCCAAAGCAGGAATGTGGCAATATTCTCATCTTCAAGCTTTCAAACTAAGATCTATGATTTTCCAACTTTGCCTCTTTGACTTTTTCATCTCCTTCATATATAGTATGAAATTTTTCCCATACTTACTTTGTTTCTTTGCACTACATCACTTTCATAAATTCAAAATTAGCCAATCCATATAAATAGCATTCCTTTCCTTAGCATTTATTTCACAAGCCTTTTTTTTAGCTTGATCCATAGGAGGGTTTTTAGGAATCTCATATCCCTTTATAACTAACATCCAAATCTCAAGTCCTAGTTCCATTAAGTAGGATTCCATCCTAACTTTCTAGAATGTATAATTTGATCCATCAAAGAGTGGTGCTTTATTTTCAAAGAATCCTTCCTGAGCAATTGAGTGTACCATCTTGAAACTACCTTAAGTTGTTAGGCTTCTTCAAAGGAACTTATCTTTAATACCAATCGAAGGGCACAAAATCTACTGAGAGGGGGGTAAATTAGTAGATCTAATCAATTCAAAACTATTAACTTCAACTCAAAAAATAGATCATGAAACTTGAATCTTCACTATTACTAATTAATAATTAAGCACACATTCACACAAATTAAACACTAGATAAACATGGAAATCAAAGATGGGAGAAACCATGGTGAGAATAGCTTCTTGGATCTATTGTATAAATCTAGCCTCACAAACCAAAAATATACAAGAAAAATTTATAGTATGAAGTAGGCACCAACCTACCGAAGACACCAATCCCCTAATGTATTTTTAGGCACCAACCTACTAGAGACACCAATCCCCAATAGAACAATACAAGATGTAGAGAACCTTCCCTACCAGATTATAAAGATAAAGCTTGTGGATAGATAAAGATTTCTCATACACATTCCAAAATTACAACTGACACTCTTCCACACTGCATATGATCTTTTGATACTAGTGCATACACTAAAATACAACTCTCCTTTTTATATTCACCACCTTCTCTTCAATTTACACCTACGGTCAACTTTTCTTCACACAAATGTAATTCTACTTCACATATGCAAGTGCACAATAGAGAAATATATACATGAAATTGTATTAAAACTCTTCTATATTGGCCAGGGATCTACAAATAGCTAGGATGACATAAGGTGGACCTAAATTCAAATTACATGAAACATGTAACAAGTCAGTCCAAAAAAAAAATTGTTTCCACCAAAATAACATGATGTTGTGCACTACCATAGGAACCTTAACCAAATCCTAACTTAACAACGTACACAAGATTTGAATTCTACATGCTAATATTTGTTACTGCACAGGTCTCAAACACCAACAGGTTGACAGATGGACACAAATAACCTTCTATCACTTCAAACTTTTTGCATACTAAACATATCCTTTGAAAACTCTAGAATATAATAGAAAAAGTGTAGGCATGCACTCCTTTCAAACCATAGAACCTACAACATCTCCAAAAGGGAGACCTGAGAAACGTTGAACTTGATGCATACTGAACTAAAACATTATAGTACAATCTTCTAGGCCACCACTATCATAGTGAATAGATACATGCATGATATTGCAAGTATATGTAACAATCGCAAAAACACTCCTTAGTATCTAATAATGTATATTTCTTAATTTAGTGATATGATTGATATGATAGTACAATTACCAACACAAATAGGTTTAAAACCACACTAAACTTCTAGAAAACAACATACTTATGTAAATATTTGCAACTCAAAATGATATGGAAAGGGGAATATAATGATAGTTCAAGTACCATTAAATACTTATCCTTATACAATGAGCTCCTTTGATATCAATCTTCTTACTACATTAATGAAAACCTTTGACATCAATGACAACCTTTGTTCAACAATCTACTTCACTGAGTTTCCATATAATTTCCAAAAAATCCAAACTAAGAGGTGAAAACTTTGGCAATATATGGGGACCAAAAAGGCATCCATAAACTCTGATGACTATGGAGTTAGTATGGAGATATCGATATCCCTAGTTGTGTTGGACTCCCTTCTTTGGTACCTTGTATCCAATATTTCCTTGTGCATTCTAACCTCTTCTACTCCCAAGTGTGCAAGCACCTTCCTCACAAAGTAATTCTCAAATAATACAAAATTTGAGGAATCACAATGCTTGTCCTAGACATGGGTCCAGCATTGTACAAGAATAATACTTCCTTTCACATCATCCATGTGAATCTATATGGAATTATCCCACTTCCCTCTTCTTGCATATAATAACATATGACATAGCATGGAATACCACTGAAATTAATCACCTTGTTTTTCTTGATTTCTACTAATTGCTTGTGGATAGCATTAGCAACAAAAGTAGCAAAATCAAATTCAATATTGACCAAGCAATTTTGAATATCCACAACCATGTACATGAGGGGTATTGATGTTCTTGTTTTTGCATCTCCCCCTAAGACTTAGCATAAAGCATAATCTGTCCTCATGAAGTAGTCTTCAAAGGTGTCTAGACTAAAAGGCTCCATTTCACTTGGAAGGATTTTGGCATACCTCCTATCAAAACCCTTCAGTTTATATCTTGGAAGCCAATGTACCTTGAAACTATTTCTATCCTATTAATATTTCTACTTGAACAAATCAAATCAATTTCTTTGTTAGTAGTCAATTATAAGTTGAATACCTCAAATATATAAGTTTTATCGATTCTAATCATCTCTCCTATGTTTTCAGCTATAGCAACCCTTACATTTTTATCATAGTTTGTTGCAACATGTTTGATAAAATCTACATCCATGAACACATTAGGGACTACAAGCTTCCCTAAGTCATAAACCCAAACATTTGACAAGGGAACCTTAGAATTTCACTTCCCATACCAATGTATGAACAACTCCCATTCGATAAGGGGTAATTCAGCATCCCTATGCTCACTATAATTATCTACCATGCCCAATGCCACACCAAGACCATGGAATCTGATAGGCTTTATTATTGAATTTGGGATTTAGACAACCAAGTCTTCATCAAAGGGCCTTTTAGAAGTTATGGCTTGGTCTATTGAGTGACTCATGATTATATTTGAAACTCAAGCTATGGTTACTTACATCTAATTATAGGGTTTTTTTGATACTTTCAAAAGGTAGTTTAAATAATTCATGGTAATTAAGGTATACTGAGGTATATTTTCTTCAACTATAACCCTATGATTGCAAATTGGGTAAAATTACAAGATAGAAAATAACTCACTTACTCTTCACTTTTGAAAACCATAATTCACTACAAAAAATGTTGGAGCTCTACAAATCTTCTCATTGAATTATTTAGATACCAAATGAGTTTGATTTTTTGGGTCAAATTGTAGCATTTATAAGAAAAAACATGATGAAGATATGGAAGAAAGGCATCTTGTCTACCATTACTCTTGTTTTGTATGAGTCAGAGCCTCTAGCTATCTATTTTCTATGTTTGAATGTGAGTCATTGATCTCCAAATGAAAGGATAATATTTGATGATCAATGATGTTTTGAGCAATTTGAAAATATTTGGCATGTGTTGAAAAAAAATTGACCAATAAATTTGATCCATGTGGGGTCACTTTACATGTCATCAGAGGTGTGACCATCAAAAAATGCAAATTAGAAATAACTAATATCACAAAAGAAGCCATGTGGTAGCTTTCAGTGGTTTCACAACTTAAAAAATAAAGTTTCTATGAAGAGTATGTGGCCTCGTAGGATCCCCTAAGATTGTGCCAAATATCCACTATCTGCTACATTTGATAGAACACCTTCAGAAACACTAAGGACATGCCACGTCCCTTTTTCGTCATTTTGAAGGCTCCATTTAGGTCTTCACAAAACATCTCATAGACTCATGGAATCCCTTAGAAGTTTTCCATGTGTTACATTCGGGTCTTTGTAAAATATTTGGATGACCAATACAACATCTTAATGCCACATGTTGCTCTTTTTGTGATTTTTCATAGCACTTTTATCTTTAGTAACACACCCCTCACAAAATGGTGGAATCTATAAAATGATGACATCTATCACATTTTTGCAGTTCCACGGAGCCTAATTTCCTTAGTAAAATATTTCTTGTAGTTGCAAAATAGGGCATAAAAAGGTGGGGACCACATACAATGCAAAAAAAAAAAAAAGTGATGTTTCTGCAAATACTCCTAAGACAACCTTAAGTTACTAGGGAACAAAAGGGGTTGATAGATTAAATAAAGAGGATCACAAACATAGGACCCTAAAGTATTTAAGAATTTATTTATTCAATGGGTCTAGTCATTGATCTAAAAGAAAGGGCTAGTAAAAGCATGGAATTAAATGCTTAAAATCATGAGTTAATAGATCTAGCAATGGGGTGTAGTCGGTCAACATAGGAATATAAAATATTTCAATGGCATTTACAACTTAGGGTTTTTTGTAGAAAACCCTAGGAACCTTCACTGAAACCCCTATAAAACAGCAGATTGATCACCATAAATGCAAAAGGAACCAAGGAACCAAAAAAAATAAAATCTGTACCAAAAACCTATTTTAGTTTTTCCACCTCCACAAACAACTATGATGATGATATAAATCGTGTGCTCTCATGGGAGAATATGTAAACAAATAAAAATGAATGATAAATAGCATAGCTATAACTTACCACTCGAATCTGCATTCATTATTGGACTAAAGTCACTTTGCCTATCACATACAAGTAGAAATAGGAGTATGCTTGGAGATCAAACTATGTGAGGGTGAGAAAGGACGTTAGATTCTTATTCAAGAACATGAAAGCAATTTGACAAAGGAATCTACTCTATAGCCAAGATGCACAAATCTAAAATCTCCTACACATACAAGATTGAACTATACTATTGCAAACATGATGAGGAATCTACTAATTACCAAATGAAATGAAATAAAAATATAGTTTTTACCATCCCATAGCAGAGTGTATTCGCTTGATGTATGAATGCTCTTATCATAGCGAAGCCTCCAAATTTGGTGTGCAAAGTGTGGATGAATGCTTGGTTGATCAAAGGAAGGAATGAATTTCTCTCAAGGATGATCTTGATAGCACTTCATTTCTCAATGTATGTTGATTCTACGATCCTTTTTTGTGAGGAGAGAGGTTTGTTATATAGAAAATGAGATTTGAAAAGGATGATCAAGATCATTTTGAAGAATATTCAGATCAATGGTTGGAGTGTGTTGAGAGGATTTAGACATGAGAGAATTGTGCAAAGTTGACTGCATAATTTGTGTGATTGGTAAATATATTGGCTAGTCAGGGATGTGATTGATCAGTCAAAATTGTGATGGCTTAGTTAGGAACGTGATGTCTTAGTTAACAGAATAGATTCTTATTTAAGAAGAACGTGAAAGCAATTTGACAAAGGAATCTACTCTACAGCCAAAATGCACAAATCTAAAATTTAAAAACACCTACACATATGAGATTGAAATATACTATTGCAAACGTGATGAGGAATCTACTAATTACCAAATGAAATGAAAGCAAAAGATAGCTTTTACCATCCTGTAGCGAAGTGTATTCGCTTGATGTTGGATTGCTCTTATCATAGCGAAGCCTCCAAATTTCATGTGCAAAGTGTGGATGAATGCTTGGTTGATCAAAGGAAGGAATGAAGTTCTCTCAAGGATGATCTTGACAGCACTTTGTTGCTTAATGTATGTTGATTCTTTGATCCTTTTTGTGAGGAGAGAGGTTTGTTATATAGAAAATGAGATTTGAAATGGATGATCAAGATCATTTTGAAGAATACCCAAATCAATGGTCAAAGTGTGTTCAGAGGATTTAGACATGAGAGAATTGTGCAAAGTTGATTGCACAATTTGTGTGATTGGGAAATAGATTGGCTAGTCAGGGATGTGATTGATTAGTTAACAAAATAGATTGATTACTCAAGATTATGATGGCTTAGCTAGGAATGTGATGTCTTAGTTAACATAATAGATTGATTAGTTAACAAATTATACTGGTCAGTCAACAATCGTAATTTGCTCAATCAAAAAGTGGGCGAGGAATATGAATTAATTGATTTAATTAATTAATTCCTTTTTGGAGTTGAACATGCAAATCAAGTTTGACTTTTGCAAACAAAGTTGCATTAGTTTGATTTGATTTTTGATAATTGATTTGAATAGTTTAATTTAATTATTCAAATGTTGGAGGGAAAGTGTCGTAATTAAATTATTATTTAATAATTTAATCCACTTAGGGTAATATGGTGATTTAGCGACGTAATTAAATAATTGGCATAATTTAATCAATCGGGACAAAATAAAGTGGGATTAGGACTTTATTAAATAAATGAGATTTATTTAATTAGTCGAAATGATGCAATGAGAATTAATCAAATAATGTTATTTTATTTAATTAATAGAAGAATTAGGGTTTTGGGGACTTTATTAAATAATTGAAATTTATTTAATTTGTCTGAAATGATGAAAAAGTGAATTAATTAAATAATGTTGTATTATTCAATTAATAGAGGAATTAGGGCTTTTGATTTCATTTTGATGTGATGTGATGTGGTGTGATGTGGTGCAATTTGGGAACGTTGCGGTATGATTTCGAGATGATCTAAGACATTACAAGATAATTCTGAGATGTTCTAAGGTGATTACGAGATGATTTGAGATTATCCAAGACATTACAAGATGATTCTAAGCTATTTTAGGGTGATTCTGAGATGTTCTAAGACATTACAAGATGATTCTAAGTTGTTTTGAGATGTTTTAGGATGATTTCGAGTCATTCTGAGGTGTTATGGGATGATTTTGAGTCATTTCGAGATGTTATAGGATGATTCTAAGCCATTTTGAGATGTTACGGGATGATTTCAAGTCATTCTAAGATGTTATGGGATTATTCTGAGTCATTTTGAGTCATTTTGAGATGTTATGAGATGATTTTGAGTCATTCTGAAGTGTTACGGGATGATTCTGAGTCATTCTAAGATTTTACGAGATGATATCGAGTCATTTAGAGATGTTATGAAATGATTCTGAGTCATTCTGAGATGTTACAAGATGAATTTGATTCATTCTGAAGTGTTACAGGATGATTCTGAGTCATTTTGAGGTGTTACGAGATGATTCTGAGTCATTCTGAGGTGTTACGGGGTGATCAGAGATGATGTTCCATATTGTTTGATGTTGTTTGATGTTGTTTGATGTTGTTTAGTGTTGTTTGATGTTGTTCAAGGTTTTTTAGTGTTGTTTGATGTCGTTTGAGGTTGTGTGATAGGTGTCAAGTCAATTTTACATGTCTACACTTACATGTGTTAGTTCTCATAACAATAATAAAACATCTTATAATACATGAACATGAATTTACTAATATATTGTAGACTTGTAATTGGTTGTAATTATATTATAGATCTTTTTCTTATTCTTCTCTTGAATATTGCAAGTAATTTCCTTTGATTTGTTTGAGAGATCAAGTTCAATTAGATGTTCAAATGGAGTGAAAGGCTTAAATTTATATGAGTTTCAAAATAATTTTCATTAATCATTGAAACAAGTTGATAATTGATTTTGGATTCTTAAACATATTGAGGTCAACAGCAATATTTGAAATTTGGGGCTTCATTAGGTGGCATACGGGTGATGGGTTCCCTAATCTAGCCCTTTTTAGCTTTTCAAAGGTTCATTAAATAAATATTTAATTCAATTTCCCAAAAATAAAAAATTAAATGGGTAAATAATAAGGATAATTAGGCGCATGCACTCAAGAGGATGCTAAACCTAGTGTGAAATTGTCAAGGGTGATAATTTATGACATTAAATATTTTAATTTTTTTCTTATAATTAGATAATCATAAGTTAGAAACACACAAAAGAACCCATTTTCCCTCATTTTAGTGGCTTCTCATAGAAGCCAAAAATCTAAACTAGGCTCTTGACCATTCATGGAAATATCCCAAGTAATTTCAACAACTTTCTATATCTTAGAACAAGTAGTTATATTTGTAGACACCTAAAATAATATTTAATTAAATAAATACTTGTTATTTATTTAATTAATTTAACCTTCTTCCCTTATCCTAATAATTAATTAAATAAATATTTTTATTTAATTAATTAATTTTCCCAACACCTTTATCCCACTTTATTCTAGCCAAATAATTAAATAAATATTATTTAATTAGTTAATTTAGCCATTACCCTCAAGCACCACCTTCAATTAAATAAATTTATATTTAGTTAATTGATTCTAGCCTTATCCCCAAATCTTCCAACTAAATTAATTAATTAAATTGATTATCAATTAATTAATTAATTTAGGCTAATTAATTCCAATTACTTTTTCCTCCATTATTTAATTCCACTTTATCCCCTATCCTTGTCCATTTAATCATATCCATTAATTTCATTCACATTGATCACAATATAAAATTATCACCATACGACAAGTGTCCCCTTCACATGTCTAGCCTTTATCCTAAATTTCAAACTAACTTTCCATCTCAACCCTTCATTCAATATCCCACCTCTTAATCCTAGCCATCCACATAAGGATGTTTCCCTAATCCTAACCCTAAACCTAGCCCTTATCCATAATGTGACACTTGTCACACAACTACTACCTTGATCCAAACCCTATCTCTCATTAAATCCTAGCCCTTCATCACCAATGCATCCTAGCCCTCAGTTCATCTCATCACAATTCTATGTATTGAGATATTCGCTCCCATTCTACATAAGTCACATTCACCATATCCTTATGCTACCCAAATATCCATTGAATTAATCTCCATCATACCATTATTCTACCCAAATATTGAACAACCACATCAACCATCAACACTTGAGAAAACCTACAAGACTAGGGTGCATCTTGTGAGCTCAATATATGAAGAGGAGAGAAATGAAGGTATAATGTCTTTATGTTCATTTATTTTATGCATTTTCATACATTTCCCTTCATTATCTATTTCCCTTATTCATTTTGTTACATTCATGGGATACCCCACCCCTTTTCTAACATTTTGTTAAGTTTTTGTGAGTTTTGGTGAAGCAGGTTCCATTTTTAGACCAAAATTATGAAGTCGTGCCCCCATTGCTCAAAGTGGTTCCTCTGTTCTAAAAGAAGTGTAGCTTTGTGAAGTTGCACCTTTGCAACAAAGATTTATGCCTCTACAACAAATTTTCACTTCTGCAATAAATTATTGCACTTCTACAAAAAATTGTTGCACCTCTGCAATAAAGAGTTGCACTTTTTCTTTTTTAGCAATTTTTTATCATTTTGGACCTAGATTTAGGGTTTTTTTAACTTCTTGAGTCTTATTTTGTAAGGTTTTATCATTCTAACACCTTGTATTGTAGGAGGAATCATTATTTGCATGCTTAAACTAGGCCTTTTAGGGGTTTTTAAAGTCAGGGTTTCTTGCAAAGTTTCTAGGTCAGTGTCACCTATGTTTTTTCTCATTTTGCAATTTTTTTACCATATTATTGGGCATATTTTGGAAATATCCTTTCTTTTTAGGTCTTTTACATTCTCATCTACCTATTTCCCACTTGGGTGGGTGAAAAACCTTGCTTTTTGACTCATATAAACCTATTTTTTGCTCATATTTGTAAATTTGTGCCTCTATTTCAGAGTGGGGCCTCTATTTTAATAGAAGTGTAGCTCTGTGCACATAGATTTTTTAGGGTTTCTTAGGTGTTTTCTGCATATAATCTTCATTTTTGAGCCACTACTTGCATGATCAAGTTGTTTCTTTAGGTGGGTTGCTGAAAAACATCATCTCTTAACCTTTGGAAGCAAATTTTTGGGCCTATTAGTAAAGCTAGGTTTTAGGCTCCCTAATTATTTCCTTTTTGTTTCCAATAAAAAAAATCTCATCCAAATACAACACTATAATTATAATCTAATCATGCACATAGTTAATGTAAACATGGTGATCCTCTTTTCTTTTAACAAAAACTAACTTCAAAATAAATGCATCATTTTTTATACCACATGTTAGGTGATTGTTTTAAACCATGTAAAACAAATCAACTTGAAAACCATAATTTATTTCTCTTTTATGTTAAATTCATTTAGATTTCACATATGAATTTCTTCTTCAAGATAGCCATACAAGAAAGTAGTTTTAACATCTATCTACTCAATCTCAAAATCATGTTGTAGCAATAGATAACAAGAATCTAATGGAAGATAATTTATCAATATAACATTTTTCTATCAAAATAAACTCCCTCTCTCTAAGAGTATCCACTACTCACTATTCTAGCATTTTACCCCTCTAACCAATCATATATATTTATTTCATTTTTATACACTCACTTGTAACCAATGATCTTTCTTTCTTTGGGAAAAAAAATAATATCCCATGTGTTATATATATAAATCCATCATCTCCTCCTGCATAGTCTACATATAAGACTCACTATCATTAAAGAGAGCATCCTTGAAAGATCTTGGTTTATTATTTGTACATAACAAAAAAAGATAAACAATGAAATTATAGTGGACTATACCTATCATCTAGGTTCCACTACCTTGTGGATCATATTGATACTATAGTAAGGCTATTTTCTTATTCTTTTGTGTGTTCATTCTACTCAAAATTATCATCTAAACTCTCTTATTCCTCTCCATAATTTAATCTATTTCCATGTTCTTTGACATGTGCAGCTTCTTTCTTTTTTTACCTTAGTCTCAAAAATCACTATTTTTTCTTCTTTTTCCTTTGGTTGAAAAGGTCTTGAAATTCTCTAAAGTTCTTGAAAATCGCATCTATAGAATAAACTATTTTCTAGGTCATTGGATACAAAAATTTATAACCTTTTACATTCTCACCATAACCAACGAGGAATTTTTTTCATGCTTTTAGACACAATGTAGATAATTTTTCTTTAGGCACATAAATAAAAATCCTCACAACCGAATACCCTTAAATGTGAAACAAAAATATTCTTACTTGTCCAATCTTCATATTGGGTTTTATAAATAAGGATTGAATAGGGAAATAAATTTACCAACTAACAAGCAATAGTCACAACCTCTTCCCAAAATAATTAATCTAATTTTATACTATTTAAAATACTTATGTCTCTTCTTATTAAGGTTCAATTTATCGTCTTTGTAACCACACTTTATTATAGTATGTATGGGTAGTCTTCTACCAAATAATAGTTTTATGCTTACAAAAATCTTAAAACTCCTTAGAACAATATTCACCATAAATATTAGATCTCAATACCTTTATTTTTGTATGTTTTTGCTTCTCCACAAGTGCCTTAAATTCCTTAAGCTTGAAAAAAAAATAGAACAAAGAAAATGTACTAAGATGTATCTAGAACAATCATCAATAAAAGTGATAAAATCAAAATTTTCCCATAGAATCTACATGCATTGGACCAAAAAAATATAAATGAATAATTTCTAATAATATCTTAGCTCTATAACTTCTAGAAGTAAAAAAAATCTATTATATTTTTGAAAGACATAATATTCATAAAAATCAAAGTCCTCATTAGTGTAAACATAAAAATTATCAACCATCTTTTTATTAATAAATTTCCTTAAAAAAATTCACCAATGTGGCTCAAATTTAAGGCTGCAACATACATTATTTTTTTATAATCACTAATTACATTGTAAGTGTTACAAAATGTGCAAACATCAAGCCTAAAAAAGTCCCATACCAAGATCCTCTAGCTACCTCTATATTTTTTCTCACCCAACCTACAACCAAACTCGTCAAATGTCACATGCACTTTATAATAATTTGAATTGGATATAGTAAGTTTCTCACAATTCTTAGAGTATACAAAAAATTATTGAGGGATTCTACCCTTCCTTAATTGAAACACACTTATATCTTTCCCTTACCAAAAACATAATGTACATAGTTGTCACCAAGGAAAACTTTTCCATCATAAGATCTATATGATGAAAGCTACTCTATGGGGAATTGTAGCATCATAAATTGTCGCCCTTGACTATTTCACACTATGTTTTGATCCCCCTAAATTATTGAGCCTAATTGGGTCCATAATTTCTTAAATTATGCATCCTATATCCCATTTGTACACCTTTCCAAGAAATTGCAAGTAGCGAACAAATGCATCCAACTATTATTTTTCCCCAAAAATTTAATGTATTGGAGAATAGGGCTATGACCCATTCACCCTAGGGCATATGGGTCCCCCTATTATGTCGGGAACCGATTTTTTATATGTCAGAGTTAGCATCCTAACATTCAAAATTCAGATTACATATGCTAGTTATTAGGATTTAATTCTTGGGGAATTAGAGAAATGCCTATAAATACCTAGTTATTACATTCATGAGAAAAAGCTATTTTCAATAGAATTATCAAGAAATTCAAGAGAAAAATTTCAAAGCTTTATTATAGAAACTCAAGATCCTAACATCATGTCAAATCTTATGAGATTTCATGTTATCATTGACTTTTGTAGATCTTCGAAGCATTCAAGCAATCAAACAAGCAAGATATAAGAACTTGAGGTGATGAGTTGTAGCACTTTTTTATTTCATCATTCCTTCCTATCCATTATCATTTTAGTATTGACATTGCCATTATGGAAGTGGAAACACTTACATAGGGTTTAATTGAGGCAAGCCCCTAAATGGCCCAATATTTTCTCTCTTTGAATGTGCATGTTTTAGGTTTGAATAGGATTGAAGGAAGCTTGAAGATAATTCTTTTATTATTGAATTTGAAGCCCCACATCTTGTCAAATCATAGAAACTCACCTATAGAATCATCCAACAATGTTCCAACAACTTTATAACTAAGAATCAAAAGCTCAAATCTATCATCAAAGGAGCTTCAAAACATTGCAAAAAAGGCCTAAAAGGACCCATACATCCTAAGATGACTATGTCCTTCATTTCATGCCAGATCTAACTTTTTATGATAGGTACACACCACTCAAAACTTCTCATATTTGCCTATAAATTTCTATTTTAGTCTATACATTGTCGAGATCTTTCATTTTTCATATTAGGTAATATATTCTAATTATTTTAATCATAGCCAATCAATTCCAAATTATTATAATCCTCAATAAGATGGAGATTCAATTTTGATTGGCTCACCATCATGGTTTAAAGTCAATCTATTCACCTTATTGATCTTTATCTTAATGAAACAATAGAACATAGTCAACACCCACCACACCACAACACAAAACCATTTGAATCCTAGGTTTATACATTAGACCTAGGGTTCCTATTTTTCATGTTTTATTTTGGTGAACCTAACCTACTAATATTACATGCCTTCAAAAATTGCATCCTAGACCTAATATTTGCATTGTATTTTTTTGAATCTTTCATTTAGGGTTTCGCTTTTGCATCATAAAAAAATAAATAAAAATAAAAAATTGTATATCATTTTACATCATAGGTTGCATTAGGGTTCATTTCAATCACTTAGATTAGAGATACATTAAAAATTGCATCCATAATCATCATTTATATTGTTACACATTTTTATTTGCATCACATTGTCTTAATTTGAGAAAATTCTAGAAAAATATTTAGTTACAGACATGTTTGCACACAAAAGCAAAACCTTTAGATAGTATAATAAGCATTCAACTTTTGAATTTTTAGAACCCCTATCAAGGACTTGAATGCCTATGGGTGCCTCTATCCTTGTACACTTACATTAACAAGATTTTTCACACTTTTGTGTCTTTGTGTCTTCAACTTGTGTTTACTTACAAAACTCTATTTTGGAATTCCTAATTGCATTCATTTAGGCATCTTGCATTTAGCTCAAAAAGTCATAAAAAGGGGAAAAAATGCATTGTTTTTTTAGAATTGCATCAAAATCATCATTTTCAAATTTAGGCATCTTAAAATTAGTCAATTTGTGCATTTTAGATCAGAAACTTGCATTCAAAATTGTCATTTATGCTTCACATATTGTTACACAGTTATATTGATTTAAATTAGGATAATTCTAGAAAAATATTCATTGTTCAAATTATTTTCAAGCATCCATAGAATCCTTCAACAATGACTTACACAATAAAAAATTAAAATTATAGATACCCTGTGCAAGACTCAGTTGGGTGCCTGTGTCCTGTTATATGTTCATAACTCAACTTCCTATGATAGAACACTCTCAGGAGCCTCTATCTGAATATATTGTCTATTTTTTAGACACTCGTTATAAAATATTATAAACCACAATGAAAAATATCATATCATCATGGATAGGTGTTTTGGTAAAGTTTGGATGTCCTTGAAATCATTGGTTGATGTTTCAATTTGTGTGTTTGGGAATGACACTAATTCTGATAATGGCATTCATGATACTTCATTTCCTAACACAAATCCTCTTAATATCCTAGGTCAAGGTGAAGAGAGCATGCATGAATTTATACAAAATTACTTACGTAACCTTGAGAATAATGCATCCTTTTATCCCTCAATGTAATGGCCTAATCACCCATATCAATAATCAACATCTCTTGCCATACCACCACTTAAATATTCACTTTGTTACATCAAAAACTAAATCTCAAGGCATAACTCAACCAACATGCATGGAGATACCTACCAATAATAATCACAAGGAAAGCACATCAACCAACCTCCCATCATATGAGCGTAAAGCTACAAACACACCCATTAACTTGGAACAAAGTTATGGGAAAGGTTTTAGAATATTAAGGAAACAATGATGTGACATAGAAAATGAACATGAAATACATCCCCTCTTAGGAACAAACACCGAAGATACCAAAGGAATAGGTTACCAAATTCATCAACCTTCACATAAAACAATTGTCCCATGCTCCTTTTAAGAAGTTATAATTTATGCATTCTATAACCAAGATTGAACGAGCCTTAGACACACTTCTCAAGCTATGACCCATTGCATTACCACCCATCCATGACCAAGAATATAAGAAATGAAATATTACAAATACATCTTACTGTGCATATCATAGAACTTAGACATCTTAGTGACGAATGTTGTGCTTTAAAGAGAAAATTAAGAGAATTTGATCCTTATGGGGATCAAATTGAACATATAATTCATTAAAAATTTATTTTGTTTTTTCATGTGGTATTTGTAGTATCACGCAATACTCGCTACCATCCATGAGGGTATAAACTAGGCTTTATGCAATCATCTTGTATTTTGCGAGGAGCAACACATCATAATCCATTTTGGCTCACCTTTGTCCCTACACTTGGGGGGGCAAGGGGTTAGATAGCCTTTTTTTCAATGAATTCCTTCTTGTAAGGATCCCTTCACATCTCCTTAAAATTATAGTGTAATAAGTACACTAATATTTTAAAGGGGGGCATATAGTCCCCCATTCATTATTTTCATAGGAATAGTCCCTTTTTAGTGATGATGGCATACATCTCCTAGGAAGTGTGACCTTGTAAATTAAAGTGTGACCTTATTGATCTATGTGAGTGTCTCTTTGGAGGTTATATTGGGCTTGATGTCCTCCAAGAATGTGACTTTTCTTGGCATATGATGTTCCCCTTTATGGTAATACTATGGCTAGTATTCCCTAAGGTGTGATCTTTTATTATTCCTTGACTTGTCTTCTCTTGGTGGTGATGTCATGTGTGATATCGCTTAAGGTGTGACCTTTCATGTATTTATTAAAGCATCTTTGTTATTTTTGTAAAATATCTCTTTTGGTGGTGTTGTTATAACATCCCTTAAGTTTTTAGCCCTATCCTAGCATCACTTATGCACCCCCTAAGGTGAGTTTTTTTCATCCCCTAAGACGTTAAACCTTGTACACCCCTGAGGTGAGTTTTGTTCATCCCTTGAGATGTTAAACCTTGTGCACCCTCTAAGGCTAGTTTTGTTTGTCCCTTGAGATGTTAAACCTTGTGCACCCCCTGAGGTGAGTTTTGTTTGTTCCCCAAGACTTTAAACCTTGTGCACTCCCTGAGATGAGTTTTTGTTCATCCTCTGAGACATTAAACTTGAGGACCCCTTTTTTAACATGGCCACCTATCATAACATAACTTGCAAGCTTCCTAGTGGAGCCATGTATTTCATGAGTGATGTGACATAGCACAGCTTGCTAGTCCTCATGGTATCTAACATTTATTTGATGGATGACATTTATTATTCAAGAAAAATTAAGACCAATGTTTGTTTACCTTACCGACTTGAATCTTTTAGTACTAACCTTGTGTTTTTTTGTGTGTCTTCTTCATGTTTACATTATGTTTACCTCATGTTTGTTTTCATTAAATGTTGTCATCTTTATGTTTTTTCATTGCTTCATGTTTCCCAACATGTGTGTTTGCGTATGTTGTATTGATGCATATCATGCATGTGCATTCCTTTATGTTTATGTTGGTTTTCCATGGGATCTTTAATCTTTGGGGCTTGATCACCTCCCTAGATTTGTTGTCATCCCATCTCTTCAACATTTGGACAATTGGACCCCTCTTGGCATAGATTTTTTACTTTAGTGTGAGTTTGATCATAAGTTCATACTCTCACTAAAGTGGGGGCTAAATGTAGCATTGTAAGTTGTCACCCTTGACAATTTCAAACTATGTTTTTCTCCCAGTAAATTATTGAGCCTAAATGGATCCCTAATTTCCTAAACTATGCATTCTATAGCCCATTTGTACCACTTTCCAAGAAATCTAACATGAATTCATGAGAAAAAATATTGTCAAGAGAACTATCAAGAAAGTCAAGAGTAGAATTTCATATCTTTATTGCACCAATCCAAGATCCTAACATCATGTCAAATCTTATGTGAGTTCATGTGTGTTCATGTTATCATTTTTTTGTGAAGGCTAACACTTTTGTAGATATCTGAAGCATTCAAACAATCAAGCAAGAAATATCTAAGACCTTAAGGTGATGTGCATGACTTTATTCCTTCAAGGAATCCATTGAAGGGTGGTGACTTATAGCACTTTGTGATTTCACCATTCCTTCCTATCCATTATCATTTCCATTGTGTAGGTGAAACACTTACACGGGGTTTGACTAAGACAAGCCCCTAAATGGCCCAAAACTTTCCCTCTCTTTGAATGTGAAGGTTTTAGGTTTGAAGAGGATTGAAGGGGGCTTGAAGAAAAAAAATCATTATTGCATTTGAATCCATACAACTTTTCAGCTCACAAAAACTCACCTATAGAATTATCTGACAGTGTTCTGACAACTTTGCAACCAAGAATTAAAAGCTCATATTTGTCATCAGAGGACCTTCAAAACAAAGAAAAAAAGGCCTACAATGACCCATATGCCCTAGGATGACTTTTTCCTCCATTTTATGCCAAACCAAATTTTAATGATAGGTACACACCACTTAGCACTTCCCAGATCTACTTGCAAAATGTTGTTTCAATTTGTACATTATCGAGATCTTGCATTTTTTATATTAGGTCATATAGTCTAATTAATTTAATCATAGCAAATCAATTCCAAATAATTATAATCCTTAATAGGATGGAGATTTAGGTCTAATTGGCTCACCTTCATGGTTGAAATTCAATCTATTCACCTTGTTGATCTCCATCTTAATGAAACAATAGAAAATAGTCAACACCCACCGCACCACAACACAAAACCATTTGAATCCTAGGCTTATACATTAGAACTAGGGTTCCTATTTTTTATGTTTTAGGAATCATATAACAAGAGTAGTCAGAGTCAATGAGCTAGGCATCATCACTAATAATGTTAGCATAAATAAATAATATCATATCACTATAATCAAAATATTTCTTTTGTGGAGTCATCATAGGATTTTTATGCACTCCTTCACATGCCCTCTCTTGCCATAATTATATTTTACTTTTCTCTTCCTAGGGTTTTTGACTATCTTTTTAACGTGGGCCTCTCTTTTGATTTCTTTTAATCCCCTTTAGATCCACCTTTGTCCTTGGGCCTCCCTTAAACACATAGGGAATCCTTTGAACCCTTATCCATGGATTTCTTTCTCATTTCCTCTAAAATAAATTTAACAATAAGACCATCCATCTTTGACTCAACAAAGCTACCATTTATAACAATGATTAATTTTTCCTAATATTTGAGTATATAAAAAATCAATTAGATAAAATATCCTCTTCCTAAAGCTTAAAATCTACTAAATCTAACTAATTCAAAATGAAATTAAAAGTATTTATTCTTTTGTAGTATAATCACCATCCTTAATTTTTTAAGAATATAGATATTTTGTGAGATACAATTTATTAGTTAGATTTTTGGTTTGGTATATCACTTATCCTCTTTCATAGTATAATTTTGATGCTCTCATACAAGAAATTAAAAATGAAAAAATCAACAAGACACAACTGTTGGTTTTATTCTCCTTTCATTCTTGTTGTTGTCCTTGTTGAAAAATACATTGTTTGGTGTTGCTATACCTTGATTGGTGTTGATATGATGATACGCATATATTCAATTGGTTTCAATGCTTATTCAGTGATGAACTGGTATTCAGTTGGTAGTGCATATGCAAGCATTCAGCTGGAATTTCTTATTGGTTTTAGGTATATGATGTGGTTTCAGGTATACGGTGCTTATCATTTTCATAATGTACTTTAAACCTCATCATGTGATCATATTTATTGGTCTTCATATACTTTTGGTCACCTTATTATGATATATTGGTTTATCCATTGAAGGGCTTAATGTGCTCTAAAGAGGTTTTTGATTCCTAGTGCATGTCCTTTCAAAGTTTCCTTGGGTATTAAAGATGCAAAAGCATTGTAAATAATGGGTATTAAAGTTGCAAAAGCATTGTAAATAATGGGTATTAAAGTTGCAAAATCATTGTAAATAAAAAATGGATATCAATCCATCGGGATTATAAAGGTGAACATTATATGACATAAGGTCTTTTGTTTCAAATTTTTTCAAATAATTTTTAAAGCACATTTTTTTTATGGAAGGCCCTCAAACTAGGGCACGGTAAAGCTAGGTTTATGGCGGCAGTGTTGATAGTTTTGTGAAGACTACAAAAGGCATGTTTTTCAGTCTCTACCGGTAGGAATGTAACCTACAGGTGTTGTCGATCCTTCTCCTTCAATCTTAATAGGTTTTTGTGTTTAAATCTTGGTGTTTTATTTTGGTCGACAGTTATGTTCTTTGTGAAAGAAGTAAATCTTGTTTTAGCTTAAATACTTCATGCTTTTTTTTGGTTATATTTTTGGAAGCTTGTCAATTGTCATTAGTTTGGGTATGATAAGCAAATGTTAAACTTTCCATTCTGTTAATTATTGAGGCAAGTTGCATTTCAGGTATGCGGTTGAAGGCAATTGATGTGTAGTTCAAAAACTATGCATAGTATTTATGCTATGTTGAATATATTCACATGTTGACAATCACAAAGTGATATCTATGGTTGTTATTCTCATACTTCATTAAGAGTTATTCTTCTCAGTGATGTAAAAAGCATTGTAACTTGTGATATTTTCCATCTATACTTGAAAGCATTATCAAGATTTGAGAGCACTTGTAGTGCATTGAAATGGTAATTAAACTTATGTTTTTGAATCTCAAGTGATGCAAGATCAGAAGATGTTGTGAAGAAAAACAAAGGTAATACTATGTGTATTATCAAAATAATGATTGAAAAAGTTGATATATATACAGTGAGGCATTTGAAATCTATCATTGAGAAAGTATTGTTAGTGACACATATTAATCAGCCAATGAACCATTGTAAACAAAAAATTTATCATATAAAGCTAGTGAGGCATCTCGAGTGGTTTTTATTCCCCTAGAGGGTTTTCCACACAGGAAAATTCTTGTGTCATCTTATGTGATTGTGTGGCTTATACTCTAATTCTTTTTGGTTCATTTTGTTTAAAAATCAAATCAAAAAATTTGTTTAAAATTGAGTCAACTTGTAGAACACTAATTCACCCCCCCCCCCCCTCTCAGTGTTCATTGTACTCCAACAAGTGGTATCAAAGCCAAACCCTTGTCTAAAGTCAAAGTAGGGGATTCCTGGTTAGGAGTATTGTAATGGAAAATCAAGAAGGGCTATCTACAACCAGAGCACCATTGTTAGATGGTACTGGATATGCTTTCTAAAAATTCAAAATGAAAAAACACATTACCTCTTCAGGGTATGAAGTTTGGGCTAATATTGAAACAGTGTATAATGCTTCTACAACACCCACAACTTCTGATGAAAAAAGGTGCATGAATGTGATGCAAGGGCTGCAAATAAAATTTGTTGTGGTCTTACAAATGATGTTTTTGTAAAGGTAATGGATTGCAAAAATGCAAAAGCCATTTGGGACAAATTGGCCAATATTTATGAGGGAGATGAGAAAAGTTAAAGAAGCAAAACTGCAAGCCTACAAAGCTAGGTTTGAAAGTCTTAAAATGACTGATGATGAGAAAATTGTTGATTATTTCTTGAGATTTCAAGAAATTGTGAACTCAATATGAGGTTTTGGAGAGACTTTGGAAGAAAAATTTGTGGTTTAAAAGGTATTAAGATCTATAACACCAAAATATGATTCAAAGATCTCTATTGTCGAAGAAAGAGACATTAATAAGGTAACTCTTGATGATCTTCATGGTATTTTCACTGCATATGAAATGAGAATAGATAATAATTGTTCTACCAGTAAAGAATCTACTTTCAAATCTGTTAAAAAGGACAGTGACATAGTTATTGAATCTAACAACCTAGATGAAAATGATTTAGCTTTTGTTAGCAAACTGAAAAGAGGTTCAAGCAGATACAAAGGGAAATTTCCCTTTAAATGTTTTAGTTGTGGGAAAATAGGACATTATGCTTCACAGTGTCCAAATAAGGACTTAGACAATGATGAAGAAAATAATAAAACATTTGCTAAGAAAAAGCAATTTAACTTTAAAAAGAAAAAGAGTCTTTATGTTGATATTACAGATAGTTGTTCTGATGAAACTATTAAGGAAGGAGAAGAATTTATGTTCATGACATTAGTCACCCCTAATGAAAAATAGGAGGAAACAAATTCAGATCAATCTGAATATGAATTTGATCTTGAAGGAGAGCTAAAATCTGCTCTCAAAGAAATAAAGAGGTTAAGAAAAGAAGTTGGTGTACAAAAAGATCAAAATCAGAAAAATATTGAACTCATTTCTCATCTCAAACTTAAGAATGAAGTGTAAAGCTCAAAAATTCCACACATTTCTAATTAAGTACATCCATGATCATTGAACATCAAAAATAAAGAAAACGAGATAACATGTTCATATATAATTTCCATATGAGCTCAAAGCAATTTAAATCAAATGGATTACAATTTTTTCAATTACATACACCACAAAGTGGTGTTACAAATCATCTATTTCAATGATACATCATCAAGTATACATCATTAATTACATTCTTGAAATGGAGTTACAATTTACAAACTGGATTTCAAGCCATAGAAGAGTAATATAAGAAGTAAATCCATAGTAATAGAACCTTTGAACCTCATCCGCCTTGACACCACCGGTCTTCTTGCACTGAGGCCAAGAGTGTGGTTAAGGCACCTTTTCCGCCCAACCATGAAGTACATGACTTCCTCGGGTTTCTTCCTAACTCAAAGAAATCCTCGACCCTGCATGAGGAGCCTAGCAACCTGGAACAATAAAGCAAGAGGGAACTCTCAATGCATGCATGTTGCCTATATGCATTCCTAAACTTGAAAACATATTTCTTGCAAGCAAGATGTGGTAGAGACAAATATATAAAATTCTAGGCTTTAAAATCCATCTATTTCAATGGTACATTGCTTGGCCGAGCATAAAGAAAAATAAAAGGTAGTTTATGAAAAGGATAAACTACTGTCTCTATGTACAAACATTCGGCATCTTGTCCTGGAAGTTTCTCATAAAATAAATAAATAAAGCATAGTTTCTCATGTGTTACATACAGTATCATGCATTTATTAATAAAACTCATGATATAGTCTAAATTCATGATTGCTTTTCTAACAAGAAGATTTCCCACATCAATTTTTGTTGTTTACATTGTTTTGCTCTATTCAATCTATTCATATTTCAATGCCAATAATTAAATTCAAATGCTTAACTTCCATTTGTTTTCAAAACAATACAATTCATTTCAAAATCTGGTGGTTTAATGATATCAAGTTCACAATCACCAAAAGGTTTCAGTCAAGTAGAAGTATAAGCACTTAAAGAGATGAGTACACAGTTGTGTAATTACTCCAAATTTGGGATAACCAATGGATAAAAGATATACCATTTCTAAATAGAGAGTTTGATCGTTCTAATCTGATTTTAATCATCCACTCTTGTCATAAAATATTATTTCTTTTATTCATAAAGTAATTACAATCTTTGTATTGAAATAATATATTTTTACAAAAGAGAATTAAAAAAAAAAATAGAAACTTATAGCATTTAGCCAATGTTACATAATTAAAACAGCAAAAAACATACATTTCTCTTCCTCAAAATCGAGGTGTTTATATACTTATTTCCCAAGTGCATATATATTTAAATGTATATATATATATATATATAGAAATGTACGTGTTCAAGGGAAAACCTTTAATGTCCATTTGAGAATAAGCCAATTGTAGCCAAATCATCATATAATCTTACAACAAAATGCACATAATATATATATATATATATATATATATATATATATATATATATATATATATATATATATATATTTTGCATCTAGGTATATTTTTATATATTTACATGCATTTTAAAAGTAAGAATTATATATATATACATACAATATATATGTTTTGTATATATATATATTTAAAATCAATTAATTGTTGTGCATTATGTCACTATTTGCAGCTCAGAGTAACTAATTTTACTCTCCATGGGATAGAATACATTCAACTAAAGGGATATATACATATGCATATATATATATATATATATCTAAATATTAAAATTCAAAGAATTATGAAGCGCATAAGATCTTTGGCTAACGCCGAACACAAATCACATGGAAACAATACTTTGGGGGAGGGTTGGCTTGGACTGTCGCGGCCCCCATGGGGATGCTGCTTGTGGGGGTAGCGCAACCTCCCCTATGGGGGGTGCGGCTGTGGGAAGCCTCCCCAACACCATACAATCACAAAAAAAATGGAAAGAAATACTTATTGCATATCATGAACATTCCCAATTAAGGATTCAATTTAGAATTTTTGAAATAAAAAGAAATAATAGTGTTATGATCATTTTTATATATGTATAAATATATTTACATATGTATATATACATATATAAGCAATATTTGTATATATATATGGATATATATATATATGTATATATAATTTTTATTCACATAATTTGGATTTCATTTATAGTCCAAAAATTTACAAAAGCTAGGAATACAACAGGTATTAAATTAGATATATTTATATATTTGTAAATATATAAATATATGAAACTTTATAAAACAAGAAGAGAGAAGAGGACAAATTGCACAGCTGGAACCATGAATTTCATACCGCAAGCACCAAATTTTTAGTAAATATGAACAGACAATTTCCAAGGGTTTCTTTTTAATCTTTCACAGTGAGTTATTCTATGCTTGCAATTGAAATTTAAATGCAGTGGAATAGATTAAAACCTGGAGTATGCTTTCCCTTGTATTTGATTGTTGAAATCCCCATTTGTAGGATCTCCTTTTCTCCCTGGTTCTTCCAGTATCCTCTTTCCCTTTCCTCTCTGTATTTTATTTTGCAAAGCTACAAATAAAAAGAAAACCCCTTTCTTGCCCCCATATTTCCCAATTTTTGCAGAGCAAAACCAAAATATTGTAAAAAAAATAAAGTTAAGTTTTCTCGTTACTCCATTTCTCTCTTTTAAAGAATTTTTTTCATTCCCGAGACCTAATCTTGAAAAATAGGGAATTAAAAATAAATTTATTTTCTACCCAACTTTTTATCTCCAATTTAATTGTTATTCTTATTTTAATTACATTTCAGCATTTTTTCCAAATACAAATATTTGAATAAGCTATTTTATTTGCAATCACATATTAAGACATGAGCATGAAAATTGGCATTAATTGCAATCTAACGATTACTTTAAATAACACCACTCAACATTCAATTGCATATATATAAATATTTAATTAAACTAGAATTAATTCTCCATTCTTTTAATTGCATATATGAATATAAAAATATCCACTTAAAATTACCAATAATAAAACAATCATCCAAGTCACATGCTAAATGCATCTATATGACCTTAAGTGTGTTGTGTGTGATCGAGAGCATCATTCTTGCTTTACCCTGCCAAGAAGCTAATCTCCCCTACCTTAGCCACACCCTTGGTCTTCGACAACTTGCCACTCAACTACACTCAAACAACCAAAATGAGATTAGTATTCAGATAGAATCAAATCAACTCATAAGATCATAATGCATTAATTCTAAATATCACCTTTCCATTTTACATCATTTTAAAAATAAGATGATATTTCATTCATTACAATTTTTCACGAAATTTAACACCACATTAATTATCATTTAATCTACCACACACATACATTTATTCATAAAGAAAAAGTAGGCATCACCAAAATTAGAGACGTGACATGAAGAAACTAAAAATATTATTGAGGTGACTCAAGAAAAATTGAAACTCAAAGAAGATGAATGTTGCTCTTTAGAGGCAAAAGTTGTTGATCTACAAAAGAAACTTTTCTTGGGTGACAAGTCATCTAATCTACAGAACAAACAGAAAGATCACAAAGGCAAAAGTGGTCTTGAATCTTCAGAGGGGCAATCCTCAAATAATGTTGCTGCTAAAAAAGGAAAAACCATTGACAAGAACAGTAAGTTTTCTAAATATAACTTTCATTTCTTTGATCACTAATTTTATTGCAATCAATTTGGTCATAACGCAAATGAATGTAGGGTTATGTCTAGGAGAAAGACTAGTTTTGTGAATGGAAATCTTTACAAATTCTTGAATAATATCAAATGCTATAAATGTAATGAACTGGGGCACATAGCAACTTTTTGCAAATCTAGTTTGGTTAAATAGCAAAATAAATCTGACAAAATCATATTAGTATGGAAACCTAAGAAAAATCATAAGGCCAAAGCTTTGATTGTTGAAACAACTTTAAATTTTGTTAAGAAAAACCCTTGGGTTGTTGAAAGTGGCTGCTCTCACCATATGACTAGTGACAAGAGAAATTTTGTTCACTATGAAAACTATTCAGGTGAATCTATAAGATTTGGAAATTATCATTGTATCTAAATCATAGGTAAAGGCACTGTATTACTTGATGATGAAACTCCAGTGCATGGTATTTATTATAGTGAAGGGTTAACACATAATTTAATTAGTGTGATTCAAATATGTGATAATGGCTTTAGTGTAACCTTCCCTGCACTAGGATGTGAGATTAAAAAGAATTTTGGTAAAACAATTGCAGCAGGATTCATAACCAATGGTAATATTCATAATCTTCATGTAGATTCAAATAGGAAAAAGGAAAATAATGTTTGCTTCATGAGTCAAGTTGAGGAAACTAAACTTTGGCACAGAAGATTAGGGCATATAAACTATGATAATCTGGTCAAAATTAGAAAGAATCAAAATGTGAGGAGCATGCCAATTCTTTCAAAACCAGATAATAATATTTGCAAAGAATGTCAAGAAGGAAAAGAAACAAGAATCAGCTTCAATCCTAAAGAACACTCCTCTACTAAACCATTGCAGCTTGTACATACTAATTTGTGTGGTCCTACAAGGACAAAATCTTTAAACAATGAAAAATAATTCATGATTTTCATTGATGACTACACAAGGATGACATGGGTAACTTTCTTGAAACATATGACATAAGCTTTTGACAAATTCAAAATATTGAAGAAAATGGTTGAAAAAGAGTCTGATTTTAAAATAAAATTTCTTAGGTCAGCAAAAGGTGGAGAGTATACTTCACAAAAATTTATTGATTATTGTGAAGAACATGGCATTAAGAGGCAATGCTCAACCTCTAGAACACCACAAAAAAATGGTGTTGCTGAAAGGAAAAATAGAACTGTGAAAGAAATGGGTAGAACTATGCTTCAAGATGCAGATCTGTCAAATACCTACTGGAAAGAGGTAGTTCCTACTACTGTCTATATCTTGTTAGGAAAAATTCAATAGCGGAACAAATTTTCCTAATGCCAAGTCTCAGAGGAGAAGAGAGATATGCCTTTTAATGTTTATAATTGTGAACCCCTAAACCTACAAGTGCACAAAAACAACAAACATGGTTAAATGTTAGATCAAAATGCATGCAAATATGAAAGATTCCCCATAAAATCCACCTATTTAAATTAATATGAAGAAATGAAGAACAAACTCAAATAACATGAAAGTAAATCCTAATCGAGCCAATAGATTGATGATCCCATGAGGGAATTGGTGCCAATGGAGTGTTGCAATTGGCCCTTTCCCAATTCCTATGTTGCAATGTAGATTGATGAAGAAATGGTCAAATCTCCAAAGAGATTTGAGCATAACCTTGGTGCAAATATGAAAATGTGGTGAATGCTTGGATGAAATGAGCAAAATTAGTTCTCAATTGGAGAGAGTAACTTTGCATGTGAATTGTGGATGAAGATTGAGGAGAAGAGTCTCCAATTTATAGACTTCTATTTGGAAGAAGTGAGAAAGATTAAGCAATGTGGGACAAAAGGTAATCCAATGGCATTGTGCCACTTGTCCACATGTGATTGGATGAGGAATGAGCACATTTTGGCCAATGTGCATGATAAATGCATAATTTTGAATTTGAGATGGTGAGTTGACTTGTTGAAGGGGGAAGAGAAGTGAAGTTAATATCACTTGGCTCAAGGTCAAGGACATGTAAGAGGCATTGAATGCCTTGTTGGAAGGACCAAGTCCACTTGGCCTTTTTGAATTCAAATGAGGGAATATTCCCTTTTGATGCCTTGTGAGGGAAAATAGGCAAATTTATAAATCAAAGTACTTGATTTATTGTGCAACTTGCATTTTCTAGAGGATTTTAAGGAGAGGGATTAACTTAATCATGGTTTTGATAAACTTAATGAAGAATTATATGATGTGACAATTTAGACTTAGATTTATGAATTGATTTAAGTCAAGAATTGAGAGGAAATGATTTATTAAATAAATGAATTTGATTTATTTAATCAAGAAGGAATATGTTAGATTAAATCAAATAAGGTTTAATTTATTTAATTTAATAGGAGGACTTTAGAGATTTTAATTAAATAAAATGATTTATTTAATTAAACAGGGATGCAATGGTTTATTAAATTAATTGATTAATTTAATCATCGAAAGAGGAAGACTTAATCCAATAAATAATGATTTATTAAATTAAGAGATAGAATGTGATGAAATATTGAGAATGTGATTTAAGAGGAAATGTTGTTAGTAATCGGGATCAGGTGTGCCAAACGAACTTGTACATTTTCCATGTCTACATTTTGCCCCTCTTTGAAGCAATGTACTTGTTGCATTGATTCAAAGAATAAACTACCATGATCAAAAGGTCCGTGATTTTTTTGAATTTTTTTTTCAGATGCCCCACTGTTGCCCCAGCGGAAGGATATTGCTGGATATTGCCCCCTTGAGAGATCAGACGAAAATTTTGAATTTTTGGATGATCTCGTGAAAAAGATGACAAGGTGCCTGATAGGCCAGAAATGCCCCAAAATGCCAGAAAAATGCATTAAAATGCCAAAAGGGATGAAGAATGACTCTTGATTGGATGAAAACGGGTTCGGGGGACCAAAACCCCCTCTAGAATGCCAAATTAGGTAAAAAAAAAAACCCTAATTTTTAAGCTTAAATAGACCTCGAGGGGTCATTTTCAATTCATTTGCAATCTTAACCTTTGGAAAATTTCACATTTGAGCTCTGAGTCTTGGTTGAAATGGCGCAACGACAGCTTCCCAGGCACATGTCGAAGAGGGTTCAGAAGCACCAGCAGCCAGTCGGCGCAGGACCCATGGTATGTAGCCCTATCCAACCTTCAAATTTATCGTTTTACATGCATTAAATAGGGTCAAAGTCTTGTACAAACTACACGGCGCTATATGGAACCACAGAAAGTGTCTTATCGCAACCGCGCGGTCCCCTATTGCACCACATATGCGAAGTGCGTTGTGCGGGCCACTTTGCAATTTAGCATTTAGTTAACCAAAAGTCCACCACGTGCCCTCACTTCACCGCGTGGTGTAGTTAGGAATTTAGGGGTTGCCTTAAGCAGGACCGCATATGAAAAGTGCACCACACGGGCCACTTTGAAACTTTCAAAATGGAAAACTCCACCGCGGACGTGCATTTTGTAACTTTCCAAACTGCACCGCACCCACAAACAACGCTGCACTTGCCAGTTTAGGGTGAATTTTAACATGAGATGTAAACTTTTTTCTGATACGATGGCCTTCCCTGTGCAGGAGGAGCCTAGTGTACTTTACTCGTAGGAGCACCGATGGCCGGTGCTTAGCAGACTAGGGGATATGCATGAGTTGGTCCAGGAGCACCTTGGTGCCATTGGTCTCTGGTATGTTGCATACATCCCTCCCATTCGGGCTCACTTAGGTATGCTTACGGCTCTGGCGGAGCGATGGCATAGCGAGACTTCCTCCTTCCATCTTCCTACCGACGAGGCCACTATCACTCTTGAGGATGTATGGCACGTCCTTCGATTGCCTATTCATGAGACCCGAGTCATCTGTGATCCAGACGCTAGCAAAGAGGCTTGTTATGGGGTTATGGAGTTGGGTGAGATTGAGTTTTGCCACGGTCAGATCAACTTAGAGCTATACCGCGGTCGTGTACATACGTACAGATTGATTATTTTCGCTAATTGATTATTGCTGCTATCATATCAGGCCTTGTAGTACTTGATCGGTGGGGCCGATACTTCAATACAGGATGGGTACTAGCGTGGGATCAGATGGTTCGCCACAGGGAGTGCTTCACTTGGGGACCGGTATTACTGGTGTCCCTCTATAGGGATCTTCATGAGTTTGCTTATTTGGACAGCAGGTCCATCGGGGTTGGAGGTACCTTATTGCACATCTGGGCATGGGAGAGGATCCCAGTGCTTCACCTGGATATCACACCAGTTCTCCTGGAGATAGATGATCCCCTTGTTTGGCAGTACGGTGTGGCAGTGATGCACTTTTCTTTCACTGGCACAAGTTGTATTCCGCACTGGCGGCGAGTTCTTGATGAGATGGGAGAGTTCATTTGGAGACTGTGGATGGGTGTTGGTCCATGGTGAGATGATGATTAGTATCTCTTCTTCGCCCGGCAGGATAGGTTGATGCAGGGCTAAGAGCACACCATGATTGAGAGGTATCTTCTGGACAAGGTTGCTCATCAGTTTGGGGAGGTATAGGATAGGCCTGATGACCAGTATGCGGCCATCTTTGTGCGCACGACCAAAGAGATAGCATGGGGCCAGCCCATCCCGACAGCCGAGGTGGTGTCCTCATTTAAGCAATTAGTGGCCCAACCATGGCCACATGATCAGGGGTTGGCAGATGTGGGGGTCACTCTAGCTTATAGGGCATGGTTCAGACCTCCACTCATATTGACAGTTCCAGGGGCAGCTATCCCATGAATCAGACACAGGGGTCAAGCAGCTGGCAGGGGGCGGGGTAGAGGACGAGGTGGGCCACCTCCTCATTAGACACCTCCCAAGGATGGGGCACAACAGTCACCTCCCTGAGTAGGGGAATAGGATGGTCAGCCGAGGGTAGATCCTCAACGACAGCCAATAGGGTAGCCAGCAGGACAACCCGATCATAGAGATGTGTTGATTCAGCAGCTACAGGGGCAAGTACAGGCTCTGACTGCGGAGAGAGACCAGGCATGATCTGAGAGGGATCAAGAGATAGGCCAGTGGAGGTAGTTAGAGAGTGCAGCATCCTCATCCAGGGTTGATCAGTCAATATTCATGATTACAGAGAGGCCATCAGAGAGGCCGAGTACTATCGGCATCATTATTGACAGGTAGTACCATTTGACCGTAGAGTGCCAGAATTTTCCCAGCAGACAGCCAGCAGGGCCCGCCCCCCTTTTGATCACAGGACAGTTTGCTTCATTTTTTATATACGGGCTGTAGTATTTTGGCCTTATTGTACTATGTATTCGATGGACACCTGATCTGATTTGTATCATAACAGTATTTTTTGATGATATATATGAGATGATTCACCATTTTATGATATGTATGGTGCACATGTATGATATGCGGATGTATAATATGCAAATGTATGATGCTATGAGATGTTTCTATTCTTATGCTTATGTGATGTGATGTATTTGATGGATGCATTTCTTTTTGTATATTTTTCATGATTTTAATGATGTAATGCATATTAATGATGATAATGGATGCAAATGGTAATGGACGTAAATGATTATGTATGATGCAATGCTGTCTTAAGATGCTTAGAATAACAAATTTATATTATTCCTCATAACCTAAGATAATGTTATGATGCAATGTGCTTTAATGCTGATGATCATGTGGATGCAAGGTGTATGCATGGGCGATGCTTTGATTACTGCTATGATACCATGTTAGTGTGGAAAGAAGGTAGAAGAAATGCAGAATTAATGAATTAGTTAGGATGGAGATGGTGATTTGTATTGCTAGGAATTGGGATTTTCAAAGGGTCAATTGCGTTATGTTTGATAACACACATAGGTATGATGCATCAAGGTATAAAGGACCAGGATGGCATTGTACCTAGTGTGATGGACTTTGAATCAAAAATCAGATAGGAGTATTCTTGTTCAAACTTAACATACATACTTCATTCAGGATGCAGTTCAGACATTCTAAACATCTCGGACCAAAACACAAAAAAGCAAGCTTTCCTATGTAGTCAACAAGATATCAAAAACGTCATCTCCACAAACCAAACAAAACATATATGACAGTTATTTTACAAGGATATCCAATAAGCATAGCAGATAAAAAGATAATGATCGTTGCCCCCATTTCTTTCTCTCTAAACCTGTTTTGTTTAGGCATCATCGAGAGGTCCTTGAAATGAGTGCAACATAAGATAAGTCAAAAAAAGATCAAGATAAAGTAAACAGACAAGCTAATGTTCTTCATACCGCTAGCCAAGACTAACTTCTGTGGGGTACCTGATGCTTATGTCCATCACAAGAAAGCTTCACCCGAGGACATGTTGTGATCAGGGTTTTGGTGGGACTGATTAGGGTGATAAGCTATTGATACTCTGAGTTGACCAACTTGCTTGCTTACTGACTTAGACCTTCAGAACTCTAACGATTAGGCATTCACTTTAGAACCTGCTAAACTTGCTTTTGAATGACTCACCAAAGGGTGACAATGACGATTGATTTATTATGAGTGATGACAATCACGGGTGAAAGGGAGATGAAATGGATGCACCATTTTGGTTTTTTCAGATATTTTGAGGTTGTTTTTGGTATTTTCACATTTTCCAATGTTTTTGGTATTTTCAAGATTTACGATGAATGGACTAACTTAAAGACCTATCCTAGGGGTCTCGGGAGTTGATCCATAGATTAGTCTTTCCTACATTATACACGCAGAGACCACATAGTTCGACTGACAACAAACTTAACTTAATCATAAGATGGACAAACGGATTGCCATTTATTGCTTAAAGGACTGACTTAAGATGCTGACTAGATGGGCAAATGGATTGCCAATGCGACAGACACCTAAGGACTGACCCTAACTGTCTTAGGGGATGATCAAAGATCAACCTTGCCTACGTTCAAGCTCAGAGACAACGTAGTTCGACAAGGTGAAAGACTGACAAGACTTAATGATGAACTTATTTATTTTATTTTATTTTTTTGAAGATTTTTTGATATTTTGACATGTTTTTTGGATTTTTGATGATTTGGAGTATGATTTGGATTTTTGATGAATTTTTGCATGTTTTTGGTTTTTTTGCATGATTTTGATAATTTGGATATGGATACGTAATGATATCAATGCTTTGTTTTAGGATTTTTGTTGGAAACCAAGCTTAAGGTTGATCAATCAGATTGATGGATTGATATTTTGACTAAGTGTGTTAAGCCAAACAAAGATGATAATGAACTTGTAAACTCTAGGAAGTTGTGTTATCCTAGAATAAACTCGTACAAAAAAGATAATTTGGCTAGGTGTGTTAAGCCAAACGAGGTGATTATGGATTTGATAATTTGGCTAAGTGTGTTAAGCCAAACAAGATGATAATGAACTTGTAAACCCAAGGAAGTTGTGTTATCCTAGAGTAAACTCATGCACAAGATGATAGTTTGACTAAGTGTGTTAAGTCAAACAAGGTGATGATTGATTGGATTCGATTGATCAAGATTGATAAAGCTTGATTTGGAACAAAATAGATTTGATGTTTTGATGTGACGTTGATGTACACATTAGATGCAACTAATATGGATTGCTTTGGATTAATGTTAAATGAAATATAAAGCTTGATAAGGAACATCGTCTTCTTGTCAAAATATGCCATGGGCTAGTAATTTGGATTTAGTTCTCACAAATGCTTTGACCAGTTTGATTTCATGTTTGCCAATGTTCGGATCACCACATAAGTTGGATGATATATATCAAGATTTATTCTCGAAGCAAGATGCAAATATCTACCCCCAGTGTCTAGCAATGTTTGAATGACCATGGGTGGATTCTTGGATAGGTGGATGGATGAATGGATATGGATCATCTTGTGACAAGATAAGGTGTTCGAACGAAGGATGCTCATTTGGATATTGCTCAGATAGTGTTGGATAGGATGGGATCAATGAAAATGACCCATGTCAAGATGTTTACCATAAACAAGTGTAAAGTATGCACCAACTTTTCATCAAGAGTAAGATACCTTGGAGTATGGATGCAGATGGATGAAAATGGATTGGATAAATGATTCATGGATGGATGGATGATATGGATGGAAAGTTGGCTTTATTATGGATGCGATAAGATGCTTTCTTTTGAACTGACGCACATAGATGCTCGATTCTACACATGACACCTATTTTCTAGGTTTTCATCATGGTACCTATCCAAAGCACCATCGAAATGGTTTTCGCTGGAGGACGATTTTTTTCTTTACTATTTTCAATCCTTTTTCTAATTTTTTTGGATTTTTTATATTTTTTGTATTTTCTGAGAGATTTTAAGCTGATGCTAAACCACTTGGTGGTGTTGATGTTGATGTTTTTGTCATAACATTCCATCGGTATCCTGCTTGAAGAAGTTGCTTTGCCAAGATACATGCACTTGAAAGCAAATTTTGAGAAATTTGTTTTACTTTGTCGATTCCGGAGTTAACTTTGTCTTTGTGCGCACATCGCAATAGGGTGCCTTCTGAATCCTTATGATGAAGGGTCATTACCAACACATGGTCAATGTGAGAATTGGATATCATGTGTGGAGGCATGGATGGAGTGTGTTTAGGGATAAAAGATGGATTGGTTGATAATTTGGAGCCTTTGACTCTCCAAACTTGGGAAGATAAGCAATGATGGGTGGATACGGAAGTGTACGTGGAATTAGGACCAACTGCTTCATACACTTTGTATGTCACTTGAGAAGCCTGCTTTTTCCTTTGTGGAAATCTTTGATGGATACTTGCCCCATTTTTATTTTTCCCCATAGTTTCTTTGACTAATGGAGTTTGATAGGGATAGTCATTCTTTGTATTCTTTGGTATCCACTTGTATTTTATTTGTCCTTCGTGCTTCATCCTTTGATTCAAATCTTTCTTTTGACGTTGGTCCCAATTTGTGGATGGGGTGATGGATGGATGAAGATCCATGATGTGGCGGGTTGTAGTATTGGCATTGGTTTCATCATAAGGATTATTCATGCTCCCTATGTTGATGTTTTCTCGAGATGAAGTTGCCCCTAGTTTTGTGGAAGTATCACTGATATGTTGAGATCCCTTGATTTTTGAATAACCAAGGCCTTGATGCTTAGGATTTCTGATAATTTGCACTGGTTCTAGGATACCCTATTCATGTAGGCCTAATCCTCAACCTTGATAATTCATCTGCTGAAAAAAAATTTCTGCAATAGGATATGATTTCCCTTGGAAACAAGGTGCTAATCCTTCTCTTCTCTGTGGTGGATCTTCAAAAGTGGTAGCTTCTTTGTCGATGTGATAGCTTGCTCTAAGAAAGGTAAGTGATCCAGCTTTATAAGTGATAGGATCCTCCATATGTGGGATGAATGTCCGATTGATATCTTTAGCTTGATTTTGTGAGATATCAGATTGTAGTGCTTCTTCAAGAAGTGTTGATGCTTCATTGTCCTTGTAAAAGTCTTCCTCATGATTCATTCTTGATATGTTTCCACATGATGTTTCTGATTCACAACTTCTGTAGAAGCCTTCTTCATGACCCATTTCTGATATGTCTCTACATTTCTCTATATCTTGATCATGTGTACAAATGTTAAGAGTAGGAGACTCTTGTTTGTTGGTAATGATTTCAAGAGTATGAGACTCTTGTTTTAAATGAAGATCATCCACGTGTCCATCCAAAGAAAACATCTCATGGGTAGATGGAGGAGTATGTCCTATGTGGATGTGGTCATCTTGTATGGATAGGAGAGTGTCCATTATATCATTGTAGTAGTTTGGAGATGCAAATTCTTGATCTTGAATGATTTCAGAATTGCTTTCGACATGTTTTGGATCAAGTTCTTGACATGGGTCAATTTCAAAGAATGGATTACTTTCTTGGATATCTTCACTAGGCATAGGAAGTTTCTCAAATGTTATGAGGTCAAAATATGTCCATATGTTTTGGAAAGGATCATTGCTAGACCTTGGTGAAAGATGTTCATCATGCTTTGGAGTGAATTCTTGAGATATGTCCTCTAACTCATTAGGTGATGTAGAGACATTTTCAACACTATCATTGGTCAAAGGATCTTGATCATCATTTTGAATGATTGTGGTGGGAATCAGTTGCAAGATTTGTTGTGGGAGTAAGGCCTATGTTTATTGTTGAGCCAACAATGCTTGTTGTTGGTCATGTTGTTGTTGTTCCAACAATGCTTGTTGTTGGTTTTGTTGATGTTGTGCCAACAAAGCTTGTTGTTGGTCTAGTTGTTGTTGTGCCAACAAAGTTTTTTGTTGTGCTCCTTATTGCACTACTTGTTGATGGACTGCTTGCAATAGTGCTTGGAATTTTGCTTGCACCAATCGAGCCTAGTGTTGGGCTTGAGCTTGTTGGGCTACTTGAGTCGCTTGTACTTGTTGAGCAGCTAGTTGTGCAGCTTGTTGGTTTTGGAGTGCCTTTTGATGAGCAGCTTGTCGAGTGGCCTGCAACATGATGGAGAATGAATTGGTTGTGTTTTGTTTTCACGGTGGTGGTGGTGGTGGGTTGGGGATGGTGTTGATTGTTGGGGTGAGCGGAACAGTCTCATTGATTGCCAAGTTTTGAGTTGTGAATGGTGCGATTGAGATTCTTGGTCTTTGAGACATTTGAGGAACGGTAGATGTGTTAACTATTGGGGTTGCTTGGATGGTTGCCATTTTTGTTGCGATACTGTTGGAAAAATGAGAGGATTGGGTATGATGTTTTGATTTTGCATGATAGATTGAACTTGAACATTTTTGTGGTTGAGTATCATATTGCCTTGATTTAGGTAACTTTGATTTTGCATGGTGCTACCTTGACTTGAATCAACACATGGAGTTGTCAACATATTGCTTGGATTTTGAACAACATTGGTGGGATTTCCAAACATGTCTATCCCAAAGTTCACCAAGTGTGGATTTGAAATGGTCATGTTTGGTAAAGTTGCACTTGGAATGTATGCATTTGGTGGGATAATGTTGTTTGGAAAACTCATGCATTGAGCGTTTGGTTGATAGATTTGTAAATTTGGACTTGGATTTAAATCTACCATTGGGAAAGGTGTTCCAAACTTTGGATTGGGCATACTCACATTCGTTGTACTTTTGAGGTTTGGAGGAGATAATGATGCCATGCTTGAATTGCATAAATGTGAGTTTCGATAATCAATTGGCATTGTGAGACTTGGATAGTTTGATTGACTTGGATTACTCGTGATAGATGGATCAAGTTTAAATTCCATGTTCCTCTTGTGTTTTTACCTTGTTGTGAAAGTGAACCTCTAAGGTATTTAGGACCAATGATGAGATGGAGGATGAAAGGGGTGAATTATATGGGTGTTTGAACTTCTAGGACCTTTGGATCAATGCTAGACTTTTAGGAATTGATTTGATTCGATAGTTTGACTAGGTGTGTTAAGCCAAACGAGATGGTGGTGAACTTGTAAACCCTAGGAAGTTGTGTTATCCTAAAGGTAAATTCATCCAAGAGAGTTGACTATCTTGGCTAGGTGTGTTAAGCCAAGATAGGGTGATGTTGGTTTAGCCCTCTAAATTTAGCACGAATTATTTTTCTAGAGTTCTCAAAAGGTTTGATGATGGGATGAGATTTGATTTCGATGAAAAGATGGATGGGGATGATGATTTGATCCTAGACTTGAACCTAGACACAACTCTTTCTTACAAAATCTCGGTGTTGAAGAACATGCTATACTTCCTATGGGAGAAAAGAAAACCTTTCAAAAAGTTCAGGATTTTGTTGACAATAAAATGCATACAATGTGGGATTATTCCTTGAGGCTTTTTTTGTAAAATTTTTATACAAGTCTTTCTCTCACTTCAAGGAGCATCTCAAGGCATTGCTCATGGATTTTTAGACTAACTTTCTTGAACTTTGGTTTTGGGATTTTGATCTTGCGGGAAATCATTGGAAACAACACACATGAAATTCAATCTGTCTCTTTATCTTGGTTTAACGAATTTCCTTTTATCCAATACACTTGCTTGCTTAGGTTTCAAACTATATGTCTAGTGTCCCATTTTCTTTCTCATCCCACAAGGTCCATTGTGTGGAAATCGAGGAAAATAGGGCAAAAGTTCCTTATGTTTAACCTTGTTGTAAACAAATGATGGTAGAATTTGTGCACTTAGAAACCTCTAGGAATATGATCCCTAGGGAAAGCAAGAGTGTCCAAATTCATCAAGAAGTATTTGTTTCTCACAAGGGGTTTGAAATTTCAAGGTCTTGTGTATGTTTGTTTTCAAGTGTTTTGAGGACCAAGCAATGTATTCCTTTCTTCAAGCACTTTTACAATCCTAGGATGATGAGGCAATATCTTGTTGGGTTCCCACTTGGATAAATCCAGCTACGCATATCTTGTGTGAATGACTAAATGCTTCACCACACTGGCTCCCCTCCATGGCACTCACTTATTCAGGTCAGCCAAGCATTAGTACCCATGAATCTCCCATGGCATACTTTCCATTTCCACAACAAGACCGCATGTATAACGTGGGGCGGCTTCAAAGGACATGACATTTTGCACCAACAAGATAGACAAGGTTTTGGCCTTTTTCTAAACAAAGGGTTCTAATTCATGCATTCCGTTCGTGGGGGATTATCCAACATCGGCGAGAGTCCATTGTTGTCCATCTCATCGGAATAATCCTCGTGATTCTTGAACTTTCCTCAAGAATCCACACTTATATACTGGTTGGAAGTCACTTGGCTTTAGTGTGTTCCCGGTTGGGTCGTTCCTTTGGGTGATTACTTTTTCCCACAAGGCAGGCCCTCTAAGATAAACAAAAGCGAGCTAACATATCCCATTGTTTACACAACCTTTTTTTAAAAACAAAGGGGAAAACCTCCGCAATATGTCATGCTCACACTCTCATGTTTTGTTCAATTTTAAGTGCCCAAATTGAAATGTGGAGGCAATCTTTTTAACAACCTAATATCACTGAAATGTTTTTGATTCTCAAGATCGCAATGAAGCGTGAGAGAAGCACATACACATTTTGAATGATATTAACTTGTAAAAAAGATTGTAAAACATGGAAAACATTTGTTCATTTTAAACCTCAAAGCAATGATGACTTCTTTTTAAGCACCAAATGAAGTGTGAGTTTCCCTTGTTCAAGTGTTACCTTTTAAACAAAATCTAGTGTGTTTGCCTAAAGTTCTTTTTAGCACCTTGGCAACTTTTGAAAGGAAATTTGAGTTGTAAATTTTAGAACCCAATAAAAAATTAGTGTCCTAAGATCAATGAACTTATCAAATCCTTTATAGAGTGTTAAAAAACACTTTAGTGTTTAAAAACACTTTGTAGAAAATAAGCATGGTGTCATAGAAAAAAGAAAGATTGCTTGTTCTTTTTAGTCCCAAAGTAAATTTAATTTTCCTAAGGCCAAAGATATTTAACAAAGTCTCTTAAGGAGTGTTAAAGAACACTTTTAGTGTTTAGGAACACTTTGGGTTTGTGAGCATGATATCATGATGAACTTCTTTCTTGGCTTTCCCTCTTCTCCAACCTGCAAAATGATAGAAAACCAGAGAGCAATAATATAGCAAACAAAGTTAATGCTCAAAAAATTAAAAAACATGTTCAAATTTAAAAACAGACTATTTCCTGTGGCGGAGTTTAGCAAGTGCAGTGTTGTTTAGCGGGTGCGGTGTTGTTTAGAAAACAGGCGGTGCCATACAGTGCCACGCGGTCAACTGTATGTGGTGCTCTGCAAAAACAGGGACTACGGGTGCGGTGGACTTTTGCACGCGATGGAGTTTGGAAGCGGCGAAAGTTGGCAAATTTTCAAATTTCAAACGCAGGAAGCAATTGTGGTGCTATATGGTGTCGCAGTCTTAAATGGGTGTGATACAATACAACACCACATCTAAGTCAGTGAAGCAATACAAGACCGCATGAACTACCTGCGGTGCAGTTTCTTGTATGTAAGCAAAAAACGTGAAAAAAACCGTGGAATTTTGAAGAAAAACGTGATAAATTTTGAGATAGCCCTCCTTCTAGCACCAAAATGTGAACCCCTAAACATGCAAGTGCACAAAAACAACAAACATGGTTAAATGTTAGATCAAAATGCATGCAAATATGAAAGATTCCCCATAAAATCCACCTATTTAAATTAATATGAAGAAATGAAGAACAAACTCAAATAACATGAAAGTAAATCCTAATCTAGCCAATAGATTGATGATCCCATGGGGGAATTGGTGCCAATGGAGTGTTGCAATTGGCCCTTTCCCAATTCCTATGTTGCAATGTAGATTGATGAAGAAATGGTCAAATCTCCAAAGAGATTTGAGCATAACCTTGGTGCAAATATGAAAATGTGGTGAATGCTTGGATGAAATGAGCAAAATTAGTTCTCAATTGGAGAGAGTAACTTTGCATGTGAATTGTGGATGAAGATTGAGGAGAAGAGTCTCCAATTTATAGACTTCTATTTGGAAGAAGTGAGCAAGATTAAGCAATGTGGGACAAAAGGTAATCCAATGGCATTGTGCCACTTGTCCACATGTGATTGGATGAGGAATGAGCACATTTTGGCCAATGTGCATGATAAATGCATAATTTTGAATTTGAGATGGTGAGTTGACTTGTTGAAGGGGGAAGAGAAGTGAAGTTAATATCACTTGGCTCAAGGTCAAGGACATGTAAGAGGCATTGAATGCCTTGTTGGAAGGACCAAGTCCACTTGGCCTTTTTGAATTCAAATGAGGGAATATTCCCTTTTGATGCCTTGTGAGGGAAAATAGGCAAATTTATAAATCAAAGTACTTGATTTATTGTGCAACTTGCATTTTCTAGAGGATTTTAAGGAGAGGGATTAACTTAATCATGGTTTTGATAAACTTAATGAAGAATTATATGATGTGACAATTTAGACTTAGATTTATGAATTGATTTAAGTCAAGAATTGAGAGGAAATGATTTATTAAATAAATGAATTTGCTTTATTTAATCAAGAAGGAATATGTTAGATTAAATCAAATAAGGTTTAATTTATTTAATTTAATAGGAGGACTTTAGAGATTTTAATTAAATAAAATGATTTATTTAATTAAACAAGATGCAATGGTTTATTAAATTAATTGATTAATTTAATCATCGAAAGAGGGAGACTTAATCCAATAAATAATGATTTATTAAATTAAGAGATAGAATGTGATGAAATGTTGAGAATGTGATTTAAGAGGAAACGTTGTTAGTAATCGGGATCAGGTGTGCCAAAAGAACTTGTACATTTTCCATGTCTACAATAATTACAATTCATTAAGACACACATGAAAGAAAAAAAACTAAGAAATAAACACATAACACAATTGAAACCAGATTTACGTGGGAAAACCCTTATGGGAGAAAAGCCCACCACACCAAAGAAAGATAACTTGTATTATAGTAATCAAATTGCATACAAGTTACAGTCTCTTCTTTTCAGATGACAATTCTATATCAGCAACATTTCCCTGATCAACCTTGTATTGAATTACACTGTTACAATGCATTCATTCAGCATACAATGGAATTCACTCACTAATCCTTCGACTAACCAACCCCCAACCAGACCAGACCCTTGAACGAACTGTTCATCACTTGCTCAAGTTGTATGTTTTTTTCCCACAAGAAAATGGTCACAACAGTTCAACTGCCCAATCGGTTCGCATTTTGTATCGCTCATTCGTCCAAGATAGAACATGTAGGACAAATGCTTGGTCAACTGATTTCAGCTTTATCACTCATCAGTGAGACAATAGAATGTGTCAATCTAATGTCAGACTGTCCATAGGCTATGGCACACAACACCGGCTCCTATCACTCAAACTTCAATGAAGTCTCCCCGATCTTCGGGACCATCGGTAAGACATACCCTATCGCCAACACACTGGGAAGTCACACCGAACACTCATGTCTCCCCGATGACCCAATGAACACTAAACCACACATATTGGCAAGAGTCACGCTGATCATTCACCAGGAGCAGATCCATCAGTGAGAGAAACACCATTAGTAGGAGACCAGGGGGTCACGCCGACAGCACAAGTCTCCCTGACGTGTTCATCGCCAAGACTCTCCCCAGTGATCTTTTTCGCCCAAACATTTTCCATCGGAATGAGTTAGTAATGTTACTCTAACTGTTCTATTCATGCCGATATCACCAAGACAACCGTAGGGTCACACCGATGTCGCCAAGAATTTTGTTTTCGGAGTGATTTTGGAAACTCACTCTGATAGATCATGTCACCCCGATGACTTTCGTCGGCAAGACAGGTCCAAGGTCATAGTGATCTGATCCTCCGAGACAACTGCTCATCGCCAAGACATTCCAAGGGTCTCAGCGATACTGCTCTTTTAGGAGTTCCATTTCAGTAAGGATTTAGGCACTTTTTCCAACAATCTCCCACTTGACGAAGATCTTACTGACACCTCCAGAGCACAACAAAACTACTGAGTTTTATGGGCACCAAGGCCCATCGAACTGGTACACCACCTGTACTTGCATGTGCTCACTGGTTTTGTCAATGCATCTGCAACATTTTCCAGAGTATCCACCTTTTCTAAAGAGACCTTTCCATCCTCCACCATATCTTGTACAAAGTGATACTGCACATCAATATGTTTTGTCCCGGCATGGAAAATAGTATTCTTTTCCAAACAAATAGCACTCTGACTGTCACAGTAAATTGTAATCTGCCTTGCATCAAACCCAGTGTTAGAACATAAAAATTTTAACCAAATTGCTTCTTTACAGGCATGAGTTGTTGTCATGTACTCAACCTCTGTAGTGGACAAAGCAACTACAACTTTTCGCTTGCTCATCCAACTAATTGCACCACCATTCAACATGAAAGTATATCCACTAGTGGACCTTCTACTGTCAATGTCCCCTACCCAATCAGAATCCACATATCCACGAATGTTGAGATTCCTCTGTGATCCAACCAAATTTCCATGGTAACACAAAGCATAGTATGAAGTGCCCCTCAAATATCTAAGCACTCTTTTCACAGCATCCCAATGTGTCCTTCTTTGATTCGCCATAAATCGACTAAGAACTCCCACTGCTTGGCCAATTTATGGCCTTGTATAGACCATTGCATACATTAAACTGTCAACTGCACTAGCATAAGGCACTCTAGCCATTTCCTCCATCTCAGTAGGATATTTCGGACAATCTTCAACATATAGCTTTGTTCCTTGCAAAATTGGAACAACTAGCTTCTTGCAATCATTCATACCAAATCTCTCCAGACAATATTAATATACTTACTCTGGCTAAGCCAAAGCTTTTTTCCCTTTATGTCCCTAGATATTTCCATCCCCAGAATATACCTAGTTGCACCAAGATCTTTCATTTCAAACTTTGTAGACAACTGAGATTTTAGATCAAAAATCATTAACTTACTATTTCCTATGAACAACATATCATCAACATAAAGAGCAATAATAAAAATCTGATCATTTTTCAGTCTTGTAGTACACACAATGATCTGATTTTGATCTTACAAATCCCAAATACAAAATAAATGTGTCAATTTGTGGTACCACATCCTAGGTGATTGCTTCAAACCATACAAAGATTTTTTCAACTTGCAAACCAGATTTTTTTTACCTTTTCTCGCAAAGTGCTCAAGCTGGGACATATAGATTTCTTCTTCAAGATCACCATGAAGAAATGTTGTCTTCACATCCATCTGCTCAATCTCCAAATCATATGCTACAACAAGTGATAAAATAAATCTGATAGATGTCAGCTTTGCTACAGGAGAAAAAATTTCCCCATAATCAATTCCCTCTACATAGGAATAACCCTTCACAACCAATCTTGCTTTATACTTTTCAACACAACCATCCAAACTAATTTTCTTTTTAAACACCTAATTGCAACCCACAAGATTTCTACCTTTAGGCAATGGGACCAGATCCCAAGTATCATTTTTCCTTAATGATGCCATTTCTTCATTCATGGCTTCCAACCAGGAATTTGAATCGAACATTTCATTTTTTCTTTTACAGTCCTAGTCTCATCCGTGTTAGTAATCAAAGAATAGGCAAAATTAGAATCTAATATAGATAATCCATACCTATCTGGTTGTTTCTTCTCACGTGTAGACCTCCTCATAGGCTGAGGCTGAGGTTGTGGTTCTTCTTCTTGTTCAAAACTCTCAAAGTTGTTCGAAATCTCCTCAGTTTCAAGTACACTTTCAATGTGTTTTTCCTCTTTTCCTGGAGTTAGAGGTATCTCAACAACATCATTCTTCTTTTCCTCTTCTTTCATCCTTGACTATAGATCCACTGAAGAAGGTTTTAGTTCCTGAAAGATTACACTTTTGTTGTACAATACCTTCTTAGTCACAGGATTCCAAAGCTTGCATCCTTTCACACCAAGACCATACCCAATGAAGATACATTTTTCATATTTTTTGTCCGATTTAGATCTTTTCACATCTAGTACATAAACATATACTTCATAGCTAAAGACACGAATATGTCTGAGAGAGGGCTTCTTACCAGACCAAGCTTCCATAGGTGTTATATCAACAAGTGCTGAAGAAGGTGATCGATTCAATAAGTAACATGTTGTAGCCACAGCCTCAACCCAGAACATCTAATCTAGACCAGCATTGCTCAACATACTTCTTTCCTTCTCTATCAACGTCCTATTCAACCTTTCAGCAACTCCATTTTGTTGTGGAGTGTAAGGTGTTGTTTTATGCCTCTTAATCCCATGGTCTTTGCAATACATTTCAAACTCATCAGAACAAAACTCACCGCCATTGTCAATCCTTAGACACTTTATTTTTCTTCCAATCTGATTTTCCACAAGGTTTTTAAATTCCTTAAAATTACTGAGCACTTCTAATTTACTTTTTTTAAATAGACAAATGCCCTTCTCGAATAATCATCAATAAAAGAAACATAATATTTAGACTTCGATAATGAAGGAACATCCACTGGACCACACACAGCAGAATGAATATAATTCAGAACACCAGAAGATTTATGAAGACTAGAGTAGAATGAAATGCGGTGTTGTTTTCCATATATATGTAATGTTCACAAAATTCAAAATCGAGATTGCAATCATCAAGCCCCTCAACCAGGTTTTTATTCTTCAAGGCTTTCAAACCTTTCTCACCAATGTGATCGATCCTCTGATGCCAGACCATAGTCTTTTATGCTAGAAGTTTCACTTCCAAGGAATTTTCTCCAATAGGAACATTTCCATTCCTCTTTACGAACAGCCTTCTGTGACTTTCCAGAGACACTATTGCATTGAACAGCCAATGCATCCAACTTGAATAGAGTACCAATTCGGGCACCCCTAACCAGCACCATCGAGCCTCTAGTAATTTTATATCCATTGCTAGAGAAAGAGACTTGCACTCCAACATCATTCAGCTTGCTTATAGAAAGTAAATTTTGAGCCAGACCTGGTATATGCATTACACCATCAATTCCCTTAATTCTACCATCAGGAAATTGAATTCTGACTCTTCCACATCTAACTATCTCTAGAGATTCTTAATACTTAGTAAACCAGTCTCTATGAGATGTCATGTGAAATGATGCTCCATAATCAATCAGCCAGACATCATTTGATGCCTGAGTTTCCAAGGCCACAATAAAGGAATTTGCATCGCTCTGAGAAGAATCAGTCAGAATAATTCTTCTTCCATTTATTTTTCTCCTCTTCTCAATCCTTTTGAACATGACCAGGATGCCCACAGTTCCAACACTTCACCTTGGACTTCTTACTAGGAGACTTTGATCTCCCTTCTGATTCTGATTTGGACTTCTTGTCCTTTTTCTTGCCTTTTTCCTTTGATTTGCCTCAAACAATAAGAGCCTCCTTTTCCATCTCATAAGATTTCCTTCTCATCTCTTTTGATAACAAAGAAGCAACCACATCCTCCATTTTGAAATTGGTTGTCGTGATCCCAATCACCATCACCAAGTGATCCCAAGAATCTGGCAAAGAACATAGCAAGAGCATACAGTGATCTTCTTCTTCAATATTCACACCTACATATGTTAATTGAGCAATCAGCATGTTAAAGGTATTTAATTGATCAGCAACAGACGTTTCTCCATCCATCTTCAAAGAGTACATCTTATTCCTCAATAACAACTTATTTACCAAGGACTTGCCCTGATAAATACCTCCTAGTCTTTTCCACAATGTAGAGGCAGTCTTCTCTTCATGAACGTTCAGGAGAATAGAGTCTTCCAAACAGAGTCTTATCAACCCTTTTTCTTTTTGATCTACGAGATCCCAATCTTCTTGCTTCATGGTTGTAGGTTTCATTCCAAACACAACAATCCAAAGATCACGATCCACCAACAGGTCTTCCATTTTAAGTTTCCACAACTCAAAATTGCTGCCATTGAATTTCTTAATTTCAATCCTTCTAGATGTACTTGTCGTTGCCATCTTAATCTGTAATTAGACAAACTCAAGACTTCTACAAAAATCCCACTGAATAAAAATTGACACAAAAAACCAATCTACCCACAAGGATAACACAACTGGCTAGGCTCTGATACCACTTGTTAGGAAAAATTCAATAGCGGAACAAATTTTCCTAATGCTAAGTCTCAGAGGAGAAGAGATATATTCCTTTTAATGTTTACAATTACAATTCATTAAGACACACATGAAATAAAAAACAAAATTGAGAAATAAACACATAACACAATTGACACCAAATTTACATGGGAAAACCCTTACAGGAGAAAAACCCACCACACCAAAGAAAGATCACTTGTATTACAGTAATCAAATTACAAACAAGTTACAGTCTCTTCTTTTCATATGACAATTTTATATCAATAATATTTCCCTTATCAACCTTGTATTGAATTACACTATTACAATGCATTCATTCAGCATACAATGGAATTCACTCACTGATCATTCGACTAACCAACCCCCAACCAGACCAGACCCTCGACTGAACTATTCATCACTTGCTCAACTTGTCTGTTCATTTCCCACAAGAAAATGGTCACAATAGTTCAACTGCCCAATCGGTTTGCATTCTGTATCACTCATTGGTCCAAGACAGAACATGTAGGACAAATGCTTGGTCAACTGATTTCAACTTTATCACTCATCTGTGAGACAACAGAATATGTTGAACCAATGTCAAACTATCCACACACTATCACACACGACACTAGCTCCTATCACTCAGACTTCGGTGAAGTCTCCCCGATCTTCAAGACCATCGGCAAGACAAACGCTATCGCCAACATGCTGAGAAGTCACACCGAACACTCATGTCTCCTCGATGACCCAATGAACACTAAACTGCACATATCGGTAAGAGTCACGTCGATCATTCAACAAAAGCAGATCCATCAGTGAGAGAAACACCATCGACATGAGATCAGGAGGTCACGCCAACAGCACAAGTCTCCCCGACGTGTTCATCGCCAAGACTCTCCCCGATGATCTTCGTCGCCCAGACATCTGCCATCATAATGAGTTAGTAATGTTACTCTGATTGTTCTGGTCACGTCGATATCGCCAAGACAGCCGCAGGGTCACACCGACATCGCCAAGACTTATGTTGTCGGAGTGAGTTTGGAAACTCACTCCGATAGATCATGTCACCCCGATGACTTCTGTCGGCAAGACAGGTCCAAGGTCACAACGATCTAATCTTCTGAGACAGTTGCTTGTTGCCAAGACATTCCAAGCATCTCAGCGATACTGCTCTTTCAAGAGTTTTGTGTCAGTAAGGATTTAGGCACTTTTTCCAACATATCTTAAATAGAGTACAGTTAAGAGTGAAAACAAAATTTACTCCTTATGAGCTATGGTGTGGCAAAACAACTAATGTTGGTTATTTTAAAAAAATTGGTAGTAGATGCTTCATTAAAAGAGATAATGATAGTATAGGCAGTTTTGAATCACGTTGTGATGAAGGCATCTTTTTAGGCTACTCTACTCATAGAAAAGCCTACAAAGATATAACAAAATATTAAAAAGAGTAGTAGAAAGTGCAAATATCAAAGTTGATGAAATGTTGAATACTAATAAACAACAAACTAAAGATATTGATGATATTATTCCACCTGAAAATGAACAAAAATTAGAAGATAAGAATGAACAACATGTTGTTAAAGAACCTATGGGTTCTACTCCCAAAATTTCCTCCAAGTTATTGCAAAAAAATCATCCCCAAGACCAAATAATGGGTGATAAATTTGTTGGTATTCAAACCAAAAGCAAGCTTACAAATGCAAGTAATTAGGTTTACTTGAGTCTGATATCTCAATTTGAGCCTAAAACACATGTAGAAGCCAACAAAGATGATCTCTAGATCCAAGCTATGCAAGAAGAACTTGATCAAATAGAGAAAAATAAAACTTGGGAACTTGTCCCTAGACCATCTGATAAAAATGTGATTGGGGCTAAATGGTTTTTTAGAAACAAACTTGATGATAAGGGAAATGTGGTCAGAAATAAAGCTAGGCTAGTTTGTAAAGGATACTCTCAGATTGAGGGTATAGACTTTGATGAAACATTTTCTCCTATGGCCAAACTTGAGGCCATAAGAATGTTCTTGGCTTATTCTATATACAAAAACTTTTTTTTTTTCAAATGGAACAGCCTGAAGGTTTTGTATGTGCAAAAAAAGAAAATCATGTTTACAAATTGAAGAAATCTCTATATGGCTTAAAACAAGCCCCTAGAGAATGGTATTCTAAACTTGATACATAATTACATGATTAAGGTTTCACAAAAGGTGCAGTAGACAACAACCTATATTTCAAAACAAAAGGCAATAATATACTAGTTGTTGTCTATGTAAATGATATCATATTTGGAAGTGATGATTCTGATTTATGCTCTGAGTTTCCTAACATTATGAAATCATAGTTTGAAATATCAATGTTAGGTGAACTTTCATTTTTTTGGGTTTACAAGTCAATCAACTTGAAAAATGAATCTTTATATCTCAAACCAAATATGCAAAAGAAATGTTAAAAATGTTCCAAATGATTGAGTGCAAACTCGTTGGCACTCCTATGGAGACAAGCTGCAAACTTAAGTAAGAAGTTGATCAGCCTGATGTGGATCATACAATATACATGACCATGATTGGTAGTCTATTGTACTTGACTGCAACTAGACCTGATATAATGCACTTTGTGTGTTTAGTCTCAAGGTTTAAATCTTCACCAAAACAATCTCATTTAAAGGTTGTCAAAAGAATCCTAAAATATATTTTTGGCACAATTGATTTTGCCTTGTGGTATCCTAGACACAATGATTTCACTTTAATTTCCTATACTGATGTTGATTGGGTGGGTTGTATAGATGATAGGAAAAGCACCTCTAGTGGTGCATTCTTCCTAGGAGGCAGATTGACAGCTTGGCATGGTAAAAAGCAAGATTTTGTGTCTCTATCCACTGTTGAGGCATAATATATTACAGCTGCTACTTGTTGCACACAGGTACTTTGGATGGTTCAAACTTTTAAATACATTAAAATTGATGTTTCTAAACCAGTGCATATGCTATGTGATAATACTAGTACTATCAATATTTCAAAGAATCATGTCCAGCATTCTCATACTAAGCACATAGATATCAGGTATCATTTTCTTCACGAAAAATTATTAGCAAATGATGTGCTTTTGGATTATGTGGCTTCAAATTAACAAGTGGCTATCATTTTTTCAAGCCCTTTCCTAAAGCAACTTTTGAATCCTTGAGGGATAGACTTGGTGTCTTCTCTCTCAGTTCTCTTCAATGATCTACTCTTGTTCATGGATTTAGGGGAAGCATTTCAAGTGTATCTTTACCCCTGATGGCATTGTTGGTTTTAGTGGTTCTTTAATATTCCAATTGGTGGTTTCTTTTTGTTGTTGCATTTTTGGTACATGCTCCTTTCAGTTGCATCACAATCTTAGTGCTCTACAGTGATACTATTTCCACATTGTTTGGTATTTCATGTTTATCATGCCATCTGACAGGTTTCATGGTTTGTCATAGGACTATTTCCTCGTTCTCACAATTGATATGTTCATAACTTCTCTGCTCCTTTGTCATTGCTGCCAAAAAGGGGGAGAGGTTAATTTTTTTTGTCACCAAGGACAAAGGGGGAGTTTGTTGGTTTTATGCTATGTTCTTTCTTGTTGTTGTATTTTTTGACAAATACATTGTTTGGTGTTGTTATACCTTGATTGGTGTTGATTTGAGGGTATGTGCAGGATCTTCATGGAAAAAACAGGCCCTTAAGTGGTGATGAAAATTTAGAAAATCAGAGTTAGGAAACTTGACGTAAAAAATTGAATAAGTTATCTATATTATTTCAAAAATATGTAAGAATAGAGTCTGTAGAAAATTGAATGTAGTTTCTAAACTAATAGGTTTATTTTTGAAAAAAATCTATTTGATGAAAATTTGAAATTTTAATGCAGTAGTACTTAAATTTTAGGGAAAAAATAAGAAGTAGGTGTCTATTTGACCACCATAACCACAATAAAATGATAATATTTTTTTATAATATTTTAGATATAAGTAGAGGAATCATGTCCCGATGTGATGCATTTTTTTTGTAATTATTTTCCAAGTAAATAATTAATTATGATTTTTTTATTACAACTTTAAAAAATAAATAAAAAATCATATGTCTAACCACCTTAACTTGGTCAAAACTTCATGAAATTCATTTTTTTTTAATCCTATAGTATGTGAAGCATAGAATGTGATGCATGTTTCAGATTCAAAAAATGTGATGTCATTTGAAAGCTATAGATGTTTTTCAATCAGCCTATTAATCAAGACTTTAGTCATAATTCAAATAGAAAATGAGTAATAATTATTTATTAAATTCAAAGTAAAGCATAATTTATATTGGTGGAAAGTTGAGAATATCCTTTAAAAACCCTTTTTGTTTCATCAATTTTGGGTAAAAAATAAGTCGTCAGCCACATGGGCCATCATATCACTTACATATCACCACTTTTTGGCCCATCATGATCTTGCACATATCCATGATGATATTCATATATTCAATTGGTTTCAATGCTTATTCAGTGATGAACAAGTATTCAGTTGGTAGTGCATATGTGAGTATTCAGTTGGTAGTGCTTATTGGTTTCAGGTATATGATGTGGTTTCGGGTATATGGTTCTTATTCAATGCTTATCATATTCACAATATGCTATAAACCTCATCATGTGATCATATTTATATTGGTCTTCATATACTTTTGGTCACTTTGTTATGATGCTCTTCATATACTTTTGGTCACCTTATTATGATATATTGGTTTATCCATTGAAGGGCTTAATGTGCTCTAAAGAGGTTTTTGATTCCTAGTACATGTCCTTTCAAAGTTTTCTTGGGTATTAAAGTTGCAAAAGCATTATAAATAATGGGTATTAAAGTTGCAAAAGCATTGAAAATAAAAAATGGATATCAATCCATCGAGATTATAAAGGTGAGCGCTATATGACATAAAAGCTTTTGTTTCAAAGTTTTTCAAAGAATTTTTAAAGCACATTATTTTATGGAAGGCTCTCGAACTAGGGCACGTGCAAGCTAGGGTTACGGTGGTGGTGAAGACTACAAAAGGCATTTTTTTAAGTCTCTATTGGTAGGAATGTAACCTACAAGTGTCTTCAGTCCTTCTCCTTCAATATTAAGAGGTTTTTGTGTTTAAATCTTGGTGTTTTAGTTTGGTCAGCGGTTTTGTTCTTTGTGAAAGAAGTAAATATTGTTTTAACTTAAATGATTCATGCTTTTGTTTGATTATATTTTGGAATCTTGTCAACTGTCATTAGTTTGGGTATGCTAAGAAAATGTTAAACCTACCATTTTGTTAATTGTTAAGGCAAGTTGCATTTTAGGTATGTGGTTGAAGATAGTTGGTGTGCAGTTCAGAAACTACGCACATTATTTATGCTATGTTGAACATATTCACATATTGATGATCACAAAGCAATATTTATGGTTGTTGTTCTCATACTCTGTTAAGAGTTATTCTTCTCAATGATGTAAAAATCATTGTAACATGAGATTTTTTATCTGTACTTGAAAGCATTATCAAGATTTGAGAGCACTTGTAGTGAATTGAAATGTTAATCAAACTTATGCTTTTGAATCTCAAGTGATGCAAGATTAGAAGATTTTGTGAAGAGAAACAGAGGTGATACTCTATGTATTATCAAAACAGTGATTGAAAAAGTTGATATATAGCCAGTGAGGCATTTGAAGTCTATCAGTGAGATAGTAATGTTAGTGAGATATATCAATCAACCAATGAGGCATTGTAAACAGTAATTTTATCAGATAAAGCCAATGAGGCATTTCGAGTGATTTTTATTCCCTTAGAGGATTTTCCACTTAGGACAATTCTTGTGTCATCTTATGTGACTGTGTGGCTTATACTCTAATTCTTTTTGCTTCATTTTGTTTAAAAATCAAATCAAAAAAATTAATTAAAATTGAGTCAACTTGTAGAACATTGATTCAACCCCCTCTCAATTTTCATTGTACTCCAACAACAACCAAATGGTTCCTCATGCCTTCTTGTCTAAAACATCTCATTAGCCTTTCCTTCAATTACAACAACTTTTTATTGATCCCTTTCTTCCAAGAGGTCATCCATCTTTGAATTATACAGCTCAATCCTAATACCATTGATCTTTTCAATTTATAAATGAGAGGTAGAGGCCATGACTCCAATCACACACAAATATGAAAAATCATTCAATTCAAAAGCTCTCATTGTAGAAAAAAAACCACAACACTTCAACAAAGGAGTCCCCTTCTCAATAGAACCAATGCTCTAATACCAAATATTGTTAAATAGGGTAACCACTACAAATATAAGTTCTTCAAAAGAGCATGCAACTTTGAGATTTTTTCATACAATATTGTAATAAACATTAATATAATGTGTATAGCTATATATTAAAAAAATAAAAAAAGTAGTAAACCATAGAAATATGAAAATCAACACTAGATGTATGTGAAGAAAACCTTTTAGGAAACAACTCCACCACCAAAGAGAGAACACACTTATATTAATATCTAAATTAAGAGTACATACTCAACAACTTCTCCCTTCAACTTGATAACATTGTGGTAGTACCTATGTACTATAAATAACCTAATAAACCTATATATAATGAATACAATATATTGATGAGAGTTTAGAGGTAACCATAAGTGGATTCCTAAGATCATAACACCCCAAAACTAAGGTATGTAAAAAATCCAATCCCTCATGTGACTAATCAATATATTAATGAATAGAAAATATTATTCCTAAAACATATTTGGACCATGTAAATAGTGGACGCAAATACCCAAAAGTAGCACTCCCTCATGCACCCAGTTACAAATTGTGGATCCCACCTAACATGCATAATTTTTCCATTCTATCTCTTAGCACCTAAGATTAGGAAAGTGGTATAAATAAGGTCAACTAAAATTATAACTACCATCATCACACTCCACCTACCTATTTAATAAAATTACAACTAATATATTTATAAGTTACAATGAGAATAATAAAATATTAATATCTCTCAAGCAACCTACATGGGAATCCAAGCATCCATTCTAATATGTTTGGAGATCCAACATTATACATTAGGGATGGATGGTTAAATGAATGATATCCTCAATAAATAATTTGATAAATGTCATGATACATGTGTGATAAAATATTGACATCCTAAGCATACCCTACCTGCCTCCACATATTTAATAGTAAAGGCATAATTTCATAAGAGAATGCATGACTTATTTTCACCAAATAACTTGGTTACAATTAGATTTATGATCAACTTTTGAAGAGGAAAAATGACAATATTTAGAATATTTTTAATCCATACTCCCCCCCTTTGACCTAGCTCAACATTTCCAAAGTATTTCACCCATAAGGCCCTTTGATCATTAGTCACAACCTCATACAAATAAATTGTGTCCCCTTGGATGGGACACCCAAAATATTGTAAGAGTTATAGAGAGTGATGGTTCACTCTCTTGATACTTCTAGAAACTAAAAATTGTTCTAGTAGATATATCCCAATACATAAGGATATTGTAACAAATATTTATCAATGGGTAGATCAATGGGATCTACACCACTCTAGCTAATCTATCTTGTTGTAGTGTTGCTTGATATATATTTTAAACCCCCTCAAAACATTATAAATCCAACTCTACTCATTTACATCATTCTAATATATATATATATATATATCCTACATAACCACATTATGGGCCTTTTAGAAAACCATTAAAAGGTATAAAATCTCCATCAAAATACTTTTTTTTTAAATAAATCATTTTCTTAAATTTGAGAAAATTAGAGATTTTCCCATCTTCATCACTCTTCAAAAGAGGCAAATTCACATTAACCTAGGTAATTATACATATGTTGCAATGAAAGTGTATTCACCATAATAGTCAAATTACAGTGAGTATTGGTGAATGTATCTTGAATAGGTGAACACATTCACTAGTCCAACAAACTTTCAATTAGACCATAGAGTAAAAAAACTCAAGTAAAAAAAAAGGAATGAAAATCATCCCTATTACGATGCCTACATTTTGGTCACAATTTACCTAAGTTTCATTGAATAAAACTCATGAATCTAACAAAAATAAAAAATAGTAAAAAGGGAATTTTTCAAGAAATGTGCACCTGGGATTTCCTAAGCTTGATAACATCCCATAATCATATTGACCATATTTCAAGCTCTTTGATGAATGGTTTTGGTATTATTTCATTATAGTTAATCTAGAGCTCAAGATTTTCTCAATAACTAGAAAATAAATGAGCTTCAAAAGCCCTAATTATTAGGTTATAATCTATTTTTTATGTTTTTTGTTTTATCGTGTTGATATTTTAGTTGACACAAGTATACTTGACATCCCAAATCTAACTATATATCCTCTAATCCTTTATTTTAATAAAATATGAACTAACTCCTTATTTGAAATGCACTTCAGTTGTATTTTATAGTTTTTCTTGTAAGTATCAACCAAGTGACATGAGCTTACAACTAAGGTGGTATATCTCAAATGGTAAGTAAAGTTCTCCATATTTTTATTATAAATTATATTTCCAAGATTACTATATATTTCATATGATCTTTTATCTCATTTTTGTAATTATGTATGTGGATAACACACAAGGTGATTTTAGGTAAGTGTCCAAGCCCCACACACCTATTTCAAGAATTCACATCTATCTATATTTGTATGCTACATTTCCTAACAAGGCAATTCATAAGTGCTAAAAATAGGCATACATGATAATTTTGATGATGGTTCAATGGCACAACAAATTGCCTATGAATCATGAATGGAACTCTCAACCAATTCTACTATAATGAAGGTGTCTAAATGACCCCTAAGACTCCCCCCTTATTAGTTTTATTTTAATTATGAATTGTCTACTCTTTTTTATTTTGTTGTTGGTTGAAAAATTGCATTCTCCTCTCTAATTTATGCATTCACTCCCATTTATATGATTTTATCTTGGTGAGTATGCAAATTTCCTAACAAATTTATATGACACAAAAATTAAATTATAGATAAATGGGGTGAACATGATTGTGAGTTTTTTCCACATAATTTTTTTATGCATATATCCATACATATTTTTTTCCTCTTGATCTCTTGTCCTAATTATAAGAAAGTGAGCCCGAGAGAGTTAAAATTAAGTTATCTAATCTAATTTTCAATCTTTTAGTGTTAATAGAACTTTAGAGCCTTTTGCATGGGTATTTTGGTCTTTTCTTTTAGAAACTCTTTCTTTTTCCTCTATTCTTTCATAAACAACATATTTGAGCTTTTATTTTGAAATACTACACCAATATTACAACCCTTTTACATATTTCACACAAAATCTACTATAGTTTATCGAATACACATAGCCTCTAGGCAATACAATCAATTGCCTCAATCAATTTCACTACTTCCAATAGATCACAAGCCCCAACTTAAGTGTTTTTAGAAGTGTCATTCCTATTTTTCATCAAAGGGAGAGTCCAAAATTAAGAGCAGGAAAGATACTAAATAGCTAGTTCATGGAGGACAATGCTACCATAACCATTATCTCTCACATTTTAGATTATTTATATCTTACACATGTGAAATACATTTACCTTTTTTATTATCCTTTTTAGCATATTAGAATAGTTGTTAGTTTCAATTTAGTTATTTCCTTACTCCAAAATTGTAACATTATATTGTGATATTGGGATCTAGGATCTAGAGTAGTTTCAATTCAATAGAGTAGATGACTTATTTTTGTTATAGACAAGCTCAAAATAGAAAACATTATTTATCTCAAGAACTTGAAAAACATCCAAAACAAATCAACAAAAAATAGTAAGATAAAACCAACCTCTCAATGGTGTAATTGATTCTTTTTTAAACAAAAAGTTAATTCCTTTCCATTCAAAACATAAAAAAATACTAGAAACACTCCTTGGATCCTTTCAATTTGAGTTGAAAGCTTTGAACTTAATTTTAATAGTCAAACATTAAAACACACAAAAACGGTGTAAACTTTCACATTACATGAAAAAACTTAAAAAAATAACAATCAAAGGAGCATTAAAGAAAACTAAAACTAGTTTTTCCCCCCATTAGTAATTTTTGTAACACTAGTTTTTTGGGTTTACATGTGAGAAATGATTACATGGAAACACTTTAAGAGAGATGAGGGAGACTTCACCAACTCCTATAACTATCAAAGTATAAGAGCAAGCTCAAACTTTAGAATGAAATCAACATACAAAGTTTATTACAAGTAATTGAGGCAGCTCATTTAAATGAATTTTTTAATTGAGACACTATTCATCTTTATTTTCTCTTTAAATTACTCTAAGAAAACCTCAATAATTTTTGTTAAGAAGTTTGTGTCTTACACACACCAATATATATATATTTCCATCACCATGCTTTTATCAAATATATCGCTTATCCTTGGAGAAATTCTTCTTTGTGAAGAGGGTGTTCCATCAAATTTACCATCATTACACCTATTATTTCCTTACGAACAAAAATAATCAACCACCTATAAAATCAGTGTGAACAATATACATTCTACCATTTGTGATTCATTAATAGTAATGGTGAGTTAGATTTGGAAAATGCATGCTCCTAGATGACCACACGATTCTATAAAATTATGTTAGATTGTGTAACACTAACCATTCATATAACTATCCTATTTATTATGATAATTGTAATTCTAGAAACTTGCTTAAAATTAAGAACAACTCAATCAAACTCAAATCTATCTTGGATTTTGTTTCCTCCTAGAGCATCTCACCTCAAGTAGGATTCTATAGATACATTTTCTTCCACATATCAATCAATGAGTATCTACTAGTGTAATTCCCACTCTTGTGTTCTTTTTTATTTATATGATACATGTTCAAATTAAGGGAAATATTGGTTTTGAAGGGACCTGAAACCCTATCATGACAAGGAATGCTACCAAAAGATAAAACAGAGCCAACCAATAGCCTAACTACATTAATCAACAAGAAGATAAACAAGACCAAGCAAACTACACCAAATAGGTTTTGAAGTGACCTTGGAACCCTTTACAACCAATTTTTATAGGGACCTAAAACCCTAAAAAATGAATAACACTGCCTAAGATAAACAAGGCCAACCAATAGCTAAATCACTGCATTTAAATGCAAACTACAGAATATTGATCCCATCATCCTTCTTGACCTCTTCCTCAATAGGAGAAAAGAGAATCAAACAAAAGCAAAGGCAACAGAAGCTCCCTAGTAGAAACTCCATTTTATCCTCTCGGATATTCTCCACCGAGCAATAGGAGAATACTCCACTTCCATAGGAAGAGAAAACAAAGACCTTGCATTCTCAACCTCTACCTCAATAGGAGAAACGAGAATGAAACTAAAATAAGGGTAGAAAAATATTCCTAGCAACAAGACCATCTTCTTTGCTTGAATAACCTCCACTTCAATAGGAAAATATACTACCTCTATAGGTAGAGGAAAAATAGATCCCAAAAAAAGAGCAGCAAAAGCTCTCTTGAGAATAAAGATCCCCAACCATACCTACATACACAGGTAAAAAAAGTAGGCAGTAATTCTATTGCATACATGTATTATATTTTATTTTTAGTGTTTCTCTAGTGCATTATATGATTCATATGTTATTAGTCATTACATTGAATTTTCTTATGAGATCTATTGTGTTATTTAGGTGTTATGATGGTGTATTCTAGATGCTTTTATGAAGATTCTTAGTATGACCATTGAGGTGTATCTAACAAGGTCTATATTGGAATTAGTTTCCTAACTATGTAGTATGGAGTTCATATGTTGTGCTCATGTATGTTAGATCATTGAAGTGTTTAAGTATTATGTTTTATTTTTTATTATGCATATTATTCATGGATCATGCTAGTCATAGATGATTTGTAGTAGATATGATGATATGATATTATGTTATGATTTATACCACATTAGCTGGATTATGTTCCTTCAACTATTATTATCTGGAGTAGGTACGCTTGATATTTGACTTGAGTGTGTAATAAATTTATAAGTGTTAAACCAATGGTTGGTAGTGGAGAAGCTGACATAGATTATACTTAGTCATTTCACCCTTCTTATTCCTTGTAAACTTTAATGTTAACCTAGCTCTAAATTGGTTGTAATCATGGAATCAATATGTTAAAAAATTTAAAATGTGTGCATCCTTTTCATGTGGTTTTCTATCCTATTACATTGCATTTAAAAATTTACTTTAAAAGATGTGTTTATCATGTTGCATTTTGATGAAGATCAAAAATCTAATTGTATTTATACATATCTTGTAGAATAGATTAAATGAATATAATTGCCTTCAAAATGAAAAAAATAGTTGTATGGATTAATTATCATTATAACTTAATTTAATTTAATTGATTTTAACTCCTAATTAATTGAGAAATATCAATTAGATTGAATTTGCTTGTTTATTTTAATAAATGTATTAGTAAATTATTAATTGCTGTTAGAATGTTATTTTAGAAAAATTAAAATGAGTTAGAAAAATAGAAAAGAAAAATTAAAAAAAGCTTGAGAAAGGCATAAAAAAAATAGACTTCTATTTTCATTTACTTATACATTTTTTGGAATTTTCTTCCACAGAATAAATGGAGATTTAAAAGGATGTAATGGAAGGGAGAATGTAATCCTTCGAAGGGAAATTGCTTTTCTTGGGAAAGGGAGTGTTTCAGATGTGTTTTCTTCCACCATAGTTCTTCTTCATTCCTTATGTGTGTATTGGGAGGTATTTTCCATCTTTGTTAATCATTTTCAAATTTAAATTGAAATTTGTATTTTCCAAAATTCTAATAGGTGGTTTCATATGGTCTTATTGATATAGGATTGAATTTAATTAAAAGTCATAGATTTTTTAATTTTTAATTTTTTAAAGTTCAAAATAGAGTTATGATTATGGCAAAAAATTTAAGAAAATTTATTTTCTAAATTTTATTTGAAAAGATTGGTGTTTTGTATATTTGGAAAAAAAATAGAATTTTAGAATTTTAAATTTTTCTTCCATTCAAAAATTAGAAAATTCAAAGAGTTTTGCTTGAATTTATTTAATGGAGGATTTAAGATTTTTTTATGATTTTTGTGTTTGAAATTGAAAGAGAAATTGCATTTTAGATCATAATGGAATGTATTATTTTGTGGGATGATTAGCCCCCCTCATATTTTAGGATTCTACATCTTTTGGGTATGTTGTCATTTTTTTTATTAAAATCTTATTATATTGCCTTAGTTTACATGCCACATTCAATTTCTAAAATTGAAGAATTGAATTTTAGGATTGAGGAGGTCTAGAATAGGAAAGGAATGTCACTCCCCATTTTCCATGGTATAAAATGACCATAGGAACTAACATGGTGGTAGTGTTTAATCATGTGGTAGGTTAATTATTAACTAATAAGAGATTTCCATGCTAGGATTAGGATGCTCTCAATGGTTCAATCTAGTGGTGAAGGACATGTCACAACTCTAGGAGTTGGTGAATTTCATGAGCATCTTAATTAAGGAATATTTACTCCCAAATTTATCATGGCATCATTGGGTGACTATGTTGGCACTCCTTGTCTTATGTCTAGGATTCTCATCTTTACTTTGTTGTTGGATTTTGGTATTTTGACATGATTTTTTATCATTTATGTATATGTGCATCAATTGGTGTGTGTGGCATGTCTTGTCTTATATGTGCTTGTTTTGGTGTGTGTTACCATATGTGATTTCATATACATGATTGGCATAGTGTTGTCATGTATGCTTTGTATGTGTGTGAGCCTTGGCCTTGATAGTGATGTATTGATGATCCCTTATCCATAGCTTGGGAGCTACCTAGAGTGACATACATATATTGTGCTTGATTATGGTAATACGGTTTGGAGGTGGGTATCATTCCTCCATTGGTCCATTCTAGAAGATCTCTTAGGAGTTGGTTTTAGTGTAAATAGTGTTATTATCATACCTAGTTAGTTAATCAGTTAATCAGTTTTTGAGGATTGACCTATTCACACCTAGCTTAAGTTTACTTAGGTTTCTTTTCAATTTGTCTCACTTCATATGGTTGAGGCATGTGTCTTCATGACTTGAGACACCTATTGCATTTACACTTGCCACTTTCTCATCCACTTGTCAAGTGAGCTCACAAGTGTCTCATGTTTGAAGGGGTAGTCAGAGTTTCACTCATACCTTCTCACCTCTTCATCCTTGCCTATATATACAACACTTGATCATTGTATTACACACTCTTCATATTATATTGATAGACATACTATTGTGCTTATTAGTTTCACTTGTGGAAGACTATCAAATTCGAGCTCTCTAATCTTGGCATTCTCCAATATGGTATCAAAGTCATGAAAGCACGTTCCTTCCCGCATTAAGGTGACTCCTACACTTAGCCCTATCAACAGAGTGTCATAGAGCCAAACAAATAATAACATCATATTTAGAAGGCTCCGAAAATGAAAAAATACCTTGTGTTCATTTTCTGCACTTTTTTGACCTCTGTTCTTATTTTACGAAAAGTTGTAAAAAATTTGAAAAAAAAAATAGCAGCTGGCCAAGTTGATTGTTTAGATATTTGCAGGAAATTTTGGCCTCTTTGCAGATTACTCTTTGTAATCCGTAGGAATATTGGCTTATTCGGCCTATTTCAAGGATTTTGTGCAGTTTGAAGTGTTATTTCATTGTTGCAAGTTCCTGTCATCTTGTTAGGTGGTCAAAATTGTCTTGTTTGGTGGTCAAAATTGTCTTGTTTTGCAGTGATCCAAGAGCTTTTCCCAGGGGCGACAAACTGTTTCTATCTGTATGGATTATAGGCGTGAAGAGTTTCCAACACACCACACCCCATCTAACCACACTAGTTGACCCCTCCAAAGTCCCTCATCCCTGCGAGTCAGCAAATATATCTGCATTGGCCTTCAAACCAACAAGCTCACTAACTGTTGCTTGATGACCTCTTTTGTATTAGGTGCAAACTTGTGGCAATTTCTCTTGCTTGGTGGACTATTAGTTACTGGCCAAACCTTTTGTGAATGCATATGGGCCACAAATAATTCAACCTTGGCTAAGTTTTAGTATTGACATTGCCCTCAATACACAGAAGGTCCATGCAGATACTTACTTGCAGGAGTTCCTTTGTTGTCGTGAATTTTTGCATTTACACAAGGTTTTTTGGGAACCTAAATATTCAGCCATCGCTCCATCTCAACCCCACGATGTGCTTGGAATGTATTTGAGTCCAGCATCAACAACCTACCCATGCCTCCTAAATAGACCTGCACACAAATCATGGCCTCTTCTTTGGCGGCCCTCTATCATCAACATCGTGCCCCATTGCAGGTGTCTATCATTATCTTTGAAGATTCTAGCCCCACAAGCCCCCCTCAGCACCTACAAAGCATCTTGGTTTTTATAATTTGCAATTCTAAAACTATTTAGAATTATTTTCTTTGTAGTCTTCAATGTTGGAAATGGATATAGTCTACAGATGGTTTATAGTAATATGGGACTACCTCGTACTCCATGCAAGAGACACCTCACTATGCTACAAACGGGACTATCTCGTACTCCATGCAAGAGACACCTCACTGTGCTACAAACGAGGCGTACATACTCTACCCCCTGCAGGATTTGAACTTGTGACCTCTCTTTCAAGAGTACAAGTTCTCCACCAATAGGCCAACTCAAGAACTGAGCATTCTTATTCAACATGGCTTGCAAAACCTGCATTCTTCAACGTCTCCCATGTGGCCTGTATGCTAACTCCCACTAGCACTTTTGAACGCGCTTTGACATATTGTAATGGGTCTTTATTATATCAAGCACTAGTTTGAATTATTGAATAGCTTTTAATTTAACTTTAATAGTTAACGATTTCTATTAAAACAACCATTTTTGTAAACATTTATTTGTACAAGTTCACTAAACTGACACATTAATTGCCAAATTGATCATTAGTGCTTGCTCATTAGTGCTTGCAAGGGGGGCCATTTTTTCATTTTGCCATAATTTTCCACTTTGCCATAATTTTCAAACAAGGGGTCTTTTTTCAATTGTGAATAGTCATCGGAAAGCTCTTTTTGAGCTCAACGTTTTGATCATGTCAAGATGTTTTAAAAATTATACCTTTTTAATCTATTTTTTAACCTCCAAAAATCAATGTACTTTGTTCAATTTTTACTAGGGCATAAATTTCACCCCATTTGTTGAAAACTGACAAAAAAATTAAAATTCATTGGAATTTTGTAAGGGTTCCAAATTTTAATCAAAATCTAGTTTAAGAAAGCTAACTTTTCACTATTTGTAAAAATCTCCATGAGTTATAAACGAATGATTTAGCTTACAAACTTGACACAAACTTGTTATTCTTATTTTGCATCTTTCTTGTGGGGGTCTACATTCGAATATAATACAGTTTGGGGGGGTTTGCTATTTTTTTGGCATCATCGATCCTAAAATCAATTTGTTAACTCTACCTAATTTCCACACATGGAAAGTCAAAGTACAATAATTACTTCAATCTAAGGGATTATGGCAAATCGTTATAGGGCAAAAAATTCAATTTACTAAGGAGTTTGAGCAATTTACTTATTAGAACAAGTTAGATGAAGCAATGGAAATAATAGGTATCTTGTTTCCAAAAATTTGTAATTTTACATTTCTAGTTGTACAACTCCTAAGAAAATGTGAGACAAATTTGAATATCTCTATGGTAATTTTGATGAATACAAGATTCTATAATTGGATGTTGAGTTAACAATATTGTCTCCAAATGCTTTCTCTTCTATTGAAGATTTCTTGGTTCAATTTAAGTCTTTGCTTTCTAGAATTCAAAGTTGTGGTAAAACAAAAATAGATAAAGAGTGTGTCTTCTTATTTTGTCAAATTTAAGAGGTCCTTATCATATATTTGCTTCTTCCTTTTACTCTTGGAACAACACATGTAATGTCATCTTTTGAATAGTTTTATGATAGACTTACAAGAGAACAATCTAAACTAATCTCTATGGATGTTATAACCTCTTCAAAAAAGTCACGAACTCATTGTCCAATCATCTAATGGAAAAGGAAAGAAGCCTTCTGCTAAACCTAAGGCAAAATCAACTTTAAAAAATGAGCCATCTTCTAAGCAGAAGAATCTAATCCATACACAAGCCACATCTTCTATAAAGTTAGGAAATAAGCCTTTAAGTCTAAAAAGACACTCCATTATACTTTTTATGGATTAAAAAATCATGATATCATTTTTTTTCATAAGAGGACTATAGCTATGGAAGAGGCCATGTAGAAACACCATATTGGTCTTCCCAAACCTACTAAGGGACATGCTATTATAGCCAAAGGTTTGGATTCATCTAAGGATAGTTGGATAGTTGACTCTGGAGCCCCACACCAAATGACTCACTTGTAGGGTCTTCTAGTATCTATTTTTTATAGCACTACTTCTCATATTTCATTGGGAAACTCTTCACAGATTCCAATTATGGGGTCAAGTACAATACAATTGACAGAGGGAAACTTTGAGGATGTTCTCTATGTTCTTAAGATTTTAGCTAATCTCCTTTTAGTTTACCAAACTTATCATACTAGTGATGGAAAGGTAGTTGAGTTTTCACCACATTATATAGTTATTCAACAATTACACCATCCAGAGAAGATTGTTGCATCAGGTAGATTAGATCATAGGTCTCGGTTGTATGGGTTTCATGGTTTTGAGTCATCTTGTGGAGCATCACATATTGCTTATGTTGACTCTTTAAGTAGAATTTGGTACAAGAGGTTTGAGTACCTCAACTATTGGTATCTTTAACAATTGAGTAATAATAATATGGTACTTGGACTCCCTAAGGTGTCTTGTACAAAGGGCATTAATTATGGTTGTGTACTTGGAAAACATCTTCAAGAACCCTTTCCAAAGGGCAAGGCCCATCATGCACTACTACCTTACTTGAGTTGGTTCATAGTGACTTCATGTCATTTCTAACTTCATCATTTTTAGGAGCCAAGTATGTACTAACTTTCATTGATGACTACTCTCATCAAAATTGGGTGCACTTTCTTAAGTACAAAAGTGATGTCTTCTACACTTTCAGGACCTTCAAGGTGATCATGGAGAAGAAACCAAGCTCTTCTATTTAGCAGATCCACACAAATAATGGGGGGGTATGTGAACTAGGCCTTTATGGAGTATTGTGTTGATCATGGAATTTAGTGTCTGTATTTGGTTCCCTACAGTGCTCAATAGAATGATGTTTCCAAAGAAAGAATAAATCATTAAAATATATGGTAAATTGTATTCTTCAGCCTAGGTCTATGGCCCCATAATTTTGGGTTGAAACTATCAATTGTGCCAACTATATTTAGAATCGCACTCCCCATAAGGCAATTTCGAATCTCACTCCAAAGGAGGCTTGGTCTAGAATCAAGCTCAATGTTTGCTTCTTTGTATAGTATTTGGTAGTGAAGCTTGGGCATTAATACTAGATGGTCAACAAAAGGAAATGGAGAGGAATAGTCAATAATACATCTTTGTTGGTTATTGTGAGGATGTGAAAGCTTATATGTTATTTGATCCTATCACTAGGGATGTCCACTTTCATAGAGATTTCCAATTTGATGAATCTTTCACATTGATAGATCCTCCATCATATTCTTCTTCCTTACTACCTACTCCACCTTCTTCATCTCATGATGATACCTTAGTTCTTGATGATACTTCAGATGATGGTCTGGATCCACCACCACCACCACCTCCTACTACTCGTGTCTTTCCTAAGTGGGATAGAGGAGTTGTTGAGGAGGCTAGTTTTTAAGCTAGTGATCCTACATCTTCTAGACACACTCTTGCATAAACTTCCAACACTAGTCTTTTGAGTCATGCTATATCTCTAGATCTACAGAGTGTTTTGGAGGCTTGTGGTTTTCCATATTGGGATAATGTTATGGCAGAGGAGTATACTTCATTGATGAAGAATAATACATGGGATTTAGTTACTCTTCATAAGGGAATAAAGTCGGTTTAGTGTAAGTGGGTGTACCACACCAAATATGCAGTTGATGGTTCTATTGAAAGATACAAGGCACAACTTATGACTAAGGGTTCTAAACATGTTGAGGGTATTAACTTCTCTAAGAAATTTTCCCCTATAGCCAATATGGATTCAATTCACCTTATTCTTTTTATTATTGCATCACAGAGATGGCCAATTTATCAAATGGACATGAAGAGTTTCTTTCTATGTACATCGATCTTCATGAGGAGATCTATATAGAGTAGCCTCTAGGTTTTGTTTAGGAATCTTCACTTGTTTACAAGTTATGTCTTTCTTTATATGGTCTCAAGAAAGCCCCTATGGATTGGTATGATAAGATTGATGGTTTCTTGCTTGCATCTGGTTTCACTCATTACCACTCGGATCACACAATTTACATCCAAAGACATGGAGATGATCTTTTGATACTAGTCTTATATGTTGATGACTTGATTCTGACTAGTAGTTCCTCATCCATGATTCAAGATATTCAACATATTTTGATGACATACTTTGGCATGACACATCTTAGGCTTCTACATTTCTTCCTTGGTCTTTATGTTCTTCAGTCTACCGATGGGATTTCTATATACCAACAAAAGTATGCCATTGAATTGCTTCATCAATTTCATATGAGTGAATATAAGCCCACACCTACACCATTCAATATGGTGTCACTTTGACTACCACTTGCACCACACCTAGTGTGGATGCTACTTTATATAAATAGCTAGTTGGGAGTCTTTTGTATTTGACACACACACGTCCAAATATTACCTTCATTGTTGGGCTTGTCTTCCATTTTTCACATGACCCTCATGAGAGTCATTGGAAGATAGCCGAGCGTATTTTGAGGTATATTAGCAACACCACTCATTTTGGAATTCACTACACACCAAGGGATTCACAAATAGTAGGCTACATCGACTCATATTGGGCAGGAGATGCTTATTCTCAAAATTCCACTTCCAGTTTTATTTTTTCTCTTGGTTATGGTCTATTTGCATGGTCTTGCAAGAAGCAAACCACTATTGCATTACCATCTACTGAGGTTGAGTATTGAGGAGCAATTATTACTAGCCAGGAGGTACTATGGCTTCATTAAGTTATGACATAATTTGGTCTTCCACTTGATCATCTTACCACACTTGGTGTGATAAAAAAAGTTCCATTCACATTTCGTGTAACCCATTTGAGAATCAATGAAGAAAGCACATCGAGATTCATATGCACTTCATTCGAAAACTTATCCAAGTGTTTGCATACTTAGGATCATGTTGTATACATCTTCACTAAACCCTTAGCATCGCCTCACTATATTGCAATGTGATAGTTACTTGGGGTGAAGGAAGTTGTCCTTTGGGGGTTTTGAGTTCTCCTTCCTTTGTTTATGGTTCTCTATTTTAGAGAGGAGTTCTTTCCCACTAGGTTTTATCCTTTACTCTATTTGTGAGAGACTTTTTTATGAGTACCTACCATGGCCTTGTAGTTAGGAATCATCATTAGTACATACGTTTCTCCCTAATTTGTACTTAAGGGGGTGTTAGTGTAAATAGTGTCATTATCACACCTAGTTAGCTAATCACCTTTCTAGGATTGACCTATTTACGCCTAGATTAAGTTTACTTAGGTTTCTTTTTCTTTTTTATCACTTCATATGGTGGAGACATGTGTCCTCAAGACTTGAGACACCTATTGCACGTACACTTTCCACTTGCTCACCCACTTGTCAAGTGAGCTCACACATGTCCCATCTTTAGAGGGGTAATCAAATTTTCACTCCTACCTTCTCACCTCCTCATCCTTGCCTATGTATGCAATATTTATCATTGTACATTACACACTCTTAATATTATATTAATAGACATGTACTATTGTTCTTATTAGTTTTTAAAGTTGTGGAAGTTTATCAAATTTGAGCTCTCTAATCTTGGCATTCTCCAACAGTTGGAAGAGTTCTTGGTTTGACATTTTATATTATGCTTTATGATTATTGGAGCACCTTTGAGGTGGCTCATTATTGATGAAATAAAATTCATTATAATTTTTTTTTGTATTGGATTGCAATCCTTCTGTGTTTGGGAAGTAGCCTCTACCTAGTTAGTATGTTATGATCTCATTTAATTATTTATTGCAATCTTTGTAAATGGGGTCCTTGAGACCTTTGTATTTAGTGCATAGTTTCACTTTGATGTAATTCATGATGTGGGTTATGATTCATTCATGTTTAGGATTAAACCCCTTAAAGAAAATCAATTATTATTATAATTTGATATTTTTCCATAGCTCATCTTGTGAAGGTGTTGCATGTTTGCAAGGCTAAAATCATGATAATTATGTATGTTTAGATTATATTATTTAAGGTTGTATTTATGATTATGGATTTTTATGGTTGAATCTATATTTGTTATCATAATGGATAATCATTATATATTTTATTTTGGCATGTGTCAATATTGGTGTTAAACATGTGCAACATTTTGTAGTGCTTTTATCATGTTGTCCTTGCAGTCTTTCACATATGTTAAGGAGCTAGTGTTTTTTTAACCTCATTTCTTGAGAATAATATCATTTTAGGGAATTTTATGTGGCCAAGTTGGTTCCCATTATCACTTGAGTGATTTTCTTGAACCATTTTGTCTCAAGTCATAAATTGAGGAAGTTATGCCTTATTGAGTAAATAAATTAGTCCTTGTTGGTTTCATTGGATTAGAGCTTCCTTTATCTAATTTTCCCTGGTGGGAATTAGGTGTCAAGTTAGAACTCAAAATTTTATAGGTCTATAAGGAATTTCAAATCAAACCCTTCAAATGGTTTTGTGTTGTCAAGATACGAGTGTTGGACTATACTTCAAACTTAGAAACTATGTCTAGGACTAGGTTTAAGTTTGAATCCCATTTTGTGAAGTTGTTGGTGGGCCATGATATTCAAGATGGATTTAGGACTTGGGAACACGTCCCAAATTCACATGGAGTCTTGATGTCAAAAAATTAAAACTTAGGGGTTTGCATGGTGGGTTGTGAGAATGGGTTAGATTAGGGACTTGAAACCTAAAGTTCCAATTCTCAGTGAAGGTTTGACACCATAAGTTAGTGAAGGTGCTTCAATTTGACCACGAGTTGTGGAGGGGAAAGGATCCAAGGACTCACAAATAATTCTCATGTTTTCACATGAACCCAAGGCTTATGAAGGTGTGTTTTGGTGTTGTTGCAAGATCCAAAGATCAAATGAAACCTTAAAATTAGCCCAAGTCCACATGGGGGCTTAGGGTCTATGTATAATTGGGTCTAGTCCATTTTGTTCGGTGGTGGACTAATGCTAGAAGGGAATTGGGACTTGAAACTAATTTCTAAGTCTGTGTTAGATCCTAAAGTTTAACTTGCATGTAGTTTCTCTTTGAAACTTGAAATAGCCATTTTGGCTTTTGTAGTTTTTATAGCCTAGTGAAATTTAGATGATGGTGTAAAAATATGTTAGGAGGGTGTTCTAATTTTGGGAATCTTGACTCTCTTCCATGTCTTATTTTTTGTATCAACCTTGGTATCTTATCTCAAGGTAGAGTCAAGTCTTTTTCTTGTGTCACCATGCATCATGTATTAGTGTGCATGCCAAGTTTTTCATCACATTTTGTTATGACACTTTACACATGAAATTGTGTTGTATGGCTTTCTTAATGCCACTTTCGTATTGCAAAAATAATTATTCATTTTCTTTTAACCATTAATGTCTTGAGTGAAATCTTGGTGCATTATAACTAGTGCTAGGATTTGTGAGAGGTGGTGGCCTTGGGTTGCAACTTGGTTTATCCCCATTATAGTGCATGCACTTTATCTCTATAATTTATGTTAGCTTCATTAATAGGTACACTATTTTGTAACCAACTAATCCTCAGCTAGACACATTGACCCACTCCTTTATCTATACACCCATGTGATTCCTAGAATCTTTCATTTATGCATCACTTCCTTTGAATGTTGTGTATTTATCTAGGTCATTTTCCTTCAAATTAGGTGATCACAACTTACACCAATGAGAAGGCTTCCATTTAATTTTCTACCAAAATCCACAATTATCCATATCATGGAAAATAATTAACTAGATTGGCCTTCCATAACTCACCCATAATTACAATGATAGACTACTCCAACGAGAAGGTTTCCATTTACTTTTCTACCAAAATCATCTTCATCGACAATGTGATTACTTTAAAGATATTATGTTCGAGAAATGTTAAAACTTACTCAATGTTTCCTCTATGGATGTGTATGTTGTGAATATTAAATACAAGATACAAGAATTGATCATGCTTTTAAAAATACATCAATAACATACGTCTAGATGAGATCAACACACTTTAACCATGAGATCAACTATGTCATCCAAGTGACCCAACATTAATAGTTAGAACAATATTGGTGTAGCCATGCAAAGAGCTAGTTATTATACAATTCATAAAAAATATTTTTGTCATACAATTGGTAGATGTTTGTGTTAGCTAGGATCTTGCTTCAATAAACTACTTTATTGGTAAACCACTTCCTAATCTCCTCTCACATTATTTTCCAGGACATGGCTAATTATGAATATACAGAACATTTGAGAGCGTTGAAAATTAAACCAAAATATTAACCATTTGGAAAAAATATACTTAGACCATAGCTAACACTTAAAAGATAATAATCTCCCTACACACATTATCATATAAGTGTTCTCACTTGAAGCACACTAGGGTTCAATTGCCCTAATTTAGTTGTGTATAGTGAACACTAGGAACTTGGAAAAGATAATATAACAAATACATGATATTACATAGATAATATGACCATAAAAATGGTAGAATTTCATTGCACCAACTCTCTTTTTAATGAATTATATTAGGGGTTTTTAAAGGTTCTTTACCCAATGCTTCGAAATATAATTTGTATACATGTAAACATAAATCACGACACAAATTTTGCATGGCTACATGATGAATATCTAATTATTTTTTGAATGCATGAATTAGAAGACACACTCTAGTTAATTAGACTATGCTCACAATTATCATATCCACGTGCTTCATCATTTCAAAATACATTACATGATTTTTCATGCTAACATTTAGTTTATAATATTCACACACAAGCACCACATGAGAGACACATTATGGTGCCAACATAATATAAATAAATAAAATGATTATCATTTTAAATTTATTTTTTAAAATTAGGGTCATATGTCATAAAATTTGATGAAATTGTGAGTCATATTTTATGAGTTTCAACTAAATTTGAAAATCCACAACTATATGATACCAATTACACTTTGTATACCAAAAAAAAAGAGGATGCTAACAAACACTTGTACTAGACAAATTACAAGCCCACACCTATACAAAAAGTACAAGCCCCCCATGAAAGTGGGGTTCTATGTGGAAAGCGTTTGATACAAGTTTCACCATAAATTTGATGTCATATTGAGTAAACTTTGACCCATATTTAGTTGAAGCCAACCATAACTTCCATGCTCATTTAATAAGAATTATTAATGTATCCATATCACAAATACAATTTGTACACCAAAAATTGAGGATCCTAAGACAAGACAAATTACAAGCCCACACCTATGTAAAAAGTACATGCCCTAATAAAGTGAGGTTACATATGAAAAACATTTGATTTAATTGAAGTTACATATAGAAAAAAGAAAAAGTTTGATTCAATTTCACCATAAATTTGGCATGTCATATTGAATGAATTTTAACCCATAGTTAGTTGAAGCCAACTATAACTTCCATATCAATTAAAAAATATTAATTCATCTAAATAGTATATTGATTTCAAATCACTTAAGAAAGAAGATATTAACAACCTAACTCTATAAAACAACTTGCAATTCTATAATATATATAAAGAAATGTAAATCCTCAACTAAAATAAAATCATATATAAATAAAATGTTATATAATTATATCTAGAGTTGTATAAAGAGAGAAACATCTAATATGATGATCTAAAAGTAAACTTTGAACTCACATTATTTTAACAATTAATGTACTAAAATAACAAAAAATAAAATATAAGATTGATAATACTCAACATTAATAAAAAACCTATACCTAAAGTAAAATATACAATTTGAAATAATTAAAAAGAAAAAGAAAACCAATTAGAGTAACTACAACTACCATATCAATTAAGAAGAATTATTAATGTACTCAAAAGCTATGATACTCAAACCACCCATAATGTCAATTCTAAACTTAAAAAATTAAAAAATCAATCTCTTATTTAAGAGCGATTGCAATTCCAAACTTACAAATATAATATAAAGATTTTGTAATTGTAAATCTAAAACCCACATTTTTTATTAGGTGGCTTCAAAAAATCTTGTAAGCCTTGAACATTGCTTTAAGCTTTTAAGATCTGACTGAATGGCTTTCAAACTTACCCATGCATTTATTCCGGTGTGCAATTTACAAAGCAAAAAACCAGTTGAAATCTTCTTTTATGACAGTTGGATCATATAATTGACTGAGGGAGTAAGAACACTGATACAATTTACTGCGATAGAAGACTCATGAATGTCGGGGGAATTAATATTTTAGAGGCATTGGGCGGTGGCTAATCATTCATCAACTCGTTTTATCATCACCGTCATCATCTTCCCTCCAAATGCAGCGCTAATTTTTTCCTATTTCAGCCCAAACCAGCTCTTCTTCTTCTTCCTCTGTTCAGTGTTGTACGTTGGTGCTGTTGAAGTTTCTTGTGTGAAATTGTTGCTGCAATTTCTAGCTTGACATTGCTGCATCCATTTATTTCAGGTAGGGCCAGAGAAAAATTTAGAGAGGGGCCACATACAATGGGGTAATGGGTATAATGCAGATCTGAAATTTGGGGGCAAAAGTGGGTTAAAACTAGGATTTTTTGAGGTGGGTGAGGTGGGGAAGGGATGTTAGTACAAGAAGATGATAAATCAGGTGGGCTGGTCTCCTTAAACGAGGGAATTAAGCACTGTACGAGTAGTACAAGGACAGTCTATGAATGCAGTGTTATCTGAACAATGCGTTGTGTATGGTGTTTCTGTTAGTTGCAGTCACAATCAGTTGTATGGTTGGTGAAGGGGAACATCTGTCACTTTGACGTTGAAGGCCCGGCATAGCATATAGCATTGATCACGGAGCTGTCCCAGGTCAACTTTTTCCACTCTCTTCGTTTTCTTAAATAAAAAGAAAAACACTGACTAATTATTCTGAGTATTTGCCTGCTTTTTTCTGTGCCCTTGGCCAAAGGAAGAGCCCACTGTCGCCAGTTATATTGATATTGATATGCTGGTTCCCAATCCATAATACCCAGATGGCAGCTTTGGGAAATGCAATACATTGAAATACATTAAGAAACAATCTTTGACTTGTTGCTTCTCTCTATCTCTGTCTACATTATAATTCCATCCTTGCATTTATAGCAGCAATATATTAGGAATAAGCACCAGTGACCTACTTCTTAGTTGCATTGTGTTGCAAGTTACAATTTTATCACTTTAGGAATAATGCAGCTTTTGACCATTCCATAATTGTGACGTGGTGATCTTTCTCAGGATTCTTAAGCAATGATAGTCAGGAAAGAATTGTCATAGGAAGCTGGTTCTTTGTTTCTTGTTAGATCGGATTGATTGGTGCGGCTAGAGCTATCCCTTTTTGTGTTTCTTAACTTTAATCTTGATATGGGTTCTGATGGTAAAGAGAGCTACGGGTTTCCCATGGAGACGTCCTTGAATTATAAATCGTCTGGGCCAACACCTGCTTCTAGTTGGCAGTCTGCTGTCGCAGATGCAGCAGCCATGAATATCCAAGAGGGTCCTATGAGAATACCCACTTCATCTGAATCTCTGTCTAGTTCCTTTCTTAGCCTGGGTTGGGATTCCAGTATGGAGCAGAGCATGGTGACCCCTTTTCAGTCTTCATTGGGTTCAGTGGTAACCCCTTCAACAGCTGCAACCACTAGCCTATCTTCCGATGGCAGCATTGTCATGAGAGAATTGATTGGGAGACTGGGTGCAAATCTCTGCAATACAGGAGCAGTCTCTTGCTCATCCCCGGCATTGGGATCCACAATGGACACAGTTCTTAATTTGGTTACAGCTTGGAACCCTCTGAATTCTAACCCAAATCTTAATCTTGGGGTAGATCCGTCCAAAGGAGCATTTTCCATGGAAGGGGGAACATCACTTCCTCAACATAGTTTAGCACAGTTCTCTTCAGATCCTGGATTTGCAGAAAGGGCTGCTAGATTTTCTTGTTTCGGGAACAGAAACTATTCTGATCTTGCCAACACATTCAATTTTCCAGAAGCTGAACCCTCTTACAGATCTTCACCAGCTGATAATTGTCAGATCCCAAGAGTGCCCAGTAATCAGTCGCTGAAAGCTGGGCTTCTAATTAACCTCTCTAACATGGGGGAAATGAAGGGTTCAAGTGGCACTGAGCCCACCCAAGATGGGGTAGAAGCTGAGTTGAGAATGACTGACAGGAAATTAAGCAGGCTGTCGAGGTCTTCTACACCAGTTTCAACCGATGACATCAGACAGAGACACAGGATGTCTGGAAATGAGTCTGATGAAGCGGAATTAAGTACTGGCCGTGAAGAAACTTCAAGTTCCGACCATGTAGCTGGGAGGGGTCCAGGCACCAAGAGCTTAAATGAAATCAACGGAAGAAAAAGGAAAATGCTTTCTAAAGCAAAATCAAAGGACGCGCCGTCTTTTGTTGCTTCTCCAGGCGGAAGAGAGACAAAGGTGAGTGTTTGTGAAGTGAAATTGATTGATGACTGCTTTGCCATACAATGCAGTTCCGTAAAGTGTGAAAAGAGATCTAGGTTTACCATTATCAAAGATTTGTATCAATTGTATTTAGAGTACATGTAGGATGCAGTATAAACGTAACAGCAATTTGGCAATGGCTTTTGACAGAGTCTGGAGGCAGAAGATTCTCAAGGAAAGCGATTCAAAGTTGCAGAAGCTGGTTCAAAGGAGAAGGATGATTTGAAACCCAAGGCTGAACAGAATTCAAATGGCAACAGTGAAAGCAGTCTAAAGCAAACCAAAGACAACGTTAAAGTAGCTGAACCACCAAAAGATTACATTCATGTGAGAGCAAGACGGGGCCAAGCTACTGATAGTCACAGCCTTGCAGAGAGAGTAAGCACTAGGCTGGCCATTCCATCCCAAAGGATTTAGTAGAACCTTGTGCTTTTCAAAGTGTATTTCATGACCCCCAATTTGCACACCCATCATTGTAAGCAAATTGACACTTGAATCCAAATGAATTTAATGTATGACAGGTGAGAAGAGAAAAAATTAGCGAACGCATGAAGTTTTTGCAGGATCTTGTTCCAGGCTGCAGTAAGGTAGAAAATTGTTCTTGATTTCTGACTTTTCTCTTTTCTTGTGTCTAACCTTAACATTCATATCTGTGACATGGAATAACACCTAGCCAGATTAAATTTTCTGGAATCATGTCAAATTAATGAATGTACTATGCCTTTAGGTAACTGGCAAAGCAGTAATGCTTGATGAGATAATAAATTATGTGCAGTCACTGCAGCGACAAGTTGAGGTAAAATTGTAAAAATTAAATTACTTGTATTTGATTTGTAAACTTTTGTCCAGTTTTATCCTGTACATTGATTTAACTTGCTTCTCGTTTTGTTGGGTCACAGTTTCTATCTATGAAACTTGCAACTGTCAACCCTAGACTGGATTTCAATATGGAAGGGCTTATTGCTAAAGATGTAAGTTCTGTCAATTGTTTGAGAATTCAAATGTTCAGGAATTTTATATCTCAGAATTTTAGTATAGGTTGTTATAGATGAGGTGAGTTGTGATCGTGAGCAGCTTGATTGCCAGATAACCAACAAATTCTCTTAGAACCAATTATATGCTTGTCCAACTGGAATTGTTCTCCCTCCATCGTCTTGATGTAACCTATATTGTGAAATTTCTTATTGCTTGAAAATTTATCATTATTAATTGCCAACTTTCATCTCTGTTTCTGAGATTCTGGAGTGTCTGTGGCAAAGAGATAAAAAGAAACATAACTCATAATTCATTTTCTTAACGGCATCTATAAATTTAATTGATTTCAACATATATAATTTTGTACTGTGTGTTTACTGGATGAAACAACTACAAGATTTGTGAATAAGAGTCTTGGATTAAATATGAAGGAATCCTCATCTGTAGTTTTGTGATGATTCCAGATGCTCCAGTCACGTGGCTCGTCGTCACGGATGCTGTTTGGCCCTGATACTTCTGCTGCATTTCCCCAGCTTCACCACCAACAACTTTGTCCTGTCCAAGTTGGAACAGAGGGACATGGAATGGGAAATCCAGTAGAAGCTGCACTCAGAAGGACAGTTAATACCCAGCCACTCTTTATTGATGGCTATGGAGATTCCATTTCTCAGGTACCTCAATGCTGTGGGTGGATTTTCTCAATTAACTTGAGGAAGTGTACTGTGATGTTGTTGCCATATCGTTTGTATTCTTCCTCTGTGGACTTTCCTTTGTACTGAATGACAACTCCTTATTTCTTTTCTGAGTTCAATCTTTGCACGTATTGAATATTTGTATTTGCAGATTGCAAATATTTGGGACGAGGATCTTCAAAGTGTTGTGCAGATGGGATTTGCACAAAACAAACAAGGTTCTTTAACATCTCAAGGCTTTCATGGTAAGGGTGAAGATCAGAAGCAAAGCCTTATTCACACATTCCTAATTTTGTGATGGCCAATAGGCCCAATACTAATGGGCTGAAAGTAAACAGTCGGGACCTTGTTTGTTATTTGGAACTTTGAATGCCCCAAATAGCAAACAATGTGCCTACTGTTTAAGCTCTTCCATAATTATGTCCTTACCATTCCTGTTTCTGATTGTAGGTCAACTACCAACAAGCCAAATGAAAATTGAGCTATGACTCCAACTAATCTTGCCTCCTTGTGCTTGATTTGAAATAAGATGTTCAAGGGTTCTAAGAATCTTTGGTATGGTGTAAGCACAATTTGGGAGCTCTATTCATGGACAACTGATATACCAATCAAGAATTCTAATATTGGTGCTCTGAGCATTCTGTACATATGGGTCAAGTTCACTGCTTCTCCAAAGTATATGTTTTGGTGTTCTACTCTGAATTTCTTCGGTAACCAGTGAGAAAGATTATTGATCTCATTTTTTGCAAGCAATTAATGACGGGATTAGTATAATTCAGATCATGTATATAGTTGGGCCGGATTGTATCATGTGGTGTAAAGTAACACCACATGTACGAATGCTAGAAATCTGAGGTAGTTTGTTTAGTTTGAGCTGATTAAACGGACATTCATGACCTTATTTTTTTGAATCGTGAATTCATTCAAATCTGATTGTTTCATGAATTATCATCGACAAGATGCAAAGACCTGTTTGTGTGAAAATAATGTGGAAGTTATAAAATATGAAAATCTGGATTCTGGAGTAATTGATTAAGAATTGAAGTACTTTGCTTTACTAATTTGGGGGCCTGTTAATTGTTGCCCCCCCCAATCAAATGGAATATTTTCAAACACTCTGTTAGCTACGAAATAAGTTATGGTCTTATTAGTCTTAAAATAGCATTTAGTCTATGCAACAAATGAATATATTCTATAGAAAAGAGCAATAAAGTGTCTAGTCTGCCTGTAACTAATCCTTGTCTAATAGTGTCATAGAACAGATGATTTCAAGAAGGGGTTGATGTCTCCTTTCAATAAAGATTTCTCACTTTGACTTGCTGTTAGAGCTCCAAACACTAGAAACTACCCATTAGTATATCCTTTCTCTCATAGAACAGAGTAATTAAGTGTCTAGTCTGCCTGTAACTAATCCTTGTCCGATGGTGTAATAGAACTGATGGTTTCAATAAGGGCTTGATCTCCTTCCAATAAAGGAGCTCTCACTTTGACCTACTATTGTAGTTCCTAGCACTAGAAACCGACCATTACATCACTGATTGTTTAAGGGTTGTACATTCAAATTTAAAGAGTAATATGCTACTAGATTTAACATGTTTTTTATGATCCTTTCTCCATGTTGCATTGATTTTTATGTTAAGAGGAGATGTTTCCTCTTCTTTCAAGTGAAGTAGGAAGGAGCAATCATCTTGTTTTATTCATTCTTCTTGATAGTTGTGGGATGAAGCTCAAAAACAAGGCAGTGAGATACCCTGCTTTGAGAAGTCTTGTTAAAATTAATGCCAGGGCTTCTAGAAGATCTGGCTAAAGCAGTAGAATAAGTATTGAGAAGTGATAACCTAAAGGCATTTGTAGCAGTCTAAAAGGCTGTGAGTTGTAATCAGGGTTCAGATCTTGCATCTTCAATGTAATTTCTTTTTTAATAGAATGATAAGAAGATGACTAGTGTTCAAATGGTTAAGCATGGATACAAAACCCATTGTTAATATAAACATACCACTTTGTCACTGGCAGCAAAGACACAATGACAGAAAAAAAAGACATTAAAATAAATTATAGACACAGAATATGATCTACCACTACGTGCTCAATCAAAGGTGGAGGACTGGTTCAGCTTCACAGATACCAAGAACGTGAGGTTTATGATTTTCTCACATCCAAGATAGCCCATTCTATGGAGGTTATTTTGTAATGACATTAGATTGTATAAAGCTTAATTATAAAAGAATAAAATATTTTTAAATTTAAATTATTGTCGATAGTGAAATTTTTGGATTTTGATTCATTAACAATTTTTACATCAATATTTTGAATCATATTTTATGATCTATCATCAGAATTAAAACTAGAAAAGAAAAGTGTTGATATTGAATCATGAAATGTGATCTGATATCAATATCCAAAAATCTCACTTTTAATATCATGAACTATACAAATTTCATGTTGTTAATTACATTATTGTTGATCAACTCAATCAAACATTGAAGTATATATTTTGAATACATTTTTAATTATATTGAAAGATTAATGATATATCTATACACGTTTATAATTAAATAATTAATAAACATTTTACTCATAAAGAACATAAACTCTTATCAACATATAAACTATACACATCTAATAATAATTTATAATATTACTAATTCTAAGGGGCCCACCAAAATAAGTATTCAGATTAATCCTTTCAAAAAAGGAGGGCTTAACAACCCGTGATAGCCCAACTAAATGTCAATCCAAAAGATTTTCTTTCTTCTACACAAATTTAGACTAAGCATCACTCACACCTTTTTATACTTTAAAGTTCAATCACAATATCTTGAAACATTTGTATGTCCTACCAAAAAGTTCCCTCTAAGACAATTGAATATTAAAATGAATCTCTAAAGGGGTAAACAATTTAAAGCACAACTGAATTTTCAAATCAAAATCACATGTGATACTTTAAATAATTCTACTTTATACTTTATTCAAAAATCAAATCTAATACTAAATAATTCTACTTTATACTTTATATGTGGAACGCATTTTTTCCTATATATGACAAAAGTATTAGAATCTTATTCAACCAAAGAAAACCTAGGCTCTCTATAAATAGCATGGCACATAAGCAAACCTTGAGTCTTCAAAGATAACATATCATATATTCTAATTCTTTATTATAGAAATAAAGCCAACTTCCATCCACACATGAGAGCAAATATGATCCTAATAACATAGAAACTATGAGATGGTGGCATCCTCCATCTTACTAAAACTCCAAATTTATATATATTGTATTTAATATACAAATAAAACTTATTTTATTTATGCTTTTATAAGTAATAATTGGTTTATTTATTGATCCTTGTCTTGATAGTGGATTATAATTGTTAAGAGTTATCATGTATTAAATAATAATTAATTAATCTTTAATTAATTATTATTTTAATTTCTATGCACTTAAGCTAAACGCGGGATTGCTTTATTAGTTAACTCAATGCTTTATTTATGTTAACCAAAAAGCTAATATTAGATCATTCCATTTCATCACACAGGATGTTGACACTTGTCATGATCTAAACCCTTTATCATTAGGGTTGCTCTTATAAAGCATTCATTCTCTCTTGCATTATTCATTTTGTAAGTATTTTCTTTTCGAGGAATAGCAAATCTTTGTTTTGTAGAGCTCTTGCGTGGAAAGTGTTTTGTCCGTTTGATCTTGTGCCTCGTGTTATTCACAAATCTAACATAGTATCAAAGCAAGGATTCAACAAACCCCTTCTTTATTTTTGAGCTTTATTTTTCTCATCTGGGATTACAGGATCAAATATGGAATTTTTAGTTTTTTTTTGCAATTTTTGGACGTGTGTGAATTTTAGGAGCATTTTAGCGCGAAACAGACCTCACCACCGTGTTCAGAAGGTCGATTTGAAGAATTTTGACTATAAATTTGTCCAACTTTGATGTCAGAAGTTTCTGAGGCAATTTTTTTTGTAACAAGGCCCTGTCAAGTCGTATTTTACGACGATTTCAAAAAATAAAAATATGAACTGCACTTTTAAAAGTGTATGTGATTTGAAAAAAGTTACGCCACCAGTTGGGGCGGCGACCACCAATGATGATGCTCTTACCAAGCACCACCCTTATTCTATCGCCCACCGACCTAGTAAGCCCTACGACTATCTTAAGCCCTAGCCAAGGTTCTGTGAGGAACCAAACGCCAACTGCTTAGCCCTCGTGGACCTCTCTAGCAACCCCTATAGTCACATCAATGACCAAGGACTCGAAACTAAGCCCTAAACGCCCATCTGAAAGTCGCCCACATGATCAAGGGCCTATTTTTTTAGCCCATAGATCATCTTGAGGGCCAAATTGCCCTTTTTTTTAGCAACTTTTACTAAATTGAGTGTAACTTGGGCATCTGCTCTCCATTTTCCAAAAACTTTATATCATTAGAATGCTAGTTCCAAGCCTATTCCAAATCTGTGAGTATTTTTTCTTGATTTTTTACCAAAAATTTGCTATAGTCAGTTGAAGCCTACCCTTCTTTTCTCTACTTTTGGGGCCATAACTTGGGCATACGAACTCCATTTTTTCAAACAAATAGGTGTAGGAAAGCTCTCTTAGTGCTCTACACAGCCATGTAGACCATTTTTCCAAAATATTCATCAAGTGCACAAAGATCTCTTTAATGTGATTTTTTTTTTAAATCTTTTCTACTCTCAAATTTGTATTCGGGTTTGGTTTTGCCTGTTGTGAGCAGTATAATTCTCACTTTTAGTATCTATATACATCAGAGATAAAAAAGTATTTATCACACATTGTTTTGAAAACTCAACCATCATGGCAGACACCTCTTCATTTGAATGTCTTACACCACACAATTATCATACCTGGAAAGCTCAAATGACCAAAATTCTCATGTCTAAGGGTTTATGGTCCACTTTGGATGAAGTACAACCAACATTGACTCGTCAATTTGAGATATTTTAGCATAGGAACAAGATAGATGAGGCTATGGGTTTGATTTCACTACATGTTTCAGATAGTCTCTTATTTCATTTGGAGTCTTGCAACATTCTTAGAGCTATGTGGATGAGGTTTAGTGATCTTTTTGGCACCATCAATGAGTATAGAGCTCTCCAGATTAAGGAAAAATTAACATCACTTGTACCTAATTCTTTCCCTCTGTTGAGGACTTCTTGCAGAGGTTTAAGGCACTCAAAACTCTTTTGTAGGATTGTGGGAAGAATAAAACTAAAAAATAATTTATTTTCTTGATTTTGTCTAAGATTCAAGGGTCATTTCAGGTCTTCTCTTCTACTTTCTACTCTACTATGGATGCCTACTTTTGAGGTTTTATGTGAGTGTTTGACTCATGAATAGAAAAAGTTGGTTCAATTTGAATCTCTTTCCAATTCCAAAACCCAGGCATTGGTAGCACAAACATTCAAAGGGAAAGACAAGAAGAAATAGAAGCCTAAGATAGATTCTTCATCAAGTTGTGACTAAATACATCATATCATAGTAATAGCTAAATACATCATATCCTAGTGAATTTAAGCCATATTTAACCCACTAAGCTACAACCCCAATGAAATGTTTGAAAGGTTCAAAAACAAGTAACCATTAAACTAAGCACAAAATAAATAATGAAAGCATAAAGAAACCTAATCTAGAACTCCTAACCTTATCCCATTGGGGAATTGGTGTCGTATTTTTATAGAATGACGACCCTTTCCCAATCCCTTGGATAATATGAGCGTCTAATTGAACTCCATTGATAAAAGCTTAAAATAAAATGGATGAAACTATGGTGAGGATAGATGAAAGGATGAAAAAAATTGATAATGGATGCAAGGATGAATAAAGATAGTATTCAAATGAGCAACATAAATTTTCTTTGAGGGAAGTGGATCCATTTCTCTCCAAAATGTGAGGTATTTATAGGAGAGAAAATGAAGAATCAAGGGTCAAGATGGAATGGATCAATCAATGGTCAATATGGAATCAAGGATGAAGATATGGATCAAGGATTTTCATCAATGGATGAGAATCAAAGATCACATGGATCAAAGAAACAATCAAGGGCTCACAATGATTCAAACAAACACACTTTCAAAAATTTTAGAAAGTTTGTTAGAGAGTTTGTTAGGAAAGAATATTCCATTTTTTGGAGCCAAATAGAAAAACATTCCTTTGGAATATTCCCTATGCAAGTGGATGGGT